>OZ010791.1:360875936-362117603 GCA_963932465.1 Maratus speciosus | reverse complement strand
GAGTACATTGATACATACAAATAATTAAAAAATTTAAAAAAAAAAATTAAGTGTTTATTGTATATTGTACGCAACTGACCGAAAGGGCAGGCAAGTGGTAAACTTTAGGTAAAAGGTTGGCATATTTTTCAAAGAATAATAATTGAAGGTAGTATTCAATTGTATACATATTGTGGTAATTATATGAATTTTATGCACAAGGAAAAACTAACAATTTTTTTATTTTTTTAAATATAGAGAATTGTAAAATAAAATAGATATATCTCAGTGGTACTTATACATCTATATATGATTTATTTTATTTAAGAGTGTGTGATATACATTTTGTGTATGTTAATATCTTGTAAACTATGAAAAAAAATTTCTGGTCTCTGTAATTGAATTTTTCTTGAATTACAATTGGAAATATTTAGGATTCAGATAAATTTGTAAAAAAAATTTAATGAGTAGAGGGGGTAAGAGAAAAGCCCATACAGAAAGCACCCGTTTAAGTGGAGTAAATACAAGAACGCAAAAGAGAATTTTAGCGAATAATAACAAAGCAAATTTACAAAAAACAAAAACAGATAAAAATAGTGAAAGTTTAAATACTTCTGAAGACGAAATTACTAATACAGGAAGCATGGCAGCTCCTACTCCAGAACAATTAGTGAACTTTATATACTCTTTCGATAATAAGAAAGAGACAAATATTAATTATTTCCTATTACAGTTCGATAATTTAATTGATCAAACTATGGCCCCGACCATAAATTAACTATTTTAAAAGCTAAAATTACGGGACCCGCTAGGGACAGACTTATGCATGATGAATCCATCTTCTTAGAAAAGGATATACAGAAATTTAAAGAAAAATTAAGAGAATTATTCTCCGTTAAATGTAATTTTAGTAGTGCACAAAACTTATTTTTTAATTTGAAGCAAAAGCCAGACCAAAATCTATCAAATTTTATTGCAGATTTCAACGCTACGGCTAATATGTACATAAAAAAAAGTGGACAAAATTTGGCAGAGCAGGACAATTCGAAATTTCTAGACAAGATGAAATTAGCTAGATTCTTAGATGCAATACGTGCCGACATAGGATTAGAAGTACGCAAAAGTACCCCAGACAATTTTGCAGAAGCTTGCAAATTAGCCTTGAAACTAGAGGAAGCATATTCGCAAGCAAATATGCAGGAAATAAACAACGTTGTCCCATCCAAAGAAGCAGAAATTTTAAATAAGCTAGATAAATTAAGTAGGAAAGTGCGGATCAGATTCGAACTTTAGTCACGGAAATAAATAACTTGAAATTAAAAGTGAAGGAGAGAGCAGATAAAGTCGCAAAATACTGTGATCATTGTAAACGAGAAACGCACGATACCCAAGACTGCTGGTTCAAAGATAGACATAAAAATGACAATTCGATTCAAAACGGAAACACATTTCAGGGTAATAGAGGGTATAATAACACACAAACAAGGCCCTATAAACATAATTTTAGGCAGCAACATGGTTTCCAGGCAAGGGGTTACCAGGGCAATGCAGGATATAACAATTCTGATTTTTATGGTTATAATTACCCCTATGCAGTCCCTCACTTTTATGCCCCATCTCCCCCTATGTATAATTATTATCAAGATGGAAATCAGGGATACTCACAATACTCCAGAGGAAGGGGGAGAGGAAGTTATCATAATAATATAAATAGAAACAAGAAAGAGGATTATGAGGAAAATTACAATGCGAATGTCAGTAACAGGGATACCAAACCTAAGGCACATTCCAAAAGGGGTTCCTACGATAACAGGAGAGGACGAGGCAAACGCAACGAACCGGAAAACTAGATATGAGACCCGCTAATAACAAACAGCTTTTTAGCGACCCGTGTGAGTCTCAAGCTAACGGGTATCATACAGAAAATAGGGTAATCGCTAGCGTCAGTCAAAGTAAGGAAGATCTGTTGCCCATAATAGATTTAGAGATTAAAAATATTAAATTTAAAGCCCTCTGCGATTCAGGAGCAGCAGTTTCATTACTATCGCCTATTATTTTTAACAAATTAAAAGAGGAAAATGTTACATTTAAATACTTAGGCAACCAGATTCAAATACAAACTCTAACAAACTCAAAAATCTATTTTAAAGAGGGCATAAAATTACCTTTCAGACTACAGGGTACTTATACCACGGGCACGTTTTATATAACTAACAATGATTTCGGGCGAGAATATCAAATGCTCTTGGGGTATGACTATTTGCGAGATAACAACATGGTTCTAGATTTCAAAGAAAAAACACTGAATTTCAAAAATATCAAAATAAATCTGAATGTACCAGAAGCTGACACCAGTCTACAAGTTAACACTCTTACATCAGAGATAATACCCACTAATAGTCAGCAAAACAGTAATTCAGTAACTCAGGAAGAGGACATTAATAATAAGGACAATAAAATAAAAAATAAAAAAAATCAAGCAAAACAAATTTTATGCGAAAACAATAGCAACTATTTTTATTAATTCAAAAAAAATAATGTAAATTAATGCAAATTAAAAAAAAAAAAATAGTTAATTTAAATTGTGATAAGTCCATCAACGAGAAAGATTTAACATTACTAGAGCCATGCAGAAAAGATGCAAAGTTTAATTTTGAAACTTCTCTGCACGAAGTACAAAAAAATAATAGAATAAATATTATTATAACAAACAACACAGGGAAAAGAATAAAATTAAATAAGGGAATGAACATAGGAAAGATAGAAAAAAATATAGAGTACAAACAGGATTTGAGATCAGACAACATCAAAAAGGCAGAATTTTTCAAATAAATAATATGGACATTCAAGAGGTTAGAAGACTAAGAGAGGCAGAACTTAGCGCAAGTGATTTTGATGTAGCACATTTGCCGGCAGAGGTACAAGAAAGCGTAAAAAAATTATTATTCGGTAAAGCACAGGCATTTTCCAAATCGTACGACACTCTTGGCCAAACAGACTTAGTCAGTCCAGAATTTAATCTTAACCACGATTACCCGATACAAACAAAACCGTATAAACTTCCACAAACGGTAAGGCAGTATGCTAAGAAAGAAATACAAGACTTATTGCGTGCAAGGATTATAGAAAAATCAAATTCGCACTACGCTTTCCCCGTGATTTTTGTAAGAAAAAAACAAAACAAAAAAGAAAAAGAAAAAGAAACTAAGTATAGAATGACAATCGATTTTCGTTTATTAAACCAGGTATTACACACTTATAGCTATCCCATACCGGATATAAAAGAAATTTTGTATTCAATCGGCGGGAAAAAATATTATTCGGTGATAGATCCCCATAGTGCGTTCTTCCAGATCAATTTAAGACCAGAAGACAGGCACAAACTCGCATTTATTACGGAAGACGGAAAATTTAACCCTTTAAGACTCGCGTTCGGTACTAAAAATAGTAGTGCCTATTTTGCGGAACTAATAGATAAAGTTCTAGGGCATTTTGATAAATCAAATTAAAAAAATAAAATGTAAGAGGAATACAACGAGAGAAAAAAAAGAAGGCATTCTAAAAAAATGTTTTGCTAAGAGTGTTTCAAAAAAAGAAGGTGCTCTACATGAGTTCTCACATCAGCGTGCGGCAGTTCTTGATAGAATGAAATCTGAATGGAAGCCAGTGTACCCTCTTGATATGGATACTCATCAAATACGAATCTGTCTACATATAGTGCTGATGTCCCCAACAAATTATGATTCCTGTCAAAAAAGGTACAATTTTATTTGATTCCCTTCTGCCTGTTAAATTGAGGAATTATAGCATTTTAAATTGAAATATGCCCTTGCCTACCCTTGTTTGTAAATTAAAGACAGAATATCGTTTACTGGTTTAAAATGAAAATTACTCAAAATATTATATCAATTCAATTGTTTCCAATGGAAATCGTTCAGTAAATTATATGTGTTTGTGTTGTATATTTGTGTCTTTTTTTTTTTTTTTTTAATCTAAATAAATGTTATTGTTTGTGTATAAAACGAAATAGGTGTGAGAAAATGATTCATGTGTCTGTTTAATTTTATCAATTGATAATTTAAGCATTTTAGTCGAAAGCTTCAAAGGGAAATTAGTACTCCAATAATACACAGCGCAAGTAGATTAAGTTTATTTTTTTATTATTATTAATGAAGATTAATGATTGAGATGTTTCCTTTAGGTATACCAAATTCCCAGAAGCGAGACGATCACTAAGATTTAAATTATTCCTTTCAGCCAACTAAATATATGCTTAAAAGGGGTATTGGAGAGATGACTAAATAAAAGGGGTAATGAGAGCTAATTAGTCTATAATGTCTATAACGTTGATTGTAAAATGCAAATTTCTCCCCATCACCACCCAACAATAACGCTGTGTTGGTTTAAATGTGTAAGAATACTGCAATAAACGTATAAAAAGAATTAAGAACTTAAAGGTATATATAAATATTATACAGACATACATACAATAAATACATTAAACCCAACTGGAGTGAAAAATTAGCCAGAGCCAGGAATCGAACCCGGGACCACAGTATACAAGACTGCTGCTCTAACCACTGAGCTACTCCGGCCGATGCCTGAGTCTGCAACTTCTCACTAATAAACCATATCTCAGGAGTAGCTCAGTGGTTAGTGCAGCAGTCTTGTATACTGAGGTCACGGGTTCGATTCCTGGCTCTGGCTAATTTTTCACTCCAGTTGGGTTTATTGTATTTATTGTATGTATGTCTGTATAATATTTATATATAACTTTAACCGTTGAATGCAGGCGTTATTTATGTGTGTATGTGTGTTTTAATATATATTGTAGTATGAGTGTTTTATTATAATTAAGAACTTGTCCAGTTTTTACACTTCATTCTGCTTATTTGTTGAATGCCAAATGAAAAGTGCTTCTTCTTGAAACTGTAAGGTTATTTTGAGCATTCCTAAAGTTTCAGACACTGCAGCGCTACCTAAAGAAAAAAATAATACTTAAGAGGAACCACTTTTGGTGTTACTCGTACCTAGCATTGAGACCTGGTGCATTTTAAAGCCCTACATTATGAAGTTTGAGAATCGATAAAATTTTTCTGTTAAAATAATATTTCTTGATTGCGTTTATTTTCAAAAGTACAGTTTTCCGGCAACCCTAGCCAAATGTCATAGCTGAATTTGTAATAGCTAGTTATATCAATGTCCGACATATTTCGCCACAGTAATATTTATAAATTGTGTAAAAATATTAATTTACTTTATGATTACTTTTACCGAAGGACCATTTAATACAGCAACATTTCATTTTAAACATTCCAAACTTTATTTCATTTGATTTCAAAAGAAAATAATTTGCTTATTTTGTATTTCACTAAAAAATAATTTCAATGATCTGCGAAGCTTTTATAGAATTATATTTATTACTTATATATTTATCGTCTGTATAGAAAAAAAATAAAATCCTTACATTTGCTTCTTATGCTATAAATTATTTTAAAAAAAATCGCAATCTGATATATTTCTAGTAATATGTTCTGTACATGTTATCTTTGGATAAAGCCGGCGGAAAAATTGTAGCGCCATATTTGGTGACTTAACTCTCTTTTGGCGTGAAATAAACAAGTAAATATATAATAATAAAAAAATAAAAGTATAAAAAAGTATATAAAATATTATTTTAACAAAGAAATTTTTCTGGTTCTCTAACTTTTATGTATAAGGCTACAAAACGCACCAGGTCTCGATGCTAGGTGCGAGCAACATCAAAAGTGGTTCCCTTGTTAGTAGGACCCAATATAATAGAACTAAATATTACTGCGTGAAGGTTGTTGCCAAATAAAGCTTTCTTTAAGGTTTTGTTCACCTCAGAAAACCTTATAGTCTCACTTCTCTGTCTGTCCGTCTCTCACAGGATCATACTAGGAAACTATTTAAGTTACAGACTTTACTTTTTTTTTTTATAGAGCTGAATACCCCCTACCACACCCAAAATCATAAAAAAATTCAAAAAGTCTTATATTATTAGAGTTTTTATGAATTCGAGCATTTCTGCGACCTACATATTGTTAATTTCAGTTTAATTTCAGTTTAATTTCACTTCATTTGAAGAAGTTATAGCCCAGTTGGTAAGTTTAATGTGCTCGTATGTAGAAGGTTGTTAGTTCAAATCCCGCCGATTTAAGTTGAATATTTTCAAAGTACTGGGTATTCCCCCCCCCCCAAAAAAATAAATAAATAAATAAATAAATAAATAAATAAATAAATAAATAAACATTTTAAAAACGGAATTCCATTGAAATTTTTGTATCATAAATTTATAATTATTTTAGAGGAATTTCTTTTTAAAAATAAATTTGCGAAGTATTGTGTGTAGCCCCCACCTACCCAAAAAAAATAAGAAGGAAAAACCATAAAAAAGAATTTCACATTTAAATACCTATTAATGTCAAAGGAATAAATATTTGGTTCCCCTGATTTTTTGTTTGGTTCTGCCATCTACTGGCAATTTTTTGAAATTATAGATTTCTACGGATAAAGTTTTCAAGTTATCTACAAGATTTTGAGCAATTGAAATGTATTTTTTTTCTTTTTTCTTTCAAATTTAAAATGTGTTTTTAATTTAACATTATTTTTTGGTGCCATTTAGAGAGTTTTTGAAAAGGGAAAAAAATAATATGGATTTTTTCTGGATTATTTCAGCATTTTAAGTATGTTTTAAACAATTTTATGCTTTTAAAAATATCACTTCTTTATTTATATTTCCGCTAAATTTTTAAATTGATTAATTTAAAATTATTTGTATTTTTTATTTTTGTTTAAATCATTTTACTGAATATTTTTAATTTGAATAAAATATAATCTTTTAATTATTTTAAAATTAAATAAAATGGTGCTGCCATTTATGTAAGAATTGTTAGTAATTATTAGTAAGAATTTAATAATTATAAATTAACAATTTTGATTTATTAATGTAAGGATAAAATGTTCTAAAAGACATATTAAACAAAACACGCTGTGCGATCTACGATCACACTTACCCACTTTCTTCCTTCTTGCGCTCATCACACACGTCAAATATGGAGAAGATAGCAAATTCAGGGAGCAGTACGCAATCGAGGACATTTATGCGATTGACTCTGTGCTGCCTACGTTACAGAAATCATTTTTATTGTAGTGATCAAGGCCCCACCAGTGGCTGAGAGGTTCTGCTCTCGAAGCTGGTAGACGGGAGGTGCTGGGTTCGAACCCAATCGCGCCCGTCGGCCTAACCGTTTCGGAGTTTTCGTGGTTTTCTTCGAAACCGTGGATTCACATGCGTAAATACGGGTTAGGTTCCCTTAGAAAGACCCCCACGGAGGGCACTCCCTCTAGGGCCTATATCCCGCGAGTTGATAATCGGCCGTCAAAAATCAACCAATCAGCCATGTAGTGATCAAGTTCTACTATGATGGAATAGAATGGATGTAAGGGAATGAGATGACCGAATTTGAGTCACATGATAAAAGACATCTCCTTACATTATTTTTTTCTAGGATATCACTAAAGAATTTCTTAGGAAATTACCTCGAAATTCCCGGTGGCATACACTAATCTTCTACCAAAACTAACTAGCCGCCCTTGGCGACCAGTTTGGTCTCCCTTAAATGTATGCTAAGCATTGTATCGTATTACTTCTGTACATAATTTAATTTACTTGCTCAATCCTTCGCCAAATCCTTATATTCTGATACAGAAATCATAAACTCGGTATTTTCATGTTAGCCGGGCGCAGGTGATAAATCGCCAAACATTATTACCGTCGTATTTTTTCGTATTTCATTTAAAATATAGTACTTTCACTCATTTTATTTAAAATGCATAACAATTTAAAACTGAAATATTTAAAATGTATGACTCTCAATTGTTGCTTTAAAAAAAAAGAAAAGTAAAGTAATAAATAATACCTTAAACCATGCCATTTATTTTAAATTCCAAAGCTTTTTTTTTCTATTTACCACGCGCACAACTCTTTATGACAGCCGCATGATATGGAGTTTTATAATACTGATGACATGATGGCGATGGAACAATATTTGCCGATTTATCACCTGCGCCCGGCTAACATTAAATTACCAAATTGGCCGCTCGGCATACGAAAAGCGAAGAGGTCAACCCGGAACTATTGATGATAGTCACATGACTTGGGTTTTTATTATATAGATTTAAAAAACTGTCATCATTTGCTAGCTACTACATGGTAAAAACTGCCGGCTAATGTGAGTATACTCTGAAGTTTACGTTTTTGAACGAAAATGTAGTATAAATATAATAATTACTTTGTCATATTTTATTTATAAAATTTAATGAAAGGATCTTCAAAGTAATCCATGTCATGATTTTTACTTACGATGCATAAGTTACACGATTCATGTGACGCATTTTTTAAAAGGAATACAATACAGATATTTTATAGGAATATCGCAAATGTACTCGACATGTTCATGATATTTCTAAGCGATATGACCACCAGAAAAATATATGGATGCTATAAATCTATAATTCCATAAAGTAAAAGCACAGCTATTTATTTTTTTTAGTGCAGAGTGGCCCAAAAGCAGGTATACAGTTACTTATGCAGCAATACTTTTAATGCAGGTAATCATTCAGATTTAATTAAATATATAGTTACATATTTAATCTAGAAGATGCTCTAAATGTCCAATTTCGGTATTGACACATTCATGCAACTGCCCCCTAAGGAAAGGCCTCAATCAGTTATGTATATGCAACTCTATACCTACTTTTGGGCCTTCCTGTATATTAAAAATCGGTAAGTAGAACCATTTTAGCATACTTTTAAATGGCTATAAAATATTATATGGCGAAAAACTAAACATGAATAAAATGCATTTTATGGTATTAAAAGCTTTTGTTTTACTTTTGGCATTCGTAATTAAGCATCCAATCATTAAACATTTTTTTTTTTTTTTATCACTTGCAATAAATACGTTCTTTGTACGAAGAGAATGAAAGACAAAAGAAATACTCATCAAAACTAAATATATGAAGAGGCAATGCTTTCATCTATAAATATGAGTTATAAAAAATATAGACCTTTCCATCCATAGAAATGAAACATATTACAGAGATTTATTAAAAAAGTATGTACATTTAGCTTTTATACAGAGACTAAGATTAATGTCCCACATCACTAAGGTATTTTTTCAACTTTTCATTGATAAACCATGCGTTGAAATTATGTCGAAAATCCCTCACTGATACAGCTTAATTTTCAAAAGTATACATCATTTTCATACATGAATCTGAAGCCTTTTCCTTACCACTGAGCAAAAATGAAGCAATTTTTACTTTACGTTTCCGAAATCTTGCTATAATAACAAAAATGTCGCATATGTATTTTGCCAATTTTTTTTTTTTTCGTTAAAAAAAGACTGTTTCATTGGTAGAGTATCGGTGCTATGTAAGGATTCAAATCGGTGAAAACGAATAGTTGTTTACATTTTGTCATTTATTTATATTAAAAAAGAAAAATAAATGTTTAATTTCGTTATTTAAAAGGTTTTTTTAAGTAATCATTAACAATTTGTAAATTACTTTACAGTTTTCATATAACTTGATAATAAAAAGCCTTTTTTTACTATTTCTGTGAAGACTAAAATTATGAGATATTTTGAATCAAAGGTTCTAATTTTGATACAAATAATCTAGTTAAAAAAATACTTTATATCTTAGATTTACAAATATCTAAATCGAATTTTGACAAAATATCTTCCAGGAGTTCTCGATTGAAACTTGCTGTACCTAATGTTGAAAATCTTACATAGTCCATCAAAGCGCAAGTGAGTAAACAGATAGATAGAAAGACCCACAACCTTTTTTTTTAAATATATATTACATTCTATTACAAAGTATTTTATTTATTTTACAATCTTTTTTGAATCCCTTGTTTCATTTTATTATGATTTATTATAACGTTATTTTAAATTTTCCCAGTTTTTCACTATGTATTTATAACAATATATTTATAATAATAAATTCATTTATGTTTGTAACAATATTTATAATAAAGAAGAAGTAAAGTACAGTTACTGTGCAGGAAATATTTACCAAAGTATTTTTTTTTTTTTTTTTTTTTTTTTTTTTTTTTTTTTTTGCAAAGGAAGTAAGTTATACAATGTAATCTTGTACGGAAAGAAGCACAAAACAAAATATAATTCCAAGTAACAAAATAAACAACCCTCTTTTGGATTTACATTATGATGTTTATTTTTCAATTTTACACAAATGATAATTTAATACAAGATTTCTTTTCTCTTCTTTTTTAAAACTAAAAAATATTTAAACAAATGTAATAAAAACTGTTCCATAAACCTGATTTTATAAAAGTTACGACATAGAATTTCTTCGTTTTGTCTCCAGGGCTTCAAAAGCCAAATAAATTGGATATTTGCATAACAGTACCTGAAAGTAAATAAACTAAAAAAAATAAATCTTCGAAAAGGGCTATTTTTGCTATAAATGACTATAAAGTTTAGTTAAAATTTTAATAATGTAGTAATAATTTTTTTAAATATTATGAATAAAAAAAATAGATAAATAAAACATTGACAATATTTATTATTATTTATTTAAAACGCATTAAATTTATGATATTTTTTCCAATAAATGATTAAATGCAAAATTATCTATATCATTAATAGCTTCTACACATTCATAATTTATCAAATACATATAAGTAATAAACAGAAATGCAGTAAAATTTTATTTCACACTTGTTACGAAGTATATTTTTTTGACAAAAAGCCTGTTTCATTCTTTTGTGAAAGCCAAAAATTTAAATAGATTGTTTTTCTCCAATGTGTGTAATCAAAATTTTTTACCATACTTTTTATTCCTTAAAAATTAAAATGTATATCTAGGATAAAGTGCAAATATATGTATGTTATTAATGACGCAGAACATTCCGCGTTTTTCTCTTTAATTGAAAAAATATGTAATATATATTTACTTTTATTTTTTTGTGCGTTTGAGTTCAATAATAGTCATGTTTTCAATTTTTACACAGGGAATTCATACCAAGTAATCTGTGTGTATTATAATTCAAATAGCTTGTCATACTTTTGTAAAAGGGAAACATTTATGTTATCTTACTTTGAATGAACCTACTGCGGAAACAATTATTCTAGTTTTTGGATCTTTATTTAATTTTATACAAATATCTCTACACTTCTTTTCTTTACACTTGTCTTTACACTTGAAAATAAGATTGATTTTAGTAAAAACAATAAAACTCATAGCAAAATTAAAAAGTATGTAAGAAGGGGAGATTTGACCCACTTTTAAAAAGTGATTTTTTATTTTTTAAATATTGAATGTAGTATAAAGTTTTATGTATCATTTTATTCTTTATAAAATCAGTTATCAAAACAAAATTGCTACATATGTGTAATATATAATATATTTGAAAAATAAATGATTTTAATCATGAGAACAAAATGGGTCAACGTTCCAAACATATGGGAGGGTTGACCCACTATATGGGAGACTTGACCCACTTTGTTTTACATTGAAATATTTGTGAAGAGATATAAATTCAGTTTAAAAAAGGCAAAATAACTTTATGCTACACGATTTAATTATTATATAAAAATATTTTTGAAAATATTTAAAAAAAAACCTGTTTAGACGGAATCGCAAGATAGAGAGAAAAAAATTGTTTTACACAGGATTTTTTTCTGAGCAGGTAGGACAGCAGGGAAAATTAAATTTTAACATTTAAGACAGTATTTCCTTAGAAACAAGTTCCGTTTTCATAGGGACTCATGTAGTATTATGGCCGGATTTAGGTGCCACTGTCCCGCTTTTAGGTAACTTTCATTACAAAAAGCTACCTATTGCAGCCGTTCGGAGGAAAGCGATTTCAAAAAATTTTGGTATATTTTGATCGATCATGACCCCCAGACCCCGAAACCACCCTCCGTTCAAAAGTTGATATATATATATATATATATATATATATCTGACATTTGTCATACTGTAACTCTCGAATTTATGAACCGATTTGGATGTAATTCGGCATGTACATAATACATACCAATGTCTCGACCGAATTCGTTGGCCAGCTTCATCCGCCATTTTGTTTCAAAATGGCGGCCATTAAAAATTTTTTTTTTTAATTTTAAATTTGAAATGAGGTACCAAAGAATTGAAAATGGAAAAATATTTTTTTCTTATGTATTTGACCTTTATACAAAGATTTGGAAGCAGTTTTTGTTTCGTCTATATCTTAAAAAATGGCTGAGTTATAGCATTTTGAATTTCTAGCGTGGCTGACATTTTGAAACGTCCTGAAATTTGTCACGCGATAAAAGGCGTATTTATGAACCGATTTGGATGTAACTTCGTTTGTACATAGTACATACCAATGTCTAGACCGAGATCGTTGGCCAGCTTCATCCGCCATCTTGTTTAAAAATGGCAGCCATTTAAATTTTTAAAAAAAATTTAAATTTGAAATGTGGTACCAAAAAATTGAAAATTGAAAAAATATTTCTTTTTTATGTATTTGACCTTGATACAAAGATTCGGGAGCAGTTTTTGTTTCGTCTATATCTTAAAAAATGGCTGAGTTATAGCATTTTAAATTTCTAGCGTGGCTGACATTTTGAAACGTTCTGATATTTGTCCCGTGATAACAGGCGTATTTATGAACCGATTTGGATGTACCTTGGTGTGTACATAGTACATACAAATATCTCGACCGAGTTCGTTGGCCAGCTTCATCCGCCATCATGTTCCAAAATGGCGGCCATTTAAAAAATTTAAAAATTTAAAATTTAAAATGAGATACCAAAAAATTGGAAAATGAAAAAGATTTTTTTCCTATGTGTTTGATCTTAATACAAAGATTCCGGAACAGTTTTTGTAACGATCTTGTTTTTTGAAACGATCTTGTATTTGTCACGCGATAACTCACGTATTCGCCTATTTCCATGTAAGAAGGCATGTGGATAGTATACATCAACATCTCAGCCAAATATAAGTTACTTTAAATAAAAGCAGCTCGGATAAAGCTGACTAATTTCGCGAAATTCTCATTCATAATGATTTAGTATTGATAAAAATTAGTATTGAATCTCCTATATTCGGTTTCCACTAAATTGAGCTTCGTGTGTTTGAATAATATAAATTGGCTTTTTTAAAATAAGGAATTTGAAAGCTACCTCTTCCTCCCGGCACTGGCCGCAGGGACTTTTTTTTTGTCTCCTTGTCCTACTTTTTGTGACACTCGACCTGAAAACTCTAGTTGTTGCATAGTTTGGATTCATCTGACTGTATTCATCCTGTTGAAGCCCCACCAGTGGCCGAGACGTTCTGCTCTCGAAGCTGGTTGACGGGAGGTGCTGGGTTCGATCCCAATCGCGCCCGTCGGCCTAATCGTTCGGAGTTTTCGTGGTTTTCTTCGAGCCGTGGATCTTCCATGCGTTAATACGGATTAGGTTCCCTTAGAAAGACCCCCCACGGAGGGCACTCCCCCCGGGCCTATATCCCAAGTGTAGATAATTGGCCGTCAAAAATCAACCCAACCCAACTCATCCTGTTGAAATTTATCCATACCTTCCTACAGTTTTTCGATCAATGCTATGTTTGATGTAAATTTCCAACTGGGCGAAAAATGTCCGGACCAGGATTCGAACCCGGGACCTTCTGGCTGAAGCCGCCAGTGCTCTGCCATCTGAGCTATCCCGGACGATTCTGGCCGAACTTTTGCACCCAGCTAACCTTGAAGACTAGTGTAATTTCGTATCCAGCGATTTCTGGAGTTCCATTACCTGAGATTTATTCTGTTGAGCTGAACCAGGTTTCAGACCAGATGCTGTAATCTTCAAAGTTAGCTGGGTGAAAAAGTTCGACTAGAATCGTCCGGGATAACGCAGATGGCAGAGCACTGGCGGCTTCAGCGAGAAGTTCACGGGTTCGAATCCTGGTCCGGACATTTTTCGCCCAGTTGGAAATTTACATCTAATATGATTTGTTTACGAATTAGAATAATTGTGTTAAAATCAATCTAGTGCAATGCTATTTTCTTTTGTAGCCGCATGAGCACATAACTTATCAAAAGTATATTTTAACCCTTTCAGAGACAAAGTACTTTCAGTACTAAAATGTTGAAATAAATGACTGGCAACGAAATTAAAGAACAACTTTATTTGGAAAAAAGAAATAGGCTATATTTAAAATACATATTAAATGGAAATGATTTTATCAAAATTTTTGTTCCATTGTGGCGTTTAAGAATTAAAATTAGGTGGTTTCGTAGACATACCACTGCCCCTGAAAGGGTTAAGACTGCTGCTTTCACACTTTTTAGCTCTTTGTAGTCTTTTCCACTGTGACTATTTACCTATTGTAAGTAATATTTAAATAGAAAAGACTTCCTATCAAATTTCCCATTTATATTTCATTATTTTTTTATTGCGTGGATACTACAGCAAATTTCCACATCTTTCTTTAATCAATTTTAAACATTTTCTTTTCCATTACCCCATTACGGGGTACGGGAATTCCAAATTTATAACTTAAACATTCGGTATCAGATTCATTTGTCTTTTCTTCAAGCAAAGTGTTGGAAACTATAAGTAAGTAGAATACAAGCAAAATTTAAAAAAATATATATATAATTAAATTTAAAAAACAAAACAATCAAAAGTGTGAATTAGAGCAAACATCAAAAAACTTATACGAATAATGTTTTAAAATATTTTGAAATACTTGTTGCAGTATTAAAAACTTATATAATTTTTCTGGCTAATATTGCATCTTATAACTTTTCGTAACACTTTGGAGTATTTATTAAATTAACTTTCTACTACTATTCATTCTGCTATATGCCACATCAAATTTTTATTTCAAGTAAAACTACTTAAAAATACATATAAATCTCAATGTCCTGTAAATATTTATTTTAAAAAATATATGAAATATTAAAACGAGGTATTACCGGCGTTCTAAAATCCATAAATGTTAAATAGAAAATCTTAAATTGTAAAAGAAAATGTATATAGATGTTAAATATCCATGTCTCTTCTTTAGGCATCCTACACACTAAATAAGTTTACATGAATACATATACATTTTAAAATTTTAAATTTACATGAAAGACAACTAATGCACTGAATACCAGAATGAGCCAGCCTCACCAGCTGTGATTTCGAGAAAAATACATTAGAAAATTTTGAAACAATATTCGTCAAACTGTTTCAAGCCAGTTTTTAAAGTGGCCATAGGAGACAAAACTTCTGTAGAAAGCATAGAGTGATTAAGTTTCCAGTGATTAAGTTATTTGATTAACTTTTGTGCTGGTAGCTTTATATACAAGATAAGTTAACTATTAAACTGAGTAAACCAATTGAATAGTTTCGAAATTATTAAAATTCATTACGTAGCGAATAAATGTCGTCATTGCAAACGAAATCTCTCTTCACAAAAATGTGGATAGTCTACCCTGGTTCTCAGTTAACGGTATTAGGAAAGGGAAAAGTAGATAAAATTTGTTGTAATGTGGAATTATGGATACTTAAACTTAATAAAGATGAGACTTTCGATAATAAGTTAAAAAAGGAATTACAAAATATGTGAATGTTGTCAATTTTAATGCTAAATATAAATTTCCCTTCAAAATACTTCGTAAAGATCTTAATAACATTTTTTTTTATATCTTTGAAGGAAGTTGGAACAGTACAACAAAACTCTTTTCGCCACAAAGATGAAGATAAATTTATAGAATTATCTTAAAAACACATCTGTAATAGAAGATTCACCTCTTTGATAAGTTAACAAAATGTGAAATGAATAGTTATTGTTTAGGCTGAATTGTATTTCCACTGTGTAAATAGAGTTCACTTTTCAAATAATAAGTGACTTTTTTACAGAGTGACGGGAGGGGCGCACGGTGATTTTGTAATTACTTTGGGGGGGGGGGGCGTGGATAATAAAAGTTTGGGAACCACTGCCTTATATAGAAAAAACAACAAGAAAATATTTTAACATGTTTAATTACCGTATTTCAATATAAACACATATAAATTTTGCTTTGTATTCCTGTTACACTTTTTTTAAACTAGGTCATGTCTATTATGCACTAGATGAATTTATATACTCGTATATATATATATATATATATATATTTATTTATTTATTTATATTTATTTATATTTATATTTATATAAATAAATATATATATATACTACTTAAATTGAACTTGTATATTCTTTGCTGAAGAACTTTATTGGCCTTAAATAATGTTCAGATGAATAAAATCTTTCTCATTTTTACTTGGGGTGTGCTAAAAAATATAAAAAAATAGTTAAATATTTCATTTGTGCTGTTTAATATCATGGGCTCTACCAATGTAATTAAAAAATTAGAACAAATTTTCATGAAAACATAAATTTGATTATGACTCAAACTTGGAATTGTATTCATTCATGGAAAAATACTTTAAATTGCTAACATTTGTATTTTCCCACTATCGTCTCTGCTACCATAAAAAAAATCTTTTAGAAGGTTTTTCTTATCAACGCGTAATGTTGACCATGTCAGAGGCTTATTCTGAAGATCTGCGCGAAATTGCTCAGAAAATAAGATTTATTTTTGATAAGATTTAATATTAACACTTATCAAGTAAAATTATTTACAAAAACATAAAATTGACATGACAGAATCTTACTCTCAAGATTAGAGCAAGATACGTTCGTAAGAAGTCAGTTTTAATTGCTTAGTTATACAATTTAAAATCAGTGGTGCTACTTTCATAAGAAAACTTAACATGTGTATTTTTTTTTTCGAAACATAAAACCCATCATGAAAAACCTCATCTTGAAAATTGGCGTTAAATTCGCACAAGATGCATTTCATTTCTGTAGTTATGAAAATGCACACCAAATTTGTGTGTAGTTTAAAATAATCTGTCATGTGAAATTCTGTATTTAAAATAAAAATGACAAAGATAGGAGCTTTTGATGCAGATTAGAGCAAAATTCGTTAGTTGGAGGAGAGTTAAATTGATCGCTGTATGTAGAGATAAAAGAAATGATAACTTGAATAAATTTTAGAAAAAATACGTATATTTGTTATAAAATATATTTGCATGATATTACAATTTTACCTTGAAAATGAAACGGAGAAAATTTATATATCTTTGTGTGTTTTTAGAAAAAAAAAGAAATAAATATTTTAAAAAATGTAATGTTTTTCTCCTTAATCTACAAAAGCAATGTTTTATTACTATGTTTTAAAACAAAAAAAAACATGGTTTGAATTAAACGTTATATTTTAATCCCACAAAGAGTTTATGAATATATTTAGTAAAATCGCTTGGCTTTTTTGTATCATGAACTTATTTTAATTTAAAATGTAAATTAATATTTCAAAACTTTAATATTATAACTGGAACATCCTTTGTGAGTTTTAAGGATTATCAACATTTACTTCAACCTGTTTGATCTCATAATTCGGAGAACGTTTAACTTTTAAAAATATTTTTTTTTCTTTACATCATATCACAAGGATTTTTTTCTAAGTGCGGTTTTTCCGAGAATTGTTTTGTCTTTAATTTTGATATAAATTGTTATAAACAATTTTGATAATACATTTTAAAATTTATTTTGGCATTTCAAATTTAAACATAAAGTATTTAAGGTGCAGGAAATCGTCTATATTAAATCATAACAGATATTTTAATGTAGTGTATACTTTAAATTATTTGAAAACAACGTTTAAACACACAATAAAACAAGCATATTTGATCATACGTATACGTTTCGTGAGTACTAGGACTCACATCCTCAGTGTAAAAACTTTAAAAACAATATCCCCCCCCCCCCCCAACTGCATGTACGGTGAAAAAACCCAAATGTCAAAACATAATACCAAAAGACCATCAAGTTCTAACAGCCAATTAAATTAATGCGGAAGTGAAGTGTCGTGACACAACAAATCCATCCAGAAAGTTGAGATGTATGGTGTTATCCTTGGTTAATGATTTATCTAGTACACCATACATCTCAACTTTCTGGATGGATTTGTTGTGTCACGACACTTCACTTCCGCATTAATTTCATTGGCTGTTAGAACTTGGTGGTCTTTTGGTATTATGTTTTGACATTTGGGTTTTTTCACCGTACATGCAGTTGGGGGGGGGGGGGGGGGATATTGTTTTTAAAGTTTTTACACTGAGGATGTGAGTCCTAGTACTCACGAAACGTATACGTATGATCAAATATGCTTCTTTTATTGTGTGTTTAAACGTTGTTTTCAAATAATTTATATTTTCACACAAGTTCTGTACTTATTAGTGTATACTTTGACTGGTATCTCATGTTTATGCAATGTAACAATAACTGGAGTAATGCTGTTAAAATCTCGAATGTAAAGAAACCTATTCAAACATAATAAATCTGGTCAAAATGCTATTGGTAACAAGGGCAATACTTGAAAAAAAATAATTGAAATTTATGCAACCAGTGTCAAACACTGCAAGAAGTGTGAATTAAAGATTACCAAAAATATTATACAAATATGCAGAGCATTGGTTTTGCATTCCAGTGTCAGAAAACAGACATAGAAAATAAATTATACATATATATGTATTTTTTTTAAGAGAAGCTTTTTTTATAATGTACAAAAAGAAGATAAACAATGCTAACGAACATTTGAATTGAAACACATATTTAAAAAAATAAAATAAATTGAAAACAATTTTTTACAGGTTTTTTCTTTAAACAAATTATTTATACAGTTATATATCCAGTTCCTGACACTCCCCCCCCCCTCCCCCTCCCCAAAAAAACAACAGATAAACATCTGATTGATGATAGAATTTACGTATATTCACGGACGCTCGGAAACAAAAAAAAAGCCGCATTTACCAATCATGCTACGGCTCAATAGAAGAACTTTATGCAATTTCTAAAGCAATAAATGAGTTTTACGTGAGTACATATTTCATGACACTTACCTACCTTTATTCGATTCTTTTTTTCGCTCCCTCAGGTACTGTAGTCTAATTTCAAATATACTTTTTACCGAATATTGGTATCACCGGAAATAAGTTCCTTTACAAAAATTAGTTCAATTGCAGATCAATAAGAATGTGCATTAAAATTTTATTACAAGATTTAATCCGAACGATCATAGAAGGCAAGTTAAATAAAAGTATGTATTAAAGATTCTATAAAATAGACGTTTATTTCATACATTTTTATTCGAAATGTAGAGTTTACACATTATATAACAAATGGTCAAAATAAAACTTATATTATGCATTGTAGTAGTATATATTTTCACCAGTATCCGTTGTGAAAATATCTATTTTTTCTGGTTTTATTTCTTTACACATCTTGTAGTTCTAATATTTTTGAAACTGTATCTTGTAAAATAAAATGAGGAAGATAATTTCTTCAATAATGACAAGTTCTATGGCATGGATTTTATATATATATATATTTTATATTCATAATTATTATTGGTAAGAAGAAATAAATTATTGATGAAAGAGTCACAAAAAGGGGAAGATCACATTTGTTTCCTTTTCTAACTTGGTCAAGCGAATTCACCCAGGAGAGAATCATCGAGTTCTATTATATAAATCGCTATTTTTTTGACGAAGTCTTCCGATCTGAGCATGCACACATATGTAGCTGCTCTTCTATAAAGACACTTTTGTAAAGTATTGTGTTTTATCACTGTATGATTTCTGTTTCATTATTTTCGAAAGGGAAACATATTCACCTCTGAAGAATTCCAAAGGAGATGGGGGTGAAAACGATGCAATTCTGCAAGACATATTTCAGTATTAAGAATTAAAATACATGCTTCTTTGAGAAAATGACGTCATTTGCATAAGTTAAAGCATTCCAGTTTTACGATCTAGTCTAAAAAATATGTATAGAAAAGAATGCATATAACGTCATTATCCCGGAATATTATACAAACCCAGCAAAAAGTAATTTCGTCATTGAAGAAACTCGGCAAAACAAATCGTATATCTAATGATTCTTATACCTTCATTTGTTTATTTATAATAGCGCAATGTTTTAACAGAAATCCCTCATCTATATTTTTTTCAAAATTCGGAAAATGCTATTACATACGTATTAATAAAATTGCATTCCTTCAGCTTTATGATACGAATTAAGTAAATGCGGAGAAAATAAGTCGAAAAAGTGTTCTTTAAAATACATTTTTGTAAAGTTAATCTGTTGTGTAGTTTGTAAAGTAAGTTCGCAATAAACTAAAAACATTTAATAGATAAATAAAAATTAAATTAAACCAACATTCACCGAGTTATATAACAGACGATATTCTTGACATAGCACGTATTATAACTTCAATTTTTTTTTTCACTTTTTATGAGAAAATGTCAACAAACAGATACCATAATCTACTAGTTTTGCTTTACTTTTAATAGAAATGGAGAACTTGAGTTGCCAAGATTGCAAAAAAAAAAAAAAAAAAAAAAAAATGGTATTAAAAACTACAAAGTATAAATATCTCAAAAATAAATTCAGCTTTCCAGAAAATTGCATTTAAAAGTATTTTTTTTCCCTATACAACGGTGTAAAAATTGAAAATGTGCCATGTTTAGTAGTTTAAATATTTTCAGTAGTTTAAAATTGATTGCTTGGCCATAGGCACTGAGGTGCTACACAGCATATGTCCCGGCCAGGTTGACAGCTAAACGCGGGATACTCGGTGTATAGTTCACAAGCAATCTTGGTATTCATTTTATAGACCCCGAAATGACGAAAGGTTGAGTGAACCTTACCCAGTCCGCAACAAGTAATTGAACAGGGACCGATGCAGTGAAAGACCCGTTAAATCTAGAAGAAATATTTTAATGTAAATATGCATTTCTTATGTCTAAAAAATAAACTATGAAATGTAATAAAACTGATTTGTCTGTGATTTAATCAACTAGATTCATCTCATAGCCTGTGACAATTACAGGCAACTTTCATGCAAGGAAACAAATACTGAAAAATTATCACAATAATAAATAAATGCACTGCCATTATTTTTTTATTTATTTCAACATCAGTTTTATGCAGAGTATGGTGATATGTTCTCTAATCATTTACCTTTATTAAATATCATTATAATTATATCATGCGGATGATGCGTTATTAGATGGTACTGGAAGATGATAGATTATTTGCATATTAGCATAGTTTGGAGGCTCTATGTTCTTCTATTGAACACAATGACTAAATAAATTGGCGTTTAAAGTCTATTACAAAATCAAAAGCGAAAATAGAACGGAATTTGAAATTAAAACTTCTTTCGTATCACCTAAGAATTGATCACTAGTCATGAGTACGAGCTGAATTCAGATTTTATTGTTTTTTATTTCATGTAAAAGGTTGTTAATGTTAATGTCTAAAGCATCAGTTATGCAAATACTATGGTTTTATACATTTGAATAATAAAATAATTTCTGTATTATTTTTCTGGTCTTCTGAAAAATATATATCTAGATGTAAAAATATATTTTATTTTAAAATCTAGTCCATGTGATTAATAATAAATAATATAACTAATTAATTAACTACTAACTACTAACTATAAAACTAACTGATTAATAATAAATAATATAACTAATATGTTTATTATATTTCTTTCATGATCGTAAAAAAACGAATTCCATAGATACTAAAATTCTCTACAAAAATTGTTCATATTTTGTCTCTGATTACATTAGATTAATTTCAAAAATGTATATAAAATTCCACTCCCAATTATATCTTTAAAGAGAAATACACAAAATATATTACAATGATAAGAAAATGCTGTTCTATCCGTTTGATTTATTTTTGCTACAACAGTCAATTTTATGCACAGTAAATTGATGCACTTCTTAACTCTACTGCCCTCAATAAATATCTCTGTAAATATATAAATAAAAGTAAGATATTTCTTTTAGTATATTATACTTATAGATGATAAATTGTGTTTGTAATGAAACCTTTCTTCTTCATATGAATAAACCAGACAACTTAAATTAATGTGTTATCATTTAGCAGCGGACGAATCATTATACGAGAAAGTTTAGTATAATCCAATTGTTTTTGTAAAGTTAATGGGCTGTATTTCTATACTAAATATCTTCAGTCCATTTTGTTTCAAACTAAAACTATGTTATAATTCTGCAAATTTAGAAAAGTCTCTAAATCTGTGATTTCATCAGTTAGATTCCTCTAACGTTTTATAGCTATTGTATGGCAGTTTAGATCAGAGAAAGAATAGAATGACTGAAAATGTATTGGCGTAACTGAAAAATGCAATTACATACGTTTGATTGTACAGTAGAACCTGTTTTATCCGAAACTCTTTTAACCGAAACTTTCCGTTAACCGAAATCCATTTTTAAAGATTTTTTTTCTTTTTTACTATCACATTCTTTATGTGTAAAATCCATTTTGAAAGCTTTATTTTTAACTACCATATTCCTTTGTATAAGTGGTCCTTTCCGAACTACGCGTGCACATAAATATTTTCGATACCCTTTCTTAGAGTTCCTTTGAATTTAACTTGAGCTTTCGTAAGCTGCGGAGTGGAACGAAGAAAACGAACGAATTAGCAATTCTGAAGCTTTTTAATGTTTTGCAAAAGGTTTGGCATGGATGGAGCAGCAGAAAGGGGGCCGTTCAAATATTACGTAAGCACCTAAGGGGGGGGAGGGGGTTAGCGATTTGCTTATTTTTGCTGACAAGGGGGGAGGGGGGGGGTTGAATGATGCTTACGTAAAACATTTTCAGAGTCTCTAACATGTAAAAAAAAAAAAAAAAAAAAAAATTATAAAATTTCAAATTGAAAGAAAGAAATAGCAAAAGAATATTAAACTTGAAGTTCTGATGTCAGCTATTTTGACCGCACAAGGAAAACATAAACGATCTCTTTTATCTAGAGGTGATTGTTCATGTTTGATGGATGAGGGCTTAATATCTCTGAGAACTTACTACTATTTCCAATTGTGAGAATAGAATAGAATAGAATCGAATGGACCGATGCGATATGATGTATTGTGACAATATGAGTTTTCCGGGAAAGCTTCCAAAACGTAAGTAAAATTCCATCTTTTTTTGTTTCCACCCCTTCTCTGCCAAGTGGTTGAACTCCATAACCATAGTGACCGACTGCTCTACTGTCTGGTGTCTCGTGAGTATTGAAAACCTCTCAGTAGAGATCTGCAGGGGCCGGGCTCGGCCCTATTTTCATTCACGGCACTTGGGGCGGGCCCGGGCCATACATTTTTCTGAAGGCTCGGGCCGGGCCCATTTTTTTCTGTACAGAGCCGGGACTGGTTTCATTCCAAGTCTTCAAGGCCCAAAATTTTAAGTCCTAGTTTTGACGCAGCCCGTATGAAAATCATTGTCTCGGCGTCGCCTGATCCGTTCAAAGGTCAGTAAAATTAGGCCAGGCTCAAAAATTTTTGAAAAAAATGTACACATTTTTAAATCGCTATTATTCTACAATTAAACATTCAAATTTATTCTTTTTAAAGAATAGTAGATTTCTATGCTTATTAAAATACAGCTAAATGAAAATATAAGAAAACATGTGAGAAGGAACCTGTCTATGACGAAATCCTGTTATAAACTGAAAAACGTGTTGATCCATACAAAATTAATATACTAATACGTAAGAATAGGATATATAGTACATTTACAACTTGCTAAGAAGGGCATTTGTCTATAACAGATTTTTTTTCGTTTTTATGCAATTCCGTTTTAGAAGATTTTACTGTATAGCATTTTTCAGATTTTTAGCACTTCAATACATGGAATATGGATTAATGATATTAATGATAACGGATTCATTTACATACAAGAAATAGAGATTGATTAAAAAAATAAATGTCGCAGCCTGCGCCAGTTCTATAAAAATGAAGATTATAAACATAAAAAAAAATAGTTAAGACATATTTTTGGCCAGAACTCTTCGTACGAGACAAATCTTTAACCAAATCGACATAAAAATCAATGTTTTGTAGAAATTCAATCGGGCCGGACCGAGATTTTAACTTTTTTTCCGGGTCGGGCCGGGCTCGGGCCGAACTTTCAACTTTTTTATCGGGCCGGGCCAATAATTTTTTTGTACGGGCCGGGCCGAATTTTTTTCTCTATGAGTCGGCCGGGTCCGGGCCTGGAAATTTCGGTCCGTGCAGACCACTACCTCTCAGTACTGCAGTGTAGTGGTGTTTAAAATAAATAAAATCAGAAATATGTCTTCATTTCGAGAAATCTTGTATAAAAAACTTTTTGAAAGTTTCAAAAAGTCTGTATCAGATAAACCTTTGAAGGATATCCAATGTAAAACTAATGATGTGTGGCGGCAGTACAAAAAGT
Source organism: Maratus speciosus (assembly GCA_963932465.1). Lineage (NCBI taxonomy): Eukaryota > Metazoa > Arthropoda > Arachnida > Araneae > Salticidae > Maratus > Maratus speciosus. Next base: position 362,093,217 of record OZ010791.1, on the reverse strand, counting down.
CTTCTAAAACTGACAAAGAGTTAGAGGTATCGGTGCTAAAAAGAATTGAGGACGAACTGCGTAAGGCAACCAAAAAGAAATCAGTCTTTCTTGATTATTTTATAAAGGTAATTATAATCAATTTATTCTTAAAATTTTAAATATATTTTATCATAACTTTAAGTTTACATAATTACTTGCAAAAATTGGAAAAAAAGATAGATAAGATAAAATGACCGTGTAGCCTTGGCAAAACATGGTCAGTATGGGAATAAATATAGACCAAAAAAAACCGTCAAAAAACGAGTTATTACTTTTTAAATATGGCGTAGCCAAGCTAAGCCTTATTTTTTCTTTTCAAATAACTCAAAAATTAATGCATCCATGGGGGAAAAAATTAAAATATGTGTTAGTTTTGTAGCAGATAATCTTCTAACTGTTTTCAAATTTTGAACCTTACTAAAAATGAAATGTAACCCAATTGAATTGAAACCAATGTATCTCAAATTCAAAAACAGATAAATAAGGTTTCCAGTGATCTCAAAAAAGGAAAAACAATCCTTAAAAAGGAAACGACAAAATGCTGAATACCAAATAAAACATCGAACCACCAAACGAACAAAGCTTGGAGAAATCTGCCATGATAATCCAGACATTTAAAAAAAATAGCTTTGAGGGAATCAGTAGGAAGACCAAGTTTAAACAACCATTATTACTTAAAGCAATAGCAGACATAGCTATTATTGGAAGCGCTGCAGATGCAAAAAGAAGAAGCAAGTCTGAAGTGTCAAAACTCTCGATGACTTGACTGCAAAATTGAAAAAGGTTGGTTTTGCAATAAGCAGGAGTAGAACATATCTTCGTTTGCTTCCAAAAAATTCCTCAACCATCGAGTGTCGAAGACATGTCACCACAGTGCCGATAAAACTTTCTTGGATTCTGGCTGATTATCACCGATCTCACATTGATACCCAATTTGCAGTAATATCCATCCATTATTTAGAAACTTTAGCTTCAATTCTTGGACCCATGCAAGTATTTCTTCTTTCACAGGATGACAAAGCGCGCGTACCTTTGGGAATTACAGCAGCCAATAAACAGGCTCTGATACTGATGCATATGGAGTATCGTGTATCCTTAAGCGATCACGACCGGGTCATCGCTGAACGCCGCAAACTTATCCCATGTGTTTACGCTGGTATTCTGAATGCTTCTGGCATGGCAGGTCAAAGTAAAGCCATACATAGGTTATTCTGGTCCAACGTTAATAGTTATAAGAAGTGGGAAACACAGTTCTTCCACAGCAAATACTCATGCTCAGGATTTTGAAACTCTATTAATACTCAAAGATTTTGAAAAATTAGTGAAAACAGAAGAGGATTTCATCAAACCTGTAATCATAGTTATGGTTGATGGAAGTCCAGACGAGAATCCCCGCTACCAGAAAGTTATATCATTTGCTATTAACCGTTTCAAAAAGCATGATTTGGATGGAATTTTCATAGCGTGCAATTGGAAGAAGTGCATATAATTGAGTAGAAAGGCGAATGACACCACTCAGTAGACTACTGTCTTGTCTTATACACCCTCATAACCATTATGGTTCCCATCTCGATGAGAACGGTCGCACTACTGATGAAGAAATGGAGCAAAATAACTTAGCATATGCTGGTAAAACTCTCGCAGATATCTGGAACTCATTAAACATTGACAGTTATCCTGTTACTGTCCCATATGTTGATTCAGGCGAACCAGAGTCTCTTGGTTATGATTTGGATTGGTATTCGAAGCTCGTACAAGAAAGTCAATACTTGCTGCAAATTGTAAAATGCGAAAAAAAGAATTGTTGCTCTCCTGCACGTAGTGGATTATTTCGTATATTAAAAGGACGATTCATTCCTCCTCCAATTAAAATGATACAATCGTCAAATGACATCATTACAAGTGAAGAAGGGGAATTTATAGATTTAAGTCTCCGTCTGGCCTTAAATCTGAATATTACATAAAAGGGATTTTTAAAGATGCTGTATGATTATTTTTGCTCTTCCATAAAGTTCACGTAATTATCCGCAAGAACTTGTGGAAGTTGTGGCCAATATCATGCATCTCAGAAGTCAGCAAACGGACACAAAAAAATTCAACGGAGTGAAAAAAGCAAGAAGGACTGCCTCATACGACCATTGAGAATTGCTGCTCGTCGAGCAAATGAACTTATGCGCTTCGTAAAATTCGTGGAAGATATGGAAGATGTTGAGCGGATCAATGAAGATGAAGTTGATAAAGATTGCATCCGAAAAGTAATGCGATGAAGATAATCAAGTAAAACTGGAAACCAATATCATAACAGATATGAAAAAATGGCTTGAGCAGCCGTGGTCAGCATCGGAATAGATATTGTCATGTTCAAATTTAAATTTTTCAAATGGCTAAGTTCTTCTAAAATTGTGATCTAAGAAATTTTCTTAAATAGAATTGTAAAGAAATAAAACAAGCGTTTATTATTATTTAGTAGTTACATTAGTCGAGTAGAGTTTTTTAATTTGTATTGTGTCCTAATTTTTTTTAAGTAGGGGGGGGGGGTCCAATTTGCTTACGTAATTATTAAGGGGGGGTTTGCGATTTGCTTATTTTTGCTGACAAGGGTGGAGGGGGGGTCAAAAATTGTCAAAAACATGCTTACGTAATATTTGAACAGCCCCAAGGCTTTGATACTGGTGATCTAATAATATTAAAAAGCTCCGTCATAGAACTTTAAAGCAAAGGCAATAGAAATGGCGACAAACAAAACGTTTTTTCAAATCCTTGTAATGTATGTAAAAGGTAATTTCAAAATTAAAATTTATGTAATTTATTCTTGTTTCTAGTTTGCCTTTGCTTTATTTTTATTAAGCATTTGTTACCATAATAAGAAATATTGCATACATTTCTCCTTAATCTTAAAATTGAAGAACTCTCGATTATCCGAAAATTTCGATTTTCTGAAACAGGGTCGGTCCAAATTACTTCGAATAATCGAGGTTATACTGTATTTCTTTTTTAAACAATTTAGAACAGAATATTGTTTCCAGTCCATTGCTATTTAGAGAAAAAATTGCAATTATGTAACACAGCTGTAAGATTTTTTATAAGAAATTCAAATGAAAGATTGATTCAGATTGGTTTAATTTCGTTTGGTTATCAACTATTGAAGGCAGTTATCAACTATTGAAGGCAGTTATCAACTATTGAAGGCAGTTATCAACTATTGAAGGCGGTTATCAACTATTGAACCTGCTCAAGGTGTCAGAAACTTAAAATTTGAATTGGTAGTTACTTATAGGATTTAAGTACTCTCGAAGAACACTTTCTACCCCTTTCAAACTTCGATTTGTTTTAGAAATGCACAAAAAAAGTTCTAAATTACAATTTCTATTCTGACTCAGAAACTACCAAACTGATTTCAAAAGTAATGGTTGCAAATTGATGGTGTCAGTCCTCTCTCCAATATAGGCTATATTTTATGCCGGTGCTACTAACACCTGGGGGTTGCAGGAGCTAAAAAGTTCTAAATTTCGGTTTTTTCTGATACTCAAGGAGTATACTCAGTGAGATTACAGAACGAACATCTTGAAATTTGGCATAGTAGTGACTTATAAGGTGTAAATGTTCTGTAAGAAGAGTTAAAAAAAGAATTCGAAATTTAAAAGGGACGAAACTATGCGAAAAGCGTTCTAAAAATAAATGCATTTATTTATTTTAAAGATGTGTATTTTTTTATAAGTTTTATACACGTATGAATATTTCGACGTATTGCTTTATAACAAGAGAACGATTACATGTTTATAATTCTAGAAATGAATTTCCTTTGACGCAGTTCCATGGAAGAATATTGACCAGCAATAACACGAAAACTAATAAATGGTTAATTAGCTTTACTTTTATTACAATGATTAAGATCAACAAAAAATAAAGCAATTATTTACGTAAAATTCAATGATGTTTATAAATAATCATAAATATAAGTAAAACGCACATACACAACAATTGAAAAAAGTTGCATTTCTTACTCAATTCATCAGAGACTGCTCCACACTAGTAAAAGAGACTACAAAGAGTGTTTCGATTTGATTCGGGGATTTTTTGGCTTATTGCGAGAAATAAATATACAGAATGTCCGAAACGTTTTTGTACAACGTACAAAAGGCGGAAGAGCACACATAAATAAACACTTTTTGCATAAGATGCCAGTCTCACAATCCACATATTCAGCCATAAATACAATATGGATCATTCTACACTGAAGTCGTAATTTCGCTCTTAATTTTAAGCCTTTCAGGGGCAAGTAATTGTCGTTCTGTAATGTTGAATTCGCACCAAAATTTTCAAACATTTTTACTTTAAAATAAGGAAAAACAACTTTATTACATTTTTTTCATCAGAGTTAAAAAGAGTAACTTTTTATTAAACGATTCTGGTGCGAATCTTGATTAAAATTAGGTGAAATGCAACATATCTCACCCCCCTCAAATGTTTAGTAATCATAAAAATGCTAAAATGATATATTTGACGAACTGACGTTGTTTTCTTTGAAAAGTTGTACAATATTTTCTGGAAATAGAAAAGTATACACCTTCCAAATTCTTTGATGTTTTATTAGTTTAGTATTTTGGGGGATTTTTTGGATAGTTAAGAATTTGTTGGTGAATTCTATTTCCAACAATTAAAAATATTTTTATTGATAACTGTGTTAAAGTTTACGATAGTCAATGTATGAATTTAAACCACTTCAAAAACAAATATAATAATATCTCACCGTTTTACCGCCATCAAAATTCATTTTACTATCTTAAATTAATTGGTATAGGATTAAGAAATTTGGACAGAAGTACGAAAACTAAAATGTTTCTGTATCAATTGTTTTATCCCTGTTCCATTCAAAAACAAAATCATCTCTTTGACACAGGGATACTAACTATGTTGGTTGTTTAGTTTTGCGGCGCTAAGGTCATCTTTATCACGGAACAGCTCAAAACAATGGGGCTATTTAGAGTGGAATCTCACCCACTAAACACATCCAAAACTGAATTGAGATTCAAAATTTGCATTGTACACTCTAAAAAAAAAACACTGTAAATTTGCCAGAACAAACTCGATCACAGTGGATGTGCTGTATCTTTCTTTGGTTTCCTGATTATATTAACATGGAAAATACAGTAGTTGCGTAAAATTAACAGCACAGTGTGCTGGCAATTTGGACACATTTTTTACAGCACAAATTGCTGGTGTCCAAATTGCCAGCACATTGTACTGTTCATTTTACGCAACTACTGTATTTTCCATGTTAATACAGTCAGGAAACCAAAGAAAGATACAGCACATTCACTGTGATCGAGTTTGTGCGCGAGATGAACAGTACTCTGTACTGTAAAAATGTCGTTTTCTTTTACAGTCTAGCTAACGCAATAAGCCACTGGTCAAGCAGATAGACCCCATTTACTTTGAAAATATTAATTTCAAAATCAGATATGTATAAAGGGAGGTATTACCCTGCCCCTACTATTTGGCACTATTTCCGTTATCAGTTAATTATCCTCTGAATACCTGAGAAAATCTTTTAACTACCTTCAAGAAAACCTATTAAAAGACATCAAAAGTGCATACATTTGCACACTTGTTTATTTAAAAATAAAGCTGTGTATGAAGTATAGCAAGCATACCTAAGAAAAGAAATAATACTGAATTTTCAAACTTATTTAAATTACATTAGTTTTAGTTTTATAATTTATATGACAGAACGTGCATTAACTTCTTCTGTGAATTTAAAATTTATCATTTTCTCGGGCTATTGAAATTTCAGGAAAGTTACTGTATGTATTTGTGTGCTTTGATGCAATCAAGGATAAAGAAATTACAAGTCGGTTTAAGGCAATTATATTGCAGCGTGCGAAGTTTCAGCTACATAATGTTTGTTTTACAATGATGCCTTCCTATTTCTTTAACACAAATCAGGATGATAACAATTTACGATTAGAAGAATCTTAATCGAAATATACGAAATAGTGCTTAATCTCTTATTTCCTAGAAAATTAATTTAAATATAATTAGTAGTAGTCAGGTATCTGCCCTTAATACGAAATATGCTTAACGAAAATTACTGTTGAATAATTTTATTTTCTTTTGCATTGTTTCTATATGTATGTCACTATCTACGTACTCCGGATATGGAGAGATGTTTCTTATCTCTGGGATTAAAATAAGTACCATTGTTTTCATATTTGTGTTGTATGAAAATATCTATTGTACACTATGACGCAAAAGTTTAGACAATGACGTCATTCAGCTTTAAAATGTAGAATTATGACGTCAGAATTACAAAAACCTGTAAATATATTCAAAAACTGATTTAAAATGCTATGTACAAAAGACAGTCGTTTTATTTGCTATAATACTAATTTTTTTCATAAAAATTCAAATGTGCTTGTCGCAAAAGTTTAGACACTATTCTAAATTTCTTTGAATATTCGCTGGCATATGCAAATTTAGAATCGATGATGTCACAAATTTGGAGTACTTAAGTTCTGCAAACGATTGCGCTTCATAGTCGACATGCCGAGAGCTAAAGAAATTCAAGTGAATGAGGTTTCAAGGATTTGGCAGTTGAAAGGTGAAGGGAAGAGCGTTTCTGAAATTTCTGCTATTATTAATAGGTCAAAAAAATCTATTTATCGAGTTTTATCGAGTGGTTCCGAATATAAAGCAAAATGTCGGTCTGGGAGGCCACGTGTGACAAATGTACGAGAGGATCGCCTGATACAAAGACTAGCGAGTACTCAACAAATGAGCGTACGTGGAGTTCAAAGCTCATCGGGACTCTCTGTATCAAAGGATACGATTCGTAGACGAATTTTGGAAAAAGGAACAATCGTTTATAGCAAAATGCAGAAGAAACCAGCTCTGAAACCACATCATAAGTTACAAAGACTTATGTGGGCTCGAAAGCATATGTCATATGGAGAGAAATGGCAGTCAGTCATATTTAGCGATGAAAAAAAGTGGAATCTGGATGGTCCAGATGGTTGTTTATCGTATTGGCATGACTTGCGGAAGGAACCTCGACGTTTTTTTAGTCGCAGACAAGGAGGGGGCTCGGTGATGGTTTGGGCAGCCTTTTGCTATAATGGACAAGTATCTCTGACCTTCACCAGTGGTCGTCAAACTTCACAGCATTATACACAGACATTAGAAGAAAACCTACTGCCATTTGCTGAGCTTCTAGGGGTTCCTCAGTGGGAATTTCAGCAAGACAATGCTTCAATTCACACTGCAAAACATTCAAAATCTTGGTTTAATTCCCATAATATAAGAGTTCTCGACTGGCCAGCATGTAGCCCAGATCTTAACCCTATAGAAAACCTTTGGAGCATCATGTGTCGCAATGTTTATAGCAACGCTAGACAATACTCTTCTGAAAAGGAACTTAAGACATCTATTGAGAATGCATGGTACGATATCGATCCACAAACTATGCAAGATTTAGTTCCTTCCATGCAATCTCGTGTATATGACGTAATACATAAGCATGGATGCGCAACCAGGTTTTAAAAATTGTTTATTTCGATTTTATTTAATTTGTGTCTAAACTTTTGAGACAGCAGTTTATTTTTGTTACCATTTAATTTATTGCAATATGCACAATTCCACTTTTCTTTGTTATAAATATTGTTTATATGTACAGCACATTAATTTCAAGCAGTGATTTGAAAATTGAATAAATATTTTTCAAAGTATGTAAGAATTTCTTCATTGTCTAAACTTTTGCGTCATAGTGTATTATAGGAAATATTGGAAGATAGCCTTGTACGATGGAAAGTCAGTAAGTAGGTTACAAACCGATATGAGAGGTCAGAAATTAGAAGCAAATTGTTTCCAAATATGCCAATAGGTTGCAGCTCTGTCCAACTGTAATATGTCAATTTCGAATTTATGAGACAACAGTTGTACAAGATGAGCAGGGGCTTTCAAATTTTGTTGACGAAGAACGAAGTGGGCTTCCTATTGAGATAGCGACAGAAGAAACAGTGCGGAAGGCTGAGGAAATGGTTACAGCTGGCAGGCGAACAACAATATACAGCATTAGCAACTGCAACTGGGTGTTCACATGGTTTAGCCTACAGCCGACTGATGCAAATGTTGAATTTGAGGCACACAGATGGCTGAGTGTGCAGTTCAAATACCTTTATACAGCAGGTATTAGAAAACTCATAAAGAAATGGGAAATATGTATAAATGTAAATGTCGATTATATAGAGAGTTAATTATGCCTTTTAAGTATGTATCTTGGTTTCTACTTTTTTATTGACTTTTGTGCCTTACTTACTAACTTTCCCTAGTATATATTGGAACGTGGATAACAAGAAATATGAAGCTACATAAGTGACAGAAAAGCGTTTTTGAAAAAAGATAACCTCATGTGAGGGTTGGTGAGTAACCAAACGGCTAGAAGGTTTGTAGAGGTTGGTTGTACTGAAAACTGTAAAGACCCCGTATGATATTGAATGCAGAAGGCAGTAAAACAGTGTAAGGTGTTGAGTGTTAGCTTGGATGTGAAACATGTATAAACGAATTGGAACTATACTGTAAAAAAAATCTGTAGTTCTACAGATGTAAAGTTGCATGCTTACTAAACTTTCATCTGTAATTGTACAAAAAAAGCTGTAAATCTACAAAACTAGTTTTTGTACAGCTACAGATATCTGTAGATTTACAAATGAATCTGCTACAATTACAGTAATCTTACTAAAATTTTATCTGTAACCATGGTTGCAGCTACATGAAAAGTTCTAGGCATCCCATTTTCCTAAAAATTCTTAGTAACCTTACAGATTTTTTTTCGGTGCAAAAGTGTATCTCTTACATGAATTTTTGTTGTTGTCGTTACTTAAAAAGTTCTAGGAATCCCAGTTTCCTAGAAAATCTTTAGTGATTTTATAGATTTTTTTTTCAGTGTACTCTTGCTTTTGGCGCAGAGTATTTTTCTTGGGAAGAGTAACTGTCGAGAGTTTGTTACAGAGCTGTGTGATTATCTCATGGTATGAGAATAGTTGTGTACGATCATTTGAGGCGAGAAGAATGTATTTTTAGTTATATAATCTCGTACGTTGATAATATAGTAACACTGAACGTAATGTTGAGTAAAATCAGCTATGTGATTATAAATGAAATTAGTCTATTTAGTTTTAAATATTTAAATGTCGTGTGATAAATTTCCAACTTAGTATTATTCGAATTATCTTGGTTACTAATTCCCAACCTTCTAACATCGTGGCCATTATCACGCACCTATAGCGATGGAGGCAGCATATCAAATAATGAAATCTTTATTGCATCTTTTAATTTGTTGTATTATAATTGGAGTGATTAAAAAGAATTTTATTAAGTTTATGGACTTCTATTTGCTACACTTTTAGGATTGTAAAACTTTACGTTTTTAAAGTATTAAAACGAAACTTTTTGCGATGCCATGTGTTCACATAAAAATTATATGAACTAATTTATTTATATTCTAAATTTCCCAACTTTAATCCTTTATTGGTGAGTTCAGCTTTTTTGATTTATTTGAGAATAATTTTAAATTCATCTTAGCTTTAAATAAGTTTTAAACGCCATTTTTTTTGTTGTTTTTTATTAGTAAGCTACTACGATTCACAAGACAAATTTACATGCAAAGCAATTTGAAATATTAAAAAATATATATATTATGAAATAAAGATTAAGAAGAAAAATTATGTGTACAGGAATTTCGGGTATTATTGAATAACAATTACATTTTCATATATAAGTCGACATAAAAAAATGAGTACATGAAAAGTTAGTAAAGAGCAAGTTTTGAATATTCCTAAGAGACGTTTTTGATGCATTTAATCGAATAAAAAAATGCATAGCATTATTTAGCTTTAAAAAGGGTAAACCTTTTGGGTAATGGCAACCGGTAGGGAAATATGGCGTATTAAAATTGAAGAAAAACTATTATTTCAAGAAATAACCAAAATTATTTGATGTATAATCCTTAGTACATCCTCTATAAATCATCGGATTCTTTGAAAAAATATTTTAATTGATAGACTCGCTTTGAGACGGTTGTCTAGCAAGTATTACATATTACCTGACACTCCATTTGAAAACATTAACTCTTCTCTCGTCAACACGATAGCATAAAGGAAAAGTGAAAAACGCTGTATTAAATATAGCTGTTAAACGTTATAATGAACTTGGTTAGCGTCACTCACAATGAGATTTTATAATTAATAGGAATTTTATAAAATTTATCTGCAAAAAATTGTAAACATTGAAAATAACATTTTACTTCACCATAGCAGTCAAACAATAGGTATACAAAACAGAACTGAAAATTATCCTTTCCGCAGGTGCCGGAGGAAAAAGTAGCTTTGATGTTCCTTGTTTTTTTTTTGTTTTTTTTTTCAAATATAGCTTATTTTACTCAAACACACGGAACTAGTGGGTTTAGGTGATTCAATGCGATAAGATGATTCAATAAAAATTCGCCATTTCTTTGTTTTAAAATTTTGCAAATTTTACTCAAATTTTAGAAGCTAAAATGCGACGAACCCGATAAAAGATTATTCTTCATTACTGAATTTGGATGAGAATTGCGCCAAATTAGTAAGCTATAGCCAATTTAGCATTATTTATTGTTAATTAGTTTTTGTCGCCAAACTTGCCGCTATTTTGCCAAGTATCGCTAAGCTTGGCGAGAATTTTAAGCTAACGTTCACTAACACTGATAAATTAACACCTGATTTCCTTAATTGTTGTCTTGTTTAAAAATGCCAACCACTCTAGTATTTCAAACTGCTATATCTCAACCATTTTTTAAGTTACAGATGAAAAAAAAAATACTCCGGAATCCTTGTATCAAGGCATAACACTTAAACATAAAATAAACTTGGGTTTCTAAATATTTTGTGTATTTTTTTTTTCAGTTTTAAATATTTAAATGTCAATTTTGAAAGAAGAGAGCGGATGAAGTTGGCCAACGAATTCGGTCCAGACATTTGTGTGTACTATACACAAAATAAATCTCACCCAAATCGGTTTATCAATACGAGAGTTATCGCATGACAAAAATCAGATACATATATATATATATATATATATATATATATATATAAGTCACATTTGAACGGAGGGTAGTTTTGGGGTCTGGGTGATCAGGATTGGTTAATATATATAAAAGTTTTTCAGAAGTGCTTTCCACTCGACGACTGCGATAGGTAGATTTTTACTTTTTGTAATGCAAACTACCTAACAGTACCTCATTTGAGTTCTAGGAAATCGTAAGGCAGATTTACACTTGTCTGAAACACCGTATGCTTCAGATATTCAAGTATTCCATATTTTCCGACCATTACATAATACCAACACTTCTTCTATATATGTCTCTATCTGTATGTATTTTGTTAAATGTATCCATCTCTAAGACATAGTACTTTCTTTTTGTCACTGGCAAAATTTTATTTCGCAGTATTTTCGAAAAAGAACAGTCCTTACAGGTGGATTATATCAATTTCCTCACATTAGCTATCAAAAGTCTTAATTACTTTATGTGTGTTTACAATTGTGAAAATTCTTAATATTCTTAACCCATTTATGCCTAGCGTCCCATTTTTGGTACTTTTCGAATTTTAATAAATTTTTATAATTTTCTTCTTCTTTACAACATGAAAATTGTATGAAGTAATTGTCTACAAATGTCTTTATCCGTTACCAAGTGATGACAGCATAAGATAAATATTTATTTGCATAAATTAAGGCTTTTTTTCGGTGGTTTATAGATTTTTCCTTTTTTCGAGATAGCGAAATATAAAAAGTAAGTTTAATTACATTTTTTATACCAAGGATCGATATAAATAGGTCATAATCTTAGCTTATTGACTTCTTTGAAATACGTATTTTTTTTTAAATTTGAAATTACACGTTCAAGCAAATAGTTTATGCACGCTTTTAACGTACAAAATATAGGGCGGTAGGTGCAAATGGGTATATATTTCTGTTACCCCTTTAGGGGATAGTTATTTATGTAAAGTCCTTTTCAAGATGAATTTGAAATAAATTGTTTTTTAGCATCAAATACGATTATTCTTAATTTATTAACAATAATGCTTATAATGTTGTTAGTCTCTATAATAAAATATATATGTTAGGGTGGTCCTTACAAAATTAAGCTTTAAATTTTGTATGGGGCACCCTCATATTTTGTTCTATGTACAAAATAAAGAATTTCACAGCAATTTCAAAGTTTTAAAACATGTTTTAAAGGTCACTACCAAGGTTTTCATATTTACAAAAAAAATAAAAATTAACATATTTTGTAACCTAATTATAAATTATTATTACAAATCCATAGTCATTGCTAATTTAAGTCATGATATGACTGCTGTACATTTAGCTTGATTAAGCTGTACATTTAGTCAATTGTTTCAAGTTTCAACATATTTACACAGTCTATTGTCCAAACACAGATAGGGGTATTTCATGTCTACACTCTATTTCACCTCAAATTGGCAGCACTGGGAAAGGTAGAGACAGTAACATTCCGCCTTGAAAAGTAGTTCTGCCTTATTATTTAAACTTAAATAGCTAATATGCGTAGAAATTTATAAGATAATGTTTATAAATTATAGAATTTGACTTTTTCATATACGTAAAAGGTCGTACTAAATGGCCATATTCGTATCAAAAGCCGAGCAAGCAGAGCCCAAAACTTACAAAAAGAGTTTTCGGCAGGCATTGCTTTGACTGTTCACTGGTATGGAAAAATTGTCGAAGACATTTCAGGATCTGAAACTGTAGACTGATTACTCATTATTGTTTTAGGTAAAGGTATTGACCACTTACTTGTTCCATAACTTCAATTAGGAACAGGTGAGGCAATAGCTTCTGCTTTTAACGGAATATTGGATCGTGGGGATTGCAAAGCAAGTAAAATGTATGAGTTTTGATATAACCTTTGTTTTATTAATACCAGATTATCGGGAAAAGCTTGTGTTGTTCTGAAACAGAATATGAATAAATAAATGCTTTGCCTAGCCATCATCACATCTTTGAAATACTGTTTTTTGTTCTTCATCTTATGTATGATGTTTATTGTATAACTCCATGAGTGCTACCTATTAACAAATTTGAATGAAGACGCTAGTGCCTTACACATTTTGTAGGATTCATTTTCATTCCAATTAGTCACTTCTGTTTCAAAAAAGTCTGAAACGTAAATCCATAATTTAAAAAAAAACCTCAGAGTGCTGCTTGTTAGAAAATCTTGCAAGTCCTTTTGGAGAATGACATAAGGATCTGCCCGTGTACGTTTCATTTCCCCCCTTTTTCAAAGCATGCGCTATTTTTCTTTTACTTTCAAAAAAGACACTAGCATCGAAACTGCAAAATCAACTAGTTCTTCTGTCCAGTACAGAAATCTCCTAGGAACTTCTTTAAGAAATTCTCATAGATAATTCTCAAAGAAACTATTCTTTCGAACCCAATCGCACCCGTCGGTCTAATCGTTCGGAGTTTTCGTTGCTTTCTTCGAACCTTGGATTTCCAAGCGTTAATACGGGTTAGGTTCCCTTAGAAAGACCCCCCCCCTCTTAGGGCCCATATCCCTCGTGTTTATAATTGGCCGTCATAAACACAACAAACGAACCAAAGAAACGATTTTACTTAAAATTTTGCACTTTTCAAGTTTTTCAGAAGCAATAAATCATTGGGCCTTTTACCAGCTGTCAATTTGGATTTTCACCGAAAGCGAACAAACGTTACGAACTCCAAATTTTTCCTACTTAGAGAGTTTAAACTGATTTGTAAATAAATAAATATTGAACGAGTATATGGCCTTCACCATCCATGGAGCTCGATGCAATCCACCTGGCCTCTAAAGTGAACACCTCTTTCGGGTACTCCTCCTAGGAAAATGAAGGTATGCTCTATCAGTTCCTTGTAATCGTCCCTTGGTTGAAAATCATTAATTGCATTATCTGTTATTTTTTCCTTGATTAAATTGTCAGTTATGGAAGTATGAAACATGCCATGATCGATAGACATCCACGAAATTGTAAATCGTTTGAATAACAGTATATGTGGTCCGCTTGAAACTCCAAGTGACTTAGCAACAACTTCCTGAAGCATAATTTCAAGGATGTGATGATGGCAAGCCAAAGCATTTATTTGTTCATATTCTATTCCAGAAGAGCACAAGCTTCTCTTGATAACCCGGTATTAACAAAGGGTATATAAAAACCCATACATTTTACTTAATCTGTAGTCCTCACGACACCAAAGTTTCGTTAACAGCAGAAGTTATTGCCTCATCTGTTGCTGATTGAAGTTAAAAAAAAATAAACATTATCTTATAAATTTCTACGTATTTTATCAATTTAAGATTAAATAACTGTGGAGAACTGTTTTTAAAGGCGGAATGCTACTATCTCTAAATTTCACAATGCTGCCACGTTGAGGTGAAAATAAAATGTAAACATGAATTACACCTGTCTGTGTTTGGACATTAGACCGTGTAAATATGTTCAAACTCGAAACAAATGACAGTCTTTACAGCCTAATATTATAGCATGACTCAATTTGGCAATGAATAAGGATTTGTATTATATGTCAAATATGTCAATTTCTAAAGATTCAAACGTCGGTAGCGACCCTTAAAACATGTTTTAAAATTTCGAAATTTTTGTGGAAGTCATTATTTTATACATAGATCAAAATATGACGGTGCCCTATACAAAATTTAAATGTTTATTTTTTAAGCACTACCCTAATATATATATATATATATATATATATATATATATATATATAATAGTTCATAAAAATACTTGTAGTATATAATATGTAATTTAAAATTTAATTTATATAAATTTAGACAAATTACATAATTATGCATTTTCGACATATGGATATTCCCATATTTAGTACGTTTACATTTTATTAAATAAGTAAATAATATCTTAGTGTAATTTTGTTAGTATTTTTATCATTTTGCAACATTTTTAAGTGATTTACCAACAAATGGTTAATGCGTTTTTATTTTCTATTCTTAGAAGTAACGTAATTTCAGATTCAGTTAAAAACTTTGACTTTCCGGTGAATTATGAAAATAGGCTTTGATTTATGCATGAATTTATATACGCGGGTATATGTAAAAAGTGCTAGAATATTTATATAAACAAACAACGACTGCATAATAAGTAGTTTTGAGCATCAAAGAATTTTCAGGATACTTTTCTAACCTTGACGAAGACAAATTATTCTGCAAATATAATATTTATTCCATTATAAACTATTTATCTTTAACTGACGATACGCGAACGCTAAGAAATTTTCAGATACATGTAAAGTAGGTATTAGTCTTTCATAGAAATTAACTTGACAGGCGGCATACATTAGTTTTTTTTTTTTTTTTTTTTTTTTTGCTTTCTAAAGCAATCTTTTATTAGAAACTTACCTTACCTATTTATCTTAGCTTCGTGTATGTAATTTTTGAAGTAAATTCAACAGCTTATTGAATTAAATGAAAACAATTTCATGAAATTTCTTTTCATAATTTTGCTGATTTTTATAAATATTTCGAAAGAATTAAATTATTAAAAAAAACTTTAAAATATTTAATATTGAACGGAATTAATGTCAAAGTGTTTGAAGAACTATGGTAAACAGACTATAGATATCAAAATAATAAAGAAGTTTTATAATAATGTATGCCCAAACTAATGTTGGCAAAAATAAAAGAGAACATATCATCCCAGAATTGCCCACTAGTGAAAAATTAACGCATAAAGAACAGATATAGGCATTTAATCTGAAAGTATTCTTTCAATTTATGTTCAAAACAAACTCAACTGGTCATATTAACGGTGAAATTATACCAACTCATAAAGTTTAAATGCGCACACATGCTTTTGACATCATATTTGGATTTGTCGGAAAATTTTACCTTATAATACCACACTGATCCGACGCAGTAGTTCACAAATTATGCATATTTAAAACTGTTTAATTATAAAATGCAACAAAGCTAACTGCAATGTATTTATTCACTGAAACATAACAAAAAGTGACTTGAAGCATTGAGGGGATATTAATGTTTCGCATATTTGATTTTTTTTATAAACCAATTTGTACCAGGAAAATTATTGACAACTGTTCATATATTATTTTAATATTTATTTTGCACATATGCAAATTTTCAATTTGACTTACGGCAAAAATGCCATATTTAAACTCTTAATAAAAATGTATTTCAACGAGCTTCAAATTTGCGAATGGAAAATTTCATGTCATTCTTCCGAGTAATCTACAAAATTTAAACATTGCCAGCTACATAATTGAAACTTCCATGATTCCTAAACTAGTTAAAAGAATGTCCTGTTTGGTATATTTAGGTAAAATGTACCATGAAAAAACTGAATATGATTTCAAAATTCATTGTTTGTAATGAAATTTTCATGGTTTGGTACAATTTTCCTATCAAGCTGAGCATCTAATTTTCTTTTTATAATAGAAATTAAAAGAAGATAATTTTTATTTCAATGGATGACTATTTTCGTTCTTTATTTGGATACTTCGGAGTTTAAAAGGTATGGTATGTTGCTTTTTATTGTTATTTTTGTGGGGCAGGGGTGCCTATTATTGATATTCTGTAATCGTTAGGAGTGAAATAAATAATTTGTTTGATGGTAGTGACAAAAAAAGGGAATTGTGCGTGATGTGGAATCACATACATTCGTAATTTATCTCATATTTCCTTATTAAGGACCCCGTTCTATAATTCGTTAGATTAAATTTTATTCAAACCATATGTTTTCCTGTTAAAAATAAAGGCTAGAAATATTTTTTTCTTTTTCAGCGTTGAAAACTCTCCCACATAAATTTTAATTCTTTCGCTGGCACATGAAATCAACCGCATTTTCATCAATAAAAAGTAACAGATGCCCTTCCTCTTTTAGACTTCGTTATAATTTTTTAGTTTTCGTTTCTTTCGAGATCACAATGGCAAAGCATAGCCGCTAATTATTATTTTGTCTATCCTTGCGCCTCTCACGGGTTTCTCAAATTCTTATGCAACGTAATTATTTGGCAGATGTTCTGGAACACTAACTTATTGTATTTCTATATTCAAAATTATCCATACATTACTATTAACGGATATTTCGTGAATCATTTTCTCTCGCCAATTTGAATATGCCAAGAAGTGTAAAGAAGGTTTTTGCGGCTGTGATTTGTAACCATTCTCTCACTGAGCGCCTTGCCTTCAACTATGTGAAGTAGCATTCTCGGGTGTCACCCGTAAATATCTTGTCTGGATACATCGCTGGTTGTAACTCAACAATGCTTAATAAAGTTGCATTAATGGAAACTCAAATACTTGAGTATTTTTCGAGCCTGTGGATTATTTTTACTTTTATTACAACGCAAAAATAAATTGACTTTCATGGCCTGCAACGTCATAAAAAATAATACTATATTGTGTCTGAAAATTAAAATCTTTTAAGATAAAAACTGCATTTAAAACGGCAATTTTATTAAAGTCAATTATTTATTATTAAAGCCAATTCAGTAAATTAGGTTTAGTTAAATTGACTATTGCGTAAAAAATACCCCCTTTTTAAGCATTTCGTTTGGAAACACGCTGCATAATCTTACTAACTCACAAACGCACCTTTATCGCATTATATGTACCTTAATGACAAAATTTATAAATTTATAAATAAATAAATATATAGATATATATATATAATAAATTTGAAATCACAAATATATGAACAAATCGTAAATATTTAAAGATGAAGTAGATATGAACATAGGAAACCAGTATGTAAAATAAGAAATTATGAATAACCCACAGAATCTTCAGAGGAGCCTGTAGGTTTATTCATAGGAGATGCGTTATTTAATCCAATTTTGTCGACATTAAGCCTAAAATGACAAATATATATATTTATATATTTATAAATTAGTTTTCATGAAACTCACAGTGTCGGTATGGATTTAGCTCTAACAATCATGTTCTAATGTACGTATACAAAAAAGCCTATTGGTGCCAAATAAATGCAGATGTAATACTTCTCGTATTTATCAACAAAAGTTTTCATTCATGATCACAAAATAAGTACATGTCAAAAAAGAGAAGAAGTACAAAATAACAAATCTATATCAATAATTTGTAGGATAATCTAAAAAAAAAAAAAAAAAAAAAAAAAAAAAAAAAAAAAAAAAAAACTCTATAAATGTTCTCACTACGTATTTTTGTATAAGACAATATTGTAACGGATTAATGCTCCAAAAAATTAAAATAGAATAGTCTAATTGAGTGATTAATGCCGTATTATTTGCCTATTTTTTCTAAGCCCTTCACTCATCTATCTTGTTATCAGTTAAAATGTATTTAAACATATAATTACACAGCATATCAAGCAACAACATAAAACACATTTAATAATCGAAATGAAAAAAATAGAAATGTACCAGCAATGATTATGTACAAATTATGCAGATAATTAACTCATATTAATATAATTACAGGTAAACAAACTATTCCATTTACCTACAAATGACTGTTCTCGCTAAAATAGCAAACTTAAAAGGTGTAATATCAATTTTTTTTAATTTTTATTAAATCCGATTTATATAATTTATATTTACAAAAAAAAAAAAAAAAAAAGAAAAAAAAAAAAGAAAAGAAAAGAAAGAAAGAAAAAAAAAAGAAAAGAAAAGAAAGAAAGAAAAAAAAATAATCAACCTATTCTTTCTATTGAGCCGAAATGAATTCTTTAATATTAAAAACACTTTAAATTCAAGAAAAAAGAAATTTTAGCAATGCATTAACAAAACATTAAACTTATGGAAAACATCATTTAATTTTCACAAAAGTAGTATAAAAAAATAAAGAAATGCATGGTAATGACTTCGCATTCATTTTAAAGACAAATTTGTAGCCCAATTTATTTACCCATAAATGTATATATAATATATATATATATATATATATGTTTGTACTTCCTCTAAGATCCATTAGTCCATTATTAAAATTTCAAAACAGGTTATCAGAAAGAACAGTTTTTGCATATTGAAGTTGTTTCTTTGTTTAATTTTCTGTTTATGAAGCTTACCGCAAAAATTTTTGTTGAATTTTGTTTTTAAATGCCTTGAGCCATAAAGAATAATTTCTATGATCTTACAATTTTAAAAATATGTTTATTATACAATTTTTATAACACTACATTCTTTATTTCAAATGTTCCTTTTAAATAAAAAGTGGAAATTTGAAATAAATATAAGGAAATATTTAGCTGTTATTTATAAGAAAATGAAAGATAAAAATGTAATATATCCAAAATGGTATTCGATAATTTTGTACGTTATGTTATTATGGAAACGGATTTTGTGAGATCGAAAGGTGGTTTTTTTTTTTTTTTTAACTCTGTCGCCTTTTTGAAATAGAATCCCATGTAAAAATTAAAGGCAACAAGTAAAAATTAATTTAAAAAAATCAAAAAACCTGACTGCTTAAAAAGAGAACTAATTAATTATTTCTCATCAAGGTGAAACTATGTTTTATATTACTTACATATTTTTTTCATTTATTTGGTGAAAGTAAGTTGTGTTTAATTTTTAATTCCTATGTAGAAACACTGGTTTGATGAGGCCTATAGATGCCTATGGAGGTAGAGTTGCAGTAAAGCTAGATTTCTTACTTACACAACTTCCAAGTTGTGTAATATTTAAACGAACCTTCTGATTGTAAAATAGTCAATGAAACATCGAATTTTTATAGACCTATCCAATGATATGCCACTTAATAGAGTGCGTAATTTTTTTTTCGTCTCTACCGCCATTTTGAATTTATAAAAACAAAACCTAGTCTATAACCATCGGACAGTTAAGACGAATGGATAGAGATCTCATTCATTAAAATCCATCCAGCCGTTGGGATGTTTCGAGGGTATAAAGAGATTCACATACCCAGATACGCGTGAAACACATAAGCCTTCTTGGCAGTCGGGTAATAATGATTAATATTGAACTGTTTAAATAAATTAACATATGTCAAGAATATATTTTACAATAATAACAAAAGTATTCCACTCAAGAAACTTAATGCTTTACGAACATTCAAAATAAAGTTGTATCTGACGCTCACATATAGATTTTTTTTTGTTAAATAAATATAAGGATAAATAAAAGCTTAAATCATTAGAGACAAAACAGAGCGTAAAATGCTAAAAAGCTTTAGTACCTTGCTTGCGTAATTGCATGTACACCAGTTGTACGTTTCCGAATATAAAATGATAAGATCATACTAAATAATAATTTATTGATCCTGTGTAAACATATTTTAGAAATTGAACTACGACGGTAAGTCAGTAAGTAGATCACAAACTGATATGAGAGGTCGGAAATTAGTTGTTAATTGTTTCCAAATATGCCAATAGGTTTGCATAATTCACCTATAAGTTGTTAATTTCGAATTTATGAGACAACAAGATGAGCAGGATCTTTCAAAAGTTGTTGACGAAGACCGAAGTGGTGGTCCAGTTGAGATTGCCACAGAAGAATCATTGCGGAAGGTTGAGGAAATGGTTAGAGCTGGCATGCGAACAACAATAGAGAAGATAGCAGCCATTTCCTCAACCTTCCGCACTGATTCTTCTGTCACAATCTCAACTGGCCAGCCACTTCGCCTGTCGTAAATAACTTTTGAACTATCCTGCTCATTTTGTACAACTGCTTTCTCATACATTCGAAATTACCATCTTATAGTTTGATTATGCTGCCACCTATTGGCATATTTGGAAATAATTTACTGCTAAATTCCGAACTCTCATATCAGTTTGTGACCTACTTACTGACTGACCCTCGTATATTTCTTATTTTTTATGAATTGTTGCGCACAGACTTGCATAAATATGTACAACACTAATATAAGTATTTTGTGGCGGGAGAATTTAAAAAAAAAATGTAGAAAATGGATCTGCTTTTACAAAATATTTTTTTTTTACTCCAATGTTAAATAATGGATATGTGGATAGTATGCAATACCTATGCATAACTGTAAGTAAATGCTCCAATCTTAGTAATATGGACAGGTATTAGCTTTCATAGTTTTAGTAACGACAGTGTATTACTATTAATATATATATATATATATATTAATTTGCGTTCTGTAAAAATCTGTCTCTTTTAAATGAAAATTTTTCAAGTCCGAGGTACATATTTATAAAGATAAAGCATAAAAATATAATTTGATGTTTCTTTTTTTTTTTGTTTGTTTTTTTTTGTTTTTTTTTACAATTGTTGTAAAATCTGTTGTAACTTTTTCACCTAGAAATATTTCATAAACCATTGTTTATTTTTAAAAATACTGAGTTGCAACATAACATTATTTTTTTACTGCTTGAATATTAATCCTTTAACCATTTTGCCATATTTTCCCATCTTGCCTTCGCTACATAAATTGGGTATTATCATGCAAATTAAAAACTACCCAAGTGATTTTTTATTTACCACTATTTTTAAGGTATGTAAAAATATTTCCAAATGCTTAAAATATATATATTTATTTTCACAACGACGAAAACTTATATTTTCGATGATAATGTAAAAAAAATAGCATTTTGATTTTATTTTGCATTTCAGATTTTTAAAATCTTATTATTACACTTTTATAAGAATAGTTTTGATACAGAGATTATTGAATTCTGTTTCATTCTGTTATTTTTATGTTATTGTCCATTAAAGAGCTTCTTTATATTATCCTTTAATTTATCAATCCAGGTAATATGATAAGTAGAAAATGGAATTTTATCGAGAATTTTGTGATTTCTGTGTAACAATGTATTTTTCGATTTAAATATTTTAGTTTAAATCGTAGAAATCTATGAAAATTTTAAATATAATTGTGCGTTCAACGGATGATAATTTAATCAATTTTTAAAATATAAAAGATTTTTTTTTTTTTTTTTTTTGGAATTTAATGTTGTATTTTTATGGTGCCGCTTGAATATTCTTATTCTTGAGTATTTCAACAAATGTGCGTTTCATTTAATGCAGCTTTTATTTTCTTAAAAAATATTTTTTTTGGATATCTTAATATTTACGAGATGAAAATTTATCATATCTATAACTTTTTTTATCAGAATATATTTAATTTATATATCTTTTCTAAAAAAGCATCATTTCATGTTGTCGATCATTTTATTATTAAATTCGAGATTTATTTATAAGGAAAAGAAGTTTCTCTTACAAGGAGAGGGCCAACCTTGTTAATCACAGATTTTGATTATTTTAACCCGTTAATAGTCGCGCGTTGGTCTTTTCCCCGCCCGAAATTGGTTATCTTCCTGTAACTCACTTCCCGTTAAAGTTACGATAGCGAAATTCCGTGTAGCTGCCCTTGAGTGTTCACACTCTTGTGTAGTAAAATTGCAAGTCATTCCTGCTATTTCTTAGCATTTTATCGCATTCTTAAGTTTCAATCGGTCTAAATGACCGCGTTGCGACCACTTGCGTTAGTTGAATTTTCCCCCTCGTGTTCATCCTTTCCCATTTCCGCGAAATCTGTGGGGGAAAGTTTCTTCGAAGTACGGACTTTCTGCCTGTTGTTATTCCGTCTCTTTCTTTCTTTCTACTATTTTACCCTTCCATAGAGTATTTTTTTTACTTTTAGAATGTGACTTAAAATTGTTTTATTATATTAGTTGTGAAGTCAGTTCGCACAAAAATCTGATGGATGGTTACTTACATTTTTTTTCATTGTCAAATATTGCGCGAATAAATTCTCAAATTGATAATCGTTTAAATATGGATATAAAAGGGAAATTCATCATCATTATTTGAAAGAAGTTGCTTTCCATTTATTACCGGAACATATAAATGAAAAAAAAACAGACAATAACACTGCCAAACCATTAAAAGAAAGAGAAGAGAATTTTGTAGGAATCAGTAAAAAAATTGCCGTCTCTCCAAAATCTTAAAAGTATCGTTTTTGTACAATAAAACAAATTCGAAAGATAAAACAATTTTCTCAAAAATGTAGTATGTATATCTGCGAAGAACATACATATAATTTATTTGTACAATAAGAAAAATAATGAGAATTTTATAATGTAGGTTAGAAATTATGCAAATAAAAATATCTTTTGGATAATTCAGTGAATGTTTATACTATGATTTAAAAAAATATTTTAAGTATTTTTCTAAAATTTATCTATTGTTAAATTTTCATACTGTAAGTAAAAACACATTTTTTTAACAATGCTGCAGAAAATGTTTTATTATTATTATTATTGAAATACAATAGAGGCTTGGGGACGATATCTAACAAATTCTAATTTGTCGCCCTTCATCAACTGTTCAAACTATTTTTCAGAATAATGTTTTCCGGAATATGAGAGAAAATTCATTTAAATTAAATTATTGCTGCATATTTATAATTTCAGAGAAAATATTCTTATTGTTTTTATTATTTTAATGAATGTTTTTATAAAACAATAAATTATAACATTAATACCTTATTATGAAATGCACAATTGAATATTTATTTTAATTAAATAGTTGCTCTAAAATACATCCCTATTAAAATGAACCTTTCAGTGATTCTATTAATTAAAATAATTTATCCATCTTAGGATTTAAATCTACAATTGCAAATGTATTTAAATTAAATACATAATTTCAATAACTTATTTATTATTTGCTTTATATAAGCGAAGCTCGTATCCAGATTTTTATTCAAGGGCGCTGCTCCCACCCTAAAATAAGTAAAAAAACTACAAATCGTGCATTTTCATTTGAAAAAGGGATTTAATCACAAAATCTCTCGACCCCCCCCTCCTCTCCCCCCTCATACACACACAGACACGCCACAAAATAAATAAATAAATAAATAAAACGTAGTTACAACATTTACATTTATAATTTCGAAGTTAAGTATTTTTTACCTTTTTCTTTATTATATATATATTTATTTATTTATATAATTATACATTTTTAATAATATTTGGTTTATGTGGTGTTTGTGATTTCATAATTATCTGTCATTTTCATTATTTTTCAATGGTATTATTGTACAAAAAGTTATATATATATATATATATATATATATATATATATATATATTGTCTTTAATTGTTTATTGCATCAAATTTGATGGTTTTTCATATGTTTTAAATGAATTAATTGTCCCCAATATGCTGTTGAATTAGTGGTATTGCATTTGATTTTCTATTGCATGTCATAGGTTCCATTTTTACTTTCAGTTTAATTGTTCAATTTAATGCCAGTGTAATATATCGATGCTAAATTTATTAATTTTATTTTATTAAATG
Source organism: Maratus speciosus (assembly GCA_963932465.1). Taxonomy (NCBI): domain Eukaryota; kingdom Metazoa; phylum Arthropoda; class Arachnida; order Araneae; family Salticidae; genus Maratus; species Maratus speciosus. The sequence continues at coordinate 362,068,852 of OZ010791.1, read as the reverse complement.
GATAGAGAGTGTCGGTGTATCATAAAAATCTGCCTGACTCTTGATTCTGTCCTTCCAATAATAATAATAATAATAATAATAATAATAATAATACCCCTATCACGAATTTAGATTCATATTCGAAAATGTTTTCCTACTAATTATTGATTCATAGTAACATCAGAAATTCAATCAAATCATTTACTATTTACTTTTAAGTATTTATGCAAAACGAAGAAAGAGTTATAAAAACATTTATCTAGATGCCAACTGAATATATACTTAAAAAGTTGTAAAATGAATAATTGCTGTAGTCTTTTAAATTTCAGTCAATATTTTCACCCTACGTTATCCGTTTTCGATCATCTGATAACACCGGCAAGTTTCCCCTTCGTTTTCGGCCTGCTGGTAACGGCGGCAAATGGACCGAACGCGACTACTAACGTTCTAAAAAATGTCGCGACTACTCTCGGGTTAATATATGTTGTAGGGTAGAGACCCCTTAGTCTCAGGTTCAACGGATTTTACACAACGCTCCTTAGTTCTTGAGAAACCGGGGCTTTAATAGTAGTAAACAACTTAAATACTTACTTTGTAACCAAAAGGATAGGTTGATCGTAGCTCAGTTGGTACGGCGTTGGCTGGCTGATCTGTGGGCCCGGGTTCGGTGCCCGGACCCCCTACATTTCTTTTCCTCATTTTTTGTTTTGTAAATATACTTGTAATTAAAATTTTATAATTTCAACTAAAAATTTTAATATCATGCATTAATTATAATGTTAACAATCTTAAATTTATCATTTTTTTAAACTATTATTTCTCATAGTTTAAAGAGGTTTAAAAAGAAATTGTATCTATTATTGAATGATGAAACTTCCAAAATCGTGACAAAACCTGTTGTGGTGGCATCTAGTTTTGATAAAAAAAAAAAAAAGAATATTCAAATAAAAATAAAAGCTGAAAGAAAATAAAGGGAAAAGCAAAATAATTGACAGCGCAAGCATACGTATTACAAATTTAAAAATCTTTAATATGCAAAAAATCGGTTGCAATTTAATTCTGATGCTAATTTTTAATATAATTATGCTTGTTACTTTAAAAACAGAGTAATAGTATTATCGCATTGACTTCCTTTGTTAAAGCAATGCGTAAATGATGTTTCATTAAAATCACGAATTGACACAATTGCTCAATATCATTGCATAGATAAAGAATATATGAAATACATTTTAAAAGTGATTTTAAAAAATTAACAGTCTTATGATGTTTTATACAACTGTTTAATTAAAAGTAAAAAATTAAATAGGTTAAAATTATAATTGATATACAATATTTTAAATTTAAACTGACAATGAGATTATTAAGTTATACTTACAAGTATATTTATATTCTGTTTTATAAATATACTTGTAAGTATAACTTAATAATCTCATTGTCACCGTTCCTAAACTCCTTACCAAATATTGCTACTATCCAACCTTATCATTTTAAAAGTATTTAAGTTGTGTACTACTATTAGACCCCCCCCGGTTTCTCAAGAACTAAAGAGCGTTGTATAAAATCCGTTGACCCTGACACTAAGGGGTCTCTACTCTACAACATATATTACAATAATCAAAATCTGTGATTAACAAGGTTGGCCCTCTCCTTGTTAGGTGCCACATAGTAAATATGCCTCCAACATATATATTCAGCGACAACCTTGAAGAAGTTTACTTGTGTAATAACTTGCTCTGAAATGAAGATTACTCTGTAATAACTGTCAATTTTATGATAAGAGAAGTGTGAAATCTATGGCGTAGAAAAGTGAAAGGTTACAACGCTCTTAGTCCAAACCTATTTAAGCGAAGCTGTTTTTTACTTGACATGAGCTCTTTCAAAAACCACACATACCAAATTATCCCTGTAAAGTTACAGGAAGAGGCCGACAGCAGAGATTCCACTCATACCTCGTAAAAAAATCCATATCCAATTACCAATCCGTATTTTTGCTAATAGATGGGCTATAACTGTAAAAATATGTAGATTGCCCTTAATTTTCTAAGTATCCAAGGGATTAGGAGGCTTATTTAACGGATTAGATCGTTTTTCCTAAAATAAGGCTGTTACCCGTGAAAACTGAAGGGCAAACGCTCAGAAACTTACAGTTTTTTCTGAGAGTGTATTGCTTCTGTGTTCAATGTGTAATAATTCATCTTTGAAGAATAACTCAATACATTGTAGATAAGTACAAAAAGTATTGTTTACATTTTAAACTAGTAAATTTACAAATCAGAAACATAGACATTATTTCTACAAGTCAATTCTTAATTTTTAACCCAACCTGTGTTTTTTTCTTCTATTTTAACTAATTCTCCAAGTAAATTTTAATGAAGATCCAGGAGACTCAACTTTTAGGAGTAATAAAAAGAAATACATTTACATGCGCCAATAATCTAAGGCTGTTTATTGTTTATTTAAAAAGTAGTTTTTATAGGAGTCGTTTTGTGATTCACTAAGACGAGGCTGTCTCATAATTTGACGCTCTCAAATGTCTAATTTTTCTTCGTATATTTGTTTTCCTATCTGAAAATAATTAATATGTTTATTTTATGATAGTAACAATGATAAATATTTTGAACGATTCACTGTTCCCATTTACAGTTTGGTGAAAAAACTGCGAAACCTCCATCAAATTCGTTTCAAAATATTCAGAATGATCATGGAAAATAAATGATGTCGAGTATAATAAAATATAACAGAGTTCTATCTACGTCATCAATATTATAGTGATTTGCAGATGAAAGGTACATACAGAGTTTATATACTGCAGTATGAAATACAGAAACTGACATTGTGAGTGATTGCATCCTGCTAAAAGTTTCGGTGTAATAAACGTAAATTTGAAAAGGTAGGTTCTAGTTTGATGCATCTAATTTATTAAACGAATATTCTGAAAACATAATGTTAACATTTTAGTTCATATTCGAAGTTTCATGTAAATAGAATAGTAAATTCAACACGTCAGAAATAACAGCAGTCACACGTTATTTTTCTACTGTAGTAGCTTGCGACTATAACTAAAACCAATCTTATTTATATAGCATCTCTTGATAATTTTAATTCACATTAACTGTGACGTGAACTGATTAGGAATTTTGGTTTCCATTTTTCTAGAACCCAAGCAGTTTCTTGTTACGTTTTCTTACATTTTCATTCAAGATCTGTTCATCGAATACAACTAATAAGTATTTCGCGATAGTAATTGCCGCTAGTCAACATACAGCCAAGAAAGTCGCTAATTTCGACAAATAAATAGCACATTTTATGAGCATTGTCCTCCTACAAAAACACATATTTAATAAAATACACCGCCTTTCAAAAGTTAATGTTCAAAATGTTTTCGACGTTCACCATTAAATTTAATACAGCAACAATAAAATCCATTCTGTATATCAATGGCAATATTTCACTTTAAGAAAACTTATGCAGAAAAACTTTGTTACCACTTTTATTTAAATAAATTGTCATTTATGAAAGAGTAACAGAAATTGTCAACAAATCAAACTTTCACGACTTTTTGTGCAAGAAATGTGATTGATTGTTCATTTTCTATTTTTGTTGGCAATTTCGTTGGCAATACACACGAGAGTCTAGTGGTTTCATTGAAAAGTCATTTATCCGATTCATTAAGTTGGCGGGAGATCGGATGGAAAATATGATTGCCGCTGTTGCTGATAGACTTCTCAATGTGTATCGCAGTGTAGAACAACGATTGTGGAATCCGTTTACAAAAGAAGACCCGTTCCGTGCCGGCCACCAGTTACAATTCTACGAGAGACCGCTTTCTAGTTCTTTTGGTCTGAAAAAGTAGTACCCTTATCGTACATCAGCTTGTTTCATATAATTTTGCTACCTCAAGGACAAACATAATCGTTATTACGGTGCGAAGATCTCTTCACAATTCTGGTCTCTATGCAAGATGACCAGTTGTGTGTGTCCCAAAAACCGAGTCTAACGAAAAAGACAGGCTACCGCGGTGCATCCTAAGTGTCTTTTTTTTACAAACCACTAGAGTAACGTATTGCTTTTTCATACACCTGCGATAGTGCATTCGAGCATCTGTAGAGCATTAGAATGGTCTGTAAAAAAAAAAAAAAAAAAAAAAAAGATAAGTGGATTGCACAGCGGTAGCCTGTCTTTTCGTTAGCCTCGCACTGAACCGACGGCAGATAAATGCTCGTTTCTGTTGGACAAGAGATCAAGGTTCCTGTACTAGACATCAATGAATTTCTGCACTGTTCACAGATGAGTCTATGCTCATACTAGAGTAAGATTGAAAGGCTCTTCTTATATGTAGGGAACAATGCTCCAGAAACATCAAATCAAGCATTGTTGAAAGACGCTGTTTCAGGGGTGGTGCAATCATGGTTAGGTCAGGAAATAAATTCTGTGGTCATCTTGACCTGCGAGTGTTTCATGGAGGAACTGTACCTTGCGTGATATATCAGGATAAGATCCTTGAACAATATGTAGGGTAGGGTAGTACACAGTGAGACGAAAATTATTATTACTTAACGAATGACGACAATTTTGTACTCTTTTGAAAGAAATTTTATACATCTTTAACCTACACAAATACGCTGCACATTAATATATAAATGGTTTTAAAAAAGTTATTTATAAAAGCACAGAAGCAGAATAACGGAGTATCGAAAATTGTCTCACTGTCTGACACTCATTGTGTGACACTGTGAGACTTTCGTTGTGTGACACTGTGTACCACAAGTGGTACACAGTGAGATAATGTATATATTTTCATAAAAAATACATTTTTACACTCTATCAATAATTTTCTGCAGTTTATGATTTCTAATTAATATTTCTAGATTTTCAAAATATTAAAAATATGAGCCTCGGGTGGACAATGGAGCAGACCTTGGGCTACCTTCAAGCACATTTTCAGCCTCTTACGTTTAGTTGATTTCCATAGCCATCGCACTCCCCCCCGCCCCACCCACACACACAGAAAGAGGAAGAGAGACAGAGAACCTTCTTTTATTTATAAATATTTTTTTTACATCAGAACCATGTAGTAGGTGCACAGTGAGATACGCCTTTCTGAGTACAACAGCTGTGTGTCTCACTGTGTACTTTCGTTACTTTGTAACAAAATGGATACCAATTTCATCGTTTTAAAAAGTTTATGTCGTTTTGTCTATTATTAGATTTAGCTAGGATTGGTTAAGTAAATATATGTCATATTTAAGGAAATAAACTCTAAAATAGACGTTTATATGTAACTTTAACAACTATAAAATAAATAATTATTTATTATTTTGTCGGACGAATAACTGAAGTGCGGCTGTCTCATCGTATACAATGTCTCACTGTGTACTACTCTCTCCTACACCGAGTTCTGCTTATTCGACCTGCTTATTAACCTCAACGAGTTCTGATTATTGTGGATTATCATGAGAGACATGGTTTGGATCAAATATAATGACCAGCTCTATACCTCAATCTTCATACCTGAATCCTATTAACATGTTTGGAACTACCATGCCAGACATGTTGCTGCTATAAGTCATCCTCCAAGATCCCTACACCAGTTGGAAATGGTTTACTCCTTGTCTGGTCTGTGCTTCAATTTTCGGTGTATGACAACTTACCTGCCAGCATGGAACGTAGGTGCCGACAATGTATTGCAGCGTGTTGTGGGTATATGCATTGTTAGAAACCATTTTTTTTAATTTTTCAATTAATTTTTTTCGCATACACCTGTGATGTACCGTTTTCTTCATTAATGGAGTTTTCAGGCAAGCGTGCTTTTTTGCTGTAACTTGTGTAAATTTTGTAAATTTCATTGTCGCACTTAATAAAGAACTGTTTATTGCGCATTACCAACAAATAGCTTGTTACTCTGTTAATTCATTCTTAAATTAGACATCAAAACACGGTGTCCCTTAACTGTTGAGTGGTAGTGTACATAAACCTATATAATTAATGCAATGGACTATTTATTTAGTCATTTGTCATGAGATTTCTACCTAACCAATTTTAATAATTACTTTTTTAAATGAAAGCGGTTCATTTGTAAATTTGTGCGGACTAGCTATTTTTTTTTAAATCCCATTTTTAATATTTTAATTTTAACTTTAAAAATATTTATGAATATTTTTCGAAATGGAGGAGTTCGATTTACTTCGATTGTTGAAGAGTAAAGGGTAAAACTGGAGTTTAATTATACTTATTAATTTATATTTTTTCTTATCAGATTTTTACATTTTACAGATTTTTACTTATATTATATTTATACTTATCTTGTTGATGCAATTTTTTAATTAAATTTAAAAATAGCTCCATGCACTTTTTCAGAAAAGGACTACACGCTTTTAAAAAAAAGCGTTTTTTCTCATAAAGCTATTATATTACAATGTTTACATTACTCTGCTTATAATGACATTAAGGCGCTAGGCAAAATGCTGCACTGATTGAAAATGACGTCATATTAAAACGAAAAAGATCATTTCGATTCATAAAACGAAATAATTACCCGCAAATTCATATAAAAGACAAATTTTAAAATTTTTTACTCACGTTCTGAAGTTAGAACTTCACGTCAAGAGTGCGAATGTTCACATTTCTAGAAGACAAACGTGACTTCAAATTTGGAAAAATAATTTTTAATAACCAATTGCACAGTAAAGTATTTTTTAAATGGTGAATATGGATATATTAGGTTGTAATGAAAGTTTTCCGCCAAATCACAATTACATAATACTATACATACTATATATATATACATAATACTATACATACTATATATATATATACTATATATATATATATATATACTATACTATATATAATTAACTGTAATTTTATATATAACCACCATTCTGCCATAACTCCACAGTGCCATATGATACAACACTAGAGCCTAAAGCTGTACATTTTATTCGGTGACATTCTATAGCTGACTTTTTGCAACAGAACTTGATGTAGATGATGGTTCTAATCTGACTGCGTGATAATTCCATTTCAGACACCTTGTACTTAATGATAATGATATTCTTTTAAAATTTTCACAACACAGTGTTATAAAGCAAGTCTCTTTATTTCAAATGCCATAAATTGTTTGACAAAATATGAGCAAACACGTAAACGCGAACTGTTTCCAAAGACCGTATTATCTGTGGCGGGAAACTTTCGTTATAACCTGATATAATGTCCGTATGTAAATTTTGGAACGTTAAAAATGACGTCAGTTTTAAATTCCACATGTAAAATTCTATCATTGTGTAAAAGTGAAATCATTTTTGCTTATTTATCTGACCTTATTAGAAAATCGATTGATAACTTCATCATAATTGCTTGTCTTGATCATATTTTACTGATTACGTATACGAATAAAGATAAAATTTTCAATAATTTTAAAGTTGAAGTTTATGCAAGTAGTATTTTGGTAACTTCAGGTTTAAATGACATTTGTTTTAAGTTTTAGAAAAACCAGTTTAAGATTAATTGTTCATTGTAATTAAATTTGTAACTTTATTAAAAATTCAAGGTAACAGTTTTCTCATCTCGTTTATTTTAAAAATCCATATAGTTTCTTACAAACTCTTACAAACTATTTTATTATATTAAGTATTTAGAAAGGTAAATACAATTCTTTTTTTTCCTTTAATGGCACACATATATTTCAAATATCTTCAAAATTATTTCTATGACTATTAAAACTTTTCGTGAAAATGTCAAGAGCATTACTTTTCCCAGCATTACAGTTTTAGAATTTTTACAAATGACTTGCGTTTTCAGTGAAATTTAACTTCATTTATTCTAACTTTTAATAACAGTGCTTTATTTATGTCATTTTCAGCTTCGCCCAAATACATTGAAAAATATCTTCTTAAAATTAAAGTTTGTATTCGATATTTCAGAATAAATACTGATCCACATTAGATGAAATTTTACATTTTCGTATTTAGATGTTTTCTAATAATAATATATTTTAAGTGAACAAAGAGGAATCCAGTTTCGAATATATACACTGTAAAAAAAAATCTCTGAAGTTACTAAAGTTTTTCTAGGAAACTGGGATTCCTAGAACTTTTCATGTAACGGCAACAACAAAATTTCATGTAACAGACACACTTTTGCGCCGAAAATCAAAAAATCTGTAAAGTTACTATGAATTTTTTTGGAAACTGGGATTCCGAGAACTTTTCATGTAACTGCAGCCAGGGTTACAAAAAAAAGTTTAGTAAGATTACTGAAATTTTAGCAGATTCATTTGTAAAGTTACAGATTTTTGTAGCTTTACAAAAACTAGTTTTGTACATTTGCAGCTTTTTTCGTACAGTTACAGGTGAAAGTTTAGTAAGCATGTAACTTTACATCTGTAGAACTACAGATTTTTTTTACAGTGTACTATATATCCGATGTTAGTGAGAGAGATAATAATAAACTGTAGGTTTCAAGTATCATTAAAAATAAATTTATTTTTAAGTCTAGTTCTAATACGAATATCTAAAAGTCTCATATTTATATGAAATTAAAGACATTTTAATATTGCGACTGTACATAAGCGATAATGGCATGTATGCATGTAAAAAAAAAGCAAAAATAAATTCATACATTTCAGATTTTTTTTCTTTTGTAGTATTTAGATTTACTTAACCCTCCGTCTACCAGACGGGTCCATTGGACCCGACAGGTACATACAAAATATTCATTCAAACCAGAAATTTCTTTAAAATAAACTAAGTATATAAACCAGACAAAAATAAGGTAAATAAATAAGTTAAATAGTTTTAAATAAAAATTCTGGTGTAGAACGTTTTATTAAAACTTGAATAAAATTCCCGGTAGATCTAGGGTTAAAAAAGAATGAAATGAAGTCAGACAAAATTTAAACTGGCACGATAGTATGTATAAATTCAAACACGCTCAATCCTAGCATTTTATAAAATGGAAATACATTTTACAACAAGGGATTTAGATCTTACATTTTAATTCATTGTCATCATTGGTCACCACTGCATGTTATACAACTATGCTTTTGCAGATGTTGAAGTTCCGCAAACTGTTATTTTCTGACACTTGATATCATAATAAGCATCGCCTTCATAATAGAAAATTGTGATTTCATATGCGATTCTATCCATAATTATTTTTAGTATAATTTCATCAGCCAAAAAAGTGTCTGTAAAATATATTACGTATTATTTTATTATTATTTACAACTGATTCATAATGACGGGTATAGATATGCTATATGAAGAAACAACAGGTCGACACAATTCAGTCAGATAATGTTATTGGCAATAGCATTTGGTATGCGATGTAGAAAGTTCAATAGAATAAACTGCATCTAATGTATCTCCAATAAAAGATGGAGACGTAGATACATGTTATTATTTTGAGCTTGATAATGCTCATTGGTAATCATATCATACGAATTGAACATTTTCCAGGTGAATGAAAAACCATCCAAGCAGAAAAAACAGTCCGCAATGATTTGTCTTAAATTGACAACTCCTTGTTGAGCTATCTGAGTCAACAGATGGCCCACTAACTTCAGACCTGTACACCCTTTAACGCAATTAGGAAAATTTCGAATCATATGATATTAAATTATCTAATATTTAACAGATTTCATTTGCTCATAATAATTTATTACATATAACAGTATAGAATTTTATATTTCTTCTGTTGTTGCCGAAAACTAGGAACTTAAATATAGAATAAATATGCCAGCACGAACATGTAGAAATTTATCTTTCGTTACAAAAATGCATGATCTTTACAAGTGCAAATTAGATAATGCTTTAATATTTGCATATAAAGCATATATTCATTACAAGCTAGATAAATGTAGTAATTGTAATATTTGAAGACACTCATTTTCAAGCATGAATCGATTATGGGGCAATATTCCAATATCACAATTAGCACTTAACATTATGGAAATGCATATACGCTGGGTTTCAAAATGATATGAACTCCCAGTTTTTCAAGGATAAAAAAATGAAAATGTTACAAAACTTACTGAAGTCTAATCAATGTTAGAAATAGAACAAATCGTTTTATTTTATAGCAGAATAGAATTCAAACAACGATTTATGCATAAAATAAGCTTCATTTTCCCATTTAGAGGTGTTTCATAATAATATGAACATTGGCCAAAAATATAGATTAATACCCAGTTATGCACCAGATATTTTAGCCAATGTAAACACGCGATCAGGCATGTGGTGGATCAAGCTTTTGAATATATTTTGATCGATTTCATTCCAGTGGAAGAGGATAGCTGCTTTCAATTCTGAAATTGCGCCATATTGTTGTCCATTTGCGTAAACAGCCCTAACCAGTAGGCTCCATAAATTTTCCATTGGATTTAAATCAGGAGAAACAGATGTCCATTACACGTCCACCATCAGTAAATCATTCCCAAGTGTTATTTACCGTGTAGATAGCAGCCTTGTCTTGTTGGAACATCAAGAAAAGTCCGCCAATTTCCTCAGCAAATGGAAGCAAGTTTTCAAGTAGGACTTGGTAGGTTAATGCACTCATTCCGCCAGAGGGAAATGCAGCGTTGATCTTACCAAGAAATCCGAACGCAGCCCAAACCATGTGTGAACATCCATCTTGCGGACATTTTGAACTTTTCTGGTTTCTTCCACAGATCGTGCCAACAATAAAAAATACTGTCAGGAAATATTACTCTTTCATATTCTAACTTCCAGGATATGTGATCTTTTGCCCAATCCAGGGGATTCTGCTGATGCATTTTCATCATACGTGGCTGGGGCTTTCTTTTCTTGTACCTCATCAGCATTTGACAACTCTGGACAAGGTAGTTTTTGACACTGCTATCAGTGATTACCATGAAAATTCGGCCAAAGTTTTTTTCCCATTGCTCATTCTTTTTATAATGGCTCTTGTTTCCCTTTTGAACAGCTTTGGGGGACGTGACGACTTCTTTGCACCATAATCATCTTTTACTCGAAGAAAATTTAATATTACTCCTAGAGATTTTTTTTTTTTTTTTTTTTTTGCGATAGTTCTGGCTGAAAGTCATCATCGTTAAGGGGACAAGGGACCTTAAAATATTATTATTATTATTATTATTTGTAAATTTCATCTTAAATATTATTCAAAGGTGCATTATATGCATTTATCACAAAAAAAATTTAAAATAAAATTATTTTTGAGAAAAAAATGGAATTTTTTGCGAAAAAATTACAAATTTAAAATTTTTTTTTATTTGATTTTATTTATGTATATAAACCAAACTTTTATAAAAAATATTGGGGATTTTCATTGATATGGAATGCGCAAGAAGCATTTCGAAGATTTCTAGGACGACGCGTAAAATTCCATTTTTTTTCATAATTTTTTTTTCTTTTTTTTTTCTTTTTTTTTTTTGTGATGAATGTATGCCATAATGCATATAACGTACCCTTGAATAATAATTAGGTGAAATTTACAAAAAAATAAAAAAGTTTATTTTTAAGTATTTTAAGGTCCCTTGTCCCCTTAAAAACCACAATTTTCCCTTTCTCAAAACCACTTAAAACGCTTTTACGACCCATACTTCTATAACTCACTTCATGATCAGGTTTGGCAATTTCCTAGTCTGCAAAGAATCTTTATCTGCTAAACTAATTTGAATATTTTGGTTTCTTCTTCTGGTAGTGGAATTCAGTATTTCTGTACAGTTTCCATGCTCATTTAGTGATAATTTTGATCAATGTTCAAATCAGTTTACAACACCATTTAGATAATTCATATTTTTAAATAAATTTAAAGTTTGATATACATTTTACAGCTCTGTATCATGTAGAATTACAGTATTTGTCTCGAGAATGGAGTTTTCTGATAATTATTTATGTTTTTTTTTTGTTTGTTTTTTTTTTTTTTTTTGCCAGGATTTCACAAATTTACTAGGTGTTCACATCATTATGAAAACCAGTGTACAACAGATCCTAGAATATATAAACTCCGAAAAACTGAACATTAAGTTATCCAAATCTCTATCAACCTGTTTTATTTTTGTAATTATGTTTCTTAACAAAATAAAACAAATGTGGCAGTAAAATTTAAATATTCTATTAATAATAATATAATAATAAAAGTAACAGTAAAACTGACATTATATAAAAACACATTCGTATGGTAATAATGCATTTGATAAATTAAAATTTTAAAATAAATTAAGCTTTGAGAAGTGTCAGTCAGTACACTGTAAAAAAAAATCTGTGAAGTTACTAAAGTTTTTCTAGGAAACTGGGATTCCTAGAACTTTTCCTGTAACGGCAACAACAAAATTTCATGTAACAGACACACTTTTGCGCCGAAAATCAAAAAATCTGTAAGGTTACTAAGAATTTTTTTGGAAACTGGGATTCCGAGAACTTTTCATGTAACTGCAGCCAGGGTTGCAAATAAAAGTTTAGTAATATTACTGAAATTTTAGCAGATTCATTTGTAAAGTTACAGATTTTTGTAGCTTTACAAAAACTAGTTTTGTAGATTTGCAGCTTTTTTCGTACAGTTACAGGTGAAAGTTTAGTAAGCATGTAACTTTACATCTGTAGAACTACAGATTTTTTTTACAGTGTAGGAGAAAGTAAATTCACAAATAAAAAAGGTTTAATCTCCTCCAAATTCAACCAGTAAACCAAATTTTACTCCTGAAATGCCTTTGAACAACTAAAATCCTACGTAAATATAATTCCTTCTTTTTATCTATTCTAAGCATTGGTAAACATGGCAGGTCTCTGTCACAGTTTAAAATTATCATTTTTATAATATGTGCTTTGTTACTACCAAAAACTTTTTTTTTTTATCTTAAGAGGTGTTTATAATTTAGGATATATTGATAGCGTGAACTGTTTCTAATGCCGTTGAAACTTTCTATATTTCACATTACTCGCTCATACCATTAGCTGGTAACTTCGTCTAGAATATACAAAAAACGCGTATATATATGTCATTATTATGAAGCAAAACATTTTACATCTTATTCTGATTTTTCACAAAACATTTTGTAACTAAAAACTTTATCTAAAACAACCAGGCTTAAAAAAATATTTTTAATTTGGTACTTTTTATTGTATGATGATCAATAAATATTTGAATTTTAACATTTTCTGGAAAATTCTGAATCCTTACTCCTTTTCAGCAGTTTTTGTTTTTAATTAGAAAAATATTTAAGACTTTACAAACACAATAACTTCTATCAAATTGCAATAACACGTTATTAATGCTAAGTGTAATTATATTGAAATAATTACTTTGTGTTATATTTTATTATAATTTTGGTGAATAGATTTTATTATAAAGTATTTTGATGCATAAATGTTTCGTGACGAAATCATTAGAAATTTTTTTAATAAAAAAAATATATAATATACTAGCGAAACCTGCGACTGTGCTTGCGTATGACTTCCAATATGCACGTTGTATTAATATGTGTAATGTTTATAGAAGTAAACTATACAGTTAGGAATAATTCAAAAATTACAAACTAAGACACAGTTTCGGTAAACTTCATTATTAATGTACATTAGGTAAAAATGAGACTTAAAATTATAAGAAAAATAAAAACTAAATCTAAGTATATTATACATACATACATACATACATATATATATATATATATATATATATGGTACAAATTAATAGATTCTATACAATATGCAGTACATGAGATATTTCAAATAGAGAGATTTTTATATTTAAAGCAGCTATTTTTATAATATTTTTTTTTTTTTGTATGATTTAATTTTTCCTTATGTAAATGATCTTACTAAACAGTATTTGAAAAGACAACATCCAACGGAATAAACTACATGATGGATGTTGAAGCATCCTCTTAAAATATATGAAAAAATACTGCTAAAGTCGTATTTAACCCTTAAATGCCTGATTTTTCAAAAATCATTCTAATAATGTTTTTCGGCTTTCATTTTTTAACTAAATCATGGGAAAAATATTTTAAAAAATCACATTTTGTTCTAAGTATAGTTTACGGGTTTAATTGAAAAAATAATTTCCCTCGATAAAATTCTATAATATTAAACACACAAGAATTTTAGAAACTATAATAAGAAATAAATTTTACCTGCTCACTGCAAAATAGGGTATTTCGCAAGCTTCCAAACAAAACAAAAAGATCAAGTAGCAACAATTGAAAAAATAAATCTGTCTTTATTCTTAAACAGCACAAGTGTTGCCATCTACATGATGAAAATCCATTTAATAATATTTTCAGAATGTATTTTATTAGCAACATTGGGCATTATAGCTTCAATATTATTGTAATAGTATTTTAAAGCCTAAATTGGGTATGTTGCCGAAAGGCAACACCAGGCATTTAAATGCTAAGTATACGTGTTTTCGGATGAAGATCAAGATGAAAGTCCAGCAGACTGCAATATAACTGAAGTTGATTAAGACCGGAAGGACAAATCACGATTTTTGAAGCTGTCTTTCTTAACAGCTGAAGCCCACTAGGTTCCTGCTAAAAATGTAGGATAAGTACAGTTAAAAGTTTATTCTGTGCAAATCTTTACAGGTCAAGGTGGGGTATGGCGGATTGCGTGTATATATTTATTTTATATCAAAGGCAATCTAATTTTAATTTCATACTACTAAAATTTGGAGTTGGATCTGTACATACTTTGCTTTTGATGAGTTAATAATTTCTGATAGTTAAATTTGTAATTAAAGTTACTCAGAATCTGAAGTTTTGTTGTTTTATTCAAAAATGTAATTATTTTGTGACATATTTTGGAATAAGCAAGCTTTCTGAAACGTTCGAAACCTGTGAGGCTACATATTATTGTTACTTTTTTACACCTCCACATTTCTGATAGTAAGGAGGTTTTTTTTTTTTTTTTTTTTTTTTTTTTTTTTTTTTTTTTCCTGAATTGTGCTCGAAGTTCTTGGTTTTCATCTTCAATGCTTGCATTTTAAAAGAATAATTTAGTACATATATGTATATATATATATGTGTGTGTGTGTGTGTGTGATGTAGTGACATTTTCGAGCTTAAAAAAGCAGCTGGCGAAAATTGTTTTTCATATGGGTTTCCTAGTACTGTCGCACAGGCGTTTGCGGGATGGTTATGTCAAGAAGAAAATAGATGAATTCAAGAAATAAAACAGTCGAATGAGATATTTCCAAGCATTATTTACATATTCATGAACACTCAGCATGAGAAATGCTCAATCTAATCGATGATAAAACGATTACTTAATCATCTCTATTTGGTATTCGGAGTTTTTGAAAAACACAGCTTTGGAGAAACTTCGAAGTCTCGAAGACCGTCTCATATCTTATTTCATCTCAAAATCGACTCCCATTTTTTTTTCTTTCGTATCTAGTTGCGAGTATGTATTTAACTTACTCTATCGGAAAGTGACAATCAAGGTCAGCTGACTTCTCTTCCCCAATCATATTCGCTTTAAGAGGGGCTTATTAAAATTTCCGGTGGATTAATCTTGAGGTTATTCAATTTTCGTAGTGCAAAAAAATTCTTCTAGAATTTTCTATATCCTCGAATCAGTTGCACAATATGTAAATACAGAATAATCTCTGCGATCGAGGCTGCTGTCCAGTTACAGATTTTAGATTGCCACGCGATAATTTTAACAGAAAAGAAAATGAAAAAGAAAAGTGCCCAGCTAAACTGTGTGACTATTCACACTAATTATATATTATACTCCTATTTTAAAGAATAATGACCCTAAAAAATAAGTAAAGGGGGATTATCCCCCGTTACCCCTTTTATACTTAACCAATGAACCTCCAAATCTAATCAGGGAAGCTCCTTAACATAATAAACAGGTATACAAAATTTGGAGCAAATCGAATAATCCTGCATGAAAAAACAGTTTATCTAAATTAAGGGGGTGGACTATCCCCCCTTTCCCTTTTATCCTTAACCAATGAACCCCCAAAATTAATCAGGAGAGCTCCTTAACATAATAAACCGGTATACCAAATTTGGAGCAAATCGAATGATTCAGCATGAAAAACCCATTTAATTGAAATAAGGGTGGGGGACTAACCCCCTTTTCCCCCTTTATCCTTAACCATTGAACCCCCAAAACTAATCAGGGAAGTTCCTTATAATAATAAACCGGTATAGCAAATTCGGAGCAAATGGAATAATTCTGAAAGAAAAACACATTTATCTGAATTAAGAGGGGTGGACAAACCCCTCTTTTCCCCCTTTATCCTTAACCAATGAACCGCCAAAACTAATCAAGGAAGCTCCTTAACATAATAAACCGGTATACCAAATTTGGAGCAAATCGAATAATTCTGAAAGAAAAACACATTTATCTGAATTAAGAGGGGTGGACTAACCACTCTTTTCCCCCTTTATCCTTAACCAATGAACCCCCAAAACTAATCAGAGAATTTCCTTAACATAATAAACCGATATACCAAATTCGGAGCAAATCAAATAATTCTGCATGAAAAACACATTTTTCTGAATTAAGGGGGGGGGAGACAAACCCCCCTTTCCCCCTTTATCCTTAACAAATGAACCCCCAAAAACTAATCAATTAAGCTCCTTAACATAATAAACCGGCATACCAAATTTGGAGCAAATCGAATAATTCTGTAGGAAAAACACATTTATCTGAATTAAGGGGGGGGGGAGTGGACTAACCCCCTTTTCCCCCTTTATCCTTAACCAATGAACCCCCAAAACTAATCAGGGAAGTTCCTTAACATAATAAACCGGTATACCAAATTCGGAGTAAATCGAATAATTCTGCATGAGAAACACATTTATCTGAATTAAGGGGGTGGTGGACTAACCCCCCTTTTCTACCTTTATCCTTAACCAATGAACCCCCAAAACTAATCAAGGAAACTCCTTAACATAATAAGCAAGTATACCAAATTTGGAGCAAATCGAATAAATCTGCATGAAAAACACATTTATCTGATTTAGGGGGTGGGCGGATGTGGACTAACCCCTTCTTTCCCCCTTTATCCTTAACCAATGAACCCCTAAATATAATCAGGGAAGCGCTTTATCAGAATGAAACTAGAAAAAAAAATTGAAGCAAATAGGATATTTCTATCAGGAGTTATCGCGTCACTTGCATATGTACGTACGTACATACGTACATACAGAACCGGCGGGCACATAAGCTCCCAGGCTTTGATAGCCTGTGAGCTAAAAATGAATTTATTGAAGCGGAATATGAAATAGAGGTCTGCACGGGCCCGGGCTTGGCCCGAGGCCCGTACCCGGCCCGGCCAAACTTTCAATTTCTACACCGGGCCGGGCCAAAATAGCTTTCCTTCGGGCCGGGCCTGGAAATTCCGGCCCGTGCAGACCTCTAATATGAAATACAATATAAAATCATTGAAATATTAAAATATATAATATTCACCTTGATATTTTAATAAAAGAATGACTTTAAATAAATGTTTTTTTTTAGAACGGTATAATTTATAAATTGTGACGTTTCAGAAGTTAAATAAAGTTTCATATAGCAGGGTAATACAGAGTGAGACGAAAATTATTATTACTTAACGAAAGGCAACAGTTTTTATTCTTTTGAAAAAAATTTTGCTATATCTTTAAGCTACACAAATACACTACACATTAATGTATAAATGGTTTTAAAAAAGTTATTTATAAAAGCACAGAAGCAGAATAACGGAGTATCAAAAATTGTCTCACTGTGTACCACAAGTGGTACACAGTGAGACAATGTATATATTTTCATAAATCTTACAATTTTACACTCTATCAATAATTTTCTGCAGTTTATGACTTCTAATTAATATTTCTAGATTAAAATTTTTATTTAAATATGAGCCTCGGGTGAACAATGGCAGACATTTGGCTACCTTCACGCAAATTTTCAGCCTCTTACGTTTGGTAGATTTCACTAGTCATCGCACGTCAACCTACACACTCAGATAGAGAGAGAGAGGAAAAAAAACCTTATTTTATTAATAAATAACTTTTTTTACATCAGAACAACATAGTAGATACACAATGAGACACATCTCACTGTGTACCACAACTATGTGTCTCACTGTGTACTTTCGTTACGTTGTAACAAAATGGATGCCATATCTGTTTCATCTTCAATTTCACAGCTTTGAATGCTTGTGTAGTTTTGTCGACATAGTCTATCATTAGATATAACTAGAATTGGTTAAGTAAATATACGCTATAATGTAAGAAATAAAATCTAAAATGGACGTTTATGTAACTTTAACCCCTGTAAAATAAATAATTACTTACTATTTTGTTGAACGAGTAACCGGAGTGCCGAAACTACATCCACGTGTTGCATAAGATGAGGTGGTTCAGTGTTTGTTCCATCTAAGAGAAAAAGTTATAACTATATGTCAAAACGGCTGCTGCCTCACTGTGTACCATGTCTCACAGTGTACTCTCTTACCCTACACTAAAAATCATAGTAAAATTTACTAGGAATTTAAAAAAAATAAAAGTGTTTTATTTAAGGAATATAAGTAGGTCGCGCCATTTGTAGATTTAAGCAATTTCGAATAAATATTATTACATGGATTAAAATCGTATACCTTTACATATGGATATCGATAGATTAAATTAAGAAAATGTTTTTAATTTAATTAGACGTATAATACATGAAATATTAGTAAAAGAAGTAATTTGTATAGAATAATGTTAAACAAGGCGAAAAAAATTTAAATTCTGTAATATATACGTGTATACACACACACACACACACACACACACACACACACATATATATATATATATATATATATATATATATATATATATATATATATATATATATATATATATATACAAACGTAAAGTATAGTAATCACCAACAAAAAACAAATTATATTCATGTGAAATGCGCCAAAAAGATGCAGTAAAACACATAAATTCAATGTAAACCTAGTAAAAAATTATATTTAGCCTGATGGGGGGAGGGGGTGCGCTAGTTCAGGCTAAATATAATTTTTTACTAGGTTTATGTGAGCTTCTGTTCATGTATTTGTTCGATCGTGCAGATAAAAAATAATAAAAGACTGATTTAATCTCGTAAGACTAAATTCTAAATCACTAACTCTTATATATCTATAAATACGAAAAAATTCTATAATTCATAACTAGCAAATCTCTAATATAATTCTCTAATTTTTGCTTTTGATAATCTTCCTAGGCCTCCGATAATTAATCGAATATTTTATGTCTGTTTTTCCGGAATGAATTTTGACTTCCTGTGTAAGACGATGAAGCTAATGAATTTACGCTAATTCTTGAAAATGAAATATATCAAACTAAATATCTGATAAATGACATCATTGCTAAGATAAATACGGAAGACTAAATATTTTTCTATGATAAAAATAAAGGTTATCTCACATAGAATTAGAAGAAGATACACGATGCTACTTGACAAATAAATGAATAAAATAGATTAGAATCATGGATGATATATTTTTTTGTTCAATTCCAATGTTACATCTAGAAAACGAAGGAAATTATTGATTTCCTTGCCTTTCGAGCAAGTACGATAACATAAAACACTACTTATTTTTCTTTATTTTTACAGCCTTTTTAGAAGAATATAATTTATTAAATAAACGTTTGTGTGCATGTGTTAAATAATTATCATGTTATAAAATTCCGTATTTATCATCCGTTATAAATGCCTTTAATTATTAAATGCATTCATAAAAAACATTTATTATCTATACTTTTTATTTAAGCAGAGAACAGGGTTTTTAAAAATGCTTACCCTGATTGCAAGGTAAAACATACATTTAATCAGTTTTTGCTACTTAAGAAATGAAAATAAACAACATTTAAAGAATTTTTAATTAGTTCTTTTCTGATTACTTCTATAGTTTTTACTACAGAAAATTGTTTAAAATTATTTTAAGCAGTTTATCATATTAGTAAAACCATTTCGTTTTATTGAATATTTATAGGTAGCTATAATTCATCGAAAAAAAATAGCTATGTATGATTCACAGTTATTTATTTCCCTTAAATTTGAAAAAAAAAATGATTTCATTATATCTTAAAATTATCTAACTTGTCTTGAACAAATAAATAAACACGATGTATGAAAATAAATTTTGGATGAATTAATAAGTTCATTTTCACTCCAATCTATTTAATGAAATGCTAATCACACTCACACTCTCTCACACACACACACACATATATATATATATGCAAGGAGCATGC
This sequence comes from Maratus speciosus, assembly GCA_963932465.1. Lineage (NCBI taxonomy): Eukaryota > Metazoa > Arthropoda > Arachnida > Araneae > Salticidae > Maratus > Maratus speciosus. The sequence continues at coordinate 362,048,643 of OZ010791.1, read as the reverse complement.
AATTATATGTAATGTTGATCATATCAACCGTTGCTGGTCAAACATACTTCCAATTACAAAAACTATACTACTAAAATATAGCTTTTAAGCATGGCATTTGTCTTGCAAGGAAAAATATAAATAACTTAAGACTTTTTATTATATTAGGGACTCATTCTTTAACATATATTAAGAAAAATGTTGCCATCTGTATAAGAAAATCTATAACAAAATATCCATTATTTTACATCCAAAACTTACCGTCATATGATATTTTGAAGTTTTGCACTAAAAACAGAAAAATGCTCCTTTAGCTATATAAAGCGAAAATAGCATTTTTACGAGAAATTAAAATATTTTTGCAGATTTATCATATTAAGGGGGTCCGGGACACATTTTAAAATAATTTTTATTTTTTGAGTTAGAATTCTGAATATTTTTTATGATGGTTAACCTTATCATTTCTAAACAAAATCACTTGATAAAAGTTCTCATAATTAAAAACAAAAAAAAATGTTTTCAATTTAAAATTTATTAAAAAAGTGGGGTAATTTAAAATCATTATAACTCGGAATACTATTTATAGAATTTCAATTTTTTTATTCATTTAAATAAACAAAAATATATGTTTTAATTTTGATTCAGCATTTTTAAAACTATTACTTTATTTAAAAAAAAAAAAAAAAAAAAAAAAAAAAAATCATATATATTGTTTTTTTTAATATGCTAAATCAAAATCAAAGTAAAACAATGGAAAAAAGATATGTTACAATTTTGAACTGTTTATCTTTAACGTTTCTTGAGTTATAAGGCTTTAAATACGAGAAATGGTGAAAAAAACCTTCATGAAGAAAAATCCATTTTTACAAGAAGTCGTTCCCACGATAGCCATTGCTTGAAAGCTAGATTTTGAAAACAAAAAAAAAAAAAAAACAAAAAAAAAAAAAAGATATTTTTTGTTCTAATTAAGATAGAAACATGATTTTAATGTCATTTTAAGCAAGAAAAAACAGAGAAATCTTTAATGAAACTTTTTTTTTTTTTTTTTTTGAAAAATTTGAAGATTTTTGTGTCCCGACCCCCTTAAGCAGATTATATAAATTGTTTATTTAAAATTATATTACACAAGAATTGGTATTTACTTTCCCGTAAATTCCGAAAAAAGGTATATAAAAACTCTCCAGGATTAATATATAGTTTTGCTTTTAAAATAATAAAGCGACAAAGAAGTCCGCATTTCTCAGTCCTAGAAATTCACGGGAGGACATAGTACTTTCTGCATTTCCTATTTTTTTTGTCTTGAAATACCTGACGTATTTTAAGTAGATAATAAATTCGATTTTCAAAGAAAAGCGTGTTTTGAAAATTATTCTTTTTAACTTGTGAATTTTTTTTTAAGTCCTTTTATAAAACCGTTATAGAATCAATTCACCTCAATGATAGGTGGTATTATTTCCCCGCGCACGTTAGGTCTAATAACACGCAAAAAGATAAGAAAAATTTGTATAAAAACTGTCACCAGAATGAATGTAGAGTTTTAATTGGAAATTAATAAAACGAAAAGGAAATCTGTATTTTTTCTGAAATTTGTTATAACAGAAATTTCTTAAATCTATTTTGATTACGAGAAAATGTAAATGTAGGTAGAAACATAAATCACCCCATATGAAACATTAAAAATAAATACAGAAAATTGCTTTAAAATATAAGAAAATACATACAGACATGCTTACGAATTCACAAATAAGAATTCACATAATTAGTTAGAATGCAATTTTTTAAACAATATAAAGTTTATGCATTCCTGTAATAAGCATCTGCTACAGGCTTCTTACATATCATTTTTAATAACAGGATTTTTTTTTTCTTTTCTAAATTCTTCGTATAAATTTAACTTTTTAAAACATGCTATTTGCTGTCATTAAAAACAGTTTCATGTTCGACTTAGTATTCATAATTATCATCAAAATATTAATGACCATCCGTTTTTCGCAACTTAATTGTAATGAGCAATTTAATTTTTATCAAAATATTAACAGTATAGTCATCTTTCAGAATTAAGGGCCAGAAAGTACAGCTGGATTCTACTTTTTTAATATATATATATATAGATGGATAGATAGATAGATATGAAAGGATAAAACTTAAATCCTTTTTTAAACTTAAAAAATTAAATCCTTTTTAAACTTAATGTTTTAAATTTCTAATTTATTTTTATAATGGTAAAGCTATGTTTCACCTTTGACATTCATTGATCTAATGAATACTTAAAATCATAAGTTTCAATTAAAATAAACATTATATGATTTGTGAAGACTCATAAATAGCAATTATATTTTCCCAATGTGACAGCTATTAGATTTAGTTGAGTACTTCAAGTAAACAGAGTATATTTTAACAATAATTTTAATCAACTTTCTCCATATTTGACAGTTATCAGATGAAGAACAGATAAATCATTATAATAAAACACAACTTCACATTAATATCAAAGTAAATAATTGAACTGACATAAATTATAATTAAAGTCTTTCTAACTTAATTTATTAAAATATTAATAATCATTAATGTCAAGGATGGTAATTACTTTTAGTGTTGCAACAAAGATAATGCAAGGCGTGTGCAGTCTCAGAAAACTCATCATTAAAAAAAGTTTCAACCAATAAAATTAAAGATTCCTCCCTTTCTGACAAAGCTGCCCTCTGTCAGAAATAATGTAAGTTACCCCTTTTTTATAGTCAGAAACAAAGTTTTTCCGGGGCGTTTTTACATATAAAAGGATGAATTGTAAAAACTAACGAAGTAAAGACAAAATGGAGAGACTTTTGCGGACCTGGTTTATTAACATTTTATTACATTGTGATCATTTCCTGAAGCAAGGTCCAGCCGGGTTGAGTGTTAATTGCGCCCCAAAATCCCGTCGAACATCACAAGTTAGTTCTTGCTAATCGTCCTCGTGAAAACACCACGGAAAAACCTCGAAGGCGGTAATTCACATTATTTCTGATAGAAAGAGAGGAAACTTTAATTTCTAAAGGTATATATAAATATTATACAGACATAGTAATAAGCCATGTTGGGGAATATTGCAGACTCAGGCATCGGCCGGAGTAACTCAGTGGTTAGAGCAGCACTCTTGTATACTGTGGTCGATTCCTGGCTCTTGCTAATTTTTCACTCCAGTTGGGTTTATTGTATTTATTGTTTGTATGTCTGTAAAATATTTATATATACCTTTAACTGTTGAATGCAGGCGTTATTTTGTGTGTATGTGTGTTTTAATATATCGTCGCTACCATGTCAAAGTATCCAATGTGAAAAAATGCATTTTTCAAATTTTGTGCCATTTTGTTGTATTGTGCGTGGTACGTACTAAGTAAAATCGTCACGTCTCTAGCTTGCTTAGAAACTTAGATAATGACTGTTTCAAAGTATCCAATATGCACTTTTTCTAAAATTTACAATGTCAAACTATCCAATATGGCATATTCGATCTTTTGCCGCAAATGTTTGAATATTTTTCTTTTTCAAAGCATCCGTGCCATGTCAAACTATCCAATATGAAAATAATCTTTTTATCAGGAAGACCAAAACTGTTTTATTTGTGGGTTGAAATTTAACGCAATTGACATATGTTTTTGACGTTTACTATACCATATATTTTCTATTGAAAATGAAATGTTAGAAATTGTAATTAATTTACTGGGACACTCAAAAGAATCCCGTTACATTACAGTCAATAGGGAAAATAGATCGGCGACTTTTAATGGTGTTACGATATTTAAAACATAATGTATATATATGGATTTATCAAGTGTACTAAAAGATGTTTTATGCAGAATATGGTGTGCAAGTCATTTATTATTAGTTACAGGTTCATACAAAATAATTTGTTATATAATGGTTCATAGTAAAAGAAAAAAATGTTTGAAGGATATTTTAATAATGTTAAAATATTCCAAACAAAGTGAAATTGACATCCGTACATTACAAGTTGCTTACTGTAGAATATTACATGTATGATAGTTATCGTTAATTTACAGGCAAATGCAAAAAAAAATCGGTTACACTGCTGTCTATTAGCGATAGTTGTTCGAAGTACGTTTTCAATTATAGTATGAGTATATGAACTATTTGAATGTTACGTGGTCATTATAAATTTTATAGATCATATACAAGGCTATACAAAAGAATTTTTAAGCATTACTTTGTATGGGCGTAATTTTTTTAAAAGAGGTTTTTAGTTGAGTTATGCAATTTCTGTCTTTTATTTATTTTTAATTACACTAAAATATGTTAGTAGAAATTCCTAATATGCAGGGCTAGGCAAAGAACTAAAAACATTGCCAGCTTTGACTGGTAATCTCTAGAAGTGTGTTTATAACTATTTTTTGCCTGAATTAAATTTTACCATATTATGTAACATGTATAAAAATCTATAGGATATATACAGGGCTATACGAGAAGTTCGACTACATTTCCGTTTATTGGCTTAAATTGCTAAAAGTTGAAAGTGTAAATTGCGTTATTCGTTTTCCAATTAAACTAAATTGCCGCATACTATCCAGATTATATTCAAATCTATTGATCATTTACAGGGCTTCACAAACTGATTCTATTACATTTTCTGTCTATGGATGGTAATTGTTTTTTGGTGAATTCTTTTGTGCAGCCTTGTATACATACGAGGTATAGAATTTTTATACAACAGCCAAAAAAATAGTTAAATTTAAAATCGCATACCGAAATTCAAAAACGCACTTTCAACAATTATTGCTCAAAGACAGTACTGTGACCAATTTCTTTTGTGTGTCCCTGTAAGTAAATGGCAACTGCTATGAATGCCTGCGCTATTCTGTCTAATCTGGTTGTAATTAAATTCAGTTATTTATATCAGTTTTAGTACATTTGAAATAGCGTAATGTCATTAAAGTACTCTACAAAGGATTCTTCCCTATATACCATAATATAATGGAAATCTTTTTAGTGACCCTGTAAATGAACTATTAATGTTACACACTTCATATGCAATACCGAACATACCATTGTAAGTAGCATTAATGTTTTTCAATTGAATGAAAATCCGAGTATAATTACATGAGTTACAGCGTGAAGAGACAGACCGAATTCATAAACACTTTTCAACTTGTTGGAAAGTGTTAAAATGTGTAATACGCTAAAAATTCACATTTTGTAATTTCTACCAATAGACAAGTAGATTCTTAATTCTTTTGTAAAATCCTGTATATTACCTACGTATTTTTATACATGTCACATAATAAGCAAAAAATTTAATGCAAGCCAAATAATGCTTAAAACTACTAAATGATACTTCCAGAAATTATCATCTATAATTGTCCATGTTTCTAGTTTTTTGCATGACCCTATTAATGATTTTACTCATATTCCACAAACATCTCATATACTAACTATAGTTCAGCTTTGAAATGCATAACACAATTAAAAACAACGTTTATGCAGTTCCTAATCATACTTAGTAATGCTAACGAATTATTTTAAATAATTCTGTATACAGTCTATAGATTTTACTCATACCACGCAGTATACACATAGTTTTAAAACGCTTACCATGATACAAAACGCATTTCCAGCAATTATCGCTAATAGACTGCACTTTAACCGAAATCTTCTGTGCCCCTGTAAATGAACGATAACTTTTGTACACGTCATATTATAACGTACACATGTTGCCGTGCACCTCAATAATGTACATAAATTTCCTTATGTTTGAAATAGTGTAACATAATTAAACTAAACCAGAAACGTTTCTTTTCTCATTAAGGGTAATGTAACGAGATTTTTTAGTGTCCCTGTAAAGGACCTTTAAATGCTAGACGCTCCGTTTTCACGGGACATGCCATAGTAAACGTCAAAAACATAAATATGTATATGTAGAGTATATTTACAAGAGTTAGAGCACGGTGAGATAAAAGAAAAATAAACCAAAAGTCATAAAACTTTTTAACGATAAAGAAAGTCTTGAAAAAAAGGGGTTACCCCTTTATTATTTCCCACGTTCGGGAGAACAATCATTGTATTAAAAGTGCCTATTATGAATTTCTTCCAAATTTTCTTCAAATTCATTTGTTCCAACTTTTATAAATGGGGGATTAAATAAATCAAAGATTTCTATTCGAAAATAGTGGTAGAAAGCGGTCCATGAGTTTCTTAGGATAAATAGCACGAATATTAATATTTATAATTACGGGTATGAAGTGCCCGTTGTTGACCAACCCATTATTTAAGATATTTTTGTTTTCTTATATTTTATAGAATTAATAGAATGTTTAAAATAAGCTTTTTTCTTTATTAATTTACTGTATATACGTTATTAAATTATTAAAGAAAATTCTTAAGAGTTTTATATTGAATATGTAAATATAAAAATTTTTACAAATTAAACTATTGAATACGACACATTTGCTACTATGAAACGGTGAATCTGGGAAAGGCACAAAATTTTTACAAGTCAAACTATCAAATGTGACAGATTCGTTACTATGGAATGGCGAACCTGGGAAAAGCACAAAAATTTTACAAGTCAAACTATCCAATGTGCCATATAGGACAGTTTGAAGCTGAAAAAGTTCAACGAAGCTGAAAACGTACAAATAAGCATACCATATCAAACTATCCAATGTGATTTTTTGGCGAGTAAAATTATTCAAATGATTTATCACATAGCATGCTTAAATAGTATATAAAACAGCAACCGAAAAATATAATAATTGTTTATTGCTGATTGGCGCTGATTTTGAATCCACAATTAAAACAGTTTTTTCGCCCTGCTGAAAAGTGGCTATTTTCACATTGGATAATTTGACATGGTACCGACGATATATTGTAGTATAAGTGTTGTATTATAAAACTTTAATTTTGTTTGTTAAACTATTTTTAATGTTGTGTTTTCTGAGATTGCGCATGTCTTGCATCATCTTGATTGCACCACTAAAAGTAATTACAATCCTTAACATTAATGATTATTTATATTTTAATAAATGTAACTTAGAGAGATTTTAATTACGATATATGTTATTTTAAATGCAGCAGAACCTCGATTATCCGAAGTAATTGGGGCCGACGATCTTTCGGAAAATCGTAATTTTCGGATAATCGAGATTGCTTCAATTTCAAGAATAAGGACTAATATAGTGATTGTTTTCTTAAAGCAAAACCCTTCGCGTATTTGCGCATTCGTCAGGTCTGCTTTGATTTTATCAAAATAGGGATTAGCGGAGTTTCTTTAGCAGCATTTGACTGAGCGCCAATCTTAGTGACAACGTAACTCATCTCAGTGTAACACCCCTTTGAATAGTAGAATCGTCTCAGAGTGCTAAGCGTGGCTTTCGAAATCAAGCACTATGCGGTCTTTCTTATTATGATAACAAGTGCTTAATAAAAATAAAGCAATATTAAATAGAAACAAGAATAAATTACGTGAATTTTAATTTTGAAATTAAGTACCTTTTACATATTTCACACGGTTTCAAACAAAGTTTTGTTTGTCACTTTGCTTTACAGTTCTATCATGATTTTTTTTTTTTTTAAATACTATTAGTTCTTTAGTATCGCAGTCTTTCTGCTGCTCCAGCCATGCCAAACTTTTTGCAAAACATTCAAAAGCTTCAGAATTGTTAATGTGTTCGTTTTCTTCGCCTGCTAGACCGCAATCATATATTCCGGTTGTCCCTCCTCTTACCGTGTTTTAGTTCCTTCCGCAGTTTACGGGAGCTCAAGTTAAATTCAGAGGAATTCTAAGAAATGGGATCCGAAATATTTATCTATAACTCGTGGTTTCGAAAGGACAGCTTGTACACAAGGAATCTGATAGTAAAAAAAAAAAAAAAGTTTTTAAAACGGATTTTGGTTAACCGAAAGTTTCCGTTAAAAGAGTTTCGGATAAAAGAGGTTCCACTGAACTTATTTTGACATTAATGTGAAATTGTGTTTTAATATGATGATTTATCTATTTTACATCTAATAACTGTCAAATATGTAGAAAGTTGATTAAAATTTATTTTTTAAAATATTCTCTGTTTACTTGAAGTAATCAACCGAATCTAATATCTGTCACATTGGGAAAAGGAAATTGCTATTTATGAATTTTTACAAATCATACGATGTTTATTTTAACTGAAACATATGATTTTAAGTATTCATTACATTAATCAATGTCAAAGATGGAACTTAGTTTTACCATTATAAAAAAAAAAAAATTAGAAATTTTAAAATTATTAAGCTTAAAAAAGATTTAATTTGTATCCATATATCAGTAATCATTTAAGATTATTGACCATCTATGGTGTATTTTTCAGAATTTCCACTATAGGTGTATCTCAAGAACTAATACACGAATTTTCATCAAACTTTAGAATCAGTTAGTCGTTGATATGAATTGACATTTTATACAGTTTGGTGTAAATCGCTCAATAGGTGGCGCTGCTATGCTGTTTCTTGTGATTTTCGCAATAGCTCTATCTCAAGAACTAATGCACGGATCCATAATGCTTATATCCATATATATGTATGTGTGTGTGTGTATGTGTTATATTTATATACGTAAGTTACATATGAAGGGGAAGGTGGGGCAAAATCGAATACCATAAATGCTTGTTATTCTCAAAGGCAATCAATTGGGAAAACAAACTCTAAACTACGTTTTTAATATTAAATGAATCTTTGGTTATAATAAAACATATTATTTTCGACGAAAATATAATTGATTATAAAGAAATAATAACTTTTTTCAGACACTAGGGTGCTCTGCCCCCTACGAGCTACGCTCGTCAACCCCCGTTCAGACACCGCAGACTCTAACAGCACGCTAATTTGATCGCCTTTAAAAAGATTTCGGAAGATTGAATTATAATTTGAATCTGACAATTATAATCTGACGTAATTTTCACCAAACTTTTCTTTCTCTTTTTAATATTCACGTCAAAATACTTTTGTTAGAAATGAAATATTATGAACATCTTAAAATGTCAAGTAAATGTCTCGCGCAATTTTTAAATTAAAACTGTTTTGCAATATTATTTTTTGTTCATTTTACGTAATAAGTGTAATATGACGTAAATTCTCCTATTTAGGACTTCTAACGCATGTTACTGAATTTATTATTTTACAATATTCTTTCTCATTTAAAATTCACATGTAACTATAGTTTTTACGACGTAATTTTCAATGAGTTCCTGCTTTTTATATTTTTTGTTTATAATGGTCACGTGTAAAATAATTTTTTAATTTGAAGCAAACATTACTGTTTGCGCTGTTTATAAAGTTGGCAACAGTTTAAATTAATACAATTTTCTAAAATTTGTAAAACATATCTCTCGAAATGCTGAAAATTTGAATTTAAAATAGAAATAAAACCTCGAAAAGTTATTCAAATTAAAAAACTAACTGCAATCTGCACACCGGGAAATTCTGACGCATAAAATGATCTAAAAATGATTAAATTCCTATGTACAGTTTTTGCTCCTATAAAACTTTTTTAATGGAACGATTTTGTCCAACTTTGGCATTAAATATCTCTTAAAATAATTTTACGATTTGAAAGCTGTCTGCATCAGCGCGTTTATCAAGCATTTTTCTATAATACTACCGATTTTCATATTTTTGTATGCAACAGTTTTTTTAATATTAACGAAGAAAGACCTCCGGTCACAAAAAATTCAAAACCGGCGGCGGCGGCGGCGGTGACAGCGGTGGTTACTTTTTTTTAGAATAGAGAGATATGCAAAAATACAGTTTTACCCCACAGATTGGTAAAACCAGGTGTCCATTTAAAAGTCCTGGAAAACTCATTTTTGTCAATTACATAACAATAAGAAATATTTTTTTGTTATTTTTAACAAAACGAAATTGCACATCTGTTCTTCCATGTGTCAAAAATAAAACTGTGGCAAATTTTCCACATTGGGTATGCCTATATATTTTGCATCGGAAATCTTAGAGTTATTAAGCATACATGAATTTGTTATCATATTCTTCTTCATACTACATGCTTAGTGTGCCCATCCGTGGTATTTCAAACATTGTGTCCAACCTTTTTTGGATTTTGAATTGGAGTAAAGTTCATTGCAAAACATTCAGGTTTTATTATCTTCTTCATCTTCTGAGATTTTCTCCTCAACTTTTTGTTTCTTTTTCGGTTGATTCTTAATTTTTTTTTCTTTTTACGAATCTCCTGTTTTCGTTTTACATGCTGTTTTCCTTCTTTCTCCTTAATATCTGTTTCTTGCTCTAATTTATAGGACGACGAATTCAAAATAACAGTTTTCCCCTTCTTTTCCCAGTTCTTTTCACAATTCTAAATTCTTTCTGGGATAGAGGTAATTTAAGGCGAAATATGAAATGCAGATTACTGGGTTACACAAAATTGAGATGTCGATGGAAAAGGCTAGAGGGTGTCAACTGCTAGATGTGTGATGTCAATAAATTTAGATGTGGAAGAATAAGCTTCATTATCCTGTGATGTTTCAGAAATATTTAAAGCTGTTACAGTCTATGACTGCGTAGACCAAGGTGTGTTATCAGCGGCATTTATGCGTTTATCTGTCATTTCTGAAGGAGAAAAAATGTGGCCTGCAACATCGTTGTTGTTGGGGAAAATCCCTGTTTTCTCAAACAGTCTGATTGGAGTAATTGCATCTGCTGTTCTGATAAATGCAGCTTTGAATAATTTTCCAATTTAGTAAATTTTTACTAATTGCCTAGGATTAGAAAGTGACTACATCCTCACCTCTTGTTTGTAGTATGAGTTTCGAGGTGCCATGAATGACACATCAAGGGGTTAACAGTACTTGACAATATTAAATTACAATTTACAGCTTCAGGCTAATGTATTAACTAACCTAAAAAGTCATTCCATGAGTGTAAGACAAAACCGAGTGTATCCGGTTTTGACCCATTCCTGGATTTACCCCAACATGATAAAAAGTTTCAAAAAATGGCAACATTACTCAGTCCTATAGTAAACTAGTATGTTGTGGCCATCACAAAATTTTCTTCTATGTAAATCACGTCAATTAAATCATTTAAATAGTACAAGAAATTGCATCAATTTAGCACCAATTAATATCAAAGTGTATCTGAATTTGAAGTTTGATAAAAAATTCGTGCCTTAGTTCTTGAGATAGAGCAATAGCGGAAATTCTGAAAAGTGTAGCATAGCAGCCTTACCTGCTGAGCGATTTACACCAAATATTATAAAACGTCATTTCATGTCAAGGACTAACTGAATCTGAAGTTCGATGAAAATCCGTGCATTAGTTTTTGAGATAGAGCTATTGTGGAAATCACATGAAACAGCAGAGCAGCGCCATCTATTGAGCGATTTACACCAAACTGTATAAAATGTCAATTCATATCAAGGACTAACTGATTCTAAAGTTTGATAAAAATTCGTGCATTAGTTCTTGAGATACACCTATAGTGGAAATTCTGAAAAATACATCATAGCAGCGCCACCTGTTGAGCGATTTACACCAAAATGTACAAAATGTTAATTCATGTCAAGGATTAACTTATTCTGAAGTTTGGTGAAAATTATTGCATTAGTTTTTGAGATACAGCTATAATGGTAATTCTGAAAAGTGCACCGTAGCAGCGCCACCTGTTGAGCGATTTAAACCAAAACACAAACAGCACTAATTCCTATCAAAGTATACTTCAATCTGAAGTTTGATGAAAATCAAATTATTAATTGTTGAGATAGAACTATTGCGGAAATCGTAAAAAATGCAGTATAGCAGCGCCACCTGTTGAGCAATTAACACTAAAATGTACAAAACTTCAACTCATGTCAAGTACTAACCGAATCTGAAGTTGAATGGAAATTCGTGCATTAGTCCTGGAGATTGAGCTATTGCGGAAATCGTGAAAAAGGCTGCGAAGCAGCGATTTACACCAAAAACTAATCAGCACGAATTTATATCAGGGACTAACTGAATATAAATTTTGATTAAATTCCGTGCATTAGTTCTTGAGATAGAACGCCCTCAAAATTTGTGTCACATACAGACAGACAGACTCACAGATGCACAGACTCACAGACAGACATTTTGTAAAAACATCTTTTTGGAATCGCTGACCCCTAAAACGAGTAAATCCGTCGAAAACCGAAAGTCGAAAATTTTCACGAATCCAATACTTTCTTCTTGAAAAGATAGAAGAAAGATAGTATCAATAAATCTGTCAAAATATTAGCAGGAAAGCAAAGAATTTTAAATAGTACTTACCAAAATTTATTATGCTGATAAACAGTTAATATATGCGTAAAACAGAGAATCAAACGAAAGAATCTGTAAGAGTAATTCACACAAAATCCTTCATATAAAAAACAACCGTACACTGTAGGGTTTCGTTCAGCTACAAATGCCGTAATGACTTTCGGCAGGCAATTCTTCGTGTTGATCGTAAGACAAAAGTTCAAATCAAGGAGGAATCTGAGCTACTCTGTTTTACCCGCCTACCCAGTTTTGTACAACTCTCTCCAACATAACTTAATAAAACAGAATATCGCAGTACAGTATGGTCCTTAATTCTGAAAGACGCCTATGCTGCGAATCATTTGACAAAAAAAGTAAATTGTTCACTGCTATTAAATATTTATATACCTTAAAAAACTAATTTTATAAACAAAATTCTTTACAAATAAAATATTCTTTAGCATGATATTGTTTATATGCTACTTTATAAGTTGAAATCAGATGTAAATATTTCTTTTCTTTCTACAATATTTAATAGTTCCGTCAAAACAGTTTCATAGAATCGTACGACTATATGTCAGCGATCAAAATTCTACTTATCAAAACATTGCCAGTCATGGGCTATTTTCTTGATCCTGTCAATACAGCTTTCAACCCGGGGGTGTACATTAGTATCGGAAAAGCAATAGCGAAATGTATTGCAGCCATCAATATGAATATATTCCTTTCACAGTGAAGTCATTTCGGCAGTGTGACAGAAAAGCGATTATTTTGTTTTTTGTTTTGCTTTAATTGTACAGTATGTGGCAAAATAGAAAATAATAGTATTTTCAAAAAATGTATCCATAATTCAGAGATTATTGTTTAGACATTTAGAATTTTAGATAAGTATATACACGACGTGTGTAACGGTAAAATTTTACATCAATCATGAGCATACAGAAACGTTACTTTCTTTGGAAAAAACATTGTTTTCTACTTTTGCATTTTACAAAGATCATATTCTTTGAAGAAATACTAAAAAACTACACGAAGGCACGAAATCCAATTACGCAATTTCTACTTTGTGTATTATTAAATAATTTTTACAACGATTTTTTCGGTTTACAATAATTGCAATTTTATAATGATTTCTAAATAAAACATCGAAATGATCACAAAATATATCCCCTATTTTTTTTTACTGACGGCAATAGAGAGAATCACCATTTTATTCATATTTACTGGAAAATAATTATAAATGTTGTAAAAGCCATTCATTAAATAAATTTATTAAAAAATCTGCAATTAATAAATGTAGCGGGTATTTTAATAAATGATTGCTCTATTTTTTAGAGGAATTATTTATAGATAGATATACTAGAATGGAAAATATACTGCAGCAATGTGTTTTTTTTTCCTTTATTTCCATCATTTCATTAAAAAATAAGATGTACCATTTAAATTAACAATATAGAAAGTATAAAAACTTGGTTGTGCCGATCATAAAACATCATTCTATCTCTTACATCTTAATATTTTTAAAAAAATATTTACACTTATCGGTATATCAATATTGTACGAACTTTGATTTTCACCTTAAATTTCAGCTTCATTAAATTAATTGGATTAAAAACGAGTTAAGCTCGATCATGATATTTAATAAAATCAATATTTTTCTTTATTCCGTTGTACGTCAGTTGCTTTTGAATCACAGGTTTAGCAGGATGCGAAGTTGCAGTCGCTGCACGAACCACCGATACGGAACTACGAATAATTGAAAAATATATACAAAAATTAGTATTATAGCACCTCCTTCCGTTGGAATATCCACAAACGCAATTGGAATCAGCTGGACATAGGCAAAACGTATATAAAAATTTTGGTTCAATTCTTTGCACAAATAATACAATTTGCGATTATACAATGAGGATCATGAGGCAAACATACGTTTTGTATAGTCATATTTTTCGTTGCTTCTGACCCTTAAAACATATATATCCGCCGAAAACCAGAAGTCCAAAATGTTTTCGATTACAATATCTTCTATTAAATAACTTTTAATTAGATTTTTTTAATTCAATTGAAATTTTATATTCCTTTAAATATTAGATAGAGTTGGAGATGCACCGGCTCACATCAGGTTACACAATTTTCTGTGTTACACCTTGCACAAAATAAGTGAAATAAGTTATATTTAACATCCTGCCAATAATTCATTTAATATAAATAAATAATTATAAATGTTAGAAAACAATAGTTTATTTATAGATTTTTTAGTAAGCAAGATTAATCTTGAAACAAATAGAGTACAAAGTCTAAAGTTTGGACACCCAAAGTTCGGAATTTTTAGTGGCAGTATTCAAGAAAGGAGGTAAAACAAAATCGTCGAAACAAACAAAAAAAAGTGTCTATAGCAAAGAAGTTTTATTACTGAATCAGAACTTATGTCTATGTAACAGATTAAAATAAAAACTTAATAATGAGAATCCTAAGTTAATAAAGCAGCACACATTAACTGAAACGTTCAATAGTTAAGTAAGTTATAATTTGTTCTTAAATTGCATGTTCCCTTAAACAAAGGTTTTTTTAAATTTTTTATTTTGTTATGATTTATTTAATTAATATGGTTGTTTAGTTTTGTTTAAATAACTGTTATATGTAATTATTAATATACAAGCGTCATATATATATACACACACACACACACACATATATATATATATATATATATTTTTTTTTTTTTTTAAGTAGGAAATTTGTTTGTCTATTTATTGGAAAAACAATATTTTTGATGACCCAAAATTCGAAAAGTTCGGACTTTGTAAAGTCCCGAGGATTTCGGACTTTGTACTGTAATCATATCATTATTTCAGTATAACAGCATTTTAAGATAAGTAAAAAATGATTGCCACTTTAAGTTTTTAGTGCGTCCTTAATGCCTTTTGACAATGAAAGAAATGTGCAAACCTAAAATACATAAAACATGAGAAAACAGGCTAAGTAAAAGTCAAAAGATGATTCTTTTGTATAAAACAAATTCCGAACAAAAATAAATAAGTAAATTCTGATAACAAAATTTAAGAAATATGCTGAGAATTTTGATGGTAGAAAATATAGCACGATCGTCATAGAAAAAAAGGGGACAAGCAGCATCGTTGAGAGAAATATGAAGCACATATCACTAATGGCATGCGAAAATGTACATGTTGCTTTTTATGAGCCTATTCCTGTTTCATGGACATCAGAAATGCAAAAGTCTGAAGATTTAAGTACTTTATTATTCTTGATGCGTTTTAGTTGGTAAAGGTCTTAGGTCAAGACGATCTATCATCTAGTTTAGATAGTTGAATGTCAGTGTCAGAGTAGAAGCTCGTTCGTATGAAAATTACATATCAAATGTTGCATTTCTCTTCTTGATTATTTTTTCAAAGCAGACTTTATTTTGGCTTAGAAAATTATATAATGATTTTGCTGTTTCTTCGCATTGACCAGAAGGAGGTGTCATGTGACCCAAATATTCCGAACCACGTTCAGACAAATTGATGATATTTGTTTCTTCTTTCTGTCGACGGTGTCCCCTTTTTTTCTATGAAATTCGTTTTATTTTTTCTACTATAAAAAAAATGCTTTTAATTTTTCTCCCTTCAAGATCGTCCCCCTCCTTATCTCATTTCCAAGTATCTTTTTCTGTCTCCTGACCTTGTCTTTATCGATGTCGAGATCCTTATTCCCTGTTGTTACAATTCCTGCAGCCTGAAGCACAGATTAAGATCTTAACGCAATTTACCCCTAAGATATACCAGTTCTAAATGCAGTGAATGCTGTAAGAGAAAGGGATATGTGTTTGGGAGTATCTGCTTTTGAAATACCTAGTTCAAATTTTGATTCAGACAAACTGTCTGTTTCAACGTTCCCTCTATTTGAATCTTCTGAAAATATCTGTATTTTAAAGCAGAAAAATAATTAACCTCCCACCTTCCAGTTACTACCATCTTCTATTTCCTCTCTCATTCTCATGATGACTGATTTAATTGTTTTCTGCTCCATATTCTCCTCTCCTTCAAGAATTGCTGTCAAGACATGTTGTGATCCGTCATCCAAATATTTGATCCTGAACATATCGAAAAACAGAAGAATGAGCGAGGAACATAGTAAAGACAAAAGAGAGAAACCGACGAAGGAACCATACAATACTTACAATTTTTGCTCACTTATATGCGAAAAGGCTATAAAAGTCACCTAATTCAAAATGCACATAAGTATTAAATAATACATAACAAGAACTTATTTAAACATTTCGTGCACTAAACATGACATTTCAAGTAAATTCAGCTAAAAAAATTGATTTAATAGTTTTAAAATTTTTGCTAAAATGTTAAAAAATCAGCATTTTAGCAAAACTTCAAGCCATTTGCGGCAAATGTAGGAATTTTCCAAAAAATCTCATTTTTTTTAGTAAACTTAGTTCCACCAGTGGCAAGATTTTCGCATTATCCGTCATCAAAAATCGAAACAAAGTTTCTTTCGGCACACCCTACTTTACAGTGTGACCTCGAAAATCGATATCGTCAAGAATAAGACTGATCCCATTTTTAGAAATTTCCTAATCTCTGAAGGAATGTCAAATGTTCTTCCAATATTCTTCATGATGCATTTAGCCATAATTTAATTCATAACCAAGCGATGATTATGTGAGAAAATTCAATTAAAAAAACTTATGGATATTTTTGATGTTGCAAAAAATTGTAATATACAGTGAAGTAATTTCTCATTGGGTAATTTCTGAAATATTAATGGAAAAAAAAATGCTTTATTTTTTACAGCCTTTCAAATTTTCTCGGAATTAATGCAACTGAAAAATACCAATTATGGAAATACAGTCTTGTTTCATAAAAAATACATGTTAATTCTCCAGTAAAATTTGTGTATTTTTCCAGAGATGCATTTTATTCTGCTGACTCATTGTCCTTTTTCCTCGTGGCTGATACTATCATTAACTGCAGTTCTATTAAATACAGCTTAAACGATAGGCTGTCCATTAAACTGCTGCGTCCGACCTCAAAATTTTTAATTCGAAAATTTGGTATTTTATTTCTCCCGTATTTCGGAAGAGAAAAAGTCCTTCCGGCCAGTGCCGGGAGGAAGAGGTAGCTTTCATAATCCTTATTTAAAAAAAGCCAAATTATATCATTCAAACACACGAAGCTCAATTTAGTGGAAACCGAATATAGGAGATTCAATACTAATTTTTATCAATATAATGAATGAGAATTTCGCGAAATTAGTCAGCTTTATCCAAGCTGCTTTTCTTTGAAGTAACATATATTTGGCTGCCAAATTCGGCAATTTCTTAAAGTGCCTGTCATTTTAAGACAACATGGTGGATGAGGCTAAGCAGTGAACTCGGTCGAGACCTTAGTAATTGCTGTGCACATGCTCACTCACATCGGAATCGGTTAATATATAGGAGTGCTGTCGCATGCAAAAAATCAGATTTTTCAAAATGTCACCCACAATAGAAATTGAAACTGCTATATCTGAGCCATTTTTTAAGGTAAAGACAAACAAAAAATGCTCCTGAATCCTTATATCAAGGTCAAATACTTAAGAAAGAAACCCTTTTCAATTTCTAATTTATTTGCACCTCACTTTAAATATATATATATAAAATAATTTAATGGTCGCCATTTTGAAACAAGATGGCTGATGAATCTGGCCAGCGAACTTGGTCGAGGTGTTGATGTATACTATCCACATGCCTTCTTACATCGAAATAGGCGAATACGTGTGTTATCGCGTGACAAATACAAGATCGTTTCAAAATGTTAGCCATGCTAGAAATTCAAAGTGCTATAAATCAACCATTTTTTAAGATATAAACAAAAGAACAAATTTTCAGAAACAAAAACTGCTCCGGAATCTTTGTATCAAGGTCAAACACATAAAAAAATCTTTTTCATTTTCCAATTGTTTAATACCTCATTTTGAATTTTAAATTTAATTTTTTTTAAATGGCAACCCTTTTGAAGCAAGATGGCGAATGAAGCTGGCCAACGAACTTGGTCGAGACATTGGTATGTACTATGTACAGACCAAGTTACATCCAAATAGGTTCATAATTACGCCTGTTGTCGCGTGACAAAAATCAGGTCGTTTTAAAATGTCAGCCACAAGATAAATTCAAAATGCTATTACTCAGCCATTTTTATTAGATATAGACGAAAGAAAAACTGTTCCGGAATCTTTGTATTAAGGTAAAACACATACAAAAAAAATCTTTTTCACTTTCCAATTTTTTTGGTATCTCATTTAAATTTTTTAATTTTTTAATTTTTTTAATGGCCGCCATTTTGAAACAAGATGGCGATGAAGCCGGCCGACGAACTCGGTCGAGATATTTGTATGTACTATGTACACACCAAGGTACATCCAAGTCGGTTCATAAATACGCCTGTTATTACGTGAGAAAAATCAGGACGTTTCAAAATGTCAGCCACGCTAGAAATTCAAAATGCTATAACTCAGCCATTTCTTAAGATATAAACGAAACAAAAACTGCTCCCGAATCTTTTTATCAAGGTCAAACACATAAAAAGAAAATAGTTTTTCAATTTTTAATTTTTCGGTACCACATTTGAAATTTAAATTTTTCTTAAAAATTTAAATGGCCACCATTTTTAAACAAGATGGCAGATGAAGCTGACCAACGAACCCGGTCGAGACATTGGTATGTACTATGTATAAACGAAGTTACATCCAAATCGGTTCATAAATACGCCTTTTATCGCGTGACAAAATTCAGGACGTTTCAAAATGTCAGCCACGCTAGAAATTCAAAATGCTATAACTCAGCCATTTTTTAAGATATAGACGAAACAAAAACTGTTCCGAAATCTTTGTATAAAGGTCAAATACATAAGAAAAAATATTTTTCCATTTTCAATTTTTTGGTACCACATTTCAATTTTTGAATTTTTAAAAAAATTTTAAATGGCCGCCATTTTGAAACAAAATGGCGGATGAAGCTGGCCAACGAACTCGGTCGAGAGATTGGTATGTACTATGTACACACTGAATTACATCCAAATCGGTTCATAAATACGCCTTTTATCGCGTGACAAAATTCAGGACGTTTCAAAATGTCAGCCACGCTAGAAATTCAAAATGCTATAACTCAGCCATTTTTTAAGATATAGACGAAACAAAAACTGCTTCGGAATCTTTGTATAAAGGTCAAATACATAAGAAAAAAATATTTTTCCATTTTTAATTTTTTGGTACCACATTTCAAGTTTTAAATTTTTTTAAAAATTTTAAATGGCCGCCATTTTGAAACAAAATGGCGGATGAAGCTGGCCAACGAACTCGGTCGAGACATTGGTATGTACTATGTACACACCAAATTTCATCGAAATCGGTTCATAATTACGGGAGTTACAGTGTGACATAGGTCAGATATATATATATATATATATAAATTTTGAACGGAGGGTGGTTTCGGGGTCTGGGGGTCATGATCGATGAAAATATACCAAAATTTTTTGAAATCGCTTTCCTCCGAACGGCTGCAATAGGTAGCTTTTTTGTAAAGAAAGCTACCTAAAAAAGGAAGTGGGAGAGATTACTTTGATGCGGAATTTTTGATGTTGCCGGATTTTCGAGGTCAAATTGTGTATTATGTATTTCCATGTGTCAAATATTAAATTAGTTTTATCTCTAAAAATAATGATAAGGATTATTTATATAACTTAAATACAACTAAAAACAGCCCATATATCTAGTTGGAGTATGTACAATTTAAAAGTAACGAAAAAATCTTAGCACATGATTATGAATGCACTTTTAATACATTCAATTTTTTTCATAAAAAATACTTCATTCTATGTATTAAAACATTTTTTGACACACTTAAAATACTCCACACGAAACAGTATTTTTTTAGTTCTACGAAATTTTATTTAATCACGCGTGATATATTTAATGGTATTCTATTGATTAGATATGGAAATTTCACTTTATTTATGACAAATCTCCTTTAAAAATAGATCAGACAAGAGTTTCATAAGTTGGCCTTATTTAATGTTCGATTTTCAGGGGATATTATACATATTTATAGACATATATCCATGTGTTTGAAAAATTTCCATGAGATCCAAAACTTTGATAATTTTTTTCTGAAATCTTTTTGCCTAGGATCAAAATATATATATATACACTGCTGCTCATACTATAATAGTGAAAATGAACTCAGTCACTTTCATTAAAATCTGTAATAGTAGCTGAAATGTTGAATTTTAGGAAGTAGTTTGATGTGATATACCCTAAAATTTTTCTTTCATCAAACGTTTCAAGTATTATAAATCTGTCGATCCAACATTTAACTTCTGATATACAGGTAGTTTATTTCGGTAAAGGTTCAAGATTTGCCATTCTTGGTATTCTTTGCAAGAATTGTGTTAGACATAATGCAGTACATTCTGAAATGATAATTATTACTTATTTTCAAATGTTATATTGAATAGAGGTATTCAGAAAAATTATCATGTAACACTTTTTTTAACTTTGAAATTTTTTAAATCGAAACTTTACGAAAAAATGTTCGTTGTCATTCAGAACCACTATCAAATACTATAATTTATCAAATAATGAATCTGTGTACTTTTTTCCATTTCCTTAATCTATCGTTAATTTATAAGATATAATTATTATACGATAGAAAAGAAAATAACATAAACGCTATTCATATTAAAAAAAAAATCATTTTTCTTTGTAACAATTCAAATTATATTAAATTTTTATATTCATCGTAAATAAACATTTGCTGATTTGTTATAAATCACTAGATTTCGTACTATTTTATTTTTGTGTAACTGACAACATACGAAAAACAATCAACTACTTCATCCCATGAGATATATTACTTAATGCTAGAGTTAAGTAAAAGAGACAGGTAAGAAAAAGTGACAAGTGTGAGTCGAAGAAAAGTTAAGTAATTGCATTAAATATACGTGTGATAATAGTAAGTAACAGTCAGACATTTGTTTTCCTTTATATTCAGTCAATTTCTTGCCTGATGCTTGTGGAGTATATAATATAATGTTGAATATACATAATATTTGTCCAATTCTGTTATTCTATTTTTTTTATTATTATCTTGAAGTTAATAGTAAACTATTTTTGAAGATTTTTGTTTTTCAACAAAAACTTTTTCCTGTAAATTGTCTTGTTGTATCCTTTAGAATTTTATCATTTATATGCTTTATTTTTGTGAAGAATGAATGTATTATAATTATTACTTTGGTTTTGAACTCATCTAAATGAAAATAATGTTTACATAATTTTCATCATGGATCACATTATATCCATGTAACATGTAAAATTTGGATTCCTAATTCGATCTTAAAAGAAATTAAAAAACAATACATTTGATGTAAATTAATTTTTTCTTAAGCCTAAATTGCCTAAATAGAAGAAAAAGCAATTTGTTGGTAATTCTAGAAAATTCGGCACAATAAATTGATTTTGGTAAGTACATTTTACAGTGATATATGTTCAGTTGTAAAAAATTGTTGCTGGTGTAATCATTTTTCTCTCACAGTAGACTAACTCTTTTTAAAAGATATGACGTGTCATTAAAAAAAATACTAAACACAACAAGATTGATATTTCTAAGACGTATAATAGTACTGTATACCTTGACAAACATTTCAAATTCAGTATAGACTGGCCCCTTTTTACGAACGTTGGGACTGAGAAAGGAAAATCAACAGACAAACAGCAAAACAAACCATGTCAGGAAACTTAAGGAATCTATACTTGGACCGCACATAAACGAGCCTTTTCCATAAAAATTGAAAATAAATAAAGAGAGAAAATCCGAGAATATTTGTATGGATGTACATTAAAAAACATTCAAACAAATTGTAACAACTCTTGCCTTTTTAATTCGGTTTAACGTTAAGTATAATACTTATTATATTACTCGCTTATATTTGAAAAGCATTAAAAAATTGCTGTTTTTGTAGAAATATTTTTCCATTATTATTAAATGCACATTCCATTAGTTCAGTTTATTGCTGTTTAGCGGCAATGGCCTTTAATTAAACAAATAAACAAATAGTATTCTGCAAGTCGTAGGAACACAATCGAAGCATCAAGTGTCTCTTTTTCATGAGGGATAAGACATATAAAGAATTGGATATTTGCCGCAAACACAAAACGTTTTTTTTTTCAAACTTACATACAGTGTAACACAAAAGGGAGTACAAGTCTAAAACTGCTGACACATATTTATGAATATCTCTTAGAGATATACAACGGGTACACCGTCATTTGCACGAAAAACAAAACATTGCTTCTCAAATACATTCTAAACTTGTGTAAGAGAGCTCTACTGACGTTTCTTGCATAGATACATTAAGTAAACGTTTGATTAACGAGCGCTACCGCATAACACGAATGAGCGAAAATTAAATAAAAGCGGAAATTATATTATTGGTGCTTATATCTTTGTGGCATACGTGACGATAGGAATGCCGCCGAGTATGCGATCAATTTGAGTAATACTCTTATGTTGTGCATACCACTCGTGATATTATGGGCAGTGTTTGAGATATTTACAAGATCAAACATTTCATATTTTCATAAATATACAAAAAAAAAATCAGTGCAGTACTGTTTCTATTTTTGAAGGTTGTTGAATTTGAAATGCATATTGTTCCTAATACACGCTTTAGTTTAGTCGCGGAATATTTTAGTACTATTTTCCTTACAATTTTAAAATGTTTCTTGTAAGCAAAACTATCTATATTCACTCTATGATCAATCTGATTACACTGACGGAGAAACTAAATATACTAATAACATTTCACATTTTTAACAGAGATTTTTTCAGTCTGAGTAAAATTTTGCAAACAGCATTCGCAAAACAACCGGATAAAAATTTGTGATTTCAATTTTAACTAAACTATTCACGTTTCAATTGTGATTTGTTGACATGTAACCAAGACAGCAACGTGAACAAATTTAATGAGGTTTTAATACATCATTTCAGAGTTACAATGCCTAATTAATTTTCTAATGTCTAAAAGATGTATTTATGATGATGAATGGTTTTTGTTTGACTTTCATGAATCATTTCTGTTACAAATAAAATACACCAATAATGAAAAGTTAGTAGAGATTCAATCTGGTTCTATAACTATAATAATAATAACTATAATTAGCCTGCGTTTATCTCCTTGATAATGTCATAAAATGCACTCATGATTAAGGAATAAAAAACACCTAAAACTGGCGACAAATAAATAACGTACAATACGGTTACGTTTTGCTGCCATCAACTCAATAAATAATTCACACTTAATAAATAATTCATAATAGAGTAATTTCGTTTCATATAACTTTGTTCCTTCAAGATGTGTAGAAATAATACGAGATTGAAGACATTTACATCTTTAAAATCATATATCCTCCAAAATCAAATAATGTTTAATGTAAACCTTGACTAAGTAATACCTTTTATCTGATTCTTATTCTATAGATGAATAATATACTATATCAGAATCGCGAGAAGCGGCTAAAAATTGAAAATTTCTGTTAAATACAGACTTTTTAATTTTGTTTTTTCTAGTGCGTGATTCAAAAGAATTTTGTTAAACTTTTTGCTTCAAGATATTTGAATGTATTAGAATGTATTTTTAAAACAATGCATTCAATAAATTTCCTTTATTACACTTATAAAGTAAAACGTTATGACAACTCTTTTATGTAAGTAAGTAAGTAAGCACCCACCCTGGGAACCCGCTTTTGGCTTATGGTTAGGTTTGAACCCCGAGCCCAGGGCAGGGAAAAGTACTATTACCTGTAAAACCCTCTAGTATTTAAGACACTTAATAGAATACAATACAATTAAAATAAATAAATAAATAAATAAAAATTAAATTAAATTAAATTAAATGAGGTTTTTTTTTTTTTTTTTTTTTTTTTTTGCAGTCAGCTGCTGGCCCCTCTAGAAATATGAGGTAAAAATTACTAAAAATATTTAAAGGTAAAATAATCTAAATTTAAAGATAAAATTACAATAATATATAATTTAAAGGCCAAAACAATAGCTGTAGTAATGAATTTATATGTCCAGCACTCCTGCTCACTGCCCATAACTCGGAGGAGGACCCTTGAACTGATATATTGATCTATAAGATCCACGTTCATATTAAACCTTCTGAACGATATAAATATAGTTTTAAGCTAGATTTGAGATTAATTACTGTGAGCTATATATAAGTACAATAACATATAGGGAAGGTTTATCGGTTACCCGCAACGTACTACAGCAAGATTAAAATTTTTAAGAGCTGAATTTAAAGTTTTTAAGAGTTCATCTGAAGTTGCTATATATCACGAAATGTTCAACTAGTTATCACAGCGACATACAAGTTTACAAAAGCAGGACACCATTTTTGAAGATATTAGCCTTTGATACTCATATTAAAATCTTTCGCTGATGAGTTAATGAAAGTATTTTGTAAGAGATATTACTGTAGATATTTTCAAGATGAATGAATATATACCGGGTGTCCCAAAAAGGACTGACATTTTAAAATTCAATAACTTCCAAACGGTGACAGATATTAAAAAAAAATTCTTGCAGGAGGGTTATGCATAAAGTCAAAAGTTTTTTACAGTGATTTTCGATTTTAGTTCGAATTACAAACAATAGATGGCGCTGCGATCAATAAAAGATAAATTGAGGCTCGATTTTTGGTACTTCGTGGCCCGGATAATACATTTCCATCCCCTTTTTCTGCATGGGACAACAGAAAGGACCAAAAACCGAGCCTGTATTTAGCGACTATTGCTTACAGCGCCATCTATTGTTTGTAATTCGAACTAAAATCGAAAATCACTGTAATAAAACTTTTGACTTTATGCATAACCCTCCTGCAAGATTTTTTTAAATATCTGTCACCGTTTGGAAGTTATTGAATTTTAAAATCAGTCAGTCCTTTTTGGGACACCCGGTATAATATATATATATATATATGTAGATACCTTATTTGTACCTCCTGTCCACCAATTGAGACTGAAATATAGGACACAAACTAGAGTTGTAACTAGAGCAAACTAGCTGTATGCTTCCTATAGTTTTCTTGATAATAGCAATTAGTACAGCGATGCTGTGATGGATCGGCGATATAAGGACAGTTGAGAGTTTGATGACCCATGGCACATTTGGCACATATGGAGTTCCTTCTACAGTTAGTCTTTGTATGCCCGTAAAGTTGACAGTTCTCACATCTAAGTATGGGTCGATATATTCTTATACTGCAATTATTGAGGCCAATTGAGATACTTTTCTGAGCCACCGAGTTCGCCATCTGATAAAAAAGCTATGTAAGAGGTGCATAAAAGAAACTAAGAAAGGCTTAGAAGGCATTTAACCCAATAACGCCGGAATTATTTTTTTCTTTAAAATGGAAATTTTGCTCTTCGCACCATTTTTTTAAGAATCGCAATATTCGTCTTACTTTATCGCGGAGTTATTGTCACCTAACAAAGCAAATATTTCTCTTCTGGGTTATTGGTATGGAAACAACCAATTTAATGGCAGATAAGTTGTGACCATGTGGTAACGCTAGTCTTTAATGGGTTAATTTATGTCTATAATACATTTAAGTGATACTGGATATACGTATTCATTTTTTATAAAAGATTATAGATTCTATATATTAAAGCATGGAAATTATTCCAGAGAGATTAGAATATATAGATTCATTGGGAAAAGCTCCCTAATAAGTCGTTTTTGGTAATAGCTAGTTTTAAACAGTTCTTCCGTTCACAATGCGTATGTTTAGAGATGCGGAGTTGAAAACCCATAAACTATTTTCTTGAAAGATACTAATATTCAAAAAGTACAATTTGTATATTTAGTACAGAATGCAGTGGATAAAAAAGGTCCCTCCTAATATTTTCTGCGCCATGCTGTTGCGAAGAAAAACGAAAATGGGAATCCGATAGGACATTATAAATTCTTTAATTGCTTTTTAAATCTATAGGCTTAGGTATCGTCTTCATAATAGAATTATAACAAGCTTGACAATTTTCAACACGAAAATTTTATTTTGCACGAAATTTTATTTTTTGTTAGAAATAGCTAGTCATTCGCTGCAGAAGTTTAGGAATTATGCATGTTTAAAATTTGAAACAATTGCAAAACTATTCATATTTAATCGTCGCAAAATAGATTGACAAGCCCGTGTATTCTTAGCATAATATAAAAACTTTTTTTTTTTTTTAACGTAAGTGAATTTTTGAAGTATCAAAGATGTAAATTTTAAATTTCATTTCAGTTCGGGAAGAGATTTTTAGTCATGTTTAAAACTCTACCCACATGGAAGATATTTTTCCTACTAAATAGTTAATTTAACATCAGGAGTTTAATATTTATGGCGACTAACATGATGTGTGGCATCCCAATACAAAATTTGCTTTAAAATTCAAATATCATATAAAAAAAATAGGTCTTCATATTGAAATTTCAAAGTTATATTCAATTTTAATATGAATACGACACTCTAAGGCTATTTGTTCAGCATACGTTTAATTTTCTCACTGCGCAACCCGAGATTTCCTCGGGCAACGTAAAATTAGCAAGATTTGCATAACCCGAGATTTCCTCGGGAATACATTATTCGCACCAGTTATTTCTTAATGTAAATTTTAACTTGTTTAATCGGAGCATCTTCCCGATTAAATTAAACAAAAAATTTTGTTTAGAAAATCCGGTGACAAAAGAATAAAAGTTCTTAAAAGAAGCTCTTCGCGAAGGGGTTAAATAAGCAATTTTTAAAGCTATTTTCGTAAAACAATTACGCAGAGAGAGGGTTGAAGAAGACATAAATCCTTCTTGAACGGATATTTTAGTTATTTTCTGTTTCTGTGTGTTCGTAGAATAGAAGGATGGGAAGTCATGTTTATTATTATTATTATTATTATTATTATTATTCAATCGAATGAATATTTAGACATTTATTTAGAGCATTTAATTTAAATTAGTTAAACAATAAAATATTTTGTATCCTTACTTTGAATTGACACAACATAAAATCTGTCATTTGTCAAGGTTCATGTACTAACATTGTTAGAAACATTTCTTTTAGAAAAGAAGTTAAATATTACTAGAAACATTTCATTACGAATTATCATTATTATTACAGTATATGTGTACTGCAAGACAATTTGTTTCTCAGATGTGTGGCTTTGATAAAACCATTTAATTTTTTTCAACCGACTGAGAATTATTTTTATACAAGTTATCCTACAGATTGAGTAAAGCGATCTCTCATTTCATTAAGTAGTTTTGAATTGTCTTCAAAGCCATTTCCAAGCAAAAATATATCCTGGAATAGCATAGATTTTGACTGAAATTATTTCGAACCTTTTGGACTTATAATCCATAAATTTTGAATATTCGTGTCTGGTTTAGGGAAATAAACTAAATATCGCTATATAACAATAAAAAGAAATCATACCAATCAGGCATTTTATAAAATTTTTCTTTTCATTAGAAATTTGTTTTACCTAAATGTGTCGCTCCATAAATTCGACATTGTTCTTGTACCTAAAATTTTAATTTAAGAATCGTATAAAGTAACGAGAGATCCTCTCAATGCAAACTGGCCGCAAATCCCATAGTATTTATGTGATTAATTCTCATTAAATTACTGTTTTTAACAATTTGTCGTTTATTGCTCTTATACTACTACTGGGCGTTGCTTTACACAAATATAGCCTTAAAAGGTGTCATCTAGGTTTTAAAAGCCAATGCAGTATAGAGTACGCCGCTCCTGATATTATGTATGTCTAATCGGTCCGTGTCTTTAAGGGTTAATATCGCAACTAATTACCGATCATTTTTTTTAAATCAATGTCAATAATCCTTTTATACTTCTGATACGATAAGTACCTCAAGCGCTCCTCAAAATCTTTGCTGAATGCCTGCTAATCGAAATTTGTGTGTAACTTAAAAATGCGTTTTTTTTTTTCAAAAACTATGTGATCCAGGGTAATCGCTATAATTTTTCTGCAAGGTTTAACTCAACGTCTACTACCTCTAATATTTTCATAATTTTAGTTTCAGTAGATTCGGAAATAGATGGGGGGGGGGACATATTTTTGCACTATATTTTCGACTAAAGCTCTGAAAATATAATACTTAAAATTTAAAAAAATGTATTTTTGAGTATAGCGTTACGATCGCTTTCACACGATATACAAAGAAAAGATTTTTTTTCAAGTAACTTAAGTAGCCCTTCTACATTTTTCATAAATATGTTTGCGGGTGCTTAATAATCTGTAAATATTCGGGTCTGTAGTCTTAATTACTTCTCCCAATTTGAACATTAAAAAATAACATGTTACTTAATAACAAACACATTTAACTTAAAATAAGTTTTAATTCATTTCCACAGTTTCAATGATTTCTTGTTTGCTGTCCGAAGTTGCCGTCCACAATCCATACACTTATTGCTGTAAATGGTGAAGGTTTCGAGCAATCACCTGCTACAAATAATACATTGAATCTAGTCACTGGTCGAAGTTTTTCTCTGGTGCAGCTCCAGACATTCTGTGCCCTCATTCTCATTGCCCTCATTCTCATCTTCGTTTTCCCAGGTTTTTTAATCCTGCTGCTCTAGCTCTGCTCTGCTAATACCTTGAACTTTTCTGACACTTAACGCAGGATGTCTTCGCATAAACAAGGAAACCCAAGTCCTGTTAACGTATAAAAAAATAAATAATTCATTTATTAGAAAATTTATCATTAGTTAGCAAAATTAGTTTATTCCCAAATTAATTGCATATAAATCAATAATATAGATATATATATATAGATATACAGGGTGCAATATGTTATCTATCGCCGACCTTTAATTGACCTAAACCGTTGGTTGTACACATATAGTTCCAATTACAAAAACGTTTCAATTGAGGTAATTATGCATGTTGTGGCATCATTTAAAGTAAAAAATTAATTTTATAAAAATTTGGAATTCTAACTTTTTACTTTATACGGGCCCCCAGTCCCTATAGTTATATTCAGTAAAAGTTTAAATATATCTCAACACATATAATACAAAAAGTTTGACATCTCTGCTATAAAATTAACGATTATTAAATTTCAAATGTTGAGATTTTTGCACGTGATTTTGTCTTTCATTGAAGTATCAGTAAAGAGATGAATTAAAGTAATTCGAGATAAAATCAGGGTACTATGTCCTTTTTACGGCAAAACCACCTTTAGCCGGTATCTCCAAATGGCGTATCACCGAAAAGGGTTATTTCATCTTTGAGCTGACTTTTAGGGGTCGTATACAAAGCAAAGAATGAAATATTAAAATTAACAGAAAAATAATGTCAATTTATTATAATTTCCGAAAACGCCCTTTATAAAAAATAAATACATAAAACGCCGGAATGTACTAGAGATACAGCTCAAAGAGTTCTCCATTGGTGGCAATGCACAATTCTATGCGTGACAGTACTGCGTTCTGGGCACGTTAGAGCATAGCAGGTGCGCAAACAGTGCGACAATCAAAATGATTATGCGAGGTGGAATCCTCCACATCGCCGGGACGGTTCGATACGTATGGTGCGGTATATGGGGAACCTGGATTGTTGGATACATCTTCTAAGATGGGACCTTAACGGGCAATCGTTACCTGCATCTGCTACAAAACACGGTACGTGATTGGTATGAAAAGTTGCTCTCCGATTTGCATGCCGGGTTTGGTTTCAGCATGATGGGCCCTCTCCGCATAAAATATCAAATATCCGGGCATATCTTGCTAACGAAATCGGTCAACAGATCCTTGGAGATGGTGGTCTGGTAGATTGGGCACCGCGTTCAACGAACTTGAACCCCATGAACTTCTACCTCTGGGATTAAATCAAGGCATAAGTCTGTGTGACTCAGACTACTTCTATGGTTTATCTGAAGAAGCGCATCATCTTTGTTTGTCGCAAAGTTTGCAAACCTGCTATGCTCTAACGTGTGCAGGACTCAGTACTGTCACGCATTTCTTCGTGCATTGTCACCAGTGGAGAACACTTTGAGCAGTATCTCTAGTAGTTTCCGGCGTTTTATGTATTCATTTTTTTAAAGTAGACCGTTTTCGATATTATAATAAACTGATATTTATTTATCTGTTTAATTTCAATATTTCATTCTTCGCTTTCTAAACGACCCCTAAAAGTCAGCTCAAATTTTTAGATGAAATAACCCTCTATGGTAATACCCCGATTTGGCGATTCCGGCTAAAGGTAGTTTCGTCGTAAAAAGGACATTGCACCATAATTTTGACCTCGAATTACTTTAATTCATCTTTTAACTTATCCCTTAATAAAAGACAAAATCATGTTCAAAAATCTCAAAATTTAAAATTTAATAACTCTGTAAATTTTTGTAGTACAGATGTCGAACTTTTTGTGTTATATGTGTTATGATATGTGTAAACTTTTACCAAATATAACTATAGGGACTGGGAGACCATATAAAAAGTAAGATTTCGTAATTTTTCTAAAATAAATTTTCTACTTAAAATAATGCAACAGCATGAACATTTACTTCATTTGAAATGTTTTTGTAATTGAAACTATACGTGTACGACCAACGGTTGAGAAGTTAAAGGTCGGCTATAGATAACGTATTGCACCCTTTATATGTATAATATATTAATAAATGTATTATTAATTTAATAACAAATTATTTGTATGAAAATGTTTTAATAACAACTGTATTATTTATTTTATTTTTTTTTTTTGTTTTTTTAATCTGAGAAAGTCTTTTTTAGCGAATCAATTTATTGCCAAATTTAGTTTCTACAATTATGAGTTTTAAAAAAATATTTCAAAATTGATTCATTCATACTTTGTACATGCAATTTACATTTATATAAATTTACCAATAAGATGCGTAATCTCTCCTTGCATGGAATCTAATAGGAACATTGCGTCATCTCTCCCAGGTAGCATATGCGCAAACTCTCCAGATTTGGTAGAAGAGATCGCGCGGCCTTTTATTTAAACATGGAAGCTTTTAAAATGAACCTTTAGTGTTCATACTGTTAGTCCAGGCTTATGAGAGATCCTTTGAGATTAAAATATCTTGTACTATCGATATTGTATAGAAATTCTTATGAAGAATTATGAAAATACAAACACGCATCTTGGAAAAACAAAACAAATTAGCAATGCTTTATCCTAGACGCTTGAATCAATCAACCTATGCATTTAAATAGACACTCCACTACTGCTGTTGTAAAACTACCTTTAGTCTCTGCGCGCGCACTATAGGTGCAGATTGACGGTCCCCAGTCGCCACGTGGCGACTAAGGTATTTGCTTTGGTGACTAACTCGCGTATAAGTCTCCACGCTTCTCACAGGGATGCTCTGTTTCCCCGAATGATTTTTGGAATGTATTTTATTATTATTACTATCAATCGCGGATTATGTCTCCTCCATAACTCCCCCACATTTACAGCTTTTCTTTTTTCCTTATTGTCCATAATTAAAAAATATGATTAACGCCGCATTTCCGAGGAATCGTAAATTCGTTGCTTTCTTCTAAAAAGCTGCGATATTCGCGGGATCGGAAAAAAATGACGTTTGATGTGCGACGCGAATTAATTCAACAGCAGTGGTATACCTAAGTTGGTTTGCGACACATCAGAAAAATTTGAACCGAGAAAAAATATGTTTGGGCACACTCATTAAATTTGTAGCTCTGGAATTATTCAGATATGTTCTTACAAGTGTACATAAGATATCGGCATGAGATTATTCTACGAATTAGCAGAAATCTTCGAATTATTTGTTAAGCAGATTTCCGAAAAATAAATTCTTCTTCAGTCGATCATGAAAAGCAATCGGGATTTTCCTCGATCAATCATGAACTTTGTAAAAACCTGTCATAGAAAATTCCGACAAATTACGACGAGCACTAGTCAACTAAAACCATGCTGCACATTTATCCAATCTCTCGTGAAATAAACCATGATTTTCGCCAATCGGTCGATAAAAAAAAAGTCCTTCCGGCCAGTGCCGGGAGGAAGAGGTAGCTTTCATAATCCTTATTTAAAAAAAGCCAAATTATATCATTCAAACACACGAAGCTCAATTTAGTGGAAACCGAATATAGGAGATTCAATACTAATTTTTATCAATATAATGAATGAGAATTTCGCGAAATTAGTCAGCTTTATCCAAGCTGCTTTTCTTTAAAGTAACATATATTTGGCTGCCAAATTCGGCAATTTCTTAAAGTGTCTGTCATTTTTAAGACAACATGGTGGATGAGGCTAAGCAGTGAACTTGGTCGAGACCTTAGTAATTGCTGTGCACATGCTCACTCACATCGGAATCGGTTAATATATAGGAGTGCTGTCGCATGCAAAAAATAAGATTTTTCAAAATGTCACCCACAATAGAAATTGAAACTGCTATATCTGAGCCATTTTTTAAGGTAAAGACAAACAAAAAATGCTCCTGAATCCTTATATCAAGGTCAAATACTTAAGAAAGAAATCCTTTTCAATTTCTAATTTGTTTGCACCTCACTTTAAATATATATATATTTTTTAATTTAATGGTCGCCATTTTGAAACAAGATGGCTGATGAATCTGGCCAGCGAACTTGGTCGAGGTGTTGATGTATACTATCCACATGCCTTCTTACATCGAAATAGGCGAATACGTGTGTTATCGCATGACAAATACAAGATCGTTTCAAAATGTTAGCCATGCTAGAAATTCAAAGTGCTATAAATCAACCATTTTTTAAGATATAAACAAAAGAACAAATTTTCATAAACAAAAACTGCTCCGAAATCTTTGTATCAAGGCCAAACACATAAAAAAATCTTTTTCATTTTCCAATTGTTTAATACCTCATTTTGAATTTTAAATTTAATTTTTTTTAAATGGCAACCCATTTGAAACAAGATGGCGAATGAAGCTGGCCAACGAACTCGGTCGAGACATTGGTATGTACTATGTACAGACCAAGTTACATCCAAATAGGTTCATAATTACGCCTGTTATCGCGTGACAAAAATCAGGTCGTTTTAAAATGTCAGGCACAAGAGAAATTCAAAATGCTATTACTCAGACATTTTTTTTAGATATAGACGAAAGAAAAACTGTACCGGAATCTTTGTATTAAGGTCAAACACATACAAAAAAAATCTTTTTCACTTTTCAATTTTTTGGTATCGCATTTAAATTTTTTTATTTTTTAATTTTTTTAAATGGCCGCCATTTTGAAAGAAGATGGCGGATGAAGCCGGCCAACGAACTCGGTCGAGATATTTGTATGTACTATATACACACCAAGGTACATCCAAGTCGGTTCATAAATACGCCTGTTATTACGTGAGAAAAATCAGGACGTTTCAAAATGTCAGCCACGCTAGAAATTCAAAATGCTATAACTCAGCCATCTTTTAAGATATAGACGAAACAAAAACTGCTCCCGAATCTTTTTATCAAGGTCAAACACATAAGAAGAAAATATTTTTTCAATTTTTAATTTTTTGGTACCACATTTCAAATTTAAATTTTTCTTAAAAATTTAAATGGCCACCATTTTTAAACAAGATGGCGGATGAAGCTGACCAACGAACCCGGTCGAGACATTGGTATGTACTATGTATAAACGAAGTGACATCCAAATCGGTTCATAAATACGCCTTTTATCGCGTGACAAAATTCAGGACGTTTCAAAATGTCAGCCACGCTAGAAATTCAAAATGCTATAACTCAGCCATTTTTTAAGATATAGACGAAACAAAAACTGCTCCGAAATCTTTGTATAAAGGTCAAATACATAAGAAAAAATATTTTTCCATTTTCAATTTTTTGGTACCACATTTTAAATTTTAAATTTTGAAAAAAATTTTAAATGGCCGCCATTTTGAAACAAAATGGCGGATGAAGCTGGCCAACGAACTCGGTCGAGAGATTAGTATGTACTATGTACACAATGAATTACATCCAAATCGGTTCATAAATACGCCTTTTATCGCGTGACAAAATTCAGGACGTTTCAAAATGTGAGCCACGCTAGAAATTCAAACTGCTATAACTCAGCCATTTTTTAAGATATAGACGAAACAAAAACTGCCCCGGAATCTTTGTATAAAGGTCAAATACATAAGAGAAAAATATTTTTCCATTTTTAATTTTTTGGTACCACATTTCAAGTTTTAAATTTTTTTTTAAATTTTAAATGCCCGCCATATTGAAACAAAACGGCGGATGAAGCTGGCCAACGAACTCGGTCGAGACATTGGTCTGTACTATGTACACACCGAATTACATCGAAATCGGTTCATAATTACGGGAGTTACAGTGTGACATAGGTCAGATATATATATATATATATATATATAAACGTAAAGCACAGTAATCACCAACAAAAAACAAGATAAATTCATGTGAAATGCGCCAAACAGCTGCAGTAAAACACATAAATTAAATATAAAGCAATATCGAATATAAAGCAATATTAGCAATTAAATATAAAGCAATATTATCGAATGCTCGGCTGCTTTTGAAACATAACCCACTGCCGATGAGGCCGCAGCCTATTTTTTCCTAGTTTTTGTTAAAGTTTTAATGTTTACATAGATATTTTTCTTGTTCTTCTTGTTCTGTGAGGGGGGGGGGGGTGCGCTGGTTCAGGCTAAATATAATCTTATACTGCTTTATATATATATATATATATATATATATATATATATATATATATATATCAATTTTGAACGGAGGGTGGTTTCGTGGTCTGGGGGTCATGATCGATGAAAATATACCAAAATTTTTTGAAATCGCTTTCCTCCGAACGGCTGCAATAGGTAGCTTTTTTGTAAAGAAAGCTACCTAAAACACAATTATTGTCAATCGGTCAATAGAAAAAAAAACGCAAATATTGTCGATCGGTGAATAGAAAAAAAGAGGCAATTTCCATCATTCCGTCCCTAATAAAACCGCATATATCAACAATCGAAATTATTGAATTTCGTCAACCAGTCGAAGAAAAAACGGGTATATCGCCCATTTTTTTCGCGATCATTTCACGAAATTAATGGAGGTTTTTTACGATTATTTGACAAAATTCACGTTTTTCTGTAATCTTTTGACTCAATTCGCGCTGTTTTTGCAATTTTTTGACAAAACTAGCGTTTTTTACGCGGTCGCTTGATAAAATCAGTGTTTTTTCCCGTGACAATTAGACGAAATTTGCCTTTTTCTCCGAAAGGCAAATTTCGTTTTTCGGGATTCTTTGATGAAATTCGCATTTTTTCTGCGATCCTCTGACGAAATTCCAAGATTTTGCGACTATTTGACGGATTTTGCAGGGTTTCTTTTGCTATCCATTGACGAAATGTGCATTTTTTCTCGATCCTTTTCCGAAATTGGCGATTTTTACTGTGAATGAATGACTAAATTAATTTTTTTCAACGACCATTTGTCGAAATTCACGATATTTATTATGTTCGAATTTTCGAAATCGAATGCCTTGAATTTTCTGAAAATTCGGAACAAGATCACTGTAATAGTCTGTGATAAGATATTTTTTAGATAGTTTTTGTTGTGTGTTCTTCAAAAACAAGTGTTTCAATTGTACTTTGATTTTTATAGTGCAAAATAAAAATAGTCACACATTCTCATTTTTAATATGTACACTTGTAGGACAAAATGAAAATGAGAAATATTGTTTTCCTAATATTCTCGACTACCAGTGACTGCTTAGCTTATGCCTATTTTTTTAACTTGCATCTTGACCAACGTTATATTCTGAACTGCACATAGTTTAAAATTGTTGTTACACATAATTTATACCCAATTAAAGGAATGCTGCGATTAAATTAAATTTAAACATTTGATATATTTAGTCTGTGTTTTCGTTCATATGTGTATACATTAAAAAAAATATTTTTCACTTTGAATTCCTGAGCTTTTTCCCATATAAACGTTATCGCTTTTATGCGATTTTTCACTATATGGCGACTGGATATATAGTGTTTAGGAGCCGCTGGCTTCTAAAAAAATTTGGGAATCTGCACCTATAGCGCACACTCTACTTCTTCCTCAAAAACCTCTTTGTGCGCAATCTCACCTGGTTTTACAATATTAGTCTTTTTAAATTATTATTTTGGCTGGCTACATAAATATGTGTTCCAAATTAAAAAAAATAGAAAATGTATGTTTTTGAAATGCTAATAAAAAATGTGCATAATAATAGGTCCCACATTTAATCTAAGAATAAAAATGCATTGATCCCTCGAATATATTTTACTGATATATAATTAAAGCTCTGACAAATCTCGTATAAATTGAAAACATATAATTTAAAAAGGATTTAAAAATTTGCCATTTTCCCATTCAGTTGATGTGCAATTTCAGTGTCAAGTTAAATTCAGATTCTCTTCGGCGCTCTAAAAAAATTACAAAAGCAGACGAATTAAATGAATTAAATACTTTCAGACGAGATATATCCATCAATGAATGTACCGATGTGAGTTTAGTTATTAGCGGTAATTTGCGCATTGACATATTTTCTACAAAGAAATCGATTTTTACCGAAGATTTCAATGTTAATGAATTACCTGGTCTTCTTGTTACTGGAGAAGAATTTTTCTCCTGATTTTCATGTTAACGATGATATAATAACGATGTGTAATGGTGACATAAAAACTAATTCTAAGTATTTTGCCATCACAACTTTTTTTAAATTGAACAACATAAAGATATTAGCTATCAATATTTTGCGAAGTATTTATAAAACATAAAATTAACACTGAATAGAAATAAAAGAGATTAATTTTTTTTAATCTCGCAAACAATAAATAATTACTTAAAAATCTAACTGGCAATGTGTACGACTCTATTCAAAAACATTCTCGTAAAATCATGCCCACAAATATCTCTACCTGAAGTTAATCCATCTCATAATTTTCAAAGTTGTTTGTTAAAAACAATTTTACTTATAAATAAAAATACAGAGAAAAGGCAAAAAACAATAAGGTGAAAATTTTCAGAATGCTTAACAACTCAAGCATAGTTGAAAGAAATAAGAAAAGATAATCATGTGAAGGAGCAAAATCAGAGACAAAAGTTTGGAAAGTTAAAAACGCAAAAACGGAATTTGACAAAAACCAGAAATCGGTGACTAAAACAATCTGGAACTAAAGCTACAGAAGAAACCGAAGATATGAAGAATCCTAAATTAGAAAAAGTATACCGTGCCTTTCTGATACCAAAAACATAATAAAAAGCAGAAAACCAACGTTTAAAAATGCACAAAGAATACGTGAAAAGCAGCAAACAGCTGTTTTGAATCTACTAGCGAGATTCTACTTCAGTGCAAGATAGTGCGAGACACAACGTACTAGAAAAAACAAGGCTTAGCAAAATGACAAAGACTTATATACCCGATACGGATAGCGAATGCGCCAAAAACAACCAATGAGACAGAAGCAGATAAAACGACTGAGTGGACAAATAGCGACATCTACCAGAGAACGAGCGAAAAATAAACCAAAAAGGGAAAATTTAAATTAATGCTTTCCAAATACTTGGGAAATAAGGAGTACTAGATGACAAAAGAGTAAGAATTTTTAATTATGTGGTAAGCTTCCCAAAAATCATGATCAAGGTTAGAAGAACATTTCTGGATAATGATGGCTGAGGAAAAATTGAACCTAATGAATGAATTCAGATATCAATCTTATTCTCTCTATTATGAGTTTCATTGATCCCTGCATTTAATTTACCTCTGAAATTGAGACCAATAACTGTCTTTCTTTCCTGTATGTCCTTGTTATTCGTTGTGATAATGGTTTTCAAACTACCAACATTCGTAAACCTTTTGCCGTCAGTCTCCCACATTACAGATATTCTTCTCATCCTCCTAACCAGAAATTCGCTGCTTTTAATACTTTTGTTTTCGGTCTATCAATATTTGTTCCACTCCTCAGTTACTCAGTGTTGAATTTAATTACCTCAAAGCTATTGCTGTTGATCGTAGTTATAGCAATAATATTATAGATTCTATTTATAAGAAATTGACGAAACCCGTCCATTCTGGAAAGCATTCTGATTCCAACTCGAATACTTTAGTTGTGTTGCCATTTTTTCCAAAAACCAGTCAGAAAGTTCCTAAAATCTTAAGAAGGTTTGATTTTAATGTTATTTTTTTCCTGTTAATAAAATCGCTTTTTCAAATCTGAAACATCCCATTGATCGCCTAGATAACTGGGGTATTTACCAAATCTCTTGCCAGTGTGGTCTAACTTATATTGGGCAGACTAAACGTGCTCTTAGATTTCGTTTAAAAGAGCATGAAGGTTATGTTAAAAATCAGGAGCTTAAACGTTCTTCTGTTGCTCAGCATTGTTGGTATTTTCAACATAGGTTCAATTTTTTCGCAGCCATCATTATCCAGAAATGTTCTAACCTTGATCTTGATTTTTGGGGAGCTTACCACATTATTAAAAATTATCACTCTTTAGTCAATGACTTATCTAGTACTCCTGATTTTCCAAGTATTTGGAGAGCATTAATTTAAATTTTCCCTTTTGGTTTCTTTTTCGCTCGTTCTCCGGTAGATGTCGCTACTTATTTACTAAGTCGTTTCAACTGCTTCTCTCTCATTGGTTGTTTTTGGCGCATTCTCTACCAGTATCGGGTATATAAGCCGGCGTGTCTCTGCCATTTTGCCCAGCCTTGCTTTTTCTAGCACGCTGTGTCTCGCTCTATCTTGCACTGAAGAAAAATCTCGCTAGTAGATTCGAAATAGTTGTTTGCTGCTTTTCACGTATTATTTGTACATTTTTAAACGTTCGTTTTCTGCTTTTTAATATTCCTGCACAAGGACTTTAATTGCTATTTTAACAAAAACATAATATTGACGCCTATATTGAAACTGTGAAACAAAACTAACTAAAAGGGAAACTAAGAAGTAAAATATTTTCTTAAAATAAGCTGTAAAATACATTTCTTAGATAAAATTGATGCTGTCGTCATCATTCATTAGTTGCACTTTGTTTTTTTATACGGAAGATCAACAACGTTTCAAGTAAGAATGTTTATTTTGATAATAAGGGATTTGGTATCCTTATTAACCATAATACATTCCATTTTATCTACCTCAACGTTATTTTTATATTACTTATCTTAACACTAAGTTAATAAGGAAGGTATTAATAATGCTGTAAAAAGTTCTTCTACTTTGGAATTTATGAACTTCAACTTTAAATTTATATAAAAGGTGTCCGAGAATTGTTGGACACTTTACAAAATCAAATTAATCATAAACGATAAATAGTAACTGGATATTTGAATTATGTCTTACTAAGAGAATGTCTAAATTTTTGTTCTGCCTAATTTTATACAAAAGATATCTCACAGATGGCACTAGATGAGTAAAAAAAAAGCGTGAAACGCAAAGCGTTGCTGTTGAAATCGAACGTGATTTCAGAAAAGTTGTTGTTTTCCCCTATTCGTTCGCCCCTATCAAATACGAAAGCTTTTGGCCCTTTCTTCTTTTCCGAGAGTACCATAAATAGTTGCATTTACTTACGAGGGAGAGCCAGTAAGTAGGTAACAATGTTTCGATAGGTCGAAAATTAGTAGTAACTTTTTTTTTCAAATATGCCAATATGTGGTCCAACTGTAAGATGGCAAATTTGAATTTATGAGACAACAGTTGTACAAGATGAGCAGTGGCGTTCAAAAGTTGTTGACAAAGAACGAAGTTGTCGTCCTATTGAGATTGCGACAGAAGAAACAGTGCGGAAGTTTGGGGAAATGGTTAGAGGTAATAAGCGAAAAACAATAGACAGTATTAGCAACTGCAACAGGGTATTCACATGGCTCAGCCTACAGCCGACTTATGCAGACATTGAAAGTGAGGTACACAGATGATTGAGAGTGCAGTCCAAAGACTTTTATGCAGCAGAAATTTGAAAACTCATAAAGAGATAGGACAAACGTATCAATGTAAATGACAGTTATATAATGAAATAAACATGCCTTTTAAGTATGTATCTATGTTTCCCTTTATTTATTGGCTTTTGTAAACTACTTACTGGCCTGCCCTCGTAGATATGTTGAAAGTTTCCGCATTCGGCAACGTGTGTGCGCAATTTTCTCACCCAATACTTCCTTAACAGTTGGATTGGTCGTGATGGTTGAATTGCGTCGCCTCCTCAATCACCAGATTTAACACCCTTGTATTTTTCCATGTTGGTTTACGTCAAAGATATCTTTTATAAGACTATATGTCCTATTCCAGAGGAACTCAGACTGTGAATCACAACTGCTATCCATTCCATTACTACATAGATGATGTCAAATACATGGAATGGATTTGAGTACCGCTTATACTTACAACGAGCCACCAAATGATCGCCTCTTGAAATGTATTAACATTTGTAG
Source organism: Maratus speciosus (assembly GCA_963932465.1). Classification (NCBI taxonomy): domain Eukaryota; kingdom Metazoa; phylum Arthropoda; class Arachnida; order Araneae; family Salticidae; genus Maratus; species Maratus speciosus. Next base: position 362,007,951 of record OZ010791.1, on the reverse strand, counting down.
TGGTCATCAACTTAGTGACTGAATGTTATTGCTACTGTTTTATAATTATTTTCATTTCATTTTGTAAATTGTCCAGCAATTTTCGTAAACCCTGTATTTTAAATTATTTATTAAACATTTTAAAAATTAATAGATATTAAATGAATATTTGAAGATTACGACGAAAATTGTAAAATGCTTTGTCATATTTAGATATTTTGTACCTAAAAAAGGATTAGACTGAAGCATATATTAGAAGAATGGCATAAATGTGATAATTATTTACTCCCTGTGCATATTAGAGACAGTGATTCAATTTCAACAAAAATAAATTAGGATTTTCAACTTAATAAAGTAAATATGTATTTACTAATATGCCCAAATATACACTAAACAATGAAATAGTACATAAAGTCGTTTCTTATTTAGGCACAATGACTTTATTCGTTTTTACTCTCATAGTGTACTGCGTTTTGCAAGTATATGATGTAGGCCTATCAAAAGAAAACGTAATTTATTTTTAAAATTTATTTACTTTGTTTTACAATTCTTTTTCTTTTGATATTGAAATTAATAAATTTGCTAAACTCTCTTTTGTTAATAAATAATATCCTCTTTTTCATATTCTGAATGAAAATTTTTGGTTTATGATAATCTGAAATTGAACTCCTAAGAAATACGTTTATTTATCCAAAGAGTACGATTTTTATATTTGTGGCAAATAATGTAAAATATTCACTGAACAGACTCTTTCACTGATTTCATCTCATAGATTCAACCCATATTTCATGACATTTCCAGACAATATCAGATGAGTGGAAAAGACGTTCAAAAATAGAATAAGATAACAACGAAATGCAAAGCCATCGGTCTGGCTTATTTCTCCTTCAATCAGTTTTATGAGCAGAGCAGCATATTGATTGCTTTCTAAATATAATATTATTTAATATATTTCAAAACTATCATGTATAAATATATAAAAAATAGGTTTTTAACGGAAAATACCTAGATTAGAATGAATTCAGTCTTTTATGCGTTTCTTTTCTTCTTTTCTTTATTTTTTTGATGTAGTGTTAAAACTGTTTTGAAGATCGATTGTATTGGTTTTATTTAGCTTATGAGATTCCTGGCATTTATTGTGAATATATCAGTTACAAAAAATATATTAATTCAGATGTTTTTCTAAAGTTGAAAAATATAAATAAATTGTTAACACATATATCCAATAAAATGATTTTATTTTTAATTCATCTGATAAGTTTAACACTGTTTATTCATTTTTTAAACAACAATAAATAAAACACTGTGATAAAAAATACTGATTTACTTTTTTGTTAAAATTTTCATGACGGTATAATAAAACACGGTGTAGTAAATTCTAGCAAGAAAAAAGTTTAAATTTTTTTCGAAGACTACACATAACGATTTTTATATAATTTGGATGAATAAAACTTCTTTTATGCCATTCTGACAGGTAAATAGAATTCTTGAAAATACCACAAGAAAATGAAAGCAAGAAAGAAAATATGCTTCATAATTTTTTACTCCAATCATTCTGACTAGTAAAACGATTATGAATTTTTTCTAACTATGAAAATGTGTACACACAGAAGCATAATCCAAAATCTTTGGATTCAGTTGCAAACGTTCTGCCTCTTGATCTATGTTTCTAAAACTGTGTGCCTTCACCGTAATAGCGTTCCCATTGACTAACACTTTCCTTGTCCCCGGATTCGAGTGGATTCGAGCTTTCTTTTTACCCGACTGCCAAGAAGGGTTATGAGTTTCACGCGTATCTGGGTATGTGGATTTTTTACTCCCTCGAAACATCCCAACGGCTGGATGGATTTGAATGGATGAGGACTGCATCGATTTGTCTAAACCGTTCAATTATTATAGGCTAGGTTTTGTTTTATAAATTCAAAATGTCGGCTGTAAAATACAAAATGGCGGTAGACAGAGAAAAAATTACGCACCATATTGAGTAGCCTATCATTGGATAGGTTTTTTAAAATGAAGACAATGTTTCTTTAACTATTTTACAGTCAGAAGTTTCGTTTAAATATTACACAACCTGGAAGTTGTGTAGGTAGGTAGGATCGCTAGATTTACTGCAACTCTAAACATCATATACATCTCTAGGCCTCATCAAAATAGTGTTTATAGATAGGAACTAACAATGAAACACATCTTAAAAGTCATCAATACAAGTAAATAAAAGAAAATAGGTCAGTAATAAAAAAATAGTTTCACATTAATCAGAAATAATTAATTAGTTCGCTTTTTTCGCAGTCGTTTTTTTTTTATTTTTTTAAATTTAATTATTACACCATATGTTTTTCTTCATCTCTGGGAGTAAGTGTTCTCGTTCTCAAATTTAAATTTCTAACAGTTTTGGTTACATGCACGAAAGTAATATATAAATGAAGATGAATTGTTTTGATTTGTTGTGATGTTAAAACTGCAATACTGACACCTGTTAAAACATGTCAAATTGCAGTTGAAATACTTGCGGCTCACTTTGAAAACCATTACCATCCAATGAAATTCAGTCGATGTTCCATGTGCTTATCTTTTTTGGGCTAAAAGAGAGTGTTTAAAATAGAGCAATGGCAACCTTCATATTGCAACCTTTTTTACTGGATAAAGTATCTCAATTATTACTTAGAACTCTGTGAGTTGCCCGTCATGCATTTTTTATCCTGGAAGTTTTCGGTCGAGAATGGTGTTGCTGTTAAAAAGAGGTCATGTTAATACTCTTTATTTCCACTTCCATGAATTGGTAAAAGTGCAAAAAAAAATAATTAATGGAAAACATAATGTACTAATTTTCAATAAAAAAATAATTTAGATATATAGTGGAGTTTCACCAAAGGAGACATCCGATTAATCGAAACTTCCTTTACAAGGAAATTCCCTTTTAAAGTCACTAATATAAAATACAATTCCTATAAAAAGAAATTTAATGTATCAGATTATATTTTTTTTCTGTTGTTCTTGGAAGGATTACGTCCTTTCACCACTTTACAAATTTTATTTCATTAGTTATTACACTTAAAAATGTAAAACAATATTATGCCTAAATGTAAAACATCAAAATCCTTAGAGAATTCTATGCAACTACGTTTGTCAACAGATATATATTCATGTGATTTATTTAAATAAAATAAAGTTACTTTCAAAAAGTGCAGAGTTTTCCAAAAACATTAATTTAAACTGTGTCTGAAGTAATAAACATATTTTTATGGAGCAACACTATTCATCAATAAAATACTACTTTATATACATATTAGAATGTTTATGTTTTATTTCACTTGAATAATAGATAAATATTATTTTTCTTTTTAAAATCTCTTTTTATTTCAACAAAACCACATAATAAAATTCTATAATGTTTTAAAAATGGAGTATTAACATACTTTGTGCGATGTGTTCATAAAGTTACTTCTTTGCTCGAGGCAATTGAAAAACGAATTAAACAAATTCTTTTTTTATCTGAATAAAGTTTGAATTACGAAATTTACTCTTCCTGTAATAAATATTCTAATATTTTTTTCTGAAACTTTTATAATGCGCTAATATATTTTTTGTAAAAAACGAAAGAACAGTCATTTTTAATTATGTATATATACAAGAGTTCATAAAAAAGCCTTTAAAAGGAATGTGAGTAAATAATGTGTTTCACTTTCTTTATCTTCTTTAAATAACATTGGAGGGTTTAAAACCTGCACTTTTTAAATAGCTGAACAATTTATTCATTCACCACAAAAATTTCATAAAACGCCTTTAATTCTACAAAAAGCACCCTAAAATATATGTTTTATGAAAGATTAATGTTTTTATCGTCATCGAATAAAGAGGGAAGAATACAAATAAATGGCAAATTTATTTTTATATTTCTGAGCATCACTTTCTCATTTATACCAAATTAACGTTTTAATTAAAATTACATTTCTCATTGCTCCTTTATATAATTTTTTTTCATTAAAATCTTTCCTTTTCAATTAAAACGACTTTTTAATTTAATAAATACATATGTTTTCATTTGAGAAATATAGATTTTAATATCGCCCTCTATGATAAATAGAACTGTTAGTCGTAGTAATATATTTATTCTTACATATATTTAGATTTTGTTTGGGGGAATGTTATAACAACTATCCTGTTATATATGTTTTCGTTCTAATTCCTCACCCGCCCCTCCCCCCCGGAGTTTCACTTCAAAATTCAATTTAATACTTTATTTATTTTAGCGTACTATTTTCATCCACTGCGGTTCCTAAGTTAAAGCTAAGATTTAAAAACTAAATCGCTTATATTAATAACCCCTCACATTTAAATTAAACTAGTTTAGTTATTCATTTCCTTTAATAAAAAAAAACCAGTGATGCTGTCTTCCCATTCCACTTTGAGATACTTTCTCACATAAGATTTAACTTTGTAGAAAAACGTTACTGCTATCAGTTCATACAAAAACATTTTAACTTCTCTCATATCCTTATTTGGTCATGCTTCTAGCACATAATTAGAATCACTTAACATGTAGTCTATTCATTAGATTTATTTTCGCACTGCACCTTAAAATCCGGACCGTTACATTCATATGTATTATAATGCGGCATATTTTTGTAACAGCTGCAGTCGGCATACAAACTGAGCTTTTCTCTCACATCTGCCTTAGAAACTGCAATTTCACATGCCCTTTCGCCTAACGATTCTGTGATTTTTCTTCCCCCTTTGTCTATATTCAGAAACATTGTCCGTTTTTACTTAACCACCATTTGTATCAAAGTACACTGTTTCTCTTCATTTCTCATACCACAAGAATCTGGTAACATAAAATATTGTACCCCTGCGCAGTTCAATACATATAAGTTCAACGCATGTATTTAGCCAATCCTTTACCAGGCAATGTTTTTGTTTCCCTTGTGCATGGCGCAAAATACTTATATATTGGCGATATTGTATCACGCCAAGCACCTGAATTTTTGCTGCCTAGTCAATACAATTTCTCTCTGATGCTGCTCTCGGAATGTTACTCTAAAAAGCGGCGTCCGTTTATGCCCCCTGCATGTACCTCTCCCCGGTGTTTATCATGACTGAATAAAGTCAATTTTCGTACTTTATTTTATTGGCCGTGACCAGGATCAAGTAATTTATAATGGAGATTGTCCTTTAGGCTGTGGCAGATCGAATAGAAACAGTAGGTGCAATAACCAGACAGGTGCGAGATGTCAACATTTAAAAAAACTCCACTTAAAAAAAACGTCGCTTTTTCCCGGTGTTTATCATGACTGAATAAAGTCAATATTCGTACTTTATTTTATTGGCCGTGACCAGGATCAAGTAATTTATAATGGAGATTGCCCTTTAGGCTGTGGCAGATCGAATAGAAACAGTAGGTGCAATAACCAGACAGGTGCGAGATGTCAACAGTTAAAAAAACTCCACTTTAAAAAAACGCCGCTTTTTAGAGCAACATTCCGAGAGCAGCGTCAGAGAGAAATTGTATTGACTAGGCAGCAAAAATTTGCGTGCTTGGCGTGATACAATATCGCCAATATATAAGTATTTTGCGCCATGAACAAGGGAAACAAAAACATTGGCTGGTAAAGGATTGCCCAAATACATGCGTTGAACTTATATGTATTGAACTGCTCATGGGTATCATATTTTAGGTTATCAGATTCTTGTGGTATGGGAAATGAAGAGAATCAGTATACTTTGATACAAATGCGGTTAAGTAAAAATGGACAATGTTTCTGAATATAGACAAAGGGAGAAGAAAAATCACAGAATCGTTAGGCGAAAGGACATCTGAAATTGCAGTTTCTGAGGCAGATGTGAGAGCAAAACTCAGTTTGTATGCCGACTGCAGCTGTTACAAAAATATGCCGCATTATAATACCTATGAATGTAATGGTCCGGATTTTAAGGTGCAGTGCTTAAATAAATCTAATGAATAGACTACATGTTAAGTGATTTTTAATGATGTGGTAGAAGCATGACTAAATAAGGATAGGAATGAAGTTAAAATGTTTTTGTATGAACTGACAGCAGTAACGTTTTTCTACAAGGTAAAATCTTATGTGAGAAAGTATCTCAAAGTGGAATGGGAAGACTGAATCACTGTTTTTTTTTTTTATTATTAAAGCAAATGAGTAACTAAACTAGTTTAATTTAAATGTGAGGGGCTATTAATATAAGCGATATAGTTTTTAAATCTTAGCTTTAATTTAAGAACCGCAGTGGGTGAAAGTAGTACAATAAAATAAATAAAGTATTAAATTGAATTTTGAAGTGAAACTCCGGGGATGGAGGACGTAGAACGAAAACATATATAACAGGATAGTCGTTATAAATGGCACGTAATATATTCAGTAACACGCGAATTTCATCAAAAAACTTTAAATCGCAATTTATAGGATTCCCAGAAGAAGTTAAAGAGAAATACCACGTTATTCCCGTTAATTTTATTTTCTTGATACCTTGTTTATTGCTTGATTACTACCAAAATACAATTTTATTTACCTTAAACATGACTATGTATCAAACCATTTCCAATGCAAAATTTCGAAAAACGAAATTCGAATACTCAAAATAAAAACGATCTATTTACAAATAGGACGGCGCGTAACTGTAGACTCATTTATTTAAAATAGTAAGAACATATTGTTAATGTGTATACTAAATTAAATTTGGTTTAATTTAGTTAACTTATGAGAGATGATAAATATTAATACAACCAATGATATTCTCAGAAAATCTAAAAATTAGCTCGTTTTATCCAAAATGTTTGGAGATGTATGGTGATTTGTGTTTCAAAAGAATTATTCAGTCAATTTTGATATTAAGCATGAACGTACTTCTAGAAATATCAGAGCATAATAAGCAAATTTATAACTCTAAGTTTCTGAATCCTTATTCGCTTATCATTCTGTCCATATATAAATTAAATCCCACTGTACGCATTTCAATGGAACTTGTACTATTATTTGACAATTTTACGGGACTTGTTTTGGTATATCTTACTACATTGCCTAGTTTTAGATATTTCGAGGAAAGTTCTATAATCGAGTGAACATGAATATTAAAAGTTAGCCTTTAAAAATAAATGAAGAATGAAATAAATTCTGGATGTCAGTTTCATTATCTGACTAATTATTGACCATATTCGACAAATTTCACCTATTGAGTCCACAGCAAACTGATATATTCTAAAGAGATTATCTGGAGCAAAATAATATATATTGTACTTAAAGTGAGCTTTTCCTGCTTGCATGTCTATTCATGGCAAAAATTTAATTGTCTATAATTGTAAATTGTATATTTTGTATAGTGTTTTGTTTATAATTCTTAATTGTATATCACTGTTCCTCGCAAACATTTGACGCCAACCTTGACTGTGAACTTTCGTCAATTTGGATATTTTTTTCTTAATTGTGCTCCAAACCAACTGGTGTATTCTAAGTAATATTTTAACAAATTGAAATACAGGGTGTCCATAGATTATTGTTGGTATTCCTTACTTCTTAAATTTTTATTGAAGAACATGACGAAAAATATTATTAAACATTCGTAAAGTACAAAAAAACATAAAAATAACACAAACAAAGTTACATATGCGCAAAGCTACTACTAAAAAAATGTTATTAACCAAATAACGCCTATTTAAAATAATAACTCAGATTGAAATTATATTAAATTCATTAAAAATTTTTAATGAATTACGAACACGAAATTATCTTGTGCACTCGTCATTTTCAATACTGATTTCAAAGACTTAATTCACCGCCATTGCAGTTGTCACATAACTTGGCTGAGGATACTTAACTTTGTGTTATTAAAAGAAAAAAAAGTGTTTGAGATGAAATTTACGAATTTGTAATAATTTATTTTGCAACGTTCTTAGATGAAACGTTAGGAGGTAAAGAAATCGCTAACAAAAATTTATGGGCACCATGTATATTTCATTTGCAATTTACTGGAATTACAGATTTTTTAATGGAAAAATAAAACTTTTCAAACTACTCTTTAATTTATCTTTGACCTGGTTCATGTAATGTACAGAGAGAATGTTGTATTATTTTTAACCACTTTCTGATGCGCTAAAATTGCATAAATTACGTGCACATGTGCGTTTTGTATGATAATAAAATATGTCAATATAATAGAGCGCCGATTATCGGAAGTCCAAATAACAGAACTTCCAATTATCCGAACAGCCTATTTCTCCCAATTTTTTTTTTTTAACCAAACTCCGAATTGTCCATTCATTTGGAATAAAATTTTAAATAACGAAAAAACTGATAGTGGATCAGAAAATGAAGAATGTAAAACAATAAAGGAGATGGGAAGAATCCTAAGATATGAAGGAAATGAAATTAACCAGTGACGGTGAATATCAGATTTTTATCGATGATGAGATTGTGGATGAGGTTCAGGATGAAAATGAAATTGAAGAAAATGAAAACGAATGCTCTGAAAATAACCCAGATCCATCACATAATAAAGCTTTGAATGTTTGGAAGCAGTTATGAAATGGCTAGAAAGGCAGAAGAACGTTGATCCTATTCAACAAACGTGTTGAAGAAGAATTAGAGATATGGCAGCATTGAAAAGAACATCGCTGTTGAAGGAAGCAACAATCAAAAGTTTTTTTAAATTCTTATCTCTAGAGTTCAGAAAAATGTTAAGAAGAGTAGGAAAAAAATATTGATGAAAAAAATTAAACATGCCAGCACTAACTAGTGCTGCCAATCATAAGTTTAGATGAAGGTTTCAGTGTAGTCAGAAATATCCCTTAAATTGTCAGTCCATTTATCCGAAATTTTGCTTATCCGAACTTGTGTCGGTCCCTACTTGTTCGGATAATCTGCACTCTACTGTATATTAAAAAGTAATCAGAAATAAATAAATTACATTTTAGGATTTTTTTTTTTTTTTTTTTTTTTTTTTTTGCTAGTAGGGTGTAGATGATAAATAGCCACTTATTCTTTATCGTTGTAACTGTATACGGGTTGCAACAAGAATGTAAATAATTATCCGTCAATCCATGATCTTCACAATATGTCAATAGACTGCGAAGTTGCATGAATAAATATTTCAAAAACTAACAATTACAAAATTAATTATGAATAAAAAATGGAGAGTGTAATAATATTTTTAAATTATTACTTTTATTTCCAAAACAAGGCTTAACAATTGAAAAATAAATTTTGGAAATGATTTTTTTTATTTTAACATTAAATATACATTTACAAGCTACATCCTTAACAAAATAACAAATATAGTTCATGTGTATACAAGTTAGTATAAATAATTTAAGAAAATTACAATAAGATAAAATAATAAAAGTGAATAGATATAACGAAATCTCCGATTTCATTCATCTCTATGAATAATATTTATGTAATTGTCATAGATACAATACATTTATAAGTTGTTACTTGCTGATTAATTGAGAATCATGAGTATAATTATTTTTATAAATATGAGTCGTTTATTTAGTAAAATGTTTAGAAGTTCACATTTTCAAAAGGAAAAATGTCCATTTTTATTCATTAAACAAATCGTTTACTAAAATTACACCATAATGACGCAATTTTCCAAATCTTTCATTCAACTAATCCTAATTTTAAAGCACTTATTTGGTGAAAGCTATTACATAAAATTCTTAAAGATCTTTTAAAAATAAACTGTCATTAAACTTTTATTATAAAATAAAATTATCGTTTGCTGCATCTTTTAAAATATTTTTAAAATGCTAATGGAATATTTTATATGCGAACAGAATTGAGTATAAGAAATAGTTCATTTATCATCATCATCATTATCATTCATCATCATACTTGTGGATAAAGTTTGATATTTCACCTTATCTCGAAAAAATAAAATGACATTGCTTCTATAGCATGTGTAATTTGATCTCCCTACAATTGTTTTAAATAAACATACTGTTTTCTTATTTAATTATGTCACATATTAAATGCAAAGTCTCAGTTGTTGCGTAATGCTGCATTCCATTTTGACTTTAAACTTTTTTTCGAAGAAGACAGAATAAAGACAAAAGTAATTCTATAGCTCATATTCAAAATATTAGAATAATTACTCTTTTTTTACAAATTGGAAATTTATTTTGGTAATTTAGTGTCTTTTAATGAAAATATTGCAAACGATATTTTTATTAAGAACTTATTGTTTATTAAACTTATCTATTACCTTAAAATTAATATAATTTTTGAAAAGATTAATTTAAAAAAATTATATTATTTTGAAAAGTCAAAATATTAAAATATTTGTTCAAGTGGTTCAAAATATTAGAATATCTCTCATTAATTTTCCTTTAATTTAATTTTCCTTTAACCAATTCACAAGTGGTGGCATCATTGACTTTATTCAGACTTTTTTATTTAAAATCAGAATTATTTTTGCAGTATGTTTGCTTTATCGTCTTAAAATGGTTCGCGTGAGTCATATTTCTGAATCTATTAAACTTCGTATGGTTGATTTATATCGGCACGGAAAATATCAATGTTATATAGCGAATTATTTACATTTTTCACAATCAAGCCTTAGTAAAATACTAACACAATTAAAAAAAAAAATGGAAATTTTCAAAATAATCGAGGAAAAGGCGGCCGAAAACCAAAAACATCTGCTAGAGGTGACAGGAAACTGAAATATAAAGTTGAGAAAAACCATTTTAAAAGTGTGCGATTCTTGCACCAAAAATAAAATGTATAAGGAGTTGAAGTTTCTACATCAACAACATTAAAACGTCTCCATAAATTTAAGATTGAATCACGTGTACCGAAAACAAAACCTCTCATGACTGCAAAACAAAAACGTATAAGATTGAGTTGGTGTAAAAATAGACGTTTATAGAGCGAAGAAGATTGGGAAAATGTATTATTTAATGATTAAAGTATGTTTTGTGTTTCATATAGCAATCAAGGCATTCGAGTTTGGAGAATGAAGCAATCAGCATTTGATAATAAACAATTAAATTTAAAAAATCCAAAAACACGACTGCGTAAAAAGCGAACTAATTAATTATTTCTCATCAATGTGAAACTATTTTTTTTTCAATTCCTACTATTTGCTCTCACTCTCGCTATATATATCTTGTTCGAATTTTCAATCGTTAATAAAATACTTATTATTCATCCACTCAAGCTCAAATAAAATTTTTTAACCTTGTAACGGATGACACTTGATGTTAATCCAATTTTTTCAAATATTCATTCATTAATTTAATTTAATTAATTAATTTTCAATAATCGAGACAGCCCTCTTCTTTATCAAGGCATTTCAAGCGCCACTCAAGAGGAAAGAAGAATGGGAGAAAAACATTCTCTTATTGACCTAAGTAGGAATGGACTTAAAATATTTTTTTAGACTACTTGTTTATATTACTTACCTATTTTTTTATTTACTTGTATTGATGTCTTTGTGTTTAATTGTCAGTTCCTATCAATAAACACTGTTTTGATGAGGTCTCTAGATGTCTATGATGGTTAGAAATGCTGTAAATCTAGAGATCCTACATACACAACTTTCAGGTTGTATAATATTTTAACGGAGCTTCTGACTGTAAAATAGTCAATGAAACATCGTCTTCATTTTGAAAGACCTATCCAATGATATGCCACTCAATAGGGTGCGTATATTTTTTCGTCTCTACGGCCATTTTGTATTTTACGGACGCCATTTTGAATTTATAAAAGCCAAACCTTGCCTATAACCATCGGGCCGTTGAGACCAATTGATAGAGACCTCATTCATTAAAATCCATCTAGCCATTGGGATGTTTCTGGGGTATAAAGAAATCCACTTACACAGATACTTATGAAACACATAACCCTTCTTTTCAGTCGGGTAAAAATGCCTTAAACGTTCCGTAAAATTTGCTGCTAGTGATATGGTTTGGAGTTGCAAGAGTGCAGAAGGACCTGGAAAGTTATGAGTCGTCTACTAAAAGGTTAACTCTCAGATATATCAAAAAAATTTGAAATATTACATGATTCCATCATCAGAAGATTTATTTGAAGATAATTTAATCTTTAAACAACATTTAGCGTCGCTGCATACCTCGGTGTCAACTAAGAATTGGTTCCGCCAACGCAACATAAAGGTACTTCCTTGTCCACCAAACTCACCAGACCTCAATCCCATCAAAAACTTATGGTGTATAGTGAAGTAAAAACTCCAAGAATTTTTTCCTTCAAGTAAAACTGAGTTAGTGGAACATATAAAGTCTATTTTGGCTAATATTAATAGAAATGTTTGTAAACACCTTGTATATAGTATGCAAGATCGATTGCACACTGTTATGAAAGCTATAGGGGATGCTACAAAATACTAACTACCATTTGCTTCATATTCATTAGATTATATTGATGGGTAAAATAAAATATTAAAATATTTTGAACCAATCTAAATTTAATTATAATATTTTGATGCGCTTCAGAAAGCTGTATGTATACCTAATTTATAGTACATTATTTTATATTTTGTAAATGTTAATATCTTATCTAAACATTATATATTTAACTTATAAGAAATTTAATTGCATTTAATTAGTATCAAAAATAAATAAATGAAAAATATTTTTTTTTCTTATTACTTTTTCTTTATTATTCTAATATTTTCAATATGAGTTGTAGCATACTTTATAATATACTTATAACTACTTAAAAGGTGACACAAACATATAAAAACATTATTTAATGCAACCCTGAGACCTTTCGAACACACACGCGTTCATTTTCAAAGGGAAAAAAGATGATTGACTGAAATAGAAATACATTTTGAAAACAAAAATAAAAATAGTACGCATGCGCTAGCGGAGTTCAGTCCATTTCTCTGCAGAGGGGTGAAAAGATCAGTTTATATTATCAGGAGGTCTTGAAATATTTAGAATATTGTACCAAATTGCGGGAATATTACAGGAAAGGACATCGCTACAAACATTATCACTTCTAAGTAAAATGTCCATGGATTCACGGATTATTGACGAGTAATGGTGTTAGACTCTGAAATGATCATTTTAGCTTTTTCGAAGTTTATCTTAATATTTTCTTTTTGATGTAATTTGGATAAAGCTGTATTTGATTTGTTAAACTTGATATCATAAATGTGCTCTGTTAATCTTTCCTTAAATTTTCGAGATGTCATACCAATATAAAATAAACTCTTATGCTGTTCTGTGCTGAATAGGATGATGTAAACTCCGGTGATATTTACGATGGAATACGATGTATGGTAATGATGTAAACGATGGAGTTTACATCATCCCATTCAGCACAGAACAGCGTAAGAGTTTATTTTATATTGGCATGACATCTCGAAAATCTAAGGAAAGATTAAAAGAACACATTTCTGATATCAAGTTTAACAAACCAAATACAGCTTTATCCAGATTACATCAAAAAGAAAATAAGAAGATAAACTTCGAAAAAGCTAAAATGATCATTTCAACATCTAACCATCACTCGTCAATAATCCGTGAAACCATGGAAATTTTACTTAGAAGTGAGAATGTTTGTAACGATGTCCTATCCTATAATATTCCCGCAATTTGGTACAACATTCTAAATATTTCAAGACCTCCTGATAATATGAACTGATCTTTTCACCCCTCTGCAGAGAAATGGACTGAACTCCGCTTGCGTATGCAAACTGTTTTTGTTTTCGTTTTTTAAATGTATTTCTGTTTCAGTCAATAATCTTTTTTTTTCCCTTTGAAAATGAACGCGTGTGTGTTCGAAAGGTCTCAGTGTTGCATTAAATAATATTTTTATATGTTTGTGTCACTTTTTAAGTAGTTATAAGTATATTATAAAGTTCATTAATAACAAGGTGAAATTTTCCTTCACGACACTAGTGTTTAAAACAGTGTTTTGACTATATTTAATGAGTTGTAGTTTTGACCAAGAAATCTCGAAAACTTGCTTCCTCTATGTGCCGCTTTACTTGGCGTTGAATTTGAAAAAACAATTTTGCATTTTGAAGGCTTCATTTGCGTCATCTTACGAAGCGTCTACATAAAATTATAAAATGTAGAAGATTTATAAATGCTCCTTTTGCAAAATTACGTGTTGCTTTGTGGAGATGTTAATAATTAAGCTGTCGACTTCGAATGCTGAATGATGTTAATTACTATATGTACTTATCCAGCCAGCCTTTATATTTGTGCTAATAACTTTTATGTTATCTTGTTAAACATGTGTTCAACGGATATATTTTGCATATATTTTTTTCTGTTTAAAAGAAGAATTAGGATTTATTTTAGTATCTGTTAGTTTTATCTATAGCGTATATCACACATATCACACATAGCGTATATCATACATAGCGGATGAATATGATTTAATCTATGGAAAAATGAATTCTGAGATTATTCTAAGAATGATTGCTTGAAGTTTTTTTTTCAATACTATAAACATTTTTTTTTATTATGACTATATGATTCCATTATTTATTTCATACTTTGAATAAATTATTTGGTCTTTAGTAAATAGAGCTATTAATGATCAGAAATACATTTATTAGCCCAAGGATATATTTTTTATGTATGTTGCAAGTAATGCTACAAATTCGGTAAAATTCATTTTTCACTGATTTCAACTCTTAGATTCAATTCCAGATTACTTCAGATGGACGATACGGATGTTCAAAACTGGAGTAAGAAAAAATTAAAATTCAGAGAATATCTCTTATCAACGTCTAGCCGTTTTAAAAGCAATATATTGATTGTTTTCGTATATTGTCGTATTGTATATAGTTATTAAACATATTTCAAAGTATATCGTCAAAGAATTATGTCTGAATGAGAATAAATTACGTTTTTAATGGAAATAAAAATATCATTATTTTATTAATAAGGAAAATTAAATAAATAGCAAACTTTTTTTTAATCTTTTCATAAAGTATATTGTTTTAAGCCTCATTGCAATGGTGTTTTTTTTCAAATTTTCAAATAATATATATATATATATATATATATATATATATTAATGTTATTCATTTAATTTGACTTGGAGGTTTTTTTTTTTTTTTTTTTTTTTACTTTTGATACTGAAACTGAATTTCCTATATTCATTTCTTGTGAATATTTATTTCTCATTTTTTCATTTCATATTCTTAAAGATATTTTTTTCTTTATGGTAACTCAACCTGTAACTTCTCAGAGATATATTTATTCATCCATAGATAAAGCTTTATATCTATATATGTGTGTGTGACTTAATGGAACCAATTCACTAAAGAGACTCTTCTCTGATTTCACCTCTTTGATTCAACCCATATTTTAGGACATTCCCAGATAATATCACATGCGGAGAAACGATGTTCAAAAATAAAATGAGATAGCAACAAAATACAGCGTACATCTGTAGGTTTTATTTTACTTTCAATCAGTTTTATGCACAGTATATTGATTATTTTCTGAATATTATTCCATTCAATATTAAATTATATGATGTAAATATATCAAAAATAGATGATTGTTTAAAGAATTGCGTCCGAATGAGAAAGATAAACGTTCTCATGCATTTCTTTTCTTTGTAATACTGTTAAAACTTTTGTGATGATAACTTATATTTACTTTAAGTACCTAATTAGTAACTATATATTTATTTCTTATTATGAAACAATGTTATGTTACAACAAAAACAGCTTAAAATCCGCAATATAATGAGAACATACTAATCACTAAAAATACATGGATTCGGATATTTTTCTAAAGAAAAAAAACAAAAAAACAATTCTGAACAAATCTGGTTCATTAGAATGACGACTTTATTTTTAATTTCTTAAAATTAGTTTAACTCAATTTAATCAAATATGAAACAATCATAATTAACACACAGTGATACAAAATTGATTTTTTTTTTTTTTTTTTTTTTTTTTTTTTTTTTTTTTTTACTATTTTCATGACTGCACATGGAATTTTGTGTAGCTAATTCTGAGAAAGGAAAACTTCCGTGACTTTTTGAACGCTATAGTTTAGATAGTTAATTTATATCACATGATAAGGGCAAAGTTGGTATAAATTGGGTGAAGATGCCATAGTTTTTGATTTTATTGTTTTAAAAATCGACTGTTGTTTCTATTTCTTATTCATTTATTTCTTATTAACGTTTGCGCCCTTATGTATTATTTAAAACATTATTTCATTTTACAGATATTATACAAAGCATCAAAATTTTTTGTAAACACTTTGCATTTCGGCATCTTACCAATACCTATGGGTAAGATGGCGAACTATCAAGGGGTAAGATGCCGTGTGGAGTTTCAATGTAAACAATAATTTTTGCGAAGCAGTTTAAAACATATATGGGCGAATTAAAGTAACTTTAATATTTTAGACATACTAAAGTTGATAACTTACTTAATATTAGGAAATTACAAAATTATGAATGTAACATATGTTGGCAATTTAACAAAAGGACAAACTAATATTTGAAAAAATAAAGTTATGTTCTACTTAACATTTAAATAAATTATGGCTCTTGCGTATGCCTATTTTTAAACATTATAATAAGTTTAAATACAATAAAGCCGCTGTGATTAAGTGCTTTAGAGCTCAGATTTTTTATTGGTTTATTCATGTGCCCCTTTGTTCTATTTAGGTATAACTCAGATCTGCCACAGACTGCACATTTGTTTAGAAACTTTGAGCAATTTTTATATAACCAACATTTTCACTTTATGCATTTGATCCAATCACATTTTTCAGAGGTTTTATTGCACTCTAAACCCTGATTCTCAATCACTTAAAAAAATTTATGCGTCTGCGAATATGAAAACTACGTGATTCGGCATCGTGTACAACACGCCATCTCACCTCAAGTTACCCTATATGATTTTCTGAGAGATAAAATGAAATAAATAAATTGTAATGTCAATGTCACAGTTATGAGTATTTATTGAATAAATGCTAACGGTTGTGATTACCGATGATTACAAGGTATAAGAGAAAAAAATATATTTTAAATAATTTTTTGCAGAATACTACGTAAAATACCACTAAAAGAAAAAAGACAAAAAATGCAAAGCACTTTGAAACCTTTCTCAATACTTTTATGTCTAACAGAAAATTTAAGAATAAAATATATTGTAATATATATTGTAATATATTGTAATATATTTATTACAAAATGTACCATACCATTAAAAAATACATCTGATAATTCCGCAATTTACTTATAAACTATTACTCCTAAACTATTAATTAATTATTTATTTTCCTATAAATTTGTAAAATATAACCAGTTCTGGGCCTACATTTTAGGTAACTTAATTTCATGCAATGTTTATTATCCAGTTTGCTCAACTGATAAACAGTGATGAATAATTGGCTTTTGTATAAAAAAAAGGCTTATTTTTTTCGTACTTTACTTTCATTGACTTAATTTGCTTCGTTCTTTTATGAAACAACATTCTATTTATTTGCAAAATTATGTTCTAAATCTATGAAAAAATTAGTATACTACTTTTAAAAGGAATTGATTATTTTTAATACTTTAAATAAATTTGTACAATTATTGTTACTGAATTCACCCCCCCCCCCCCCATTCATTTTTCTGAATATTTCCAACAAAGTTGAAAAACATTTATGAATTCGGTTTACCTGTCTGCCTATGCTTTAATTCGCGTAAATATAGTCCGACTGCCATAAAAATGCCAGGATGTTATTGGTAATCACTATAGCATATTCATTATTGAAAATGAAATGCGTAACATTTACGATTCCTTTACAGAGACAATAAAAACATGCCATTAGATTACTGTCTAAGGGAACAAACAAACCCGTTTGTACTACATTTTAAAGCTAATACACTACTTTATACATACTGACATTTATTTATATCACTGAGGTGAACTACGCGGCGCTAATCGTAGAAAAGTGTGTGCATCGTATTCACGTATTAAAAGTGTGTGCATCGCACAAATTACCGTTCACACAAAAGAATTTGGCTACTGAAGAAATAGAACTACTGAAGCCTATGACATTAATTGCTGGAAGTGTGTTTTTAGTTGTGGTACGCGTTTTTAAATTGAACAGTCCTTTAAATATTACTTGTTGTGCGTAAATTCTGTATATCGCATACAGGTCTCTTGCCAAGTACAAAAGTTCTCAAGTACATTTCCATTTATTCCCAGAAAATTCCATCAGTGCTATTATTTTAACTGAACTATGTTTTAGCATGCTATGTAGTATGCATACAAATCTATCGATCACAAACAGGTCTGCATTAAAAATAAAAGCATATTTTTTTAGACTATTGACTGTAACAGCAAAAATTGAGTTTTCAAAGCCGTATGAGTTTTTCGAATTTTTTATTTAGATATTATATTTCACCTTAATAAACTGTGAAGTTTTGTTACTATACTCTGAATGCGTTGGAAAGTGATACATAATCTATGTTGGAAGTACCATTTTTCGTTCTTCTTTAATATTCTGAAAGGAATTATTTGAGTCCTAATGAACCTATCTGTACTTCTCAGAAACGTCATTTTTCGCCCATATTATATATATATATATATATATATATATATACTAGGGGGCTCTGCCCCCTACGAGCTACGCTCGTCAACCCCCGTTCAGACACCGCAGACTCTAACATCAAGATAATTTAATCGGCTTTAAAAAGATTTCGGAAGATTGAATTGTAATTTGAATCTGAGAATTATAATCTGATGTAATTTCACCAAACTTTCCTTTTTCTTTTTAATATTCATATAAAAATACTTTTGTTAGAAACGAAATATTATGATCATCTTAAAATATCAAATAAATGTCTCGAACAATTTTTAAATTTAAACTGTTTTGCATTATTATTTTTTGTTCATTTTATATAATAAGTGTAATGTGACGGAAATTCTCCTATTTAAGACTTCTAACGCATGTTTATGAATTTATTATTTTACAACATTCTGTCTCTTTTAAAATTCCCGTGTAATTATAATTTTTATGAGGTAATTTACAATGAGTTCCTGCTTTTTATATTTTCTGTTTATAATAGTCACGTGTAAAATAAATTTTTAATTTGAAGTAAACATTATTGTTTGCGCTGTTTATAAAACTAGCAACAGTTTAAATTAATAACATTTTCTAAAATTTGTAAAAAATATATCTCGAAATGCTGAAAATTTGAATTTAAAATTGAAATAAAACATCAAAAAATGAGTCAAATAAGAAAAATAAATACAATCTGCACACCGGGAACTTATAACGTATAAAATGATCTAAAAATGATTAAATTCTCATGTATAGTTTTTGCTCCAATAAAACTTTTTTAATGGAACGATTTTGTCCAACTTTAGCATTAAATATCTCTTAAAATAATTCTTCGATTTGAAAACTGTCTGCATCAGCGTGTTTATCAAACATTTCTCTATAATACTACCGATTTTCATATTTTTGTATGCAACAGTTTGTGTAATATTAACGATGAAAGGCCATGCTTAAGCATTCAAATTGGATGTGGATCTACCCGGAATATCTACGCAGATTTCCATTGGTCCATTTCCAAATCAAAACTTTTTTTATATATATAGAAGGATATATATGCACTGGCGGACAAAACTAAAGGAATAAGAAGAAATATACACGTAAATGAGAATATAGTTGAGACTGTGGGCCAAGAAGCAAACAATAGTATTATCAGAATGCTACACAGGATTTAATATAAAAATTTTCTTGAAAGGATGTATACAGGCTATTACCAGAGGTTCTTTTTTTTGAAACGTGAATATTGCCTGAAAACATGACTGTACAAAGTTAACAAAATACACACAATTAACAACCGTGTAATGCGATAGAACGTGGCATACTCAGCACAACACGGGCGTGGCATACTCAGAACAACATGATTCAGTAGTTGTTGATGCAAGTTGGACCATTGCTCCTACACTGCACGGGTGAGTGTTTCTTTGTTTGTAGGAGTAAATTGTCGAGCAGCAATACGTCTTCCCTAGGCATCCTATACATTTCAATGGGATTCAGGTAAGGGGAACGTGCTGGCTAGTCCATGCGATGGCTATCTCTGTCCTCAGGACCATCTTGTACAGAATGTGTGCGATGACAAGGTGCATTATCTTGAATAAAACGAAACTTTTCGCTGACAGCACCTCGAAAACGTCGAACATATGGAAGCAGGACGTCTTCAATGCACCGTCTACCGGTCATGGACCCTTGGTCAAGCATATAGAGATCCGTGCGTCCATTGAACATGATGTCTGCCCACACAATGATATTTGAAGTCGCATATTGATCTCATTCTGGAATATTTTTGCGACAGGAAGCACTACCAACCTCGGACTATATCAGTTTACGTCAGCAATCAGAAGATAATCTGAATCTACTCTCATCTGAGGCGAGCAAGGTAGCCAGTCGTCATCAGTCCAATTGCGATGCATACGGCACCACTGTAAACGGGCGCTACGATAGCGTCATAGAGTGGGACATACACAACAGGTTTTTGGACGTATAGCCTACCATTTTTCAAACGTCTTGCAGCAGTTTTCCACGATATTTTAGTTCCTGTGGCAGCAGAAAGATGAATTACCAATTTACCAGCTGTGCTGCGTCGGTTCCTTTTTGCCGACATAACAATATAGCGATCTTCTTGGGACGTCTTACTGCTAGGACGGCCTCCTCCCGTGCGCCTAGTGTGTATTCTACTCTTTTGGAATGCCGCCTATAGCCTAGAAATAATACTGTGCGCGATATTAAATTCACGAGCAACATCTCTCATTTTGCGTCTTTCTTCCAACTTTCCGATTATTCTACCACGCGTAATATCGTCTAAATGATGCCTCGAAGACATGTTCAAAATTTCAATGTTCAAGCTTCACTCAATCTTCTTCAATTTTTACATCTAATGACAACTTACAGCACCCGCCGATTGCCTAAAATCTCTTATCTTTGTTGTCACGTGATAGACAAAAGAGGAAGTACAAAATGTGCTTAAGTTTCACAAAACAGAGTACATACTGCATTCATGCAAATTTACACTTGGTTCTGCAGATCTATTTCTAACTGTAATCGTTGAAAATAACAGTGGTCCTTAAGTTTTTTTTACCAGTATATATATATATATATGTAATAATAAAAAATTTCGCCCTTTTATCTTAGTAAAACTATTCCAAATTCTTAATATTTTTCTTTTTTACATATATTTAATAATATCTTAATATCTTTTGTCTTTTATTTCATGCATTTAAATCTCCGAATTCTTTTATTATTCTAAAAAACCTCAATCTATTCGACTAATCTTAAAACCCATTAAATTACTTTTTTCATTTTATTCTAAAACTAAATTATTTTTGTTTCGAAAGTTTTGTATTTGTTCGATGATGTTCTTTTCCCACAATTCCGTGCAAGCTCCCACCAGCATTTGATTGCTGACGCCGAAGTTCATTAAGATAAAGTTCAATTCATAAAGAGTTCATTATCGATGTTATGCGTTCGTCTCCGTTCCTATCGAATCGTAGCCTGCCTCCTGTCCCGTTCCTCCCCTCTCTCTGCTGGAGTTGGTTCTCCACTATTAATGTATCTGTCCGCGCTCTGTTTCTTTGAGTACTTATACTGTTACATCGATGATGGAGCGAGTGATTTTACGTTTTTCCGGTTGTTTAATAAATCTACGTCGCTTGGGGTGAACGACTCTAATGTGTAGATCCTAATACTTGTAACATCTTAAGTTTTATGAAGTGGATGATCGATTATTCGAGAGTTGATGGACAAGCTACTGGAAATGTTTCGATATGTTTTTGTCAAATAAACAACGTTTAAACTTACGATGACTCTATTAATTATGTCATGGGAAATTTCTCAATGTTTATGGAGCCAGACTTATACTCGCCACCCAGACTGCACTCTGATATTTTCATGATAACGGAAGGTTGGCCTTGATTACTCTACTACGTTTACTTCGAGATATACTAGTGTCCCGAGAATGTCACAAAAGTCGATAGCAAAATGCAACATATACATTTGGCAATTCAACAATTTCAGCAAAGGGACTCATTGAATACATCTTGTCTTGATTGCTTCAACCACTATTTCAGGCCATTTTCAGAGGATATCACTTAGGAGGAGGGAAGTTCAAAATTGAAATACGATAACATCAAAATGCAAAGTACAACGATCTGTATTTTTCCGTTTAGTCATTTTCATTTACTTTACATTTATTGACTACTTAAAACGATATCATTCTATTTCAAAGTATATCATGAACTGCCAAATCTCCTTTAGTGCCGTCTTCTTTGCGCGATTTTTCTATGCAAAAAGGGACAAAATGTCCAAAAGAATACATAATACGAGTACTTCAGTGCGATGGCAAAAGAACCAGAATCAGGTTACGGTGTTAAGGGATTGAAACAATTGTTTGAGCTTAACAAACATAGATTAAAATGTCAACTCTAATATCATCTGTTGACGAAAGCGATTTTTAAAAACTCACCGGAAGCAAATATGTATTCTTGACTACGGAGAATAATACTTAAACACTGTGCATGACTAAAATAATTAAATAAAATGTGTAGCTTGAATATTTATATTGTATATTTTAATATGAATATTTTACATTTCCATAAATTCCGAAAATTCCGAAAATTTATTTATCATTTAGAATTGTGAAGTTTCAGAATTTTTTCTGTAAATACAGTCGGGCATCTATTTAAAGAAATCGCGAAATCTCGAAAAAATTTCGTTATATGGAAAATTTCTTAAATAGAGATTCTTGTTTTAAAGTGTTTTAAACAATATAAAATAAATTTTAAATTCATACACACTAAATATAAATAAAAAAGTGATTAATCACATTTTTTGTATAAATAATACAGTTTTAACCATGAAAAAAAATCTGCAAGTAAACCAAGAATTAAACAAATCATTGTACGGGTATGCACTCTATTCTCAGTTCTAAAAAAATAATTTTACATTAAATTATGTAGTATTTATTATAACAAGTAATTTTAAGAATACATTAACACATGCGTCTTTACATTTAATTAATGAAAAAGCCTGTTAATTTTGTCTGAATTTTTGTTTGAAAAGGTGTTTTCTCTAAAAATACGTATCGCATCTTTGCAATGCACCCAAAATCGCTAAAGGCGTATTTTCTTCAAACTGTTATCCACGTCCTGTTGTTTCAAATGATATTAGCATTTCACGTGGCGAATGTTTGTTGATTTCTGCATTATGATCATTTGCATCTTCGCCATCTTCTTCTTCATTGCAATTCATTGCTGGATTGTTTTTATTGTTCACACTGTCCAAAATATCCAATTTAGTTTGTGTTTCAACTTCATAATCAAATGAAAGAAAATCATCAGTCAGCACATCATCATTAACTTCTTCTTTTTTCCCTCCAGCTGAATCAACATTTTTTTTTTTAAGTTCTTCTAAGGGAATATCTTCTTCGTCTTCATTACTTGTCGAATTCTCATTGCTGATAAAGAATTCAGATTTGGCAAAACTTTTGCGATTAGTGCCATCTGGGACATCATAGTTTCATGCTTTGGAAATTTCTAATACGTTTTTCCGTAAATTGATTTTTGACATAGATTGATTTTTCTCAAGCGCAGTGATAATTTTTCGCATTATTCTCTTGCAAAACTGTATTTTGAAGATAATAAGACCATTTCAAGGTCACTGATCATCATAAAATATGTTAAAAGGAAGAAGTTTGAAATGCCCAGAAATATTTTGAGAAACAAAGAAAAAAAAAAACGAAATTAGGGCACGAGAAAAATTTCGTTAAATAGAGAATGCACTTCGCGATATGGAGATTATTTTACAAAGAAATTCACAAAATGTACTTGGTTCCAAGTAAAAGTTTACAAAACAGAGAAATTCGCAAACTAGAGGTTCGTAAAACAGAGGTTCGACTGTATATCAAAAATACATGGTTTACAAAATTGTTATTAGGTATGAATAGAGTTTCTGATTGTACTCTTTTTGTATTGATATTATTGTTGCCGGTTTGGCCTCCATTTTTATTCAGAAATTTCGAGTTCATTACAGAAATTAAGAATAGTATTTCTTGCTTCATTTAATAACAGATTTTTCGAGATTACCTATTTTAAAATTTCCGCTTTCGGAAATTCTGGTATAAATACGAAATTTCGAAATAAAAATGGAGGCTAATAATGCAAAATTTGGAATTATGAAGTCGCATTATAAAGATGTTAATGGTAGCGATAAGCGAATATTGGAAATGTATGAAAGGCACATTATTTTAAAGTGTTTTTGAGAAAAGAACTAATTTAAAGTACCAATAAAAGCAATAATCTGGAATGTTGTGAATGTTATACTGTTGTATTACCGTATACCATTTAGATAACTCTGTATACCTTCCGTAAAATTAGACTATATTATCTGATGTACATATATACCCTTTGCTTATAACATATAACGTTTGATTTGTTTACTATTACACCGCTCACAAGAAAATGACTAACTGCGAAGGCTTTTTTATAGTTTCTAAACGCCTTCAACACTGAAAAAAAAATCCAGAGTAGAAAATCATTACAGATATTATAAACTATATTATGCCATAGAAATGTATAAATATGAAAGATCAGCCTACGGTTTTTGAGACCGAATTACTGGGTTGATACAGTCTATTGACGGATGCATGAAAAACACTTTCGAAACTCATTACAGGTTATTTTAGATACCAAAAAAACTGTAAAACACATTAATAAAAATAAAGATGTATTTGTTTTAAGTTTTTTTAAGTTTTCACATTAGCCAAGAAACTATAATAATAGTCTGTTAAGACTTTGGTATAATAAAGTAGAGCCACTTGCTTAAAGTTCACGTTAAACTTATAAGAATCCAAAGAAAGAGTTGTAAGAAGTACTAAACCATCTCGAGTTTCACTCGGCTTGCCAGATCTTGCATTTTTAAATTTCACTCTCTCATGAGCCGATTACTGATGGTATTATAGAAAATTAATATATATATATATATATTAAAACAGTGGTTTTGGATGAAATTAAAACTGTAAAAATATTAACAGTAAAATATAATAGAAAATTAATCACAGTATGATACTCTGTAATTATTTGTCAATTCTACTCAAAAAGATTTTTAAATAAATACTGATTTGCAAATTATATATTAGTTAAAGTCAAATTTTATATTCATGCATTAAAAGATAATTCCAAAGTCTCTATTACATAAATATTATCTATTATTACATAAATTATATATTCGTCTAACAACAAAATCACAGAATTGATGGTGACGGTCTACCGAAACGAATAAAAAAATAACAAATTGCGTCTTAGGCTAGAACGTTCTGAGTATTGATTCTTTCAATATTTTTCGGTAGTTAAAGCAAGTCACGCTTTTTAATTATTTAGTTCATTCTAATCTGAAAACCGCTAACTTTAATTCAAGAAACCATTTCATGTCGTAGGCAAAATTGGCAAAACATGCATAATAAATATCGTACTTTAAATGCATATACATTCCATTCTAATTTTAAAAGAAATAAATAGGATGAAGAAGTAAAGAAATAAAGAAATGTAAAAAAAAAAAAAAGTTGACATAGAAAGAGCAACCATATCAAGATTGTTCTTTGTGTAATGCTATTTTTATTAAAACGTGTATAATGAGAGGTGTTCGTTACTGTTTAGCATACATTTTTACAAACATTATTTGTGTACTACTTTAACAGAACAAAATCAGTAATGAAACTTCGTTCTATTTTAAGAAATATTTAGTACATAGAACTCATTAATTCGTATTCTTGGTTGGAATATCACGGTTGAGATTTATTATAACAGAGCGAAAAATATCCAGAGCTTCCGCTCTGGAACCCTAGATACCTTGGCTTGCCGTGCCAAAGTATCCAGGTTGCAATATACCTCAACTGTGCTGCTCCAACCTTGAATATGATTTATCCAGTTGAATATAAAATCCTTCTCTTTATTATGATTTATTCTTCCGTATCGGAACACAGCAAATTTTATTTCAAAAGTCGTTACACACAAAAAGGTTCAATACATTGGCATTACATGAAATACTTCAAAGTCAATTTTTAATTCTATGGAAAAAGTGGTTTTGATAAAATAGTTACACAAAAGAAATAACTCGCATTGAAAAAGTAAAGAATTTCTCAAAAGCTTTAATGAAACCTCTCTTGTAGAAGACTTCCTTTCTCTAGAAGAATTTCTTTTCTCTAGAGCAATGCTTTTCATCAATAAAGAATAACACATTATTTTAGATCCATATTAATAAGTTTATTTTTCATTTCGCTTGAATAAAAGGGTGAATATTACTTTTTCTTTTAAATAACACAACTCATTTTATCTCAACAAAATCGCATAATAAAACTCAAGAATATTTAAAAATTTTGTAATAAACGTTTATTTTGAGGATAGTTCATCAAGTTATTTTCAAATGCTTTACGCATTTCACAACAAATTTAAAGAAAATGTTTAAATATTTGAATAAAAAGATCCAAATATGAGTTACTAAATGTATTCTTTCTGCTATAAATGTTCAATATTTTAGATTGGAATTTTTATAACGAGCTAATAGTTTTTGTAAATAAAAGAGTCAGAGTCTTTTTTAATTATGCATGTAGGCATGAAATCATAAAAGGGGTTTTTTAAATTATTGTAACGACATAATGTCTTTACTTTCTTATAAATGGATGTGTGGAAATAGCATTACGGGAGATAAAAATATTAACTTTTTAAATAGTTGGGTGTTTTATTAATTCATCATAAAGATTTCCTTTCAAGTTAATCGTAAAATGCTTTTAATGCTATAAAGAGCTCCATAAAATAAAGGGTTTGCGATAGATTAAGTTTTTTTTTTTTTTTTTTTTTTTTTTTTTTTTTTTTTTTTTTTACATTTTAACATTATACATAGCCTATGTATGTGCATGCTTAAAATATTTCGTTGACCTGTTTTAACATGTTTTAAAACTGAAAATTTTGTGTATGTATAAAATGAACAATATACAGAAAAAAATAATTTCAACATTAAATAATTTACATATTATTATGATGTATGTTTACATACTGTTATTATTTAAATGAATTGACACAGTTAAAAAAATGTGAGCTTTCAGTATGTTTTTACGAAAACCTCTTTTGAGCTAATTTTTAAGCACATTTTGCCTAAATAATTAAAATGTTATATCAATAAAAGGTTGTACATTGTTTTATAATGATATTTATTCATGTGTTTTTTATATTAAAGTAAATAAATATTTGCTTTACTTTTATAAGGATATACTTTTTTCTGTGCAAATGTAAAATGAAACTTATTCTTTTTGTAAAAAATGTAGAGTAAACATGTTTTTCCAAAGTTTTTTATTTTACATTTTTATAATTTACAGATAGTTGCAAGCAAAACAAAACAATATTTTTTTTTGAGCAGCCAATGAAAAAATGAATAAACTGAATATGTAATTTAGAAATTCTTTAATTTATAAAATAAATTGTAATAATTATTTTTTAATAGGGATGTTATTTTTTTATTAAAGATTTAGGAAGGGACCATTTTAACTACGTTTGTAAATGTGATAATAAAAAATAAATTTTGAAATAAATTTGCAGAAGTAAATATTATTACTGTACTAAAATTTTATTTTCGAGAAATAGGAAATTGGCATTCAATGAGAAGAATGCTACATACATACATCAGAAAATTTCATTTTTCTGGTTAACGTAAAAAAGTATGTATAATTCGTACAAAGAGCTTCATAAAAGCTCATTTGAAAGGATACTTTTTTTAGACTCTTTCAGTAAAAAGAAAAAAAAAAAAAAAAAAAAAAAAAAAAAACAAGAATAGTAATTTCTAAAAGTGTGTAAATTTAAAAGTTAGGATTTCGAAAGCTTTATATAGATTAAGAGCTAATTTAATTTATTTTGAACTTTTTAGAAATTTTTCCTTTTCTATATTTTCATACTTTTCTTTTTTCAATTTGTAATCTTTCTTAATTTTAGTCACACGTAATTTGACCAACAAGTATTAACCTGGCACTATTCGCCTGCCGGCCTTCTTGCAGCCCATATCAATGATCGTGCTCTAAGTCATACTATATTATAAATACAGTAGTGAGCTTTCATGTAGCTAAATTTAAACGTTTTTCCTTTACTGTAGTAAAGTTACATGACAGTTTATCTTTTTTCAAGTATATATTGAAAATATTACATATATATTATGGCTTTATATATATAAAAATATTCATTTTAATTAATTTTTAGCAGTGAAGTTACGCTCGACAAATTATTGAATATTTAATACGTGATTTATCCCATTGCTAACTAAGCGTAGAATTAACAGAGTGAAAAATGCCCAAGCCGGGAATCGAAGCCAGAAACCTTGGAAAAGTGCATCAAGTGCTCTACCATTTAAGCTACGAGGAAGAAACCCAGCTTGGCATCTCTCCCTTACATACTTTGGCAAGACTGCAACTGCAGCACAAAATGGAACAGTCTCGTGTGCAAACTGGTGAAACATGAGACACAAATAAACCCAGCATCGGTGAACACATATGTATTTTAATTAATTTTTCAATTAATTTTTAGCAGCGAAATTACGCTCGAAAAATTACTGAATGTTTAATACGTGATTTATCATATTGCTAACTAAATGTAGAACCAATAGAGTGAAAAACGTCCAAGCCAGGAATCGAACATGGAACCCTTGGAATAGCGCACCAAGTGGTTGGTTGATTTTTGACGGCCGATTATCTACACTAGGGATATAGGCCCGAGGGGGGAGTGCCCTTCGTTGGGGTCTTTCTAAGGGAACCTAACCCGTATTTACGCATGGAAATCCATGGCTCGAAGAAAACCACGAAAACTCAGAACGATTAGGCCGACGGACGCGATTGCGATCGAACCCAGCACTTCCCGTCTACCAGCTTCGAGAGCAGAATCTCTCAGCCACTGGTGGGGCAGCGCACCAAGTGCTGAGCACTTGGAGCGCTAATTGGGAGGGATGCTGGGCGTATTTGTGTCTCCATGATTCACCGCAGGATTGTGTGCTCATGAAGACTGTTCCTTCATGTGCTGAGGTTGAAGTCTTGCAAAAATATGTAAGTGAGATATGCGAAGATGGGTTTCTGCCTCGTAGCTTAAATGGTAGAGCACTAGAAGCGCTATTCCAAGGGTTCTGGGTTTGATTCCAGGCCTGGAAATTTTTCTCTCTATTGGTTCTACGCTTAGTTAGCATTGTGATAAATCACTTATTAAATATTCAATGGAAATATTAATTAATATATATATATATATATATATATATATATATATATATACAAGTATGTATGTAATACTCGTCTAAAAGACGCCGGCATCACCAGCCGCAGAGAGGTTCTGCTCAAAAAGCTGGCAGACGGGAGGTGCTTTGTTCGAACCCAATTGCTCCCGTCACCCTAATCTTTCGGAGTTTTCCGTGGTTTTCTTCGAACCTTGGATTTCCTTGAGTAAATACGGGTTATGTTCTCTTAGAAAGAGAACCCAGACGGAAGACACCCCCCTTTCGGGTCCATATCCCGAGTGTAGATAACTAGCCGTCATAAAACAACACCAAACCACTACAGACCTCGACAAAATCAGTGGTCAGTTTTCATTTTCATGCTTTCCAACATATTCATAGATCGTGAGAAAAACGACTGATTTCACTGAAGTACAAATTTATAACTTCATTGAAAAGTAAAAGTTAAATATTTAAACAAAACAGTTTTTATTTTCCTTTTTAATCCAGCAATAACCTGAGGTAAAAAGACCGAACGCAACAAATATCGCTTGTAAAAAACACGTGACAAATGTACAGTTAATATACCAGCACAACTAAAGCTAGTTGAATGTGCCAATCGTAAAACTTTCTTCTATCTCATACATCTTAATTATTCAAAATGCAGTTATAGATCTTAATACTGCCCATATTATTAATTCAATATCAATACTGTACCAACTTTGATTTTCATCTTAAATTTCTGGGTCACCCAATTAATCGTAGTAAAAAAGAGTTAATCTCGATCATGATATTTATTAAAATCAATAGTTTTTCGTTATTCTGCTGTGCATTAGCTGTTTGCTTATAGCCGGCTTAGTAAGTCGCGAGTTCCCTTCACTGTACGAGCTGAAGATGGACAACGAAAATAAGAAAAACCGAGAAAACTATCCAAAAATCGCAATCACAGCAACCCCTTCCGGCAGAATATTTTCAAATTCCGGGAGAAATTGTTGGACACAACCAAATACATAAACAAAAAGTTTAGTTAAATTCTATTCATATCTTCATACACATATTGGTTGTACAATAATGAATTTGGCTTCCAAATCGAAGGAGGACCTGCTAGCCAAAGCCCAAAACATACATAAAAAATTGGTTCGATTCTATGCATAACGTCATACACTTTTCAATGATACAATAATGAAAATGACACAAAAATCGCAATTACAGCAATCCCTTTGGCATATTTTTTTCAAATTCAGGCAGCACCTGCTGGCCATATCCAAAAACATACACAAAGAATTTGTTTTAATTCTATGTATAACTTCATACACTTTTCGATGGTACAATAATTAAAAAGGCACAATAATTGCTATTATAGCGATCTCTTTTGGCAGAATATTTCTAAATTGAAGTAGGACCTGCTTGACATGGCTGGATAGTTACACAAAAAATTTGGTTTAATTCTATACATAACTTCATACACTTTGTGATTATACAATGGCGGCACACAGACACACATTCAGACGGACATTTTGTATAAAAATATTTCGGGGGGTCTCAGACCCCTAAAATGTGTAAAAACGTCGAAATCCTGAAGTAAAACAATTCGATTACAATACTTTCTTCTATTGAAGATAGGAGGAAGAATAAAAAATGTTCGGAAGAATCAAGAACTCCCTCAACATCTACAATTAGAACATGGAAATGAAGTTCCATATCATGCTATTTTATTCAGATGATTTACAGAGTTTGGAAGAGGTTGAAATTCACTTTAGGGGGAAGAACACACAGAGAGACCGTTGTCAGCTGTAACCCCAGGGAATTTGTCGTCCGTACGAAAAATGTTAATCGATGATAATAAATAACAAATAAAATAGAAGGAACCAAAAATTTTAATAAACAGCTACACATAAATTATACATGAAGAACTGTTTATGAAAAAATTCGATTGTCGTTGTATCACCAAATATTTAACAGAACAGCAAAAAGCGTAGCGTGTCAGAATCAGTAAAGAAACCCTAAAATTACTTAATAATTATGGAGACCGCGTTATCTCTAAAATGATAAGTGGTTTTGAGACGTACAGTCGTGGAAAAAAAAAGTAAACACCCCCTACTAAATCCTCAACAAATTATTGTAGACGAAAGTTACTGGTACTGAACGATTGCAAATAAAGTCTACTTTTAAATGATGTATGTAAAATTTTCTTAGGGGGCCATCTACATATTAAAATGAATCCAAACTTAATTTTTTAATGGCAATACCCAATTTTAACGAGATATTTCAAATTTTCGGTTCAAACTATGCCCAGACACCAAATTTCAAGTCATTTGAATGATAAGTTTTTGAATTATAAACATTCAAATTTTAGTGCTTCTAATGTTAAATTACATTTTCATATTTTATTTATCTCTTAAATTATGTTCCTAATGTGCTAAATTTTTTGTAGAAATAATACTAATATACACAAACATAAATATGCTGAATTTGCAATTCTTATAATTTTATGATATGAATTATGAATTATCAAATTAATTTTCGAAAAAATTATGAATTGCAACCTACATTTTTTTTATGGATTTAGATTTATTAAGTCCTGCTTTATGGAAATCCAAAATTTCACATTTTCTTCCAAGTAGTTTTTAAATTATGCTTAAAAATCGGTAAAATGATTGTCTATGATAGAAGTGAGTAGATATTTTGAAATTTATTCTGCTGTCCCGTAATCAAACAGGCTTCATTGACTCCTTGACGGCGCTTAAGATGCCTTGATCAAGAAGGGGGCTCTCTCGGTTAACAATCAAGTACGGAACTTCAATTTGGATACAATTTGGACTTAAAATACGCTCGTTTTAAATAATTAATTTCTCGGAAACTTACGGTACGAATTGCATAAAAATTTGTTTTTAGGCTAATCGGAGAGTGTAGAGTTCATTTATGCTGTCAGAATTGTGTACTGCTATTGAAAAAAACAAAGTTATGGATCGTTTTAATATGTAGATGACCCCCCTAAGCAATTTTTTTCTATATCATTTAAAAAGTAGATTTTATTTCCAATCGTTCGGTACCAGTAACTTTCTTCTACGATAATTTGTTGAGGAGTTAGTATGGGGTGTTTACTTTTTTTCCACGACTGGACATAACTTTTTTGATATTATAACATATCAAGAAATTAAATTATGGGTTTTTGAAGATGATCCCAAAACGATAATGGGGAAAAGAAAAATGTTAATCGATGATAATCAAAGTACCTAACAAATGATACAGAAATAACCTAAAATTTGGACCCACAGCTATACATAAATTTGTTCATGGCATATGAAAAAATTAGATTTTCGTTATGTTACCAATAATTTAACAGAACACCAAAATGCGTAGCCTGACAGAATCAGTAAAGAAACCCTAAAATTACTTAATAATGGTGGCCACCGCGTTATTTCCATAATGATAACTGGTATTGAGACGTACATAACTTTTTTGATATTATAACATATCAAGAAATTAAAGTATGGGTTTTTGACGATTATCCCAACGCAACAATGGGGAAAAGACAACGAGCAATGAAAAAAGTGATGTATTCCGTGTTCTTCAGAAGTACAGGTCTGGTCAAAGCCATTAAGATAGAGGTATCGAAGATATTTAAAGCCATCTGGCATACCATTAAGTGTCTTCCAAAAATTCTTCAAGCAATGAATGTAAGAGGACTCATGCTTCACCATGAGAATGCATCTTCCTGTTCAACGGGGATTACAGTTGAATTTTCTGGCCAAAAAAAGGTCAAATTCACATAACAAACACCATATATTCCTGATCTTGCTATGTGTGAATATTGGATATTTTTTAATCTAAACAAATTATGTGGGCGTCGTTTTCATTCCAAAGATGGGATTGATGATGTTTTAAAAGAATATTTTTCATTTGTTCCCAGAAATGGACAGCTTGCGGCATTTAATCCTTCAAAAATTCATCTAAAATAGATTACGGTTTCTACGTAATTAAAGTACTTGGGTTCAATCTACTTGCTCTTGCAACTCAAAACAATTAATGCAATTAGAAAGCATAGTCTCCAATCATCATGCATGATTGACTCCTGAATCATCATTGCCTGATTCATCATATTCATCTGTTTCAGGTTTCGTTGGACTCGAAATATTTTGAATGATTTCGTCAACCGTTAATTCTTCACAACCAACAATTTTTCTTAGACGACTGAGTCGTTATATAGTGCATTTGAGTTTTCGTATTTTGTTTCTTACAAAAATATATATACAGGGGTGGGGGTGGCGGTTAACCAAAGGTGGCGCTTGATAGAGTGCCAATAATTTGAAGTTTACTGTACATACTACATATATTTAGTTCAGCAACGAAAAGCTCAACAAAGTTTTAAAAAAACCAACAGGAATATGCGTAAATAAAAGAAATTGTACTTAAAATATTTTGTGCAGATGTATATTATTTATAGATACTACGCACACCAAGTAATATGGAAATATTTAGTTAAATTTTAAAATACACATTGCATATGAAAACATATTTATAGTAATTATCGATTATATACAGTACACTAATCGAAATATTTTGTACATCCCTGTAAATGATCGTTAAATGCTATACACACCACATCTATATATTTAAAACGCTAAGCGTTTTTTTAGACAGCCCGTGAGAAGAAACTACTGCATCAAATTACACCGTTCTTTTTTTTTAAATGAAAGATATTTGGCCACAGATTTGTCATCGTACATTCGTTTATTCAAAAATTTTATTAATCAGCCGTAATTTTCAATTAAAATTTTACTTGTGCGTATGCGTACTTACATAAGTACGAGTCTGTGACTTGGAGTGAGGCGCTATTGAAGCGAAGTAATGAATCTTACGATTCGTGATTCATTGATATTTGTACTGCATACGGTCGTCATGCGGTTGCATTAGGATACTGCAACAAAAAAGCAAATATTATGCTTTGGAAAAACAAGGTATTTATTTTATTTATTTATTGTAAATTTTACCGGATTCCATTTCGATCGTTCATTATTTTAATTATATTCTGAGTCCTAGCGTTATTTAGAAATTCTGTTTATCATTTAGGTTTAAACTTTATGCATCTTATAATGTTCATGGCATTCTGATGCAATTCCTTTCTTTTTATTTTTCTAATTCACCATTGCTAATTTATGTAATCTTGTTTTGAAAAGTAATTTACCCAAGTTGTGTGTAAATAAGAATATAAATTTGAAGTGTGATTCCACATTCGGTCAAATTTTGACTTCGTACTCGGTGAGTATTTCTAAACATTTACTTTCTTTTTTCTTTATGTATCATTAGAAAAAATACTTAATTTATAAAAAAACACCAGAAAAACTGTAAATTAATAAATATTAAATTTTTAAATAATAAACAGGGAATATAGCCCATAGTTAGGATGTTTGAATTCGGAATTAATTAGGGGAAAGCTGGAAATTGTTTTAATCCCTTCAGTTTAGGTCTAGAATGAATATGCTATGTTTTCCCCCTCGTACTAAGTGAGCGTTAGAAAATAAGTATAGATTTATAGTCAAAAAACACGTTTTTATTACATACCATAACAGTATCTCCAAACAGCTAACTCTGTCAAAAACATTATCAATACAAATGTTTTAGAGCTTAAAATTCTGAGTAAAATGAGTACCTACACTTAATATTTTGTTGAACATTAAGGTCACAATTCCAGTTTAAAGTTTTAGACCCGTGGTCAGGGGGTTGAACTCAGAATTAATTAGAAGAAAACTGGAAATTGTTTTATGATGATGATATATGAACGATGTGTTCTTCCTCGTACTTGGGAGAATGTTAGAAATTATGTACATATTTATTTTCGAAAAACACGTTTTTTTTTTAATTACCTTAACAATATCTCAAAACAGCTAACTCTATAAAAAAAAACATTGTCAATACAAATGTTGTAGAGCTTAAAATTCTGAATAAAATGAGTACCATCATTAATATTTTTGTTCAACATTAAGGTCGCAATTCTACTTCAAATTTTTTCAAATCAAGAGCTTGAAGCCAGGAGAGACAAAGTTAACTTAACAATATCTCAAAACTGCGCCCTTAATATTAAACAAGAATATTAAGTGTAGGTACTCATTTTACTCAGAATTTTAGTCTGTACAACTTTTGTACTGACAATGTTTTTGATAGAGTTGGCTGTTTTGAAATATTGTTAAGTTAACTTGGTCTCTCCTGTCTTCAAGCTCTTGATTAATGATTAAGGCAAAATTTTGAAATAGAATTGCGACCTTAATGTTGAACAGAAATATTAATCATAGTACTCATTTTATTCAGAATTTTAAGCTCTACAACATTTGTATTGACAATATTTTTTATAGGGTTAGCTGTTTTGAGATATTGTTAAGGTAATAAAAAACGTGCTTTTCGAAAGTAAATATGTACGTATTTTCTAACATTCACCCAAGTACGAGGAAGAAAACATAGTACGTTCATTTTAGACCTAAACGGAAGGGATTAAAACAATTTCCAGTTTTCTCCTAATTAATTCTGAGTACAACCCGCTGACGACGGGTCTAAAACTTTAAACTGGAATTGTGACCTTAATGTTAAACAAAAATATTAAGTGTAAGTACGCATTTTACTCAAAATTTTAAGCTCTACAACATTTGTATTGTCAATGTTTTTCACAGAGTTAGATGTTTGGAGATGTTATGGTACGTAAAAAAACGTGTTTTTTGACGATAAATCTTTATATTTCCTAACGCTCACCTAGTACGAGGGGGAAAACATAGGATATTCATTCTAGACCTAAACTGAAGGGATTAAAACAATTTCCAGCTTTCCCCTAATTAATTCCGAATTCGGCCTTTTTTTGCTCCCCTACCACTGGACTAATATAGCATTATTAGTCATTATTTAGTTACTACCCTATTTCATAAAGTTTCTATGATGACGCAGCATCTTTATTAAAGAAATATTGAAATGTTTAGAAACACTTACCATTGTACCCATACAGTTTAAATTGAGTTTTAGTGTATAATTTTTTACTTTAAGCATATTTTGATTTAATAAGAGTTTGTGAAAGGCAGTAATTTTCAAATGTTCACTTTTGCAACAGCATTAATTATTTTCAAATGTTCCATTTGGTGTTATCTATTACGTTTGGTGACAGTGGTGTTGGTATAGCTGATTATTGCCGTAATGGTCCCTCCCAGAGATGGGAAAGCTCAAATTAATTTCAGGGTGGTCGTTTTCTGTACAGGTGTTTTATTTCAACGTCGAAAAGTTACGTCGAAAAGTTTACTTCTAAATGTTTTATTTAATTTTTTTATAATAACAACATTTTTGTGTTTTTATGAATTTCAATTTGTTTCGTTAGCTGTACTTTTTATCAGTCATTCTATTTCTCCCATCTTTTCAAAAGCTGTGGATGCCTTATAATATTTTGAATTTTTTAATTATAAAGTCTATTTATGTCAAGAATTGACCCATAAAAGTTCTTTAAAACAATGTGAATGGTTTATTAAATCCCCCATAACATTAATATATTTGATGAAACCTTCGAAATTTGAACGGCTAATAACTTTATGGTAGAATAGATGCATTGCCGTGCTTTTCTGTTTTACCGACATCATTTTTTGCCAAACGCAATACTAATAGTTTACACCAAATGGAACATTTGAAAAAATAAAATTAAAAAATTAACGTTGTTGCGAAAGCGATCATTTGAAAATTCTAGGCTTTCACCAAATATTTTTTGTTAAATCAATACACAAATAGGTTTAAAATAAAATGAATATGTAAATATTATGCCATAAAATAAAACTAAATTTAAACTGTATGAAATTGTAATTGTCTCTAAACATTCCAGTAAACATTTCAATATTTTTTAAATGAAGATGCTATAATGTCCCATAAACTTTATGAGATAGGATGGTAAATAAAGAGTAATAGAGCAATGATGTCTTTCATTATTTAAAATTGTGTTATATATTAATCCTACATTAATATATGTATCTCTCTATTCTAAAAAAAAGTAACTACCGCTGTCACCGCCACCGCCGCCGCCGTAGGTTTCGAATATTTTGTGACCGGAGGTCTTTCTTTCTTAATATTAAAAAATAATGCATACAAAAATATGAAAATCGGTAGTATTGTACAGAAATGTTTGATAAACACGCTGATGCAGACAGTTTTCAAATCAAAGAATGATTTTAAGAGATATTTAATGCTAAAGTTGGACAAAATCGTTCCACTAAAAAAGTTTCATA
This sequence comes from Maratus speciosus, assembly GCA_963932465.1. NCBI lineage: Eukaryota > Metazoa > Arthropoda > Arachnida > Araneae > Salticidae > Maratus > Maratus speciosus. The sequence goes on along the minus strand of OZ010791.1, from coordinate 361,970,481 downwards.
GGAACAAAAACTATACATCGGATTTTAATAATTTTTAGATCATAATTTCCCGGTGTGCAGAATTCATTTCTTTTTTTAATTTGTTTCGTTTTTCGAGGTTTCATTTCTATTTTAAATTCAAATTTTCAGCATTTCAAGAGATATTCTTAACTTATTTTAGAAAATTGTACTAATTTAACCTGTTGCCAACTGTATAAATAACGGAAACAATAATGTTTGCTTCAAATTAAAAATTTATTTTCAAGTGATTATTATAAACTAAAAAAATCATTTGGAATTAGAATTAAATAATTATGTACAAAAAGCAGGAACTTATTAAAAATTACATCATAAAAAGTATACACGTGAATTTTAAAAGAGAAAGGATATTGTAAAATAATAAATTCATTAACATGCGTTAGAAGTCTTAAATAGGAGAAATTACGTCATATTTACGTCACATTATAGTTATTACATAAAATGAACACAAAATAATATTGCAAAACAGTTTAAATTTATAAATTGCGCTAGACATTTATTTGATATTTTGAGAAGATCTTTTCAACTATTTTTGTTAGGAAAGCGCAAATAATGTTTCATTTCTAACAAAAGTATTTTCACGTAAATATTTAAAAGAGAAATAATAGCTTGGTCAAAATTACGTCAGATTAAAAACGATTAATTTAAAATGTCTCATTTAAAAGAACTTTCTTTTCCCTTTGTTAAAAAATACCAAGAGACAAAGACTCTATTTACTTAATTCCTTTTATATTAGCTTATTTAGAAATGTTGTTACACGTGCCTACGTCATCAAGTTATTTTTTTTTTCGACGGTTTATTTGTATTTTTATTAATGTTGTACTAATTTATTTGTTCTTTCGTTATTTAAAATAAAAATTATGTCAATTTGTATAATTTGGCGATTTATATAATTTGGCGAAATTGGTCGACGGGATAATCATTAGTACCGCAGCGGATTTGGCTTTAAAATTCCCCAATCAAACAGAAATTAATAGAAATCCGTTTATAGGGAGATCGGCACTGTTTTTAAATTATAATTCAATCTTTCAAAATCTTTTTAAAGCCGATCAAATTAGCGTGCCTTTAGAGTCTGCGGTGTCTGGACGGGGGTTGGCGAGCGTAGCACGTAGGGGGCCGAGACACCTAGTAATGTATATATATATAATGATGCTTTAAGGAAAAAGAAAGTACATTTTTATACTTATTTGATATTGACAGAGTACATTGGGGCCCGGTACAGGGCCCTCGAAGTTTCAGTGCACTAAATTTTTAATAAATTGCTTCCTTTTTATCCGATCTTCATTTTTGGGATACTTTCTCCATTTAATTATACTCCCGTTTCTACATTTCAGTGAAGACCATGGGCCCGTTTAGGGTCCCGTAGTGCCCGGTCCAGGGACCTTAAATTTTTTATGAGCCATGTGTATTTCACACCCTAATATTCTCACCTACGCAGTGCGTAATTTTAAAGTTCAGTCTTGAATTCTTCTTTTTAGACCAACAATCACTTATTTTTATTGGTACCCTAGGGCCCTTTTTTAAGCATTTCCCCCAATTTTTTGCACATTTCTTTTAGATTATATTCTAATGATTATTTCATACCCTATGCTTAATCTCGACTAATCGAAGATCTAAAACGCTAAGTACTAAACTGTTATAACATGTTTTCATGTTAGGGTCTGTTCTCAACTATCAGTTCTCAGCTTTTGGGACCCTTATTATAAATCACTTAAAAATAGCCCGATACACAAGCTTTTTTTCCTAACAACATCTTAGGATCTCCAGCTATTACATGAACGACAAAAAATATTTCAGACTTCAAGTACCACCAATTTTGAATATAAATCGTCTTCATGGGGCCTTTGTGCATCTTCTTTAAAAATGATTCGAATTCCTTGCAATTTTCTTTACCATAGTCTAGCGCCCTCAGATGACTTTAAAAACTACTAAAAAGTGAATTTATACCAAAGTGCATGCCACTTAAGTCCCTCCCCCCTTGGGGCCCGGTACAAGGCCTCTTGAAGCTTTTGCACCATACATTATTCATAAATTGCCCCTCTTAATCCGATCTTCATCATTTTTCATTTAGTTATTCTCCAGTTTCTGTATTCCAGTTAAATTCCTGGGGCACCTTAAGGTCCTGTAGGGCTCGATCTGGGGTCTCTTGAACTTTTTGTGTGCAATGCTTTTTTACACCCTAATTTTCTCACCTTCCCATTGCATAATTTTAAAATTGAGTCTTGGACTCTTCCCCCTAGACCAACACCCTCAAAATTTATTGGGACTCTAGGGCCCCTTTTTAAGCATTTACGCCCTTTTTGCGCATTTCTTTAAAATATTATTCTAATGATTATTTCATACCTTATACTTAATTTTGACTAATTGAAGATCTAAAGTGCTAAGAACTTATACCTTTTAACATCTTTTCATGTTACGGCCCTGCTCTGAACTATCAGTTGTGCCCTTTTGGACCCCCTGTTATAGCTTCCTTAAAAATTGTCCAATTCATGACTTTTCATTTCTAACACCTTCTTAGGTTCTCCAGCTACTACATGAACGACAAACAAAATTTTCAGACTTCAGCTACCACCAATTTTGAATGTTAATCGTCTTCTCGGAGTCTTTGTTGCAGCTTCTTTAAAAACTATCATATTCTATTGCAATTTTCTTTAACATAGTTTCAGCATCTCCCAGCTACTTTAAAACCCCTAAAAATTTTTCTTATACCCAACTACATTCCAGTTAAGACCCTGGCCCCCAGGGCCCAGTCATTCTTTATATCTCAGCTACCACCTTTTTTGAACATTAATCACTTTTTTCAGCATCAACTTACGTCTACTCACTACAGCCGAAAATTAAAAATAGCGTTACTTTAAAGGTAACTTTAGATTAGGGATTTCATCTGTTTATTAAATATCGTGTTAATGCTAACAGTAATTCATGAAATTTACAAGGTGAGGAGGCATCTTCCACTGCTTGGTGGCGCGTTATTTCCTTGGGTTTAAGGGCCCGATTTCAACGAGATTTGCTGCCTTCAACTTATTTTACAATTCAGCTACTTTCTGTTTTATGAAATTTTATCTTAGACTTTAGTTAGCAACCTTTTATAACATTAATGGTGCATTCATTTTTTTTTATTATTATTCTGCTGGGCTTGATTCCTACGAGGTTTGGCTCACTCAACTTGGTTTACGATTGTCTCCGGCACGTGCGGGCATTTCCGGTAAATCGTGCCATAGGTAGTGGGGGATCTAGATTACAATTTCGTTCGGACAGAAGTTTGATGTGAACACATTAGACGCTGCGGAAGCCAATGGGTCTCCGAAATTAGGTTCATTTAAAAGAATTTCCAAAAATATAAAATCACACAAACTTAAGTTTTGTTTAAGGTTATTATTTACAAACCCCGGGCAACGCCGGGCGGGTCTGCTAGTAATTAAAATAATACAAACAAAGACAAGTCATTTTCAAATATTTTTACAGTTATTAGAATTTAATAAATCATGCAAATCATTTTAAAGGATTTTTACGTATAATTTAAAATTTTTCAATATTTTAAGCTAGCCACATTACTTGAAAATTACATGAAAAATAGAAAGTTTAACAAAAAATACAATTAATAATAAAAAGAAATTAAATTAATAAAAATAGTGGAATGTTAAGAAAAAGTACAATATATATATATATATATATATATATATATATATATATATATAAGAGAAATGATCATTTTCATTTCTATGTTGCGCAGAAGGGAATTACTTTTAGGTTTAAGAAATTTTAAAGCAGTTATAACACATGCACAACATAAATTAATGTTTACTAACATTTAATGTACGTGTAAAGTTTACTGTAATTTAAATTTAGCTCTAAATTCTTAACCCTGCATCTAGAAGTCACAGTCATATTCATTGCTGTTGAGCTTAAAATATATCAAATTTATTAGACCCTTTCAGTGGCAATTAATTTTGTTTGTCTGTTAAATTCACCAGAATTTTTCAAAAATTTTATTTTGAATTAGGAAAATGAAAATTTGCTACTTTTTTTTTTCATCAAAGTTATAAAAATAGAATTTCATTCAAAAATTCTGGTACGAATCTTCATTAAAATTAAGCGGGATAAAATATATCACACCATCTTCCAACCGGTTAAGCAGTAGTGGTGTACCAAGTAGTGTTTTGGCAAAGTACCGAAAAATTGCATGTAAAAAAGAATTGCTGATTCGCATATGAAGCCAGATTAGAGCAACACAGCCCTGTGAGTTTGTTGCACATAAACTTGCATCTTGAGTCATATTATTAAATAATAATTACAAATAAATACGCACCCTTTCAATCACTCACGTGTAAAAAAAATTAGAAATTTGTTAGTAAGTTTCTGGAAAAAGCCGTGAAATTTGTCAATAAGTCATGAAAAATAGAATCTCAAAATTCGCCTGTCGACTGCGGGAAAAACAATTTTGAAATTCACGGATCATTGAAGGGAAAAAATCCGTGATTTTTGTCTATTAAGGAGAAAAATTGCCAAATTTGACCATTGGTATAAAAAAATATCACAAAATGCACTATTCGGTTGCAGAAAAAAAAATCATGGTTTTTACCAATTAAAGAAAAAAAGTAGTAAAATTCACTCATTAGTAGAGGGAAAGCATTACAAAATTCTTCCATTGGTTGCAGGGGAAAAAAAATCTCAAGATGCATCGTTCGGTTGCGGGTAAAGATTGAGAAAATTGTTGAGTGCTAGCAAGAAATTATTGCAACATTTGACAATTCGTTATGGGAAAATATAGAAAAATGTATCAATTAGTCATTTATAACAGGATACTGTAAACAAGCCATTACAAAATATGTTTTTTTGAATAAGCAGCAACAGTGTCCTTTTTGAAAAAGATACTTTTTAAAAAATAAGTGCCTTTTCTAAATGTTCCCTCACAATGGTCCCTCTTTTTCTAGAGTTAACACTGTTAATTTTACATGGGTTTTTTCTATATTTTGTTGGTCTATTTTTATGTACTAAGTGTGAATATATATATATATATATATCTTTGTCTTCAAATTTCTTAAAAAATTAAATTCTTACAAATACTCGGACAAAATTTTCCTGAATACTGAGGAGCAGTGTTGAATCCTGGGGTTGGTTCTACTTATTTCGACTGCTTCTTGTCTTGTTACTCAAAATAATCAATATTTGATTTGCAGCCTCCTGATTTGTCTGAAGTAGCAACAAAAAGGAATCACCCTATTTCAAGGAAGCTTCGTTATAAGGGGAGCGACAGAAATCCCTCGCAGGGAAAAGTGTCTGAATTCAACACTGCCAAGGAGTACTCGACAAAATTGGCCGAATATTCGATGCAGCTATGTTAAGCAATAAAATAAGCGTAAAACAAATGCGCAAGTAATGATTTTCTGTACTTGTATAAGCTTAGGGCTCTCTAAATGAATGTAATGAACACAATAATGAGTGATCAAAATGGATATCTCAACAAATTGCAATAAATAGATTTAACAAATATCTTATTTTTCTCAAATCAGCAGCTATAGTATACTTTATACCAAGCAGAATCCTTAGAGCGCTTTTCAATTAACCAACACAATATGAATGAATTGTACATGGTACATGACATGCAAAGTATACTTATATACACTATATCAAAATCAACATAAAAAATTGATAGGTAGAAAAGCAAGTAGTACGTATGAATTCATTTTGCATGCACTACCCAGCTAAAAATGAACTGCAGAAATTCTACAAAAAAACCGCAGTTGGAAAACTGCGGTGATTTGGCCGATTCCACTACAGATTTTTTGCGGTCAATAGAACTACAAAATTAACGCAGTTTACTAACTGCAGTAATTTAGCAGTTGTATTGACCACAAAAATTCTACAGAAAATTTATAGTTATATCAATATTAAAAATTCTGCAGAAATTTCGCAGTTTTATTGACCGCAAAAATTCTGTAGTGGAATCGGCCAAATCACCGCAGTTCTCCAACTGCAGTTTTTTTGTAGTATATCGACCTCAAAAATGTAGTTTTTTTTTTTTTACTGAGTATCCACTTTGCCTCCCTGAGGAAAGTGCCCTCAGGGGGGCAAAGTAGTGCACGGAGCAGTGGAAGTATATAAAATGATTAAGCGGTCACAGGTTTGGGTGTCGGCAAAATGTAGGAAAGTGCCCTCCAAAGGGGGGGGGGGGGAGTAGTGGATGGAGCACCAGAAATGCATAAAATGATTAAGCGGTCACAGGCCTTACCAACGATATGTCACATGATGGGTGTCGCAAAAATTTAGGAAAGTGCCCCCCAGGGGGGCAAAGTACTGGGCGGAGTACCGGAAGAGCATAAAATGATTAAGCAGCCAAGGGCCTTTCGAACGATATGTCACATGATGGGTGTCGGGAAAATTTAGTAAAGTACACCCCTGGGGGGGGGCAAAGTGGGTGGTGGGGGAGGAGTACCGGAAGTGCATAAAATGATTAAGCAGTTACAGGCCATTCCAAAGATATGTCACATGATTAGTGTCAGAAAATTTTAGGAAAGTGCCCCCCTAGGGGGGGGCAAAGCAGCGGGCAGAGTACCGAAAGTACATAAAATGATTAAGCAGCCAAAGGCCTTTCCAACGATATGTTACATGACAGGTGTCGGGAAAATTTAGTAAAGTGCCCCCCTGGGGTGAAAAGTGGTGGGTGTGGTACCGAAGTGCATAAAATGATTAAGCAGTCACAGGTCTTTCCAACGATATGTTACATGACGGGTATCTGCAAAATTTAGTAAAGTGCCCCCCCGGGGGGCAAATTGGTGGGCGGGGTACTGGAAGTGCATAAAATGATTAAGCGGTCACAGGCCTTTCCAACGATATGTCACATGACGGGTGTCGGAAAAATTTAGGAAAGTGCCCCCCAGGGGGCAAAGTAGTGGGCGGAGTACCGGAAGTGCATAAAATGATTAAGCAGCCAAGGGCCTTTCGAACGATATGTCACATGACGGGTGTCGGGAAAATTTAGTAAAGTACACCCCTGGGGGGGCAAAGTGGGGGGTGGGGGAGGAGTACCGGAAGTGCATAAAATGATTCAGCAGTTACAGGCCATTCCAACGATATGTCACATGACAGGTGTTAGCAAAATTTAGGAAAGTACCCCCCAGGGGGGGCAAAGTGGTGGGCAGAGCACCAGAAGTGCATAAAATGATTAAGCAGTCACAGGCCTTTTTAATGATATGTCACATGAGGGGCTATGGCAAAATTTAGAAAAATGCCCTCCCACGGGGGAGGGGCAGGCGGGGAGAGGGACACGAAGGTGCTAATACAAATAAGCAGCCACACACCTTTCCAAAGATATGTCACATGATACATGTCGGCAAAATTTAGAAAAGTACCCCCCCCCCCTGGTGTGAATGTAAAGGAAGGGTCATCGTAGGTACATAACATGAATAAGTGGTAAGAAATTTGCATATTACACAATCTTTCGAGGAAATACACATATTTCGCACGACCTTTTGAAGAAATTCACTTATTTTACACGATCCTTTGGCAAAAATCGCAGTTTTCTACGACCCTTCAAAGAAATTTGCATATTACACAATCTTTTGAAGAAATTTGCATATTTTGCATGATCTTTCGAAGAAATTTGCATATTTCACACGATCATTTGACGAAATACACATTGTTTTCGCGATCATTTGACAAAAATCACATTTTTTCGCGATTCTTTGACAAAATTAGTGTTTTTTCCGTGACCTTTCAAAGAAATTTGCATATTACATGGTCTTTCGACAAAATTCGCATATTTTAAACAATCCTTTGGCAAAAATCACATTTTTTCGCAAGATCCTTTGAAGAAATTCGCATATTTTCCACGATCTTTCAATGACATTTGCATTGTTTCTGCGATCATTTGACAAAAATCATATTTTTTTGCGATTCTCTGGCAAAATTCGCGTTTTTTCCACAACCTTTCAACAAAATTTGCATATTACACTATCTTTCGACAAAATTTGCATATTTCGCACGATCTTTCAAAGAAACTTTCATATTTCGCACGATCTTTCGAAGAAATTCACATATTTTACACGATCATTTGACGAAATATGCATTTTTTTCGCAATCATTTGACAAAAATCACATTTTTTCGCGATTCTTTGACAAAATTCTTGTTTTTTCCGTGACCTTTCAAAGAAATTTGCATATTACATGGTCTTTCGACAAAATTCGCATATTTTACACAATCCTTTGGCAAAAATCCCATTTTTTCGCAAGATCCTTTGAAGAAATTCGCATATTTTCCACGATCTTTCAACGACATTTGCATTTTTTCTGCGATCATTTGACAAAAATCATATTTTTTTGTGATTCTCTGGCAAAATTCGCATTTTTTCCACAACCTTTCAACGAAATTTGCATATTACACTATCTTTCAACAAAATTTGCATATTTCGCACGATCTTTCAAAGAAACTTTCATATTTCGCACGATCTTTCGAAGAAATTCACATATTTTACACGATCATTTGACGAAATATGCATTTTTTTCGCAATCATTTGACAAAAATCACATTTTTTCGCGATTCTTTGACAAAATTCTTGTTTTTTCTGTGACCTTTTAAAGAAATTCGCATATTACATGGTCTTTTGACAAAATTCGCATATTTACACGATCCTTTGGTGAAAATCACATTTTTTTGCAAGATCCTTCGAAGAAATTTGCATGTTTTCCACGATCTTTTAACGACATTTGCATTTTTTCTGCGATCATTTGACAAAAATCATATTTTTTTGTGATTCTTTGGCGAAATTCACGTTTTTTCCACGACCTCTCAAAGAAATTTGCATATTACCCGATCTTTCGACAAAATTTGCATATTTCGCATGATCTTTCGAAGAAATTCACATATTTTAAACTATTATTTGAAGAAAAACGCATTTTTTCGCGATTCTTTGACAAAATTCTTGTTTTTTCTGTGACCTTTCAAAGAAATTCGCATATTACATGGTCTTTCAACAAAATTCGCATATTTTACACGATCCTTTGGCGAAAATCACATTTTTTTGCAAGATCCTTCGAAGAAATTCGCATGTTTTCCACGATCTTTTAACGACATTTGCATTTTTTCTGCGATCATTTGACAAAAATCATATTTTTTTGTGATTCTTTGGCGAAATTCACGTTTTTCCCACGACCCTTCGAAGAAATTCGCATATTACACGATCTTTTGATGAAATTCGAGCATTTTGCACGACCTTTTGAATAAACTTGCATACTTTACACGATCTATTGGCAAAAATCATGTTTTTTTTGCAATTCTTTGATGGAAATCGTGTCTTTTTCGTGATCCTTTAATGAAAATCTCATTTTTCCGGCAATCCTTTGACGAAAATTGTGTTTCCCAGCGATCCTTTGACGAAAATTGCGCTTCCCAGCGATCCTTTGACGAAAATTGTGTTTCCCAGCGATCCTTTGACGAAAATTGCGTTTCCCAGCGATCCTTTGACGAAAATTGCGTTTCCCAGCGATCCTTTGACGAAAATTGCGTTTCCTAGCGATCCTTTGACGAAAATTGCGTTTCCCAGCGATCCTTTGACGAAAATTGCGTTTCCCAGCGATCCTTTGACAGGAGTCGCATTTTTTCCTGTAATCCTTTGACGAAAATCGCATTTTCCCCATGATTCTTTGACATTAATTGCATTTTTTACACGAGCCTTTGACAATTGTGCTCAATTTGGTGCGGTTCGTAGTCACGTTTTTGTTATATTTCCTACACTCCCACTACAACCCTTCCCTCATTAAAAATGTTAACAAATTTTAATGCATATTTGCATCGATCCCAGGAATAATAAAATTCAAAGCTGAAAAAGCGGAATTCTGCGTTTCTGCAGTAAAATAAAACGTCTGAAAACATCTTTCGATTACATAGTTTCTGACCACAAACACCTGCTAGTTTCATGCGTTTCCAAACAAAAATAATTTAAAACATATGTCATAAAGTTGCCTCTTTGGATTTGAGAACACCCATAATGAAAAGCATTCACCATAACAAATGCACAGGGATAAATTCAGTCAGGAGATGCAGCGTTCCCACATCATATATATATATATATATATACACATAGTACATAGATATAATGCTAATAATGTATTATACTTAAATTGAAGGATGACATTTATAAAAATATTTTACTCAAATTTTTCCGATAGATTTCATTACAATTAAAAAAAAAAAAAAAAAAAAAAAAAACAGAGCAAACATAAATACGTCAATTTTTTTAAATTGAACAGAACTGAAATTATCAATGCAAGTTTGAAAATATGAATTTCATAAAGTACGATAAATGTCACATATAATTTTTCTTTACAAAAAATCCCAAAACTTCCTTAAATAAAATTGCACATAACAAAACTTTTTCAAAGAAAATTACGTCATAAGAACAGTTATTACTTTGTTCATTCTGACACTATTTTCTAGGTGTGCCCACTTGAGGAGAAAAGTAATGTGAAGCTCCCTAATTTTTAGATAATTTCATATATAAACATCAAGCAAACACAATTCTATATTATTAATTGAAAAAATTCTAAAATGCCTATAAATTAGTGATTTGGGGTCAAATCTACAACAAATGTCACAAATAATGGCTGTTTGTTTACATCAGATGAATCAGAGATTAAGGGTAATGTTTACATTAATGTCAAGATTATAAGTAATTTAAGGGGGAACAAATGTCATATCTTTCCGTCGAAAGAAAATTTGCAAAATTTGTCAGTCAGTTGTATGAAAATATCTCAAAATTCATCAATCAGTCGCAGATCAAAAGTTAATTATTTTTTTCAGTCAGACATGGAAAAAAATGCAAGTTTTGTGACTCTGTCACAGAATGAAAATACTAAATTCACAAATCAGTCATAAAAAATATTGCAAAATTTTAACAATTGAAGCATTAATTAATCAAACAATCACTTACCTGTAGTGTTTTTAGGTATTTTATGAATTGTTATTAATAATAATCTCAACTTTTTGTAGTAAATAATAAAGAGCTAAAAATAATATGAAGCAAAGTAATGGCTTGATGAAAAAGAATATGCAAAACAGAAAAGAAAATCTGTGACGACCGCTGCCAGTCTTGAACTTTCTGCAAACTGGCGTCGGAAAACCCCCCCGCCCGTATATGACATCTGTGCCCATGCAAGTACATGCACTTTCTAATCTTAATCTTTTGGAGATTTTTTTTTAAATATCTCGTTTGCATTCCCATGCTTTTGTTTGCATTGGGTAACTAAAGACGATCTCTAAAATACACTTTTTTTTTTTTATGAGGACGTTAATCTTTTTCAGACAAAAATAGCCTCAGAAAAAAAACCTGCAAACAAAATCAAAAAAGTAAAAAACGGCTGTTGTAAAGATCGACCTCAGCTGGCATACAGAATAATTTCAAAATATGGAAATGCAAATGAGATACTTTAAAAAAAATTTCTTATAAGATTAATATTACAGGGCACGCGTTTTCATGTGAGTGAAGTAACCTCTTAATTAAGTAGTGGAGATTCTTTGCAAAAATCAACTTCATACTGTATAGTACTGTGTTTACTCTCATAATAGTTGCACTTTTTTTTGCCAAATTTTTATTGTGAAAGTCTAGGTGCAACTATTATGCGGAGAAATCTACTGCATAATATTGTACACTGAAATGCTGAAACATTACTGGTATAAAAAAACACATAATAAAATTAGTAACTTACCAAATGTTTCCAGATTAAGATGTTTATTAAATACCATTTTCTTTTTATGGTAATATTTTTATAGATGTAAAATTTACAAATAATAATCTTTGTGAAAATTTAAACAAAAAATTATCATAATAAATTTCTTTTACTAAAGGTTTCAGTATCACTATTGTAATGAGAGTCGGTGTCTGAAGAATCTCCGTCATTCCATAAAATGTCATCTTCGCTTCCGTCCAAAGCGTCAAAGATACCCATCTTCTTAAAATTTTTTGGAAATTATATCGCTTGTCATTAAAGTCAAGCTTTGTAATGTCCAACTACACATTAGTTCCAGGGATGGGCGCCTTACTTTTCCACTGGGAATTTTCTCGTTGTTCCCATTGATTATCCAATATCCATATACTTGTCTCATATTGTCTTGCAGAATCTCTGTGACTCCTCCGGGAATTATCACAAGATCTGTTTTGCCTTCTGAAAGTTTTTTCTTTACATCATCAACAAAATGTCTTCGGAAACTATCAAGTACCAGCATGGCTGTTTTTTTGAGCAATGCTCAAGACCTTTTCTTCCAAACGTTGATCTTTCATAATTTTTTCATCCATTCAATTCATGAAAAGAAAATAGTTTGACGATTTTTTCTGCTTCAAATCAGGGGTGAGACTATTACACAAGTAAACACGGCAGTCTATTGAGTGCTGCTTTGCAGAATTTCTGAGCATCGAATACCAAGTACTAGTGTATACTAAGGAAGAAACAATCATGCACACACTCTAATCAATACTGACCACTCGACTGGAGGCAGAATTTTTTTAAAAAGAAGTTACCAGGCAAATTTAAAAGAAAAATTGCTTAAATTAAAAACATTGAAAAGTGGGAAGGGTTAGTTCCAGGCCATTGGACAACCGCTCTGGCTTCAAGTTTAATCTTCAGCAGCAGTTGAGGGTAGGCAGATTAAAAAAAAAAAAAAAATGTAAGATTTTTGCATTGTCTGAAAACATACTTTCTCTGTTTACTTTTAAAATTTAATTTTATTCCAAAATTTAATAAGTCATGCACATTGTTTTAAAATGTTTAAAACCAGCAACACTACTTGAAAAGTTACATTAAATAACCCGAACAATACACACACACAAAAAAAAACTATTCAATAAAAAACTTAGATTATTGAACTCTTTTCCTCTGTAGTAACAATAAATTACTTAAATTTACACTAACTAGCTTTTAATCAGCTACACCTCTATTATTCTTTAAAGAAAAACCAAAAAATATACATAAAAATAGTATCTTGCACCTACAAATCCTCCTCCGAAATATTTTATTGGTGCGACTTATTTTCTACTGTTGAATAATCCTTTCAAAAAGAGAGATCAAGCTCGGTACATAATTTAGCAATCTTAAATATACATTCTAAAAGAATAATCAAAGTAGTATTATACGGACAAGTCAGATTTAAAAAATAGTATACAAACGCAAAAACCGAACGGGCATGGTGTCAGTTCTTTAAAAAATTAGCTCGGTACATAATATTCGCAATGTTATGGTTATTGACATTCATTTAAAAATAATAATAATAATAATTAACGCGAAAGCATAATACGAACAAAAGGGGCTATGAAAAAAAGACGAAGGTCGAATCGCGAGTCACATGTATTGTAGTCGAGGCTAACGAGAAAAACAGGCTACCGCGGTGGGTCCGATTCTTCTTTCTTTACAGACCGCTGGAGTCACGTGATGCACAAATGCACCAATGAAAGTGTGCGAAAAGAGCATCACGTGACTCCAGCGGTCTGTAAAGAAAGAAGAATCGGACCCACCGCGGTAGCCTGTCTTTCTCGTTAGCCTCGTATTGTAGTAAATAAAGCATTCCGCCTAGATCGAAAGTTGAGTTGTACGAGCACTACTGCTTCATCCGCCGGAATCCAGATAGATTTTTCGCTGTTAGCGAAACGAGATCGACCAATCAGGAAGCTTGCTTCCTTAAAACAGGGAAAAGTTCGCGAAATGTGAGCTTCTGATTGGTCAATCTCGTTTCGCTAACAGCGCAAAATGTATCTGCATCCCGGACAGAATTTAGAATAAAAAATATTATTTAAATAATATTAATTTATTATATATTATTAATAATTATTAATTATAAATAATAATTATTAATTATTTAAACTATATTATTCATATTATGTAATATATAATTAATATTATATTAAATATCAATAATTATTAATTATAAATATTATTAATAATTATTAAATCAATTATAATTAAAAATTAACTTAAATAATAAATATTTATTTAGTGAGAAATGCAGCCTCAGCTGCGTGAACAATAATCAAATATTCCAATGTAAATTTAAAATAAAATATTTAATAAGAATTATTTATTTTTCATTCGTTTTTATAAAGTAGAAGTAATTTTCATACGAACTGGGAGTCATGTATTTTCGGGGAGAAGGGCAAATTGTGCATTTAGTAAATCCGGGTCCGGGTGTGCTATGAAAAAGAAAAAAAGGGGGGGGGATGCCTCCTCATTGGATTTTGAAATTAAAGTAAAAAAAAAAAAATCTGCTTTTGAAAAACACAGAAGAATTTATTCCTTTCGAGTATGTTTAAAAAAAGGGAAGCTGGAATTTTCCGTTTAGGGGAGAGGGGGGCATAGGAGAGCAACTACCCCTCCCTAGATTTTGAAGTAAGTAACTAATTTTATTTTCTTATTTTGAAAAACATAATAAAATTTATTCTTTGCGAGTGACTAAAAAAAAAGAAACCAAGAATTTTCCGTCAGGAGGCGGCGGGCGGGGGGGGGGGGGGGGGTTATAGAACAGTCATTTGTTCCTCCCAGAATTTTAAAATATAAGTAACTAATTTTTTTTTCCACCGGTTTTGAAATAGTGAAATTTATTTAATTCGACTAACTTAAATTAAAAGAGGAACTAAAAAGTTTCAGTTGAGGGAACGGTATAGGAGGCCCATTGCCCTTCCCTGTATTTTGAAATTGTATAAACTAAATTTTCTTTTTTTCCTATTTTGAAAACATAGAAGAATTTTTTTTTTCGAGTAACTTAAAAAAAAGGAAACAAGAATTTCCGTTTAGGGGATAAGGTGGCATAGGAGACCAATTACCTCTCCCTAGATTATTTCAATTTAAGTAACCCAATTTTTTCTCTCCTGTTTTGAAAAACATAGTAAAATTTATTCTTTGCGAGTAATTTAAAAATTAAGGTAACCAAAATTTTCCGTTAAAAGAGGGGAGCCTAGGGGAGTCATTGTTGCTCCCTGGATTTTGAAACATATATGTAACTGAATTTTCTTTTTCTCCGATTTTGTACATAGTAAAATTTATTTATATTCATAAACTTAAAATAAAAGAGAAGCAGTATATCAGAAATATCAGTTGAGCGGGGGAAGGGGGGAAAAGGGGGATAGGAGAAAAAAGCCACCTTCCCTGGATTTTGAAATTTAACTAATTAAATTTTATTTTTTTATGAAATGCATAGTAAAATTCATTCTTTTTCAGTATTTTAAAATAAAAGAAATAAAAAAATTCCGTTAAGGAGGGGGGGGGGGTGGGGGTGGAAGGCCCATTGCCATCCCTGAAGTCTGAAATTTAATTAACGGAAATATCTTATTTTCTCCGATTTTGAAAAATATAGTAAAATTTATTTATTCCGAATAACTTAAAATTAAACAGAAACTAAGAAGTTTCTGTTGGGGGAGAGATTCACCCCCCTATATCTCACTTTTGGTAGTTAATTTTCGGTCGATTTTTTTTCATGTTTATGTATTTAAACTTTATCTTAAAGTCAGGTTAAAAAGAGTTCATTTTTTTTGGAGGGGGGGGGGGGCGGAGCTGTAACCCGAGGACGGCATTCTCTTTCGGACTTTGAAATTTAATTTTAACTAAATTTTCTTTTTCTCTGATTAACACAAAATAAAATTTATTCCTTTCGGACAACTAAAATAATTAAACACTAAGAGAAAAAGACGAACTGGTAAAATTATGAGATAAAATTATTTCAATACTGCAGCATTACTACAGAAGCAAAATCTCATTATTTTAAAAGTTTATGATGACTTCAGATAAACTATAGTATGTTTGAAGTTGATAGCACAGAGTATTTTTAAAACAAAGTACCACAAAATTACGCCACATTAGCCGCAGAATTTCTAAAGTATTTTCATAGTCGAGATTGCACTACAGAAAATCTATAGTTGACTATAGAAAAACCTCAAAAATACTCCACTTCTGTAGAAAAACTGCAGTTCATTTTTAGCTGGGTAATCTCAGATAGCAACATATTTGTACAATATATCAGATTGTTGTGTCAGTTAATCGAAAGGTGCTTTTAAGGAAGTACAACATACATACTGCAAACAAACTGCTTTCAGGAAATATATAGTATATATAACACATAGTATATATACAAATTTATTATCACATAATATAAACTAACCAACACGATGCTGGAATGTCGCACACTACTGTTGTTGTCTGACTTCGGTGCATAGAGACTGCATTCATAATACACTATGTTCTTTTCTACCTATTATATAAATGATGATTTTGGCAAGCAGAGAAATTCAAATTTTTATGTTCTATTTATTTGAATTTTTTTACTCTAAAATTTTTTAACGTTTTAAAGCAGCCATGATTTTTTTTTTTTATATGATACCGTCAAGTTTTGACGGGTTCCATCTAGTTATACATTAAGCACCTTGATGTGCACCTCAGGGCTGTATATCAGTTTCAATATGTTTGAAATTATGTAACATCCTTAAAGTACATTGCAAACGATTTTTCAACGTATACCATAATGTAACGGACTTTTTAAAAATTTTTACTAACGAACTAGTAGTGATACGCCCTTCGTTTTCAAAACCGTAGTAAACCTCAATAACATGTTCAGTTACATAGTAAATACTGGGTTTGCACGCGACTTAGAGTACAAATAAGCAGACAGGTAGGCGGTCAGAAAAACATAAGTCATAAACATTTTTCATCTATAGTATAGAAGCACCTAAAAGAGTAGAAAGTAAAGAAACACTTCTTAACTACCGTGTAAAGTGTTATAAAGATTTTAAAAAATAATGAAATCAATAATTACTTTTATTAGTTTCACGTAAAATAAAGAATTTACGTAGAATACCAAAGATTGAAATCATTCGAAAACATTTTTTCATAATATCCCCAATATCTGTATATCACACATAAATGCGTATTGAATTGTATCACACATAAATACGTACCCACATAAATCCGTTTTGAAAGTTTCAACGTTGCAGTAAAAAATACTTGCTTTCAAAAACAAATATTTTTTTGAATTATAAAACAAGGAGATAGTTTCAAATACCACCTTATGATGTAAAATAATATCCTGCCATTTGAATAAAATAAAATCGAAAATCAATTAACTATCTATGTTTGCAATCCCTTTAACGTGTACCACTGATATTATTTTTTTTTGTTTGTTTGTTTGTTTTTACATTTTTGAGGCAGATTACATTATGCGTTTTTCTTGTTATAATTCAAATCCATCTTATTGTCTTGTCATGAGTGTTATTTTCTATTTTGTTTCGTGAGAATACATTAAAGAGATAACCCGTGATTAACGGAATGACATATAGTCTGTAATATACTGCCTTCTTCGCTAAAATCATACATAAATCATCTTAACAGTCTTCAAGTCATCTTAAAATTTTAAAATTAAAAACATGGAAAGCTTTCAAAATATCTAAGTTGCTGGATTTTCACTTAACGATAACTAATTAGATTTTGAATATTTTTTTTTAAATCCTTGTTTTTAAAAGTATATAACTGTGTGCAATTTTTTTTTTCTTTTTTGATTTAAAAACACTTATTTTTTTTAATTAAAAATATCCTCTTTCAACGTTTTAACTTAATTTAACCTTTCGATGATGAAATTTTCACATCTTGTAACTTTAAGGCTATTTAGGATAAATAATAAACTATATACTTTTCTGGTATTATCTGATTCATGTAACACGAGTAAACTGTTATATGCAGATGTTACCATTTGAAGCAAAATAATGTATATTTTTATAATATATTTTCAGCGCCGAAACCATGAGCGACATTTAATATCACATGTTATTATCAATCGGTTCACACCAGTAAAAATTTTGTAAGATACCTTGCGAAAGAATTGGTAAAAGGGTATTCATTTTTCCGTCAACCGTACATCCATATACTTCGAATTTACATTAATTAGATTAACTCTAATCGTTATATTATGTCCTCACCATTTTTGCAATATTAGAGATAATTATGAGTAATGTAAATAATATTGTATTTCGTAATGATTTTTCACAGAAGTAAAAACAAATTATGTCGTTACATGTTACCAATAATGATGACTTTTTATACAAAATCGATGAATAGAAATTTGTATTTCCATAAAATCTTCTGCGTCACTTAAAATAGTCACTTTTTCTGCACTGCGCAGTTATAAAACTATTTAGACTAATGTGTATTTTAATCTAAGACTTTACAAGATAATTTTATAAAATAAAATGTATTTCTCGTTTATAATTAATTACATAAAAAATGTAAAGGAATAGAGGGAAGTATTAAAAATGTCTAAGAAAAATCAAGTCACTTAAATACTTTAAACCTGCCCACGTATTATCAACTACCATTTATTAAGGTTAATTTTAGTTAATAAGAAAAGAAAATGTTTCCTTCATGATTAGTATTACTAGAAGAAAAATTAAGTAATAGTAATTACTCATAATAATTAAACTACACATCTTTAAATGACGTTAATCAACTTATTTTACTTAATCAAAGATCTTACAGGTACAATTATTTTCAAGGCCAAATATCGGTATTTTTTTTTTTTTTATGGAAAATTAAATCTAGTTTAAACGGACGAAATTTCGCCTTATTTAAGGAGAGATTTTCTATAAGGAAATCCTGGTACCGAAGAATTTCTTAGTCTGGAAATTCAAGGACCCCTACGAACCCTGTTAATGTATTTATAATTGTACTACTTCTGCTGGAAATGTTTGTGTTGTTTGTAGTCACTTAATGAATGAATTGAAGGCTTAATACAAGATCATCGAGAAAGGTTTAAGAGCACGAATGCCTCCTTCACTACCGAACGTCTGAAGTTCACTTCTCCGAAACAGTTAATCTATAAAATTAGAATCAATTTCCTGGTTCTTTGAAAAGAAACTTATGCGTTTTAAATTATTTTAATAATTAAGGTAAATCCACCAGCAGTGACCCACTTAAGGACACTTATCTAATTATTATTAATCCGGCAGTAGTCGTGTGTTGGTGTTTTTGCCGACCATATAAATTATCTTCACCTAACTCATATCCCCTTACAATTAATATAGAAAACTAACCTGTTGTTGACTTTAATTTTTTTTTTACATCACCATAGTGAAGTAATAAGATTCTTTCTTTTTCCGTCATGTAATTATTTCCAAGCTAAGTTGAAATTGATGGAAAAGACTGCGCAATGATCACTAATGTCAGTTCATTTTACTTTTTCCATTATTCCAAATCTCATTAATAAAATGTATAATTTAAGTAATCTGCCAATTTATAACTTCATTGAGATGTAATTTTCGAATATTAAGTTAAAAATGTTCTTATTTTACATTTTCTGTATCCGGGGAGGCAGTGGCAAAAATATCGACAGCGAGTACTAACGTTCTGAAAAAAAACGCGACTACTCTCGGCTTAAAGTGATTGTATATTACAAAAGATGTGCATTTTTTTAAGCTAGTCTTAACCTTGCATGAATCAGAATAAACATTTAAAAGTTTCAAAATATATAATACGGAAAAAAATGAAAAATAAAAAATGTTTCCTTCCTCTGTGCTTCGGTGGGCTTAGTAAATTCCTAATGCGCGAACTTTTAAAAGATTAATCTTTAAATGATACATTGGCACTGGCATTTTTGAATAAAAAATTCCCTTTTATTAAGTACGGACAAAAATTATATTCAAATAAACTTTATTGTAAGTTCCTGTACCATTCAATTATTTCAGCATTTTAGGAAAACAAGTACTTTGCACCTGAAAGGGTTCATTCAAAATTAAACGTAACATTACAGAAACAATGTTTTAAGTTAAAAAAATTATCTCTTAATGAAATCTCTATGAATTCACCAAAAAATCTGTTTTTGATGACACCCTAGAAAATAAACAAATGTGTGCCAACAGTAAATATATATATATATTCCAAACAATGTATGGAAAGACAACATTTAAAAATATTCGTCCATGAGATTTCTTTCAGTTGTTTTTCGGAAATGCCTTTTGGGCTTATTACAGATATAACGATACACATAATGTAGAATAAGTCATTCTACAAAATGTAGAAATATTTTATACATAAAATCTGTTTCATAAAATGTCCATCTATAATATAATATTGCAAATCTCCGACTAACCTTAACACTTCGCATTTACAATGACAGTTGGCCATTTAACATAAAAAGAATGGAATAAAACAGCATAAATGTTAAATTTTCAGAAAGATGGGTATAAATGAGAATTTTTGAGAGATGAGCTAAATTTTAAAATACATATATTTGGAGTTATGGTTATTCATATTTCCATTCCTGATAAAAACAAACAGCTTAAAGAAAGAATTAAATTGATTGGGACTTTTTTTTTTATTCTAAAAACCATGCTACTTCACATGCACTACTTTCGCATACAGGGTAAAAAATCAGTGAAACTTTTCTCGTCTTTTGCCTAAGAACCAATGAAGTCCGGTTTTAGTTTTTGAGTGATGTTTCAGACAAGGCAGCTGGTTTTTTTATGTATTGGTTTATAAAACGAAAAAACAGATAATCATGTCAAAATATTCCTGCTGCTAACTTGCTGGAATTTAACTGGAGTCATGAAAATGATTCTCTAAAGTTTTTGCATCATTTAATACGAACCGTGGACCGGTTCGGATTCGTATAAAATTGGTTTACCCGAACTGACGATGGAATCTAATTTCTACCCCAAGACAATATTTGTGCAACAATTACTTAAACGCATGCTTCATTTCAGTTAAATAACATGTTTTAGGGAAAGGTTTTAGACCGTTAAATCTTCATTATCTTGAAAGGATGATGTTCATTATTATGCAGAAAACGACTATGTCAGCAAACAACAATACATTGTATTAAAACTATAATAATATTTTTTTTTTATTCTTACGTACATAATAAATAAATGTTTCTTCCATACTTTTAAAAGTGCATTTTAAAGGATATTCATTTAATTTTAGTGTGGAAAAAACACACAAAAAAAGAGGCGCTCAAATACTATAAAAGCTTTGCAAATGTATTAATATAAGTATTTAAATGAATATTTTTTGAAAAAATTCTAAGTAGAAGTATTTTTTGTCAAATAATTTTAATCATAACCCAAAGTATTCGAAAATACATACATTTATATGAATGTTTGAATGTGACTGGAAAAAAAAATTGCAAAATTAATAATGTAATAATAAAAAAACCCCTCCAAATAGACATGCTGTTTAATATGCAAACAAAACTTTTAAGAATGATCTACTGTTTTTATAATAAATGAGAAATCATTTTTAATTCTTAAAAACAGATACATAATATCATAATTGGATATTACAAATGGATATGACGATACATTTAACGGTTTCTTCTTAAAATACAATATAAAAAAAAGCAGGAAAACAAAACATAACAAATCGTTATAGCTTTCAGTGAGATGAATATTTTATTAATGTACCATAAACATTTCAGTCTGGTTAATTTCAAAATTTTCTTAATCCTACAACAAGCTCCAGAAAATCTTCTTCGATTCTTTAAGTCATTTAGAGAGATTAGCTAAAAAGAGGAGATAACTTTACATTTTAGTGTCTTGGAATACGAAATTTAAGTAAGACATATCCACAGATGATAAAAGAAGTTAATGAGTTATTTTGCTTTTTAATTTGGTGCTAGCTAATGTAAAAAAATTGTATGTACATTAAAAATTTTTGTTCTTTTATTTTCCGTTTTGTTAAATGTCTAAACATTATACTTTTTTAAAGTCTTTACAAAAATAGTTTTTCGCTTTTAAACGGGAAAGAAGATAAGAAAAAGTGCACGAAAGAATTAAGTAAGATTTTCTTATTGCTCTTATATAATGAAATAACTACTCGTTGTGCGTGGATTCTGGCGAGAGAAGAGAAAAGCGCGATATGATCGCAGTTAATGATAATGTAAAGGTAGGTTTCAACATTTAAATAACTGTTTTAAATCTGTTATCAAAAGTAACGTTTCACCAATATTACAGTTGTCTTATTTAATTATTTATGTCTTAAAAGACAATAAAGAATGACACATTTTTTTACTGTTATTTAAATTTAGGTATCTAGAGGAGAGAATTTACTAAAAGTTTACATTTTTAGTTCATTTTAGGAGAGATGAAAAAGGAGAAATATATCGGAATGAGAAAAAGAATAATGAGTGATATAAAGAAGTGCTGCTTTTTCCTTTGGAGCAAGTGTGATTATCCAATTATCCTAAGTTCACTTGCTTGTGTAGGTGTTGCTTCTTACTGACAATTATCTACGCGAATCATATAAGCAGAGGAATGATGTGAATGTGTGACGGTCTTTCAAACGAAACCAAACCTGTATTTACTCACGATTTTCCAAGGTTCGATGGAAACCATGAAAAACTCTGAATAATTAGCCGACCTGGTGCGATTGGGTTCGAAGCCATTACTTCTTGTGAATCGCACTGCACACAGAATCTCTCTGACACTGGTGTCGCCACCTGTTAGTAAATAGTTACACCTGAAAATATTTCGTAGTTATTTTCCTATTTCCATATAGTTATATAGTAGAAGTTTTCAATGTTCATAATTTCATTGTGTTTCATCCGGAAATTCAACAATTGATAAAGTAATTTGGCTCTTGAAAAATGCCTTATCATTTAAAATGTAACTTATACTTAATACTACGTTTATTTTTTAACATTTCTCAGCATCGTTATAAATGCATTTGGTCTAGTTGGTTCAGCTAACGTTATTCATTAGTTTAGTATTTTTTATACATCATTGAATGAGTTATCATTGAATGTATTTATCTGTTTCGAAAGAAATAAATTTATTTTGGGTATTTTACCTCGTTGAAAGATTAATAAAAAATATTTGGCCGCATTATAAGAAAACTTAAAAATTGCTAGAACATAATTCTTCACGTGAAAACTTTCTTATAAAATTTCTTTTTTGTATTTAGCTATACGAAATAATACACACAAATTACATTCCCGTTTTTTAATAAGGAAAGCTGGAAAATGTCTGAAAAGAAATTCATAAAATTGTTTTTGTAATATTTTCTTCATTTACTGTAAGTTCTCATGTACTTATATTTGAAAATCGTCTCACTTAAATATTAATTTAGCAATTTCAAATTCTCTATAAGTAATGAAAAATAAAGCATTTTTCTGTCAATATCTGTGAATTTTCAACGAAGTTCGTTAAACGATTTTAATTTATTTGAAAAAGAAAAGAAAGTAATTTTACATATTATGCTTACATTTCACTTCATTTACAATAGAGGCTAACAGTTGAAACATAACACTTTTAGATAGAGCATGTTCACATGACTGTATTGAAAAGACAGAACACACAATTGAGAAGCTTTGAAGATTTTGATAAGCTACAAACAAAAGTCCAAGTTCATGTTTTGGAATTAAAATACTATATAAATAAAATATACGAGACTATTTTAGAACTGTATTCATATGTTCATTTTTCGTTTTTAAGTAAATAATAACAAAATGTTTTGAATACTTTTAAAAGAGATTTTTCGTTTTACTTCAAAGTAAACGGACAATAAAACTTACTAATGTTATAAATCATGCATAGTAAACATGATTTTTAAAACATTCGTCCTTAAGTTATTCGCTTTAAATGCATCTCGGCATTTAAAAGGAATAAGCTATAAAGAAATATTTGTCTACAACATTATAAAATAAAGATGAATATATTGATAAAAGCAAATAATTATCGGGAATGGTATTAGCAGTTTCCAAAAAAGAAATCATGACACATTGCATTAAAAGGTTAATACTGTAGTAATGGCTTTTTTCAATAAGGAGAATGATTGGGTTCACAATGTGTATAATTCTAATGATGAGCACAAATCCGTCTTAAAACTTTGAGATCTATGGCCGAGTGTCGCTCGGGTTGTCGTTTTCGATAAAGCGAACTAAATCCGTGAGTCCCTTTTAACTCTCTGAGCTATAAAAATACCTACTATATACGTTCGCGGTCTTTTCGTATATTGTATACGAATCTTTTATTTTGAAAAAAATAGGCGGCAGCTCTAAACAGAAGAAAATATACAAAAATATCTAAAATCAGAGCTTAAATCGAACTTCTTGTGAACCTTGTGGTGTTACTCTTTGTGCTTTGAAATGTACCACACAAAAGCAAATTTTACTAAATAATGTTTATTTTTTTAAATGCCTATTTTCAGATATTTTTACAACATTTGACTAAGTTTTTATTCCTGTCTATGTAAAATTTTATGTTAAAAAATTATGTTTTCATATGCGGAACTTTTTAAAATATATATATAAAACATGCTTCTTTCAATAATTTCTCGTTAAACATTGATTTTTAGTATATTTAAATAGTTCATTGCTTATGAATAAGAATAGTTTGACATTTATAATAAGAAAGAATATATTAAAACACGTATATTTCCAATATTTTAAAAAATATATCATGACAAGTACCAAATACAGAGGGTGCTATGAGGTTGAAATAGATTTGACCTCAAAGTCTTAATAAAATAGTCTAAATAAAATTCTATTCTCTTTTTAAAATGTAATTACAGGCAACAGTTAAAAAAAAACTTTATATTTTAACGACATATATATATTTTTTTATATAGTAAAATTTTCATTTTACATTAATTATTTTTTTAATCCTAAAAAGGACCTTCATAAACAGATCTTTGTTAAAATTTAAGATTCGGTTTCACTATTAAACTAGTATTATGTTGTGGCCATCACAAAACTTTCTTCTATATAAATCACGTCATTTAAATCATTTAAATAGTATAAGAAATTACATCAATTTAGAACCAATTCGAATCAAAGTATGCCTGAATTCGAAGTTTGATGAAAATTCGTGCATTAGTTATTGAGATAGAGCTGTAGGTGAAATTCTGAAAAATTCAGCATAGCAGCGCGACCTGTTGAGCGATTTGCACCAAAACACAAACAGCAATAATCCATATTAAGGTATACAGGAATCTGAAGTTTGATGAAAATCGGTGCATTAGTTCTGGAGCTAGAGCTATTGTGGAAATCACAAAAAATGCAGCACAGCAGCGCCACCTGTTGAGCGATTTACACGAAAAGGTGCAAAACATCATTTCATGTCAAGGACTAACTGAATCTGAAGTTTGATGAAAATCCGTGCATTAGTTCTGGACATTGAGCTATTGTGGAAATCGTGAAAAATGCTGCATAGCAGCGCCACCTGTTGAGCAATTTACACCAAAGCATAAACAGCACTAATTCATATCCAGGTATACCTGAATCTGAAGTTTGTTGAAAACCCAAGTATTAGTTGTTGAGATAGAGCTATTTCGGAAATCTCAAAAAATGCAGCATAGCAGCGCCACCTGTTGAGCGATTTACACCACAAGAGGCAAAACGTCAATTCATGTCAAGCACTAACTGAATCTGAAATTTTATGAAAATCCGTGTATTATTTCTTGAGATTGAGCTATTACGAAAATCGTGTAAATGCTTCAAAATGCAGCATAGCAGTGCCATCTGTTGGGCGATTTGCACCAAAACGTTACCAGCACCAATTCATATCAAGGATTAACGGAATCTGAAGTTTTATAAAAATCCGTGCATTAGTTCTTGAGATAGAGCTTTTGCGGAAATCCTGAAAAATGCTACATAGCAGCGCCACCTGCAAGGAGATTTACACCAAAAACTTATCAGCACCAATCTATATCAGGGACTACCTGAATATAAATTTTTATTAAATTCCGTGCATTAGTTCTTGAGATAGAGCGCCCACAAAATTTGTGTCACATACAGACAGACAGGCGGACGGACAGACAGACAGACAGACAGACAGACTCACAGACAGACATTTTGTAAAAACATGTTTTTTGGAATCTCTGACCCATAAAACGTATAAATCCATCGAAAACTGGAATTCGAAAATTTTCATGAAACCAATACTTTCTTCCTGTCAAGATAGAAGAAAGTAAAAATTATAACTACAGTTTTAAAAATATTTAAAAAAAAATTTAAGTTGGGTTTAAAACAATATTTGCGATTTATAAAGATTATACGGTACTTATTATTTTGTCTATAAAATTACAAACTTTTAGTCTAGCTAAATTAGAAGTTTAGTTAGTTCAAAAACTGTTAGAGCAATAGACATTTTACACAAAAATCTCTATCATCGAAACAAAAGGAAACTTTTAGTTATATATAAAATATAAATTATAAGTTAGCCGATCCGCCTAGCGTTGACTGAGATTACCATGTTATGAATTTAACACTTTTAGCGCATAATCTGCAAAATAAATATCTCGAAATTAATAGATTCGATTCTTAGCATATTTAAAAGTAAGCGTTTATGAATGAAATTGTCAAATGAAAACATTACCGAAATTTCTCTGATAGATTGAACACCCCCCCCCCCCCCCCTAAAAAAAGATGAATAAAGAATTTACAAACAAACGAAAAAGAAATATTTACTGACATTTTAAAGAGACAATTACTTAAAGAATACCAGAGTCAAACACAAAAAGATACTGTTTCCAGTCTATGACTTCCTTTAATTCTTCTAGCAATTTTGAACGCCCTCCCCCATTACGATATCATACGTTATCATCCCTCCCCCCCCTTTCCACTTGCCTCCCTAATGATATATTTATCAATGTCTAAAGATAATTTTACATTTTGCAATGTTTTTTTGGTTTTTTTTTTTTTTGGTTTTTTTTGTTTTTGTTTTTGTTTTTGTTTTGTTTTGTTTTTTGTTTGCAGTGATATTCCGATATAATTATACATTTATTATTCGCATAATTTATTGATTCAATTGAGGACCAGTCAATAAAATATCACTATTATACAAGAAATAATTTTATATCAAGTAACACAAAAAAGAAATAGTTACTGTTTAAAAGTATTTAATTAAATCTTTTGATTATATAATGCATTCAACAGTAAATATATCTTTCTTGCACACAGGTGAGCAGTATTTTTTTTTTTTTATTCTCTTTACTAGTATACAGTAGCAAGTATCATCTCAAACATATTTCGTATCTGGTTTCTTGAACTGCGGATTGTATATGGATACACATATGACAGGAGAATTTGAATGCCAAATGTTGTGTATTCTATACTTTGGAATTAAATAATTTTACAATCATTTAATTATTTTGATAGCTTTGAATTTTCATAAAAATAAAAAACAGATTGAAAAGAATCTGACGAACAAGTTAAAATAAAAGTGAAATTTTTGTTTAAAATATGATAACGATATCAAAAGGAAAAACTCCCTCTCCCTAGAGATAACTTACGATATCATGTGCCAGAACCACCCACCGTCCCTCCTAAAGTGATAACATTATGTATGTACATTCCCTTTTAGGGACCATGTAAGAACTGATTAAGTTTTCTGATAGTTTTCTGGGTGATGCTAATCTTTCATTGTCTAAGTTAATATCTTCCAGAATTTTACCAGCACCAATAAGCTTTCCCCCATTAATTAATTTTGCGGCTCTTATAAACTTTTTCGAATTCTCAAAGTCTTCATCTGTTTGTTTCAACAGAAGATTATTTCTTCAATTCGGTAAGATTGTAGATGATTAGTGCGGTATCCTTGGAATTTGGGAGTTCTAAACTGAGTTATCTTCCATTTTCGGAATTTACATCAATTATGGAAGATACGGAACTGAAAATTTCAAATATTTTCTCTGCTTCTTCAAAAAATGGCACTGGTTTTTTTTTTTATCAAGTATCTCACATTGTTTCGTGGAACTTCACGGACACCAATTCCCTTTGACTTTGACCGGGAAGTTAATTTTTTCCAAGTCTCTTGCTGTTAAGTCTGTAAGTTTTCTCATTTATATATTAAAACTGGCAAACTAGCGCCGTCTGTAGTATGTTTTAAACGTCTTGACCACGCCCTAGTCTATGAGTTGAATCAGACACGTGATCTTTGGAATCAAAAATTTAACTTTTACTTCAGTACTTTTCCATGAAAATAATAAATTCTTATTAAAATAATTAGTTATATTTTTCGAGATAATTGTATTTTTTTATCCTTCCTAATCGAGATAAAAATAAGATTTTAAAAATACGCATAGATTATTAAATTAAAGTGTTTAAAATCTTGTTACTTGTAATATGTGAAGTAAAATTTAATCATCTTTAAAGTTTTTAATATTCATAAAGCTAAGAAGAGGATTACGCCGACTGTAATTTAAGACACTACATAAGGGGAAAGAATGACATTTCAGCCATAGATAATTCAATTAAATTCGTGTTACCTTATCGCAGTGCAAAGCAAAACACATATAAAGAAGATTAATTTTCATTTCTGATCTTACGAAGATTCCAAAATTGTATTTAAATCAAAGTCATCTTTTTAAATTATATATGTTTAAGAAGATTATTCAAAAACATTGTTAGTTTACATGTTTAGGCAATTAATTACAAGATTCAAAAATTTAAATAGTCATATATCTAAACATAATAAAATGTAGTCTGATGATCTTTGTTTGAAACCATCAATCTTAGCAACTGACGATAAGATGGAGCAATGGTATGTCTATTTGAATTTGAGATGTGTATGAGAAAATGTATCTGCTTAAATACAAATCTCTTTATCCTCGAATTATTTCTACTGAGCATATTTGTCTATAAAAAATTATAACTAACAAAATTTCAATTAGCTGCACAATCGAGAAGCCATACAAGAATTAGTATTTTATATGTTAAATGTAAATAAACAATGATCTGTGCAGAGAGTCATTCATTTTTGAGATTCATTGATAAAAATTAAAAGAAAAACTTTCTTGCATTGAATATTGTAGCACTTGTAGTATTACCATTTAAATTTTATGCTTTTCAAAAATTCATATCTAAATTATCGTGCTTAATTTTGTTAATGAAAAAAAAATCATAAAAACGCATTTAGCGTCATTCATCTATGAACTAGTGAAATTTGTTTTTTTGCTTTAGATGTAAAGGTTTTGGCAACTCAACTCGATTTTCCACGTATTAATTTCTGAAATGGACAAAGGTAATAAATTCTGGCTTTTGTTTGTATGTGTCAGTTTTCTATGTGTGATTTATTTTATTGAAATTAATTGATTTCATGAAACTCCAAACCATTTCTCTTTGTTCATTTCGACCTACACTGATAACTCTGTGTGCCCATAAACCAACATAAATGTATGGTAATCATACTAAAGCAGATAGTTTCTATATCAATGAATTGTTTTAAGAACTCTTTAATGTTGAACTCGATCCAATAGTTCGGTTTAAAAAATATATGCAATCAAAAACTATCCACAGTATCTTTTAAAGACACATAGTTAAATAGATTCCGGTGCGCAATGTGCAATCCTTTTTTTAATTTGTCGATTTTTTAAAGATTTTTTTAGTAAATTTTTATTCAAAATTTTATTATCTGAACTCAGATTTAATTCATAGAAACGGACAGTTTTTTTTTCTACTGTTGCTAGTTTTTATAAAACCCAAATAATTATATTTAGAAAAAAAAAAAAACACTTACATATGGTGAGGAGTTCGATTACATGTCCATTAAATTTGTGTCATATTTATGTAAATCTTTTGATGAAGTTTTTAATTTTGTTGTGAAATATTATCCGGAAACAAACACTGAATTATTTTTATTGTTTGAAGTGGAAAGTTTTAATCTTAACATATGTGTTGTCACACTGTGAGTTTACAATATGGTAGGATTTTTTGTCTCATAATGAGACGTACGTTGCATGTACTGACATAACAATGACGTCACAATTTTCTTTTAATTGTCAGAAAAATATTTTTTACAGTAAGTAACATGTTTTAAAGAATTTTTGTAGTTTTTAAAAGTTTTCTAAGAAGTTCACGTATCAGTCACAATGTGACATCGCTAAGTGGTGGCATTTTGGTCACAGTTGTGACGTGACCACAACGACTTACGGTGACGTCACTGTGACCATACATGCTATAACGGCAGTCGTTCGGCAGTTAACAGGGTGGGAACGGACTTTAGTGGGTTGGTTGGTTGTATGGGGTTTTATGGCGCAAAATCCCTTTGGGGACATGCTGTGCCAACGGACTTTAGTGGGCACCCTATATTTTTATTTTAAGACATTTTTGTTAACTAATTAAATATTTATCATCGTTTGAGTATTTTATTAGTGATGCATTCAAAAAAACAGCAAAAGCTAAATAAAATTCAACAGAATAATTTTGTTCACCTAGATTGTCAAAACTGTGCGTCGTGGCGATATTTCAATATTCTTTTATCGGGTAATCTTTTTAAAACAGAACCAATTAGTATTTGTTTAGAGCGTGGGTCTAACGGGGTTGTCGAACGTATCTCGAAGAGCTAATAAAACCACAGTTGTTTAAATAAATAACTATGGTATTTACAATTGCAACACTTAAAATAAAATGACTTAGCATATTCAAAAATATTTCATGTCATAATAAAGCTCTTTATTGAAAACTTTTAAGCACATTTTCTTTTAAATATCTAAATGCTTAATCGCCTACATTGTGTCAAATAAAACAAATTTTCTTTTTTAAATATAAATGTTTAATTATTTTGATTATGTCAAATAAAAAATCCGATTTTCTCTAAAATATATTAACATTTTATTACGTGTTCCTTACAAATCAATATTTCAACTAAGGAAACAAACACTAGAGAGCGACACTAACTAATAATTAAATCCAAAAGCATTTACAATTTTCATAAGGAAAATAAATAAATCTTTTTTTTTCTAAATTCTTGTTTCACATTCTATAATATTTTATAAAAAAATAAATAAATCTTTTCCTAATACGTATTAGCATAAAAAAGCAGTCTCTTAAAAGAGTAAATATTTAGAGATCATTTATCAAACAGATCCATTTATCTCTCATTCTTCCGTGTTTACTTTTTTATTTAAACGTTGAAAAACTTAAAAAGTAAACAAAGTATTTTCCGACTTATTAAAGACAATAACTTTCATGAGATTAGAAAAGAGAATATGTTTATATTTTCCCAATCGTATAAGAAGAAGCAATTAAATTAATGGCCATTTTTTAAGTCTTACATTACAATATTATGCAGTAAATATCTCATATTACTTTTTTTTTTTTTTTTTTTTTTTTTTTTTTTTTTACAATAACATTTAGGTTTTCAGGAAACAAAAATGCAACGGCTTGAAATTTGTTTTTCATTTACCTGAAACCGAGAGTAAAAATACTAATGTTAATTTGCATATTATCTTGTTTCTTTTTTAAATCATCTTTAAAAATTTCTCCTCGTGGTTTTTAACGCAGTCTTTGTTATTTTTTTCCTTAATATTTCATTATTTTGGCTACATTTAAAAATATGTATATTTATAGAAGTAACATGCAATTTATGTGTTTTCTATAATATTTTATTTATGATTTGATAGTTATGAATCGCGATTCGTCATCGCGATATCTCATGCTATCCCTTGTTCTAAAAACAAATGATTACTTATTACTTAATACTATTCTTTTAAATAATTTTCCCTCTCCAGAAAGTTAAAGTCAAATATGATTGCATTGCGTTTCATCTTTAAATATTATACATTTATTTAGATCGTATAAATTTTGAGTTTTTATTTAAATAACGAATTCTGCCTTCTGAAGAATATCGAATATTTAGAAAAAATAGATTTTTAAATCTCAGTCGATCGGCGTCAGAGGTGCGATTTCTATTGTTTAAAACCGATATATTTGCTTTTAATTATGGTATTCCTGCATAAAAATTTCCCCGTCCTCTAAAATTGGACTTTTCAAATTATAAGAATTCATAAAGAGTTATTTTAAAGATTATTATCGCAAATGTTTATGAAGCTCTCGGACGAAGTCAAAAGAAGAGCAAGAGATGGATATTTTACTGCATATACAAAGCGTACTTCTTCATTATCCCATTGACCAATTTCCATATTTAAAAAAAATCCTTACCGGCTCGGCCTACAGACACAGGTAGATTTCGAAGTTAAGTACTAATTTCAACAACAAAAACTAAATCATGATTAGAGATATACTCACTTTCACAATTTTATCTGTCGGCTTTTGACGAGTTTTTAATTTCATTTTTATATAAGAGGTGATTTTATCAGAATCATGTCAAGGCGGTATCCGAAAAAGTACTTTTCCACAGTCAACAACTCGAAATTTTCTGACACATTTTCAGATTCATTTTTAAGAGAAAGAAATCCCTTCCGGCCCGGCCTAAAGGCGGAGGCAGATTTCGAAGTTAAGTATACTAATTTCACCAACAAAAAATAGTATCATAATTAGAGATAAACCCGCTTTAACAATTTTATCTGGCCGCTTTAGACGAGTTTTTATTTCATTTTTAAATAACAGCTGGTTTTATCAGAATCATGTTAAGACGGTATTAAAAAAAAAATACTTTTCCCGGCTCAACAACTCGAAATTTTCTGCCACATTTTCAGTTTAATTTTTAATAGAAAAAATATGAAACTTGCTGACGTGATTTTTGAAGAGATTTATTGGCGACCTGTGTTTTTATTTTCCGTTCAATAAACTAAAACTTGATTTTTAAACAATTATTTTCTCATTAGTACAATATTTTTCGTTTCGGAAGAGATGTATTATTATCCCACCATCCGCCATCTTGGATTTTTTTTTGGCGAGAAAACCCATTTTTCGCCAAGTAGAAAATGTCGCCAAGTACCGATATATGCGTATGTTACGCTTAACAAAAAAAATGTAAATAATGAAGAAAACATGCGCATGTTAGGCTTAACAAAGACAATGTAAATTTGTCTAATTTACATTTTTTTTTCGTTAATCCTAACATGTGCATGTTTTATTCATTATTTTCATTTTTTTTTCGTTAAGCCTAACATACACATAAATCACTAAAAAACACATTAAAGAAAATGTAACCAAAATTAATTCCATTAAAATTAACCCAAAATTAATTCCCCTCTAAATTAAAAGCAATATTTCCGAAAAAAATACAAAAATGACATTAGATTCTCTGTAAAAAAACCAGTATTTCTGTAAATCTTATTTCTTTCACATAAAAATATTAGATTTTCAAGATTACTTATCTTTTTGGGTTTTTTTTTTTTTTACACTTGAAATACACACTTTAAATAAACAAATTTCGAAAAAATTAAAAAATAAAATTCTGGATTATAATAAGTTATATTTCCGACTTGAAATACACACTTTAAATAAACAAATTCCGAAAAAATGAAAATTCTGGATTATAATAAGTTATATTTCCGATACTAGGTTGTATCTCCCGATTACTTAAAATATGAAAAAAAATCTGACTTACTCTCAATATATTCCAACACCTGCTCGTTGATAAACTGCCTCCAATCGGCCACAGTATGACTATTAAACTTATACTGCGATACAATTTGATTTGTCTTTGTCCCAATAACAATTTCAAAAGTTAGCAAAAAATCTCCTCAATCGTCAATTTACTACAACCACTAAACCAGGAACCATATCTAAAAGACATTTCAGTGTTACACTTTTTATTCTGACCATCCACAGCTCTCCTATTACGACAAACCCACGTGCAACAGTCAGAGAATTGCGTTCTTTTTCTAATTTTCATATCGCCGCTACATTTATTACAACACATGCTAGATTTCAATAAGCCAATCTCTTTTAAAAAACTAAAAAACAATTCTCTGTCGCGTATCCTCAAAATAAAATGAAAAAAAAAAAGAAAAAAAAGATACAACCTTGTACAAGAGTCAAGCAACCGTCAGCAACGACACCCGGCAGTGAAATGAATGTTCACGTAAAAAGCACGCTCTCGCGTCGTAAAAAAGGGGTTTGCCATAAAAAGTTACTAGACGCCAATCGCCGGGATTGCCAGAGCGATAAAAATCGCCAAATACTCAACATCGCGGAGGGTGGGATAATAACACATCTTAGCCTTCGTTTCTAACACAATCGCTTCGGGAAATTCGGTTCAAAAT
This sequence comes from Maratus speciosus, assembly GCA_963932465.1. Taxonomy (NCBI): domain Eukaryota; kingdom Metazoa; phylum Arthropoda; class Arachnida; order Araneae; family Salticidae; genus Maratus; species Maratus speciosus. The sequence continues at coordinate 361,936,560 of OZ010791.1, read as the reverse complement.
GCCCACTTTAAAATTCTTTTTTGAAATATATTCACCCTCATTCGTAAAGTCGATCATTACGGTACATTATATAGTTTCTGAATAAGAGAATCTACCAACTTAATGCGTTTGAGAGCAAAAATTAATTTAAAATTGAGTCAGAAAATAAGCAGTTTGGATTTGAATACACCCTTAATACAATGATTTTTTTCTGCAATATATAAGTACTTTTAATTTGTTTTTGCTGTAAGAAATGGTCCTATTAAGGGTTCTTAGGACTCTTAAAATTGGAAAAAATAAAAAAAAGACCCTTTTGAACATTTAATATCTTAAAATTTATTTGATTTTAAGACACAATTTTAATTGGTAATGAAAGATATAAGTATGATCTTTCATTTCATGTATTTAAAAAATTGTAATATGCAGAATTAGCCTTTACAGGGGTCTCCAAACTGTTATACATTTGACAAGCAAACAATCGGCATAACAGCTTACGCGCACGATTACAAAATAAGTATTGCAACTAGAATGAAATTTTTGGTGCCTAATTATACTTCAGATTATAACAATTACCCTGAACCTAAATAAATTTGTATTTAAAGCTTTTTTGTATTTTTAATACAAAGTTGTATTTAGTTAATGCAAAATTAAGAAAATTTCAATTGTATAAACTCCTAAAAAAATATTTTCTTTTTACATTAAAAGGGTAAATTTAGGTTCAGTTTATACAGACTAACATGAAACATATGTTTTGAAAATTTCATGAAAAAATATTCATAAGTTTTTGAGATATCATGCGCGTTATGCCCAAAAACGTCATTTGGAGAAAAATGGCTTCAAAATTTCCGAAACGACGCTTCAGCTATTGAACGTGTATAAATGTAAAAGACATAACTTCAGTTGTAATAGGAATTTCAAGGAAACAATTATATCAAAATGTTCAGAAAAAATAGGAGGTTAACCTCTAAAAAAATGAAAATTTCGAAAATTTTAAAGCTTTAAGAGTCCTGAGACCCCTTAAAAACTTAAATGTTGTAGATAATGTTAAGAAGATATGCAATAAATTCATGCGGATTTTATATATTGTGAATTGACGAATTTATGGAATTTTTCTTCTTCAACTCCCCATTTTTGTTTTCGTTTTTAATTTTTTTAATTTATTTATTTTATTTTTTAGCTGCGCGAATTGATCCTATCAAAAACTTGTCGCTATAAATGTTGTAGGTAATATTAAGAAGATTTATAATAAATTTAATTGGGTTTGATATCTTGAGATTTTGAATTTTATAAATTTTTAAGAAGTTGTGAATTTTTTTTCTCCCCAAAACCCCATTTTTGCGCCCTTTGAGCCCATTTTTAATTTTCTCAAAAATCTGTGATACATAATTTTTTGGCCCAATTTTTAGAAGTAATAAAAATGTTAAACTGATTTTATATGTGCAAAAATTAAGAAGTTATGGAGGTTTTTCGGTTTCCACAAACCCCCTAATTATTTCCATCCCCTTGGCCGATTCTGCCCATTGACGAACTGGACCGAGATTTTATGCCCCATGATTTTACGTATCAGTTTGGAAGAGATTTGTGCAGAATTAGGGGTCCAGAAAAAAAGTGATACATATATATATATTATATATGTATATATAGAGAGAAAGAGAGATAGAAGCAGTTTTTTACTGATGATGGTTTTGGGTTCTAGGGGTCTTGATCAAAGTAGATCTCCAAAATTTTTTCAGAAATTCCAACATAGGGGAGAATGTAATAGGGAGTACTTCAAACGAAATCTACCTAAAAAACACGAAACTTACAAACGTGATTTTTGAAGAGCAATTTTAAGATTTATAGGCGACTTGCTTTTTTTTTTTTTTTTCGTTCAATTTATTAGAACTTGATTTATAAACAATTATTTCCTCAGTAGGACAATATTTTTCGTTTCCAACAGAAATGCTTTAAAAAATTCGGTTCAAAATGCCCACTTTAACAATTTTTTTTAAAATACTTTCTGACTCTATTACCAAATCGACCACTACGGTACATTATATAGTTTCTGATTAAGAAAACCTACCAATTGAATGCGTTTGAGAACAAAAATGAATTAAAATATGAGTCAGAAAATAAGCAGTCTGGATTTGAGTACACCCTTAATATGATGCATTTTTCTTCAACCGCTATGTATTTTTAATTTGTTTTTGCTGTAAAAATTGCTCCTATCAAAAGCTTGTTAATATAAAAGTTGTAGATAATATTAAGGAGATATATAATAAATTCATGCGGATTTTATATCTTGTGAATTGATAAAGTCATTGAGTTTTTCTTCTTCATCTCCCCCTTTTTGTTTTCGTTTTTATTTTTTATTTATTTATTTATTTATTTATTTTTGGCTGTGCGAATTCATCCTATCAAAAACTTGTCACTATAAATGTTGTAGATAATATTAAGAAGATTTGTAATTAATTGAATTGGATTTGATTTCTTTAGAACTGACGAAGCTTTGAAGTTTGTCCTCTTCAAAACCCTATTTTTTTTCGCCCCTTGGCCCATTTTTTTATTTTATCAAAAATCGGTCATACATAATTTTTTTATCTTCTTTTTAGAAGTAATAATAATTTAAAACTGATTCGATATGTATTATAATTAAGAAGTTATGGGTTTTTTCTGTTTCCACAAAACCTCTCCAATTTCCAACCATTTGTCCGATTTTGCGCATTAACGAACGTGTCCGAGATTTTATGCCGCTTGATTTTATGTATCAGTTTGGAAGAGATTTGTGCAAATTATGGAACTTATTGAGCCCATAAAAAAGTTATATATATATATATATATATATATATATAAATTCATTTTATTGTTTATTTTTTAGGAAGCTTATGATGGCAACTCTAAACATTATTGTTTTTAATCCAGTTCCAATTTAAATTTTGCATTTCTCACACCAGATGGCAGCACAGTTTTGGGTTTCACTCTGATGCTCAACTGTAGATCACATGTTAAAATAGTCTTAACATTGTTTTCCACGCTGATATGCAGTAGTTTTGACCCTTAGTATGTCATTCAGGTATTGTGCTGTAATATTTTTAATATCCTGTATGAGGTGTATAAGCTTTTTATTATCTATTTTCTGTAATGTTTGCGTTATAAGGAGCTAAATTTTGTCCTTTTAAGCTTAATGCCGACAAAATTGGATGAAATAACGCATCTTCTATGAATGAACTCACAAGCTCCTCTGATGATTCTGTGAGTCATTCATAGTTTCTTGTTTTACATACTGGTTTCATATGTTCATTTCTAAATCATCTTTAGAACTTTATCCATTTCTTCATATATTTGTGAATTCAAATACATTATATATATATATATATATATTTATTTATTTATTTAGATATATATATATATATATAAAGTTTTTTACGGAGGGTAGTTTTGGGTTCTAGGGTTCATGAACGGTGTAAATCTGAAAAAAAAAAAAAAAAAAAAAAAAAAAAAAAAAAAAAAAATCAGAAATTCCAACATAAGGGAGATAACAATAGGTGGTATTTCATACGAAATCTACCTGAAACTTTCGCCAAATTAAAGTATTGAGTACCAAAAATGCATAATCGTGGCGTCTCATTCACAAGACGACATATATGTTACATGTATTTGTCATGTTTTCACGTGATTTTGAATTCGTTATTTACTAAAATTTTAATGATGCGTTACTGATGCATTCGATATTTCGTAATTAAAATAATAATTACGTTATTAAACGGCTACGCCATGATATTAACCCTTCTATAAATGACCAAAATTTGCTCCTGTCTCCAATGACAGGGATACCCGGATATATATTTCTATATTTATGTATATTTCCCGCTCTATTTGATATTAATACCCTGAAACCGGAATGAAAGATCAAAAAAGTACCCGGGTGCCCGGTCATTGTCATATATGAAGCACAGTGATTAATATTCAAAATTTCTTGGAATTTTTTCTTCTTTTTTTAAAGATTCTAATGACAAAATACATCCGTTTCTTTATTGGAAGTTACAGTTTGACATCAGTTTTTTTTTTTTTCCTTTTTTCGTGGAAAGTGATCGATGTAATAATGCAAAAGTACCGCATAAAGAAACAAATATAGGTTTAGTATGAATATAATCCTAGTTTTCTGGGAGGATTAGGAAAACTTTTCTATCCTATACACTGTTAAAAATTTTGCAGCATTCTGGCAGGTCATTCGACCATTTTTTTTTTTGAAAAAACGGTTTTATAACCATAATTTAACTATATTCTGACCATAAAATGGCCAATAATATGGTCAGAATAATATTAAAATTACGGTTGTGTAACCGTTTTCGGAAAAAAACGGTCAAATGACCTGCCAGAATGCTGCAAATTTTTAACAGTGTAGTCTCTCCTATGTTTAATTTTTCAACTTGATTAAAACTTGATTAATGATAGCTTTTAAGAATTATATATATATATATATATATATCCTTTTCGCTATATTTAGATTTAAAGACTAAAGTACTTATAAAAGTTTTATTTTCTTTATTCAGGTTCTGTAAAGAAAATCAAATTTCTATTTTTTATTTAATTGTTTTAAAATAAAGTATGTTTAAATAACCAACTATTAACAAGAAAATAACACTTACGCACACATGCAAAGGCAAATATGTATAAATGCATATTTATATTCGCATATAATTGTGTATAATTGTTAGTTAGAGTTATAGAGTTTAAAGGCAAACACATTGTTTTCGGGAAACACCGTCATGTAAACTTTATTCATACAATGTTAAAAATATTCCTGTAAAATTATGGGCAGAGGCCGCAGCAGAGATTCCAGTCATACACCGTAAAAAAAAAAAGAAAAAAAAAATCCATTCCTATCATTTTGTGGCAACGTGTACACCCTAACGGATGAAAATGTATGGGGTCGTTCTGTACTTTTACAGACAGATGGTCTAGAACTGCAAGAATATGTGGATTGTCCTTAATTTTCCAAGTATCTAAAATATCCCTGTAAAATTACGAACAGAGTCCGGCATCAGAGATTCCAGTTATACACCTTAAAAAAAATTCATGCCAATCATTTTGTGCAGCCCGTAATTTTACGGGGCAAAGATATAATGCACTTCAAAACACAATGACACTTTACTTACTGTTCCGTAGCCCGTAACACGTTAGATAATCATCACAGAATAGCTTTTTTGGCGGATTAAAAAATATGTTACCGCCGCGGTTAAGTGACATTATTTTTCAAAATACGACTAAAATGAAGTGTTACACCCTAGCGGAGGAAAATATATGGGGTCGTATCATGTTTTTTTTAGTGAATCAGACCGTTTTTCATCAAATAAAGCCGTTGCCCGTGAAAATTGATTAGCAAACGCTCATAAATTTACAGTTTTTTCTGAGAATGTAATGCAATGAAATTTTTAAAATAACGTCGTTCCATAGAAATTTAAAATTTAAAAATATTAAAAAAAAATTAGCATACTAATCATGAATTATAACGCTACATATCTCTTGTATTATCAATATTAAACAATTTTTTTTTATTATAATAAACACACATACTACAATATATATTAAAACACACATTAATAACGCCTGCATTCAACAGTTAAAGGAATATATAAATATTTTACAGACATACATACAATAAATACAATAAACCCAGCTGGAGTGAAAAATTAGCCAGAGCCAGGAATCGAACCCGGGACCACTGTATACAAGACTGCTGCTCTAACCACTGAGCTACTCCGGCCGAAGCCTGAGTCTGCAATTTCTCACTAATAAACCATGTTGGGGAAGTCACCAGTCATTTATACGACAGCCTTGGATAACCGGACAACGATGAATAGATTTTACTATTACATCGATCTACGAAATATAATAATAAACACACATACTACAATATATATTAAAACACACATTCACACATAAATAACGCCTGCATTCAACAGTTAAAGGTATATATAAATATTTTACAGACATACATACAATAAATACAATAAACCCAACTGGAGTGAAAAATTAGCCAGAGCCAGGAATCGAACCCGGGGCCACAGTATATTTTCATACTTTAGAAAGGGTTATTATTTTAAACTAATTTGGCTGCCAGTTTGGCCTTTCTTAAATGTATTCTAAGAAATGTATCATGTTACTTTTATTCATAATTAAATTTACTTGAACAATATTTCGCCAAATCGAAAGATTCTGATAGAGAAATGAAGAACTCGGTATTTTTATGTTAGCGAGACGCAGGTGATAAATGGCAGTAATTTTTACTGATACTGCAGATGTGCAACAGAAGCAAAGATTGGCGTATTATTTGAAAGATGTATCTCTGATTTATTTCATTGTTTTTCTTGTGTAATAAACATTTTAGAGAATCATATATAATTTTTTCGAAACAAAATAAAAAATCGCGCATTTAAGGGTTAATGATATTCAGATTCATGAAGTTAAAATTTTTTTTTCAAAAAGGCCTGTCTCAATTAAATTAATGATCATAAATATTTATTAAGTTTGAGATTACGCTTTTAAAAAATACAGATTCTCCTAAATTTTTTGTATTATCTAAAGAGACTATTTTAAAAACGTTTAATTTTTTTCCCGATCGTGCATTAGCATTTTTGATTTTCGGTAATAATCATGGAACATTTTCAACTTAAAAATAACTATCGAACAGTAATTAAAGAAAAAGTTGTTATTATAGGGTTGAAACAGGTCAGGAAATTTTCCTGACTTTAAATCAGATAAACACCAGTATTTTTATAGAGAAAATCTCGTTTTATCCAATCGGGTGATTATATAAATGAGATTTTCTATATAACAATACCGGTATTACAGTGCAGGAATCCTGTATTATCTATTTAATATATGAGAAAAAATTATATTTTTTAATTTATAAAGTTTTATTTCTAATTTTTTTTTATTATTCTGAATTAGTTCTGAATCCTGATCTGAGTTCATAATTTTTTATTACCTTTTCTTTTCTAGAACCTAATTTTTAGTAAATAGATTTATTTTTTCTTACAGAAATGTATCGCCTTAAAGAATATAATATACAAAAAATTGTTATTTACAAGTATCATCATTATGTAACCTTCAATATTTGCACAGGAAAAGATATTTGTTTTGTGTTATTTTCATAATAATATATACAGAGTAAATAAAATATGCAGAGTTTAATTCTTAGTAAGGACAAAGATATAATTTTAAGATTGATATGAGCACAAAATTATCTTTCCAATTGATTTACAGAGGCCTCATGCTCTAAATTTTCCTCTTTTTTGCTTTTCAAGTGGACTAACGTGAAAAATGGCTTTTTTTCCAATTTGGTATAGCTAAGTTCGTATTCTAAATCTGTGGATATTTTAATAACTATTTTATGTTTTATTTAAATTTTTAAGAATTAAAATTTATTAAAATATTTTTTATTAATCTCAATATAAAAAAAAAACTTTTATTCCTCTCCTGATTAATATTAATTAAAATAATTGCTCATAACGAAATGTGAAAATAAAGTAATATTTTTTTATATTAATTAACACGCTTTTATTGATCAATTTTCTTCTTTTAATCATTCTTGTATGATCATTATATAAAATTTTTGTATTTTTAAAAATATTATTTTAAGTCAGTTACAAAACACAACCCAGAAGAATCAAAATACAGTACCAGCAAAAAAAAAAAAAAAAAAAAAAAAAAAAAAATCTTGACAGTCATTGGAAAATTTAAAAAAAAGCTCTCTTTTCAAACTACTATCAGAAATAAAAATAAATAAATAAATAATAATAATATGAGAACGCTGAGTCGTCTCAAGCTCTAAGGGGCACCACTCAACGTGACATACGCACATAGAAACTCTCGCCCGCCTGTTTTATTTTAAGCAGGAAAAAGTAAAATAAAACACCTGAACATTCAGATTGTGACTTGAGTGTCAAGATTTTTTTTTTTTTTTCTGGCACTGTACAACGGGAAAATAATTCTAACCGAAATAATTAGCGTTAACAGGACGATCCGAAAAAGAAACGCTAACTCTAGCATGCTTGTGGGTCAAGTCGTGTTAGATAAATCCCGAGTTATAAAACTTATGATAGACATTCATATTAAAAAAATCGGTAACTATTACAAATTATGCAACCCATGAAATTCATTCTCCAAGTCTAGAAAATACCCAAAATAGCCGTTCAGTTGGAAATCATGTCTTCTTACAATTTATCTTAAAAACTGTTGGATGCGCCAATACCAAAACGTTCTTATATCTCATACGTGTTAATATTTCAAAAAGTAGTTACACTTGTTACTACTTCAATATTTTTACTTCAACTCTACACCGACATTATATTTCATCTTAACTTTCGGATTCATTTTATTAATTAGAGTAAAAACGAGGTAATCTCGATCATAATATTTAATAAAACAATATTATCTTGACCCTATTGTACGTCAGCTGTTTGCGAATCGACTGGTTAGCTAGATAGGAATTGCACGCCGCAATATTTCCAGCCGACATACAACCGAACTCCCAAAAATTGAGAAAATCGCACAATATTTGTTATCATAATGCCCATTCCAGAGGAGCATCGCCATTTTCAACTAGTACATGGCTTCCATAGTTACAAACAAATGTATAAAGTTTGGTTTAAATTTATGCATAACTCCGCATACTTTCCGTTGATACAATATTGAAAATTGCACAAAATTTGCGATGACATAGACCCTTCCGACGAAATATTTCCAAATTCAAGGAAGACTTGGTGACCATAGCCAAAAACATAGACAAAAAATTTCGTTCATTTCTATGATTATCTTCATTTTAAATAAATTTCAATAGACTCTCTTATAAATAATTGTAAATAAAAATTAGACCGAAAGTTTAAATAAGTAAGTAAGTAAAAATTTAAGAGGTTCAGGAGTTTGTAACGATACATTATCTTTTCGCCTTCCGAATTTATAGGTTGAATGTTTGGACAACTTACGGAGTCGCGACATAGAGGGAACACGTGCGATCGCGAAAATGTAGGGCGCGTTATATGATTACTTGTTTATATTCCGTGATTTTTTCTATTTTTCATATGCATTGTATTGGTAATTTTCTGTTATACATTCTGATGATGACTCAGTGAAAGATTTGAAACACATCAATATAGATTTTTAATTTACTTTTAATGTGTTTTTATAACGTCTTTTAAGCAAAGAAATATTTTAATATAGTGATATGGTTATTAGTGGTCGTAATTTTGGCTTATTACTCGTACTTACTTACATTTGTTCCGTTAAGCATTTAAAATTACAGATGAAAAATGGAAATGTATCCACTTATTAGAAGATAAAAATATTTTTTTAATGAAATGAGATTAGTTATAATGCAATGAAATTAAAAAAATGTATAAATATTGTTTACGATTACAAATTAAAAATGGTTTAAAAAAAAACTTAATCGGAAATGAATTATGAACATTCATTTACACAGCAAGGCAGACATTGCTATTTGACTGAAATAAACATTAGTTGAAATCCAAATTGAAGTGATTTGTGATTAAAATAGTTTATATATAGGCTAAGTAAAATTATTAACAAACTTGGAACTCAATGTAGGTAAACACTTTCCCATTAAAATGAAAAAAGAAAAGAAAAGAAAAGTGTTATCATCTGACGTAAGGAATTTACTTAATTTATTGTTTAACATATTTGAAGAACTACACTGTGAATTATTGATCTTCAAAATTCAATAAAAGGTAAATAAATCTGCCTGTAAGATGTATCATCATAGAAAAACGTTTCATCATAAAAATACACATTTTTAGATCATTTATCAAATACTACGGTTTATCATGAATTCAGCCGTATAAATATATATATACTATATATATATATATATATATATATATATATATTCTTTTTAAACATTAAAAACAACAAATAGAGTTTTGTTTCAGACTTATTAAACATATTAAAGTTCTTGAAAGAAAAAAGAAACACCTTTACATTTTTATTATTTGTATTAACATAAGAAGAACATTTCACGATTAAATTAATGATCCTGATATTTTATTTTTTATGGCTGAGATTACATTATTTAGAATTCAATATCCGCTGAATTTTATTTTTTATTTATTTTGTTGGAAAAGAAAATCAATACATATACTTCAAAATATATTTTTTTCAGTCCGCCATTAGCATTTATTTTTCATTTTAAGAAATAAAGATGCAATATTTTGAAATTAATCTTCTTAAAAGAGTAAATTAAAAAAAATACAAGAAGAACGTTGTTAATCTACAGTTATGGGAAATATTCTGTTGTATTAATTTACATTTTATGTGTAATTTTGTTATTAATCGAGATCAGACTCATTGATTTTTTTAGTTGTTACAATCCTGAATTTATAAATTAGTGATTTAAATTTATTTTTTAAATGTTCCTCTGAAAAATGAATTTTAAATAAATAAATCTAATCTCTTATTTAAAAACATTAAATGACCTTAAATTTCTTCACTGTAAAAAATTAAACTACATTGTAAAATTTAAAAGATAGCATTTATATATGTGTTATTCGTAACAGCTACAAGTATTTTTTTTAACACTTTCCAACAAAGTAAAAAAATGTTTATGCATTCGGTTTGTCTTGCCGTCTGTCCACGCTCTAACTCCCGTAAATATACTCGGATTTTCATGGAATTGATAAAGGTTATTTAGGATCACCATAGCATATTTGATATTGTATGTGACGTATCTAGGATTAACAGTTCATTTACAGGGGTACTCAAAAGTATTTAATTACATTACGATATATGGGGGAAAATCATTTGCAGAGTATTTTAATGACGTTACGCTATTTCAAATGTATTAAAACTGATAAAAAATTACTGGATTTCAGTACTATTACGTTATAAAAGGGCAATCATAGCATTTTTTATTCATTTACAGGGACAGACAGAGGAAATCGGTTACAGTATTGCCTTTGAGTCATAATTGCTCGAGTGTACGGTTTAAAACTCGGTATGTGTTTTTTGCATGTTTCTTGTTATATATAAATTCTATATCACATATACTGGGCTGCCCAAAAGTATTCAGGTACCAGGATATCCTTATTAGAGGAAATTGCTAAAGAGAAATTTTCAACTGAAGTACATGAATTTCTTATGTGAACTAATTTTTTGCATGCATGTAGTTAATCTATATATCATATACAGGTCTGCTGAAAAAAATCGGATAATTTTCAGTTTGTAGATGGGAACAGCTTAACTTGGGTTTTGAAATGTGTTATGCGTTTCCATATGGCTGAGTTAGACATAATATTTTAATTTTTTAAACGGTACAGTTTTGTTACATTATTCTGATCGTGTTGGAAATTGTTTTATAATCTATGCTTGAAGCATGATTTTTTTCTTTCTTGTTTAATATTGGTTTCGGTATACAAAAAAAAAAAAAAAAAAAAAAAAAAAAAAAAAAAAAAAACTTTGCAATTCTTTTGGGAGAAATTTCATGTTTTAAATTTTTCCCGATATATTTTTTTCTAGTTAAAATGTTTTTAATTAAGGATTTTTAATGTTAAGTTATATATTTTGTTATTCATATTACCAATATATCAGACATCATTACATATGTGCTCTTCACTGGGAAGTTACCCTTCTGCATTCATAAATATGAATTTTTAAAAACCCAATAATTCTGCTTTTCAAAATTTAAGATCTTTACTATCATTCTGATAGACTGTTTTGGATCTTAAAAAAAATATATTAAAATATTTTACACAAAAGAATAGTAGTCTTAACATCCTAGAAATAAGTCCTGTAGTTCGTTAACCAATTAAAAAAAACGTTTTCGCTGTAACTAGATCATCTTCAGTTGTTAATTTTCAAATGCTTTCACTTCACATTTGGAATTCCATTTGTAAAAGCATTATGAAAATTAACAGCTTAACATACTCTAGTTACAGCGAAAACGGTTTTATATTGATGAATGAACTACGAGACATATTTCTTGGATGTTAAGTATTGTAAATATTTATATAAAATATATTTTTTAAATACGAACCAAAATGTCTTAATGATAGTAAAGATTTAAAATTTTCAAAAGCAGAATAATTGTGTTGTCTTTTTAGCACTTTCCAACAAAGTTGAAAAGTATTTATGACTTCGGTTTTTCTGGCCATCTGCTCGTGTGGTCGAGCTCTAACTCTCGTAAATATACTCTGATAGACCTGAAATTTTTAGATGTTATTGACGTTTACCATAGCACGTTCAATATTTCAAATGAAATTTGTGGCATGTTTAGTTCATTTACAGGGACAGTCAAAAGTATTACGTTGCATTACGGACTACGGAAAATAATGGTTTCAAATGATTTTTAATGATTTTACACGCTTTCAAACATAATAAAATTGATATGCATTTATGAAGTGCACTAAAATATGCATTCTGTAGAATATACGATGCAAAGAATAGTCATTATTCATTTACAGAGCCACACAAAAGAATTCCGTTACATGATGATATAGGGGATGGAGGGAATTGTTTGCGGCCTATTTTAATTATGTTAATCTGTTTCACATATAATGAAATTGATACGCGTCGCTGAAGTTTACTATAACTTATTTCATATATAATACAAAGTACATAGCATTTACAGGGACACACAAAAGATTTCAGATACTATATTGTATAATGTAATTAACGATGATTGCTGGAAATGCATTTATAATTATGATAGGCGCTATTATGTTTCACTACATTTATGCATATTATACGGTGTGTATAAATGCTATAATTCATATACAGGGCTACACAAAAGGGTTCGTAAGGGTTACTGGGTATGAGCGGAAATTGCTTAATGGTGGTTTTTAAATGAGTTATGAATTTTTACGCGGAACTGCAGTTAGTTTACTAAGAAATGTTTGTAGAAGATAGATAAAATGATATACAGGATTACGCAAATAATTGAATACATGGCCGTCTATAAATGATAATTTCTGAAATGTGATTTCAACAGTTTTAACAGTGCTTTAGTTTGAATTAAATTTTAGCTAAATAGGGTGTGTAACAAAGGGTCTAGGTAAACTACTGGTTTTGTACAGAAGTATTCAAGTATGTTTCCATCTATTAGTATAAATTGCTGAAAGAGAAATTTCAACCTGTTATGCATTTTCTTGATAAACTAAATTTTCCGATTATATGGTATATATATCAACCTACCGATCAAATATAGAGCTGTTCAAAAGAATTGAAATACGTATTTGGCTATTTACGGCAACTGCTGAAATCAACTTTTCAAATGCTTTATACGTTTTCTAAAATGTTTAATTAGTTATCTTATTTACCTGATTTCCCTAAATAACGATTTTTTAAAGCATCCAGGAAGTTCTGGAAAGTGTTTAATAATGAATGCTTAAAGCATGATTTTTCTTACTTGTTTTATATTACATTTATGAACACAGAAGCGTAACTACCCAGTAAATAGAACATATGCTATGATGTCTGAGAAAATGGTTATATGTATAATAAAATAGAAAAAAAAAAGACATTAAAACTAAAGATGTAGAAAATATACTTTTTTAATATGTTAAGTTATATAGTTCATTTATAAACTTTTAAGATTTTTTGGTTACAGTTAAAATAATGTTTTATAATAACTATAAATATCTTTACTATTATTTTTATAGACGAAAACGCAATTCATTTGCGCCTCAAATTATATTTAAAAAAATATCATTTAAAAAATAATCACTATACAATTATACATATGTATATTGTATTATAAAACTAGAATAATACCTCCTTTGAAAATGTGCAAGCATTTAAATGTGAAAAAAAATCACTTATAATGCAGTACAAATATGTAAAAAATATTTCTTGTTTAAAATTAAGAATGGTTTTAAAATATTAGAATAAATATTTAAAATATGAATAAGAGTTCACATTTTCAACCATTCTAATTACTGCTAATTACTATGATTGTTTTTAATGTTAAATGTCTTTTTTTGCTTTTTGTTGATTTTAAATTCATGCCACTAGTTATTTTTGTTCTAAATGAGAAAACAGGAATAGTTGTCATATTTCTTTAAAAATCAGTTATTTGTTTTAACTAACAACATGCACACCAGGTTCCGCCACTAACCACATAACTGAGATAGAACATTGATATTTTTCACTTTTAAACAAACTGATAGTTTAAAACATTTATTTTCCATCTGTTTTTTCTTATTTTCAAGAACTGATTTATTTAACTGACAAATTGAATAAAAATTACATAAATCTCTTCGTAAAATATATTATCTAAGAAAATTGTTCATTTAAAAGAGTAAATATTTATAGATCAAAGAAACGATTCATCATAAATTCTTACGTGTTTACTTATTTCATTTCAACTTTTAAAAGAACTGCAAAGTAAATAGAATATTTCCTGACATTTTACTAGGTCTTAAGGATCACAAAATGAGAAATTAAAACTGTTACATTTTTATGATATTTTTAGACAAATAGCTCACAACATAACAAATCGTCATGCATTTTTAATCTAAGATTGAAGTTATGTTACTGAGAAACTAATATTTATATATTTAATCTTTTACCATTTAACTTAAAAAAAATAAAAATAAATATTTGTATTTTATTCTCATCTTTTAGGTATTTATCGGGATAATGGGAGAGCACGCATAAATTTAAAATCTTTATTTATCTCAAATAGAAAATATTATTTGTAAATGCTTGTATTTATGAACCATTTTTAAAAAAAATTGCAAATACGAGTACTAAGGAGAATATTTCGCGTTATTTAATACATTTGTACTACTATTTTAATACAATTAAGCTGATTGGTAAAGTTATTACATTAATTGAATATTTCCAACTGAGATAAAAAATGCCCAGGTTGGGAATCGTACCCAGATCCTTGGCTTACAAGACCAATGCTTTACCGTTTAAGCTAACTGGGCCGACAATCAGTCGCCATATTTCGCTCATATAACCTTATTGGTAAGATAAACGCATCGTAGTGCGCCCCGTACCTGTCTGTAGTCGGCCACTAATTTTCGAAGTTTCAAAACAAGCTCACAATCCATTTCAGAAAAACAACTAAAAGAAATCTGATTAGCCAAAGTCCTTAAGTGTTAACTTTACAAAAAGAGTTTCCAATAATTGCTATTTTCCTGTCGATATATTTGTTTATCTTCTAGAGTATCTTCAAACACAGATTTTTTGACAAATTCTTAGTGATTTCATTAAGAGATAAGGTTTTATTTAAAGCGTTGTTTCTTTAATGTTATGTTTTATTTTGAATTAAACTTCCATCGATATACTCGATTACATTGTAAGTATTTTTTTAGATTAGCCGAAAACTTAAAAATAGAGAATTATATTGATTTTAAGGGGTGGCCCACTTCTGGATCACAGTTTCATGAATTGTACCAGTAGTAGACATGGGGGCGCACTACTGGAGCATATGTCATTCCCCAAAAATTATGTTTAATTTATTTTAATTAAATATTTTTTGAGGTTCTAAGACTTTGCATAAAATTTATTTAGTTTTCTGTTCATCAGAACCAGTAGTGGGCCAAGGGCCCACTATTAGTGCACAAGTGTCTCACATCTCGAGCAGCGAAAATGTAACTTCACTAAGCCATCAGACATGATTGTTAAAAGAAATGAATATATAAAATAATCCATACTTCAAAGGTTCTTAATACAAAGTTTCAATTTTTTGAGCCATATTTAAATAAGCATGGGGTAGAGAAAGCGGAACAGATGTCATAAATTCCCACGGCCGGCATCTTGGAATTTTTCTTGGCGTGAAAACCCCTTTTTCCGCCAAGTAGTAAATGTCGCCAGGCACCGGTTTATATCGGTGCGCATGTTTCGGTGTGCATGTTACCGGTGTGCATGTTTCGCTTAACTAAAATAAAATTTAAATAATAAACAAATTTGCTAAAGTATTAATCAGTAATCTTGGATGAGCGCTTCGCGCACATTAACCGAGAAAAAACATCACTGCATTTAGCACTTCTCGCGGTGTAGCATTCTCAAAATTCAGCAGTTCTCCCTTTCTAGCAATCTCAAAATGTAAAAAACTCTTAAAGCAGCAAAATATACATAAAAAACGAAGCTCGCTAAAGTGGCAATCAGTAATCTTGTATGAGCGCTTCGCGCACATAACCGAAAAAAAAACATCACTGCATTCAGCACTTCTCGCGGTGTAGCATTCTAAAAATTCAGCAGTTCTAGCTTTCTAGCAATCTCAAAATGTAAAAAACTCTTAAAGCAGCAAAATATACATAAAATTATCAACATACCTTAACAGACATCTGCTTTCTTGAAAGATCCAGCACGAAATCTCTCTCATAACATCACCCACATTTTCCAAAATAGGCTTATGAATACGCATTGGCACACTATAAACAAACCTACATTTCTTGTCAAAATTTCCTCATATTACTTAATTACTTCAGCAAAAGCGTTTAAACGAATTACAGAAACCATAGTCAGTCAAATACATCCAATAAATTTAACATAAAAATAAAAAGACAGAACGATACAACACGATATCAAAATACTTCCACAAAATCCACCACTTCTCACGGGTTGGCAGAACACAACACGTCAGAACACACACGTCACACGGGGTTCCACATATCGAGGTTGCCACATCCACAAACACTTCCAACACGCCAACAAAAAATCGCCAAACAATTCAAAACAACGGCTGAGGGAACATAAGGCATCTAAGCCGAGAAACCTGTGGTGTTAATTATGTATGAACATTAGGGCGGCGTAAAAATGTTTTTTTTCGAAATTATTTTCGCGCTATCTCGGAAAAGCTGTGTAATGGTCTCAGAAATATACTCACAAAATTTTAAAATAATCAATAAATATCTTCCGGTTCCAGTTTAGGGTCTAAGTATGCAGTTTTAGCCAAAAATGTTGTAAATTTCCATATTTCAGTAATATTTTTAACTCCCAACTTTTTCTTCGCGCTAGCGCGGAAAAGTTGAAAGAATATATGAGGAACATAAGTCCAAAATTCTAGAGCACTTAATAAATATCTTCCATTTCCAGTTTGGGGTCAAAATATGGAAAATTAGCCGAAAATGTTGTAAATTTTCACATTTTAGTGATTTTTTTAATTTCCCATTTTCTATTCCCGCTAACACGGAAAAGTTGAAAAAATATACAAAAAAGATAGGTGCAAAATTTTAGAATAATCAATAAATATATTCCGGTTCCGCTTAGGGGTCTAAATATGAGAAATAATGCAAAAGTGAAGAAAATTTAGGGGTCGAAATATAGAAAAAAGGGGAAACTTTTTTGCATAAAAATTTATTTATGGAAGCTTTAACCCTTTCCGGCACAGGCAAATTTTGTTATAAAATGATGAAATCATCGACTGACACCGGAATTTACATACGACTTTTTGAGAAATTAAAAACTTATTACTTTACGCTTTCATTGTTAATGCAAAATTTTATTAAAATATTCTTGGTGCCGGTAGTAAGTTTGGAATTAAAATTAAGTATCCCGACCCGGGCACACTGTGCCGGAAAGGGTTAAACATTTCTTTTTACAAAATTAGACATTCGTAAATAATAATTAGGAACATTAAACAATAAATCTTATTATTCACGAAATACACAAACTTTGTATAGCTAAGTGTATTTGGAGTTCCAGAGTAAAAGTTGCAAATATGCATTAAATGCATTTCATTCACTTGTTTCTATATTTTTCACTTTATACTGGCTTTTAATTTTAAACGATGGTATGGCACGCCTTGACTCCATTCTGGATATGTTGTAGCCATCACGCTTTTTCTCTCTGATGACTGCAAGGGAAGCTTCTGTTGTCAGTTTTACTCCTCTTTCAACCCATTGTGGCATGGAAAGTTTATGTTTCCCAATGGCGATACCGGATATTCGCCAGATTTTTTCAGTTGCATTATGTGTTCGTTCAACAAGTGAGTCGTATATGGAGGTTCCGGTAGTTGTCAATTCTGCCTGTTTATGAGATCCACGTAATATTTAACTTTAAAGTTAAGTGCAGGAATTTGGAAGATACGAACTCCTGCTCTCGATTTTCCCCTTGCTTTCAAAATCCTTAGTTCTCTAACATTCTGGTTTGGGTCAACAAGCATTGCAAGTATTATTGCTTCAGGGTGACCAAAATAACCATTTCTCTGGGTGACGCAATCCACAACTAGCTTCAGATCATCTGTAAGATGACGTGATGTTTAAATTGTTTTCCAAAAATTTCGTGCTCCATCTGTGCCATTGGCGATTTGATTGTGAACCACTCAGGTGCGTAAACTTTTATGATAAACTCATAATCAAATCGCATGCCAATTGCACAGATGAAGCACGAAATCTTTGGAAAACAATTCAAGCTTCACGTTATCTTGCAGATGATCTGGAGCTAGTTGTGGATCGCATCACCCAGAGAAATGGTTATTTTGGTCATCCTGAATCAATAATAATCATTGCAATGCTTGCCAACCCAAACCAGAATGTGTGAGAACTTGCGCTACGTAGGACTTTGAAAGCAAGGGAAAAAACGAGAGCAGGATTCATGTGTTCCAAATTCCTGCCTTTAACTTTAAAGCTAAATCTTACGTGGATTTCATAGACTGCCAGATTTACCAACTAACAGAACCTCCGATTACTACTCACTTGTCGAACGAATACATGAAGAAAGGTTTAAATCTTCCATAAATAAATTTGTATGCAAGCATTTTCCATTTTTTTTCTATATTTCGACCCCTAAAGTTTCTTCTCTTTTGCATAATTTTTCCTATTTAGACCCCCAAAAGGAAAAACGAAAAATATTTATTGATTATTCTAAAATTTTGCACTTATTATTCTTGTATATTTTCCCAACTTTTCCGTGCTAGCGGGAATAGAAAATCGAAAATTTAAAAAATCACTAAAATATGAAAATTTACATCATTTTCGGATAATTTACCATATTTAGACCCCAAACTGGAACCGGAAGATATTTATTAACTGCTTTAAAATTCTGGACTTCTGTTCCTTATATATTCTTTCAACTTTTCCGCGCTAGCGCGAACGAAAAGTTGGAAGTTAAAAATTTTACTGAAATGTGAAAATTGACAACATTTTTGGTTAAAATTGCATACTTAGACCCTAAACTGGAACCGGAAGATATTTATTGATTATTTAAAAAAAAAATTTAGTATATTTCTTAGACCATTCCACAACATTTCCGCGCTAGCGGAAAAAGAATTTTGAAAAAAACGATTTTTACGCTCCGCCCTAATGAACATACTTATCACATATCCTTGAATCTAAGCACCTTCTGTTTGGATCATGGGATTGAATTGTAGCTTTTCCCCAAATTCCACACCCCTACTGCAACCAATGGACGTTGCTGTTTTCATTCTCTTAAAAGTAGTTGGCGACAGGAAGTAGTGAACTTCAGAATAACCCATGAAGGCAAAAAGATGCAGAAACATGGCTTTCCACCAGTCCTAAATTCAGCACTAGATCGTTTAACTCCTGCAACAATTGTGGCTGGATTCAAAGCATATAGACTAGTTCCATGGGATCTGTAGAGAAAAAGCTTATCTACACAGATTGCATATTCATATTAAAAATAAACAGTGAACTGAAAGCATATATTCTAAAAAACACAGCAATAATTCACATTCCGAACGCACACAAGAATGGAACCAATCATCTGCGTTTTCACAGGAATAGCAAGTCTTCGCAGAGGGAGACGTGACAGGTGAATCTACCTTTCCCTCTTCCAAAGTCAGACCAGGGAAGCAGTGGAAGAGGAATGGTTTTTAGCTCACAGGCTATCAAAGCCTGAGAGCTAATGTGCCCGCCCGTTCTGTATGTATGTATGTATGTATGTATGTATGTATGTATGTATGTATGTATGTATGTATGTACGTACGTACGTATGTACGTAACGCGATAACTCTTGATAGAAACATCCGATTTGCTTCAAAATTTTTTCCTAGGTTCATTGTGATAAGGCGCTTCCCTGATTAGTTTTGGGAGTTCATTGGTTAAGGATAAAGGGGGAAAAACGGGGTTAGTCCCCCCCCCCCCTTAATTCAGAAAAATGGGTTTTTCATGCAAAATCATTCGATTTGCTCCGAATTAGGTATACCGGTTTATTATGTTAAGGAACATCCCTGATTAGTTTTGGGGGTTCATTGGTTAAGGATAAAGGGGGAAAAACGGGGTTAGTCCCCCCCCCCCCCCCCTTAATTCAGAAAAATGGGTTTTTCATGCAGAATCATTCGATTTGCTCCGAATTTGGTATACCGGTTTATTATGTTAAGGAATATCCCTGATTAGTTTTGGGGATTCATTGGTTAAGGATAAAGGGGGAATAGGGGGGTTAGTCCCCCCCCCCCTTAATTCAGAAAAATGGGTTTTTCATGCAGATTCATTTAATTTGCTCCGAATTTGATATACCGGTTTATTATGTTAAGGAACATCCCTGATTAGTTTTAGGAGTTCATTGGTTAAGGATAAAGGGGGAAAAGGGGGGTTAGTCCCCCCCCCCTTAATTCAGAAAAATGGGTTTTTCATGCAGAATCATTCGATTTGCTCCGAATTTGGTATACCGGTTTATTATGTTAAGGTACATCCCTGATTTGTTTTGGGGGTTCATTGGTTAAGGATAAAGGGGGAAAAACGGGGTTAGTCCACCCCCCCTTAATTCAGAAAAATGGGTTTTTCATGCAGAATCATTCGATTTGCTCCGAATTTGGTATACCGGTTTATTATGTTAAGGAACATCCCTGATTAGTTTTGGGGGTTCATTGGTTAAGGATAAAGGGGGAAAAGGGGGGTTAGTCCCCCCCCCCTTAATTCAGAAAAATGGGTTTTTCATGCAGAATCATTTAATTTGCTCCGAATTTGGTATACCGGTTTATTATGTTAAGGAACATCCCTGATTAGTTTTGGGAGTTCATTGGTTAAGGATAAAGGGGGAAAAACGGGGTTAGTTCACCCCACCTTAATTCAGAAAAATGGGTTTTTCATGCAGAATCATTCGATTTGCTCCGAATTTGGTATACCGGTTTATTATGTTAAGGAACATCCCTGATTAGTTTTGGGGGTTCATTGGTTAAGGATAAAGGAGGTAAAACGGGGTTAGTCCACCCCCCCCCCTTAATTCAGAAAAATGTGTTTTTCATGCAGAATCATTCGATTTGCTCCGAATTTGGTATACCGGTTTATTATGTTAAGGAACATCCCTCATTAGTTTTGAGGGTTCATTGGTTAAGGATAAAGGGGGGAAAACGGGGTTAGTCCGCCCCACCTTAATTCAGAAAAAGGGGTTTTTCATGCAGAATCATTCGATTTGCTCCGAATTTGGTATACCTGTTTATTATGTTAAGGAACATCCCTGATTAGTTTTGGGGGTTCATTGGTGAAGGATAAAGGGGGAAAAGGGGGGTTACTCCCCCCCCCCCTTAATTCAGAAAAATGGGTTTTTCATGCAGAATCATTCGATTTGCTCCGAATTTGGTATACCGGTTTATTATGTTAAGGAACATCCCTGATTAGTTTTGGGGGTTCATTGGTTAAGGATAAAGGGGGAAAAGGGGGGTTAGTCCCCCCCCCCTTAATTCAGAAAAATGGGTTTTTCATGCAGAATCATTTAATTTGCTCCGAATTTGGTATACCGGTTTATTATGTTAAGGAACATCCCTGATTAGTTTTGGGAGTTCATTGGTTAAGGATAAAGGGGGAAAAACGGGGTTAGTTCACCCCACCTTAATTCAGAAAAATGGGTTTTTCATGCAGAATCATTCGATTTGCTCCGAATTTGGTATACCGGTTTATTATGTTAAGGAACATCCCTGATTAGTTTTGGGGGTTCATTGGTTAAGGATAAAGGAGGTAAAACGGGGTTAGTCCACCCCCCCCCCTTAATTCAGAAAAATGTGTTTTTCATGCAGAATCATTCGATTTGCTCCGAATTTGGTATACCGGTTTATTATGTTAAGGAACATCCCTCATTAGTTTTGAGGGTTCATTGGTTAAGGATAAAGGGGGGAAAACGGGGTTAGTCCGCCCCACCTTAATTCAGAAAAAGGGGTTTTTCATGCAGAATCATTCGATTTGCTCCGAATTTGGTATACCTGTTTATTATGTTAAGGAACATCCCTGATTAGTTTTGGGGGTTCATTGGTGAAGGATAAAGGGGGAAAAGGGGGGTTACTCCCCCCCCCCCCTTAATTCAGAAAAATGGGTTTTTCTTGCAGAATCATTCGATTTGCTCCGAATTAGGTATACCGGTTTATTATGTTAAGGAACATCCCTGATTAGTTTTGGGGGTTCATTGGTTAAGGATAAAGGGGGAAAAACGGGGTTAGTCCACCCCCCCTTAATTCAGAAAAATGGGTTTTTCATGCAGAATCTTTCGATTTGCTCCGAATTTGGTATACAGGTTTATTATGTTAAGGAACATCCCTAATTAGTTTTGGGGGTTCATTTTTTAAGGATAAAGGGGGAGAAGGGGGTTAGTCTCCCCCTTAATTCAGAGAAATCGGTTTTTCATGCAGAATCATTTAATTTGCTCCGAATTTGGTATACCGGTTTATTATGTTAAGGAACATCCCTGATTAGTTTTGGGAGTTCATTGGTTAAGGATAAAGGGGGGAAAACGGGGTTAGTCCCCCCCCCCCTTAATTCAGAAAAATGGGTTTTTCATGCAGAATCATTCGATTTGCTCAGAATTTGGTATACCGGTTTATTATGTTAAGGAACATCCCTGATTAGTTTTGGAGGTTCATTAGTTAAGAATAAAGGGGGGAAAGGGGGCTAGTGCACCCCTTTTAATCCAGATAAATGGGTATTTCATGCAGAATGATTCGAATTGCTCCGAATTTGATATACCGGTTTATTATGTTAAGGAACTTCCCTGATTAATTTTGGGGTTCATTGGTTAAGAATAAAGGGGGAAAAGGGGGGCTAGTCCACCTCCTTAATTCAGATAATTGGGTTTTTCATGCAGAATGATTCGATATGCTCCGAAGTTGGTATACCGGTTTATTATGTTAAGGAACTTCCTTGATTAGTTTTGGGGGTTTATTGGTTAAAGATAAAGAGAAAGGGGGGCTAGGCCACCCCCCTTAATTTATATAAACGGGTTTTTCATGCAGAATTATTCGCTTTGCTCCAAATTTGGTATACCGGTTTATTATGTTAAGGAGCTTCCCTGATTCGTTTTGGCGATTCATTGGTTAAAGATAAAGGGGGGCTAGTCCACCCCCTTAATTTAGATAAATGTTCTTTTTGCAGGATTATTCGATTTGCTCCAAATTTGGTATACCGGTTTATTATGATAAGGGGCTTCCCTGATTAGATTTCGAGGTTCACTGGTTAAGTATAAAGGGGGAAACGGGGGCTAATTCCCCTTCACTTAGTTTTTTGAGGGGCATTATTCTTTAAAATAAGTGTATAATATACAATTAGTGTGAATAGCCTGTGAGCTCAATGCCATCAGTTTAGCTGGGCACTTTTCTTTTTTATTTCTCTCTAGTCTTTCAACGGCGGTTTGCAACGACTTTCTTGAGCGGGAAAAAAAAATTGTTGTTCGTCGGCCGCGCGCAGCGAGGAGATAGTGATATCTCTTTGCTGTGGCGTTGGCAAGCAAATTTTTGAGTGCCTTTAAAAACATTCAAGTTATTTTTTCAGAAGTGAGTTTTAATTTAATGAACAGATTGACATATAGGAACCAGTAGAGGAAGTCTCAGCATAAAGTGAAGTGTAAAACTAGTGTACGAAGAAATCCCAAGCTCTGCACTTGTGTTCCGACGTGCTGTTCAAAATTTGTTTCTGTGTGACTCTTCGCAAATCTCGAGATGATTTTCTACCATAAGAGTTAATAATTTCGTTATATTGTGCTGCAGTTTTAGATCATCCAAATAATTTGTGTGCAAGCGGTGTCTCAAAAAAGTGTAATTAAATTCAAGATGTTTTGTGAAATCGATAAAAAATCACAGGGTAATTAAAATAGTTGACATGGTGATAAAAATCACATGGTGAATGAAATATGTAGAAGGAGCAGCAGTACATGATCGCTGCAATCTAAAGTGCTTTTAGCAGAGATATCGCCAAACATCACCACGAGATTAATTCAGATTTGCACAATGTGTGATTCAGCAATGGAGCACATCGAAACATAAGTTCTCAATGGATAGGTTGTGTCATCCAATATTAAATTTCGATTATCGTGCTCAATACCTGCTATGAATCGTTATTTATGATAATCAATAATAGTCAAGAAATGTTGTTCACTTCAAAAAATTGTTCAGGATCATGTTGTTTTTTTTTTTTTTTTAGTAATTTAAGTTATCATATGCATATGATTTGTTTAATTGCTATTTATTTATTTATTTAATTCATGTTTGCCATAATAAATAATCCAGCAAAATGTATATATATGTTTTATTATTCATGTGTAATCTCTTTTAATATTAAATGATGGGTTAATAATTCTAGTTCTTTATCTATTCCAAATTCATAACGCAATGATCTTTTTTTCTTATTAAATATTTTCTACTATACTTGATCTGGTTAATATCTATCTATCAGGATAAACTTATCTTATACAGGATCCAAAGAAAGTAACTGTTGAATCCACACTAATACCAAAGAAATTGATAATATCACTAGTAAAGGAGATAGAAATGTTTTTTTTTTTTTTTACTTGGAAGTTCTTGATGATAAAATTGGAGAAGAAAAAATAAAACCTTTCTTTGAAAATAAAGGGAAATGGAAAGGTCCTGTGAAACAAACTTATCTTAACTACTTCTGATTGGAGACGAAGGAGACTTGAACACGGAACCCATTTCCCAGGCAATCTATCGCAAAACAATTACGGTATAAAAAATTTGAGTATATATTTTTACTATTATTTATTTAATTTTTACATTTTATTTGTTATAAGGTAGACCAGTCATATCTGTCGAGGCGGCATACACTGAAGAGTCTAATGACCTTGTTGATACTGAGACTATTGAGCAGGAGCAAAAAGCAATTGTTGAAGATGCTGAGGTGGACCTTTGCATTCATGAAGGATCAACTGAGACTGATAGTCATTCAGTCCCTTCAAATGGTTGACCATCTAAAAATGTACCATCTCCCTTCAAATGAGTTCTTTTTTGGCCGGAAGGGAGAATAGTAATACAAAGAAAAAGAGAGAAACTTCCTGCAGTTGTGACTTCTCCCCAAATGCTTCAGTATTACAAGAAAAGAGAAGATCTTAAAAATGCTAAAGATGTAGGAAAAGAAAAAAGAATAACCGAAAGAAAAAATAAAAATTCAAAAGAAGAGTTAAAAAAGAAATAGCTGATGGGGAAAAAAAGGAGAGTCAGGAAATTATCGCCCGAGTTTGATGCCTCTGTTTCATTGGAAGTTTCAAACTAAAGTACACTTTGTAATAAATTGGTAGTTAACCCCTCTCACATTTTGAGATTTTTTTCATTTTTGGATAAATCATTTTGTTTTGCAGTAATTTCAGCTTTTAATTATCCTGTTTATTACATTTGTCTTAATATTTATTACCACTTCGAAATAACAAATAAGGCAGATTTTTTTTTAAAGCTACAAAATGTAACAGACTGTTATGTAGAGGAAAATAAAATATGCATTTCGATTAAAAAAAAAAGGGGGGTTGCTAAATTGTCTACTATTATTGTCGATAAAAACTTATGATTTTTTTTTCCACCATTTGTATCATTCTGGTACAAAACACAGAAAATGCATTTTTAATGACAGAAATCGCTAAAAATTCATGAAATTTATTGTAACACAATTCAGAAAGTTTTGATCACAGAATATGGGAATATTTACTGTTTAATAAGTGAAAGCATATAAGCAGATTTTTAAAATATAACTTATCACAAGAACTGTACAAAAATTAAATTTCGTAACATTAAGAAAATGTAACTATTTTGATGGAAAAGGATTTCACATGATGAAAATCCTGTGAAATTGTTCACCAATTAAAATTATACCTCTAAAACTAGCTTCTTGGGAATTAGCTATTTTTAAACGATAAGAAAGGGCATCCTGTATATAATCTAAAAAAATATTTTCCAGCTTGTAGAACATCAGCTTATATGTAAAGTGAGATAAAATTAAAATGGATTTACAGAACTGAAGTTGAGGTCCCTGATCTGCAGATTTACTAGTGGGATTATTTTACGTAATCATCTAAACGTCTATGTGTGATTTCATTATTGTGTATATTCAATTCTAGAACTGTAAAAAAAAGTATAACTTCATTATTTTCACACTAAATTCAAACCTGGGTGGCCCACTTCTTGGGGGAGGGGGGCATTAAAATACCCACTACTGGTGCATCAAAAATTTACTAGGTCCAACAGTGGTTGGTTGTTTTTTGACGGCCGATTATCTACGCATGGGATATAGGCCCTAGGGCCGAGTGCCTTTCCTCGGGGTCTTTTTAAGGGAACCTAACACGTATTTACGCATGGAAATCCATAGTTCGAAGGAAACCACGAAAACTCCGAACGATTAGGCCGACGGGCACGATTGGGTTCGAACCCAGCATCTCCCGTCTACCAGCTTCGAGAGCATAACCTCTCGGCCACTGGTGGAGCCCCAACACTGAAGCATAGAGGAAGGTAACTATTTAATTTTTTTCATTTTCTCCGAAGAATATATCTTGAAACTTTCAATGTTTATTCCGATACCGGAAGGTTAGGACTAGGTTAAAAAAATATATGTCTTTTATAATTCATTAATACTTCGATAATAATTAGATAAATATCCTTAAGTGGCCCACTACCGGTGCGTTTACCTTAGTATAATTCATCTACGTATCCATCGTTTATATGGAGTTTCTTTACCTGCGGTTTATTCTGTTGAGCTGTTTACCATGACAGATCGGATGTTACTACCAATAAGGTTATCTGAGCGAAATATGCTGGCTGGCTGTCAGCCCAGTTAGCTTAAACGGTAAAGTATTTCGCCCTATAAGCCAAAGATCTGTGTTCGATTCCCAGGCTGGGCATTTTTTCACTCAGTTGGAAATATTCAATTCGTATGATAACCCATTTGTGCCTGACTTTTTTGTTTTCTCAAATTTGCAGGTAAAAATACATTAAATGTTGCAAAAAGAACTTGAAAAATACAAACAAAAAACTAAGCTATCTTTTATTGTTTTGTGTTTATTTGATAAAATATAAACTTCCTAAATATAGTATAATATTAATAATATTATAATATGAATAACTATATGTTCTGTCTTGATTTATAAAAAAATAGTCTTTTAAATTATATGTTGCATGCTATTATTAGTATTTATATGTACTACAAATAAATTGATATTAATTTATTTACAATGTCTAATAAGATTATAATTATTATTAATAATAAACTAAGAAAAATCGTATTTGATGCTTAAAAGTACTTTCCTTTATAATCACCTTGAAAAATTATTTACACAAAAACTGCTCCACTAAATGGCTAATGAAAATATGTCGACAGCTTTCTATATTTGGGAAGTTACAAACATGAATTAAAAAATAGGTTAGAACAACTAATTTAAGAATAGTAAAAAATATTTATTTCAAAAAAGTCTACCAGCTAAGATTACAGACAATTTATTTATTAGGATCTTTGATAAAATAAATACAAATAAAATGTTTTTTTTACATGTCGCCTTCTTGAACATTGAAAAATCAAGAACTTGGAAAGAAAGCGTCCGTTTAAGAAATTATACACTGTTAAAAATTTGCAGTATTCTGGCAGGTCATTTGACCGATTTTTTCCGAAAACGGTTACACAACCGTAATTTTAACACTATTCTGACCATATTATTGGACATTTTATGGTCAGAATATAGTTAAATTATGGTTATGAAACCGTTTTTTCAAAAAAAGGTTGAATGACCTGCCAGAATGCTGCAAAATTTTTAACAGTGTATATCCTTCCTGTGCTGTCATCTTTTGATAACAAGTAAAGACATTTATAGATAAATATGTTGTTGTCATATTACATTGGAAATGAATAATTCAAGTTTATTAAAATTCGAAGTGTCCTAAATATGGAGAGCTAAGCATACACGAGTTAATTGTAGACAAGTATTACAAATTCTGTAATGAAACAACTTTGTTGCAAATTCTGCTACAATGTTCAAAATTTGTAGCAAACTGTCCAGTCATTCGACCGTTTTTAATGAAATAGGTCACGAAACCGTTATTTCATCTTATTTGGACTATGTAACAGCCCATATAACGACCAAAATAGAGTTAAATTACGTTTATGTAACCGTTTTCTATAAAAATGGTCGAATGACTGTACAGTTTGTTGCGAATTTTTAAGTGTTCTTAAATATTAAACAGAAATTAGAAATATTGCGTTTGTGAAAAACTTTTTTTTAATTTCTTTTTTATAAATAATTTTTTTTTCTCCTCTGATTCGACGCGAGACATCTTATTTTGTTATCACATGCTTTCCCATTTCTTGTAAGAGTCCCATTTCTTGTCCTGATTCCTTCTCCGTGTCTTTCCATATGTTTTTAAAAGTATCTTCAATATTTTCTAAAACAATAGATATTTTAATAAATATTTAACATTCTTCTTCGTTACAATTTGATTTTAATTTTATGGATTAATACCACTTATACATATATATGATTAACCTCATTGTTAAAAAAAAAAAAAAAAAATCAAAGTTTGTTAAAATCTTATTAAAATAAATACTCATAACAAGATTCGTAAAAAACTTGAAATGTTATTAAAAATTTTCTATTCAACTTGCACAAGACTGTATATTTTAGTTTAAAAAAAAAAGTTTTCATAATACAACCCGAAAAAGCAAAACCCGAACCCGAAACTGAATCTAACCGAAATATGTCGAATCATCCAAATCCGATCCCAGAAGATAAATAAATATAAATGAAAAAATAACTCATAATTTAAAGTATAATTTTTCGGATCTGGTTACTATTTACACAAAGCATATTTTCTGACAAATTACCAATTTTCAAAGATACTATGTTATTACATATGTGGATAAATCTCGAATAATTATGCTATAATATGTAAATCTTATTATCACCTGCTTTTTACATCCTATATTTCTTCAAATAATTCTTTAAAAAAAAACTGAATTATTTTTCTAATTACAATTATGTTTCTAATAAAAACATAATTGTAACAATAGTAAAATTCATCGTTATTATAAACTACTAAATATTTTCTCTACAAACTTTAACTATCCTTATTCAGATCTTATACCCAAATTTCATAAGAAACCAATTAAATTTAGAACTGTTATTTCTGGATACAATGCATACAATAATATAGCTAACATACTCCTATTAAGTTTACAACTGTTATTACTGGATACAATACATATAGCAATATAGCTAACATATCACAATTAAAAATATATAATACACATTGTAAAAAAATAGCTACCAACTGGTCCATATTCTGAAGAAATATTAAATGTGTAAACAATATAACGACATATGATTTCAAAGATTTTTTAAATAGTAATTTATTAAATCTACATAATCTAATAAACACATTATTTAAAAAGTATCATCATAAATTGACTCAACTAATGAATATCGATATAGATTAATTTCAAACTCTAACTAATTTCATTATCTATAATAACTATATATTGCAAGATAACACAATTTTTACCAACAGAAAGTCGGTATACACAAGGATGATTTATTTTAAGTTTATTATCCGATTTATACGTATCTTACTATGAACGTGTTCATTGTAATATTAATATACATTTATATCGTTATAATCATGAAATAATTTTAATTGCTGCTGATCAGTCTAATTTTTCTCAATCCAGTAGATGTCCCACCAGAGGCTCAGAGATTCTGCTCTTGAAGCTGGTAGACGGGAGGTGCTTTGTTCGATCCCAATCGCGCCCGTCGGCCTAATCGTTCAGAGTTTTCGTGGTTTTCTTCGAGCCATGGATTTCCATGCGTAAATACGGGTTAGGTTCCCTTAGAAAGACCCCCCACGAAGTATTTTGAGTATTTGTTTCTTTTAAAATAAGATTTTTTTAATTAGCAAAATATTGAAAATACAAAAAAGTAGTTTTTATTTTCAATCATTTAAACTATTATTAAATACTAAGGATATTTTAATTATTAATTAATTTTGTCAGCTACTCCCCCTAGTTATTTATAATTTTAATGAAAAAAGCATGAAAAGTAGAGATGTTTATTAAAAATCAACTATCCATTTTAACTAACAATATGTGCAGCATGTTGCGTCATTGTTCCTTAAATATATATATATATATATATATATATATATAATATAAAACAGCAAGTGGGGCGTTCTCACAATCTTTTGAGTTTTGGGGGAAAAATCTGGCGAAATTAAACTTGCTAAAATAACATTTTAATCTGATAGACGAATGCCTTAATGATTCAAAATAAAGAAAAAATGGTCAGCAGCGAAATTTTTTTTTATTTAACTGAGGTTTATGTTAAACTTATGTTATGGAAAATTAAACTTTAAGAGTTTAATTTTCCTTGCCATTTTACCACTAAAACTTTTTATTTTCTTCGACATTTTTACTTATAATGAATTTGCATAGTAACCACTGGACATTCAAGAAGAAATAATAACAATGTAGTATTTTTATTACAAAATTTTGGTATAACATTGTCTTAAAGGTGTATTAAAGAAGGGATGGCAGGGTAAAGAAGGGAGACGGTATAGGAAAAAGGGACGAAATGGGAAAAAAAAGGACGAAATGGGATAAAAAGGGACGGTAAGGATGGAATGGTAAATAAAATTACCACGTATTTTAGGCAAATCTTGTTAAGACTAAGTGGTAGCCACAATGTTCATCCATTTTTGGAAGCAGTTGTTAACATTGGATTAAATAATAATAAAAAAAAAAAACCTCGAAAAGTGCAGGAATAAACCTTGGGGACGGTAAGACTACGAATAAAGCCACGATCTTGAAATTGATATTTAAATGCTGATTTATATTCTGCAGTAAATTTCCTGTCAAAGAATTTTAGACATTCTTTCTCTAGCGTACTTCTGCATGAGAAAAAACTTGAAAAATATTATGTGGCTGCATCTGAAGAGATTTTTTGCGTAAGTTTAGCAAGAAGGACGGTAAGGATGAAAAACCCAGGGACAGAGTTAAAAAAATAATATCAACCGTAAAAATGTGTGCAGGTTATTTTTCTGCTACATATTTATATAAAACGTTGTCCAAGTTTGAATAAAAATTACATCGAATTACTTTTATTGAAACAATTTTATACAGACAGCTCCAAACTTAAAAATCAGCATCAGGGACACGGGACGGTATAGGAGTTTTCCTAGTATTTGAACCCCCCCAACATCGTCCAAAACTTATTTATTTCGTTAATATTGTTATGCAATCATGCAATGGGATGGTCCCCAGTATATGAATTAAAAAAAAAAAAACACAAAAATGTGCATTAAAATAAAAAGAATTATTCAGGGACATGAAAGTCAAAAGATTGTGAGAATGCCCCAAATACATTCCCTCTATTTTGTTTTATTTTTTAGAACTGCTTTATTATTTATTTAACTGATCAGTTGAATACAAATTACATAAATCTGTTCGTAAAAGATTTTACCTTAAAATGATATTTCTTTAATAGGGTAAATATTTATAGATCATTTTCCAAAGAAATCACTCATCATAGATTGTTTTGTGTGTACTTATCTCGTTTAAGCTTTAAAAGAACTGCAAAGTAAATACAATATTTTAAGACTTTTTTTAAGAGACATGTTTATGAAATCAAAATATTAATTCTTTCATTTTTTTATTATTATTCTAAACAAATAGTTCACAAAATAATAAATGATCATACATTCTTACTCTGGGGATGAATTTACATTATTTCGAAAATAATATTTTCCGATGTTGTTTTTCTAGTCAAATAAAAACAAAAATATTTCAGAAAAGAATTATTTTTATTTCCATCTATTATTATATATATATATATATATATATATATATATTTTTTTTTTTTTTTTTTTTTTTTTACGGCATAATATGAAAGTACGTTGAAGTTCTAATCGTTATTTATTTTAGACAGAAAACGTTATTTTTCAACGTTCATTTTTATAGGAGAATAAAAACAACAAATCCAATTTATTACAAATAACACCCTGCTCAATTTATTTAAATGTTTTTTTTTTTTTTAACTGAAAATTAAATATAATATTTCATGGCTAAGAATTAGTAATGCCAATAGCATAACCGTGCCATTTTTATAATTTCATCCGAAAAATATTCAAATAACAATACCGCAACACGCAACTAACAATAAATATAATTATTAATCAGAATTATGGTCATTCTTTTTTTATCTCTTAGATTTAAAAGAAGATTTTAATATAGGTAAATATTAATTCGTCCATTAGAATTTTTTGTAGGTAATATTAATAGAACAGATTAGAGATAATATTGCCTGTTCGGCTTTAGTAGATGGGTATTTTGTTAATGTAAGCAAAGTTAATACAGTTTTACCACAAACCTTTTAAATAATTTTTTGTCATATTTAATCGTATAGAAATATTAGAAATTTTACAATTAAACAACGCGATTGCAAATTCTGTAACTTAACTATTAAATAGAAATTTTTTAGTAAAAAATACTTGTGTCAAACTATTTAGAATTTCCAATAATTGCACGCACTTTGTATATGTATATCAAAAACATTGCTTTCACTACTTTATCATAAATAAAATCTGAAAATATTTCATCTCAATTTTTGTCAGACGCTTGTGTATGACAAAGGCATTATGTATTTTCCTCTACTCTGCTTTTTCAGGAGATTAAACATTTTTAAGCAGCATTTTCTAAAGCTACAGATATTTTAATAAATATTCAACATTTGTTCTCGTTGCAATATATTTTTTTTAATTTTATTGATTAACACTACTTATCTATATTTTTTTATTATCCTCATTATATAAGTATCCACTATATATATGTTAAATACGTTTCTTGTTAAAAATTTATTATTTATTTTATTAAATTATTTCAATATTATTATTTACTATATTCAAATTGCATGACAATTGTTTATTTTTTCGGAAGTTAAAGCTTACAAAGTCAAAAAGAGACTTGGAAAAATGAAAATATAACATATTTTTGGATCCTAATGACATTAAAACGGATACATATGCAAATTGAGAACTTTCCAACTAAAAAAAGAATGTGAAAATCGGCACATACGTCCATTACCTTAATATTTGGACATATATCTGCCCTACATATATAAAATCCCAATGAAACGAATTTCTGAAACGATTTTATGAAAAGACTGAGTAAAGGACTGACTACGTTTCACAGCTATTGCTCCTAAAATATGGAATGCTTAGCGGTAAACGTAGCACCAAATATACTTATTGATCCATAGATGTCAAAAGGGGTGTTAGAATTAAAAAAATTTAATCAGTTTTCGAAATGTTGATTTTTTTTTTAATTTTAATTACATTTCACTAATGACGGTAATACAATTATTGCATTTTAGTAGCAAAAAATGAGAAAATGAAAACCATAGATTTCTTCTTTTTTGCCATTTTCAAATTGAAATTATCTTTTATTTAAATCGATAATGAAACAATATTGTTATTAACTTACGTTTTTCAAGAAAATTGAAAAAAAAAAAAAAAAAAAAAAAACTATTTTCACATTTCGAACGTCAAGAATCAGGTTATTTTGAAAACTGAAATGGTAAAGTAAAATTATTAAAAATAGAAAGAAAATTTTAAAGTAAGAATTATATGATCACGTCTTAAAATCAGAGAATAGGAAAAATAAAGTCACAATATTTACATGTAAATATTTTTAAAGTACGAAAACTTTAAAATAACAAATTTATTACACGCGAAATGCATTTAAAGGCGATAGTTACGTCATATATAAAATGCCCAAATATTAGATATCGTCATAATTACTGTGTTACCTAAAATATATATATTTTTTAAATAAGCGTAAAAAGTTTTTAATGGTGAATATTCTATCACATTTAGAAATGTCAAATAACAATATTTTCCCAAAAACTTTTAAATTAAATAACATATGTATCCGTGAATCCTAAAAGAGAAAAAAAATTAAAATGAATAAATTATTACATGACAAATGATTTAATAGTGAAAAGTACGTCATATTTTAAAAAGATACATTTAAAAAGATTTTTACTCTGGAGAATTTTAATGTGCCGTCATGTGGTATAAAAGTAGTGGGGCTATCAAATCTGTTTAGACACTACATCACTTGATGCAGCATAAAAACAGTTAAACGTATATGCGCAAAATACTTTCGATTTATTTTGTACGAATTACTATTCGATAAATAAATAGTAGAAAATTCCGATATTTTATAAATTAATATAAGCAACATACATTGTAAAAAAAAAAAAAACATGAAAATCTGCATAATGATATATTAAAATAGAGAAAATAATTCATGAATAAGCTGTACCTGTTCCAGAAAATATCTACAACTCTATCAAAACATAAGGTAAAAGCTTAAAATTTCAAAACATAATACTTTTCAATACCGTGGTTTTAAAACCTATTCCCAGAAGCTGTCGGGGTTCTTTATCTTCTAGCCTAAAGGAAGAATATTGTCCATAGCGGCATTACAAAAGTCTGAAAGATACCGACATTTTTAACCTAACCATTTTATACAAGTTAATATTTAATTATGTAATTGATCTTACTTATCAATCGTGAAAACAACCGTCAGTTGTTACGACAGCGATGGATAAGGTCATGGTGACCGAGAAATACCCCATCCAAACGGAAAAGCATGACAAATCGATTACAGACGACAGCCGCCGTTATAGTGATAATATCATCCAATCTTCCATAACCTGGTAATATTTTTTAAATATGGAATATTACTATGTTTTTTGAGGTATCGAAGCCTGAATGGGGGTTGGTGAGCGCACTTGCAGGGACTGAGCCCCCTAGTAAATATATAAAAACATATTGCGTAACGTTTTTTTGTTAGTTATCGGTGAAATAATTATAATTACAGATCAGCAAATCAGTAAAATAGCAATATCTGCTTTACTTAATGACAGACATTCCGTATTTAAATAAAGCGAAATTAACCATTGAATCTTTCTGGTGTAAAGTCAGATTCTCTGAACTACGTAATTTCTAGAACGCATCTTCTATCGTGGGAATTAAAAGGTTAAATATTAAGTTTTATAAAATATACAATTACATAAAATAAAGTATTTTGAGACATATTAAAATATTTACTAATTTGCAATATTTTAGCGTAAAACAGCCACATGACAGTAGATTTTACTTGTATTTCAGATGTGCAACAGAAGAAAAGATTAACGCATTATAGGAAAAATGCATCTCTGATTAGGGATCCGTACTTGAAGTGTAAAAGCGGAAACATTATAAGATCACTCCTGTGTCTGTCTGTCACAGCCATTTTACTCGTAAACTATGGAGCGTGGAAAGTTCAAATTGGGGGAAGTAATGAAGAATATTGACTCACATATTTGCAGATAATTAAACATTCATAAATATATTTAGTAAAAATCTAGAAGGACTAATTATGTTACTTGAAAAAAAAAAAAAAAAAAAAAAAAAACGTTTTCTTTGTATATCGTGTGAGGTATCATGTGAAAGCTTTCGTAAAGCTGAATTCAAAAATACATTTCTTTTAATTTTAGGAATTATATTTTCAAAGATATCGTCGTAAATGTATCTCAAAAATATGTCCCCCCCCCCCCCCCATCTAATTCCGAATCTACTGAAACTAAAATTATGAAAAAATTAGAGGTAGTAGACGTTAATTTAAACCTTGCAGGAAAATATGGCGATTACCCTAGGTCACATAGTTTATGAGAAAATAGCATTTTTCCGTTATAAACAAATTTCAATTTGCAGGCATTCAGCAAAAGTGTGGAACAGCGATGGGGTACCTATCGTAGCAGAAGTATATAAGCATCGTTGTTCATGATATTTGAAAAAGAATCGTCAATAATTAGCCGAGATATTAACCCTTAAAGTACGGATTGCACATACATAATGACAGGGGCGACGTACTGTATGTGCCATCGGCTTTTAAAGCCTAGTTAACAACTTTTAAGGATATATATATATAATGCAATGCACAGTAGCAGTATGAAAGTAATAAACGTCAAATTGTTAAAAGCAGGCTAATTTAATTAGAATAAATCACATAAATTCTATGGGATTTGCGACTAGTTTGCATTGAGTGGATCTCTCAATACGCCTCGAGTGATCTTAGAAGTTAATTAAAAACCTATCTGGAAAAACGTGGCATAGACCAAGGCGGAGTTGCAACTTTGCGACCTCCTTTCGAAACGTGCTTAGCACAATGCCAAATTTAAACTTTGAACAAAGGTTTTGTTTTAGCTACACTCTAGAAAGAAAGGTTATTACTACGCTGAATTTAGTTTTATGAGATGCCAGACGAAGTTTAAATATGCACTTCTTTTGTTGTCAGTACCGAATTAAGTTCCTCATAACCATATTAGCCTAAGATTTAAAAAATAGTTATACAGTATAGCTATATTTCATATTATTTAGTTTCCATATCTCTTTGAACTTTCATGGTATATCCATTTACACTTTTCTAGTATGTACACAGTTATACTCAACCCTACGTTGTATAGTTTTAACAAAGTTTTAGTATTCTTTTAGCAACGTTTTTTTGTTTAATAATACAATTACTAATTCATATATTTATTCCCCGAAATCCTCCGTGCACGAGTAATACTCGCACTTGACGGTTTATTTTCATTATTTTTCTTGTGTAATAAACCTTTCAGAAAATCATACGTAATTTTTTCGAAACAAAATAAAAAATCACGCATTTAAGGGTTAAAACTGAGATTTAGCTATTAAGAAATGAATTTTCCGATGCCTTTTATTTTCATATTTTGCTACAAAAACACGATTTATAAAAATTTACAAAATGTATTTCTTGGAATCTGGAATAGACATTTATTTTCCTTTTTTGGTAAA
The DNA here is from genome assembly GCA_963932465.1 of Maratus speciosus. Lineage (NCBI taxonomy): Eukaryota > Metazoa > Arthropoda > Arachnida > Araneae > Salticidae > Maratus > Maratus speciosus. The sequence continues at coordinate 361,899,578 of OZ010791.1, read as the reverse complement.
ATCGACGCAAACTTTTGAAATTAAACTTATGTGTGCACAATTTTTTAATAAACAAACATTCCGAAACAGAAAATTAGTGTTAAAAAATATTTAAAAACTGATTTCTGTACAAAGGAAATATGAAAATTCTTGTCATTGTACAAAATTAAATTCTACTGTAACTTTAAAAAGATAACAAATAATTTTGTTCTAAGATCTACAAGTAAGTTTTTCTAATATTGGTTTGGTTACGAAAAAAAAAATTGCTGTTATTCTAATTTCTTTCCGATTTTTTTTTCCTGAATATTATTTTTTATTTTGTACAGTTTCTTTAAAAACATTTTCAACTAAGTTTGTTATACACTGTTAAAAATTTTGCAGCATGCTGGCAGGTCATTCGACCGTTTTTTTTAAACACGGTTTCATAACCATAATTTAACTATATTCTGACCATAAAATGGCCAATAATATGGTCAGAATAGTGTTCAATTCACGGTTGTGTAACCTTTTTCGGAAAAAACGGTCAAATGACCTGCCAGAATGCTGCAAATTTTTGACAGTGCATTTAAAAAATATTTATTATTAATTATAAACCTCTTAATTGTCATTATTACAAATAGAAACTCAATAGACATTCTCCTTAAATTATTTTAACAAAAAAAAAAAAATCATCTTTATAATGTTTGTAAAAAAAAAAAAAAAAAAAAAAAAAAAATAGCTTGTGCCCCAGGACACACCACATAGCCCCTCTAGAATATGTACAAACATTTAAATCTGAGCAAATAAAATTTTTAATGTAATGGAATTATGAAATGAATATTTCAGTTTAAATTTTAAAATATTTTGCCAAAAAATTATAAATTGATGCAAAATATAAATTCTGGTTTACATTTTTAATCAACTTTATTATTATTAAACATTATGATTTTTTTTTTTTTTTACAAAATTAATTTTTGTCTACTTATTTATAATGTAAAAGACAAAAATAGAATGTTAGAAATGGTTCCTGAAAATCCGTTTTTTTTTTTTTTTTTTTTTTTTTTTTTTTAATTAACTATATATACACCAGCTGGCGCAGTGACTGCATAAACGCCAGATGATCATTTATCAATAATATAAAAAAATTGATAATTAGAAACAACAAATTTGTCCTCTCTGTGTTTCTTTCATGCCTCGCCAGTGGTTAAGAGGTTCTGCTCTCGAAGCTGGTAGACGGGAGGTGCTGGGTTCGAACCCAATTGCGCCCGTCGGCTAACCGTTCGGAGTTTTCCGTGGATTTCTTCGAACATTTTGGAACCCTGCGTAAAAACGCGTTATGTCCCCTTAGGGAGACTTTTACGGAGGGCACTAGCCCTAGGGCCTATATCCCTCATGCAGATAGACAACCGTCATAAATAACATCAACACCAGGTTTTTCTTTCAGATCATTTTCATTTTTTTTCTAACTGAAAAATTTAAGGGTTGGGTAGGGTTGATTTTTGACGGCCAATTAGCTACACGAGGGATATAGGCCCGGGGGGAGTGCCCTCCGTGGGGGTCTTTCTAAGGGAACCTAATCCGTATTAACGCATGGAGGATCCACGGCTCGAAGAAAACCACGAAAACTCCGAACGATTAGGCCGACGGGCGCGATTGGGATCGAACCCAGCAACTCCCGTCTACCAGCTTCAAGAGCAGAACATCTCGGCCACTGGTGGGGCTGAAAAATTTAAGAAAAGTTATGTAAATCCGTCCAAAGGCGAAACCTTGGAATATTTTCTTTTAAAATGGGAAATATTTAAAGATTATTTTACAAGCAAATCATTCTTCATAAATTCTTTTGGATTTACATATTTCATTTCTCTTAAAAGAACTTAAAAATCAAAAAATATTTTACTGTATTTTTTACGACCACACGGCTGATGAAATAGCAACATATAGTTCTTTACATATTTTACGATCTTTTTAGACACATATTTCATATTATTATAAATGGTCATACAATTTTACACTAACATTAAAATTACATTATTGAGAAACAAATATTTTTCATTGTTTAAATAAAAAAAAAAAAAAAAAAATCAGATTTTTTTTTTCTTTACATCAGTTAGATTAGGTTTTTATTGAATAATGAGAAAGTTTGAATTTCATATATATATATATATATATATATATATATATATATATATATATTTATCTCAGACAGAAAACATTCTTTCTAAATGTTATTACTTATAAACGCTTTATAAAAAAAATATAAAAAAGTGATATATATATATAGAGAGAGAGAGAGTGAGCGAAAATAAGAAAAACAATGAATTTATTGTCTGTACTCCTGTGTTTACTCTATTTAAACGTTAAAAAAATACAAGTAAACCTATTAACGTTTAACACATTTGAAAACCAGACTTCAGCAATTACCGTCCGTACCCGGGAAACTACTACAACTCTTTTGTACAACCTTGTATTTGTTCTATAAATTTGTTTATATTCTACATAGTATGCTAAAAGTTAGTTTAGAAAGAAAACGCATACCACGTGGAAATTTCACCTTCAGCAATTTCTACCAAGAGACGGTAACTTCATTGGATTATTTTATAAAACCATTTATATTAGCTACATATTTTTATACATGTCATAGAGTAAGGTAAAATATAAATTAGGCGAAAACACGCTTAAACCTTCTGAAATCGCACTTCCAAAGTCCTCTAGGCGACCATATGTCCAGTTGTATGTGTGATCCTGTATATGATTTTATTTATATTCTACAAATATATCTTAGTATATTAAACATAGTTTAGCTGGAAAATGCATACCACAATTAAAAACCTTATTTAAGGAATTCACGCTACTCTACAATGCTTACGAATTCTTTTGTGTAGCTTCGTATATGATCTATTTCATTTATAAGCACCACACAGTAATGCAAAAATTTAGTTACACTTAAAAACGCATAGCATAAATAAACAATTAAATTTAAAAAATCAAAAACACCCGATTGCGTAAAAAGCGAACTAATTAGTTATTTCTCATCAATGTGAAACTATTTTTTTTTTAATTCCTACTATTAGCTCACACTCTCGCTATATATATCTTGTTCAAATTTTCAATCGTTAACAAAATACTTATTATTCATCCAATCAAGTAAAAAAAAAAAAAAAAAAAAAAAAAACTTGTAGCTGATGACATTTGATGTTAATCCAGTTTTTTTCAAATATTAATTCATTAATTAAATTAAATTAATTAATTTTCAATAATCGAGAGAGCCCTCTTCTTGATCAAGGCATTTTAAGCACCAATCAAGAGGAAAGAAGAATGGGAGAAAGTAAATTGACTTAAGTAAGGAATTGACTTATTTTTTTTTATATTATTACCTATCTATACCTACCTATTTTTTTATTTACTTGTATTGATGACTTTTAAGTTGTGTTTTATTGTTAGTCCCTATCTATAAACACTGTTTTGATGAGGTCTATAGATGGTTATAATGGTTAGAGTTGCAGTAAAGCTAGAGATCCTACATACACAACTTCCAGGTTGTATAATATTTTAACGGAGCTTCTGACTGTAAAATAGTCAAAGAAACATCGTTTTCATTGTAAAAGACCTGTCCAATGATATACCACTCAATAGGGTGCGTAATTGTTTTTCGTTTCTACAGCCATTTTGTATTTTACGGCCGCTATTTTGAATTTATAAAAACAAAACCTAGCCTATGACCATCGGGCCGTTAAGATGCATTGATAGAGATTTCATTTATTAAAATCCATCCAGCCTTTGGGGTGTTTGGAGGGTATAAATAAATCCACATACACAGATACACGTGAAACACATAACCCTTCTTTTCAGTCGGGTAATGAAAGCGCGCTTCCAGCAATCATCGGTAAGAGAAAATACTTGAGATACAGTGCTATATCCAAAATATTTTGTATGTCCCTGTAAGCACTATTCTGCTATGTTGGAAAGTTTAAAAAAAATGGCTACAATTAAAGGCAAAACAAAAATTAAATTAAATTAAAACAGAACTTCGAAAGTTACGAAAGTTTGGAAACGTAAAAATATTATTCAGAATGACTCAAATTTCGGGGAAAAAGGTGCTAAGATTTAAATTAAAAATGGTTTTTTTAAGTAAATAGGTATTGAAAATATCGACCATAAATCATGCATATAAATTTAACAAATTTATTCTCTCATATCAAATCACGCGATGTATCTCAAAGAAACAAAGAGTGATTGGCCGCTTCATATTTCACAAGATAGATGGCTATTTTTTAATTTATTCTATCTTCAATAGAAGAAAGTGTTGTAATCGAAATTTTTTCGACTTCCGGTTTTCGACGGATTTACACGTTTTAGGGGGTCAGAGGTACCAAAAAACATGTTTATAGAAAATGTCTGTCTGTCCATCTGTCTATCTCTGTCGCCATTGTACCATCAAAACGTGTTTGAAGTGATGTATAGAATTGAACCATTTTTTTTTCTTTTTTTCTTTTTTTAACGTTCTTGGCTATAGCAAGCAGGTCCTTCCTGAATTTGGAAAAAATCCCCCGGTAGAGCGCTCTGTAATAGCGATTTTTGTGCTATTTTGAATATTGTACCATCGATAAGTGTATGGAATTATGCATAGAATTGAACCAATTTTTTTTTTAAGTTCTTGACTATGGCAAGCAGGTCCTTTCTTAACTTAGAAAAAATCCGCCGGTAGGTGGCGTTGTAATAGCGATTTTTGTGCCATTTTGAATATTGTACCTTCGAAAAGTGTATGAAGTTATGCATAGATTTGAACCATATTTTTGCGTATGTTTTTGATCATGGCAAGAAGGTCGTCCCTGAATGTGAAAAAATTACGCCGGTAGGGGGCGCTGCAATAGGTATTTTTGTGCCATTTTCAATATTGTACATTCGAAAGTGTATGAAGTTATGCATAGAATTGAACCATTTTTTTTTGTGTATGTTTTTGGCCGTGGCAAGAAGGTCCTCCCTGAATGCGGAAAAATATTGCCTAAAGGGGGCGCTGTAATAGCAATTTCTATGCAATCTTCTTCATTTTTCGTGGTTTAATTGTACACCAGTGACTCGTGAATCCACGGGAACTTCCCATCCTGATAAGCCGACTATTCGTGATTTTAATAAATATCATGATCGAGTTAAATCGTTTTTACTCCGATTTGTTGACTGAAGCAGAGATTTAATATGAAAGTTAAAGTTGATATAGTATTGAACTAATAAAAATGAAATATATACATATGTAACAACATTTTGAAATATTAAAATATATGAGATAGAAGAAAGTTTTGAGATTGGCACATCCAACTAGTTTCTCAAAGTAATTTGTTTAATAATACTGTATAAGAATTGCTTTTTACAAAAAATCGTGATGATTCAGAGATAAGCTACTACCTTCTAAAATACATTATTTTTTAGTTATTGACATTCAAAATTTCATTTCTACCGTAAAAAGATTCCGAACCAATTGAATGGATGATGAGTTTTCCAGTTATTTTTCCATTGCGAACAATACACCCTTCCTTTTCACACGAGGAATTAAATAAGACAATGTGCGTGACGTTTTAGGTCATATGAATCACTGATGTAAAGTTTTAGTTTCAGGTGTGTTATGATGGCCCATTATCTGCACTAGGGATATGGACCCGGGGGCATTTTCTCCCTAGAGGGGTCTTTCTAAGGAAACCTAACTCGTATTTACACAAGGAAATCCAAGGTTCGAAGAAAACCATATAAAACTCCGCACTATTAGGTCGAAGGGTGCGTTTGGGTTCCAACCCAGCACCTTCCGTCTACCAACTTCGAGAGCAGAACCTCTCGGCCACAGGTGGGGCCCGTTTCAGTTTCAGAAGAGAAATTTTAGAAACGTTAACTGCATTCCAAATAAATAACACATTAACACTATACGGTCTTACACCGACTTTGACTTGGGGTGACCTTTCTTTGCAAAATTTGCTTCAGGCACCAGTAATAAAGGGAAATAAAATTTGCCTTGATTAATTACAACATTTTCGAAAGTGTGTTATCGAAGGTAATTTCTTTTAAAAAATGGGACCAACAGAATAAAATTTGCTTAAGAGCTACCGGACAGGAAAGGGTTAATGTTACACGTAAAATTTTTTGCGAGTCTGATAACTATGAAGCAATGCATCTGCTTTTCTTAAATACATTGTTGCACATTAAATTTTAATCTGTAAAAACAAGCAATTGCGTGACAATAGAGGTGTTACTGACTTGATGAAAAGTATTGCAGCTGCATTCAAGAATTTTTTTATTTATTTATTTTTACCAAATTATTTTGATAAAATTCCAAACCAAGATGGAGAATATTATTATCGTATTATTGGAGAAATTCTATTTAGAAAACTAAATTTTTATTTACTTTTTTTTTTGGCGAATTCTACATATAAAATATAATATGCTATTTGTCTGTTTAAAGAATTTCGTGAATTTATTTCATAAAGAATAGTTCCAAATTCGTTTAGATCGTTTAGAAACTCGTCACTGTAAAGATATTTTCGAGCACCCTTATTTCATCTTAGTTCCTCATTACATAATGTAATAAAATTATACCTATGAAAATGCGTTCATTGAATACACTCCGTTTAAGAGCAACGCCAAGCAAGTAACGTGGTTTCTTTATCGTTCTTCTTGTATAATATTATTGCTTTATCCGTTATTATAATACGAGCAACTTGTTTGTCTGTATGTATGTGACTGTGTGTGAATATCTTAAAAAAGGCTCAGTCTATTTTTACTCAATTTTGTATCCTATCGTTTTAAAATACGATAAAAACATTGGTCTAGGTCACATGTTCGAGAAAATTCGATTAGTGGGTCATTTTAGGCTCACTACAGGTCAAGGCTTTTCAATGGGAATGAAGGTTCAAACAGTTGTAAAGTTGTCGAACAGTCGGCAGTAAACAAAGTCGCAAACTTTCCAACAGTTCAAACAATTTAGCCATATTTGGCGAAGTATTGACGACATTTGGCAAAAATATTGGCTTTGAGAATCTAAAGGATTTTTCTAGAAAATTTCAATACGATCCGAGATACATAATTCTAGCAATCAGAGCCCATAAAATGCTCTTGAAAACATAATTCAATCAGTCATGGTAGTTAGAACTTTCCCAACACATGCTTGGCGCCAAATGAAAGAATAACATCAAATTTGCCGTCAAAATTGACTTTCAGAATTTAAAGGAATTTTCTGGACTGTTATAAAATAAAATGCTTAAGAGCAATAATATCGAGAGAATTTATGGTTACATCGAGTTGAACGCAGTAGTTTAAATAGATACACAGCAAATAACATTATACTTGTTTTCGTTATTTTATTTAGTATGAACTGTTTAGTATGCCGTCACAAAAAAAAAAGTTATTTAGTGAGGTTCATGAATAAACCTTATTTAACACATAAAACGACCGTCTTGTCAGGCGAAACCCGGCAAGTTCTCAAATATCAGCGTAAGAGTGATGTACATTAAAAAAAAAAATATTTCCTCTAAGAATTCCTCTTCGAGATACTTGCACTTAGCAACAAGAGAATTCAGATGAATGAATGAATGGAGAATAAGTAAACAAAATGATGATACGAAATAACAAGTTTATTTTTTGTATTTTTTTCTTGAAATACAGTTTCGAATAATTTTTCGTATAAACTGAATAAAGAGTACCAAAATTTGTTCGTAAGAGATATTTAACTTAGGAAAATGTTCTTTTATAATGGCAAATATTTATAAATCATTTATCAAATGAAACCATTTATCATGATTTCTCTTGTGTATACGTATTTCAATTAAACTTAAAAAAATATATTCAAAGTATATAAATGTTTTCCGACTTATTTAACATTATAAGAATCATAAAGTAAAAAATAGTAACTCTGTTATTTTTTATGGTGGGATGAAAAAAAATAAGTTTTATAAATGATCATAGATCAGTTTTTCTCTAAGTTTGAAATCCCATAAAAAAAAAAAAAAAAAAAAAAAAAAAAGAGGAAAAACCAAGGAATATAAAAATAAGTTTTTTTGTCATCCATTAGTAGTTTTTGTTGATAATAATGTAGTACATTGACATTTTATTGCATATTGTAAATAAATCAGAAAATATGTAGTAAAAAAAAAAAAAAAGATTTTTTTCCCCCGAAACTATTGTGTATTTAATTTTGTATTTTAAATTGCAATCGGACTCACCTTTTTTTTAAAGCAATTATTTCTTGAAACCTATTATATTGTTTAATTATGTTTTTTTTATTAAATAAATTTTCCATAAAGAAAAAATGTATGAAAAAATAAAGGTTAATCGTAGCAGTTTTTAAAATGAAATTTGAAGAACATTAATTATATTTTTAATTACATATCTATAAGGGGGCGACGATCATTGAAATGAGCATAAATCGACGAAATATAATAAATTAATTTTTTACTACCTTCTTTTTTTAAATATCGTTATATTGCCATGTATCTGCCATAAGTTGCGTTTCCTAAAGTAAGTAATGCAAATAACGCATCATAACATACATAAGGGGTACACACATTTTTGTAACGATTTTGAGTTTTTTATGATTAATAATATTTTTTTTTATAAATGAAACCTGTGTGGCATCATTTCGGAATAGTGTTTAATTATGCGTCTGCGTAATTAAAAGTATTCTTTGTTTAAAAATGCCGCTGGAAAATAAGCAATGTATCGAAAAAAATATATATATATGCCCCTGAAAATGATAAATACTATTATTCGATTATCAAAAAAGGCGTAAAAAATATTTTAATGTTTCTACATGTAAAATAAAGGATTTAATAATTGAAAAAGAAAAGAAATGTCAATTTTTTAATTTGACTAGAAAAAGCTATAAAAAAGGCATACATAGCAAAGGTACCTTCATCGCTTCTCTAAAGTCGCATTACACGTTTTAAAAGAAAATCCACACACCCCTTCCTAAGAACTCCTGCAAAATATCTATTGGGACTGAAAATAAAATCATAAAATCTAGTTTAAAGTTTATCGAAACAACAATAACCTCACCCCCCCCCCCCTCATTATTTGCATCCCATAATGCGAAACCATGTTTCTCAGAGTAAGACTGTGTGCATTTTTAAATTTATTTGGCATGTGAAAATGAAAAAAAAATGTATTTTCAAATAATAAGGCTTGTACATATTTATCTGATTTTAACATAAAAGGATTGATTTACTACCGAAAAAGAGTAAAAGACCCAACTTGTTGATTCAGGCAAAATAAAGTAAGAATTATTGATGGATTTATTTATTCCCATATTATAACAGTACATTTATAATAAGTGAAAAAAAATAAATAATATAAAATTCCGAAACAAACTTCATTGGGTATATATCACAGATTTAATTCTACCAACAATATCTCTAAATATACTATTATTAACAACATGTATAATAATCACTTATAAACAGATTAAGTTAAATAATACTATAAAAAGTGATAAAATATCTTTATTAAGATTGACGATCGTTTCATCGCACAAATCTATGTATACTTTTCTATCGTGAATGATTTTGAAAATGTCGCCGTTTGTGCGATGAAATGATCGCCAATCTTAATAAATATATTTTATCACTTTTTATAGCATTATTTAAATTAATCTACTACCTTTTTTTTAGAAATAATGAGATATAAAAGCGGAAGACATTTAAATGCATCCCAACCAAGGCATTTAAAGGAAGATCTGCTTAAATAAGATCTCAAAACAGTTGATGGACTTGTGGAGATTGTTTTTGAGGAGTGGTACAAACTCAACTTTGACATTTTAAGAAAAACTCTTTTACCTTGGAAATCAAGATGCTTGATGGTTGGTTTTTGACGGCCGACTATCTACTCTAGGGATATAGGCCCGAGGAGGGGAGTGCCCTCCGTGAAGGTCTTTCTAAGGGAACCTAAACCGTATTTACACATGGAAATCCATGGTTCGAAGAAAACCACGAAAACTCCGAACAATTAGTCCAACGGGCGCGATTGGTTTCGAACCCAGCACCTCCCGTCTACCAGCTTCGAGGGCAGAACCTCTCAGTCGCGAAATCAAGATGCAATATGATAGTTAAACATAAAGAGTTCTCAGCTTGAACATATTATAAAATAAAATTGCTATCTTTGTTTATGCGTTTCTTTTTCCAAATCATTACCCGGTTCTGCTCTCGAAGCTGGTAGACGGGAAGTGCTGGGTTCGAACCCAATCGCGCCCGTCGGCCTATTCGTTCGGAGTTTTCGTGGTTTTCTTCGAACGGTGGATTTCCATGCGTTAATACGGATTAGGTTCCCTTAGAAAGACCTCCACGGAAGGCACTCCCCCCTGGGCCTATATCCCTCGTGTAGATAAATGGCCGTCAACAATCAACCCAACCCAACCCAAATCATTACAAAATGCGTGAACACCATTTATTGTATTTCAAATGATGATTCTAAAACAAATTTTAGCCGTTCAATATATATTTAAATCGTTCTATGCATTTATATTTTCTTTAAAATTCTTATCTATAAGTTTTATAAGGAATAATTTTGGTGCACACTACAAAAATTTTGTACATGGGTTATATAGTATGTTAGTTTATTAACGTAATTTAATTAGTAAGAAAATACATTTTAAATAAAATTTTTAATGAAAATGAATTTTGAATATTTTTTGAGTTAGTAAAAATTGTTTCAAATATTTTTTGGATTCGTGATGAAGAAGTATTTTTTTATAGAATTTCCTAAAAGAATAATATAAATTATGAAAAAGAATTTTTAAAATCTCATTTAAGAAAAATAATGTTTTCAAAGCTTAAAATTTATAATTTTCCTAATTGTTTCACCTACCTCTATACAATCTTAAAACAATATTTTACGAAACTTACACTTTTGAAATAAATATACAGTAGAATCCCGCTATAGTGAAAACAACTTATAATGAACACCCGAATATAATGAACGAAATGTTTGGTCCCGTGCCGTGAAATACACGTGTAATGTTATTTTTGTGGATATAATGAACTAAAAAAATTAAGGAGGTTGGATATAATGAACTTTTCTTCCGTCTTTGACTGATTTTTTTTTTTTTTTTTTTTTTTTTTCTTTTACCATTTGGAAAAATGGTTATTGTTCTCGTCAGGGTAGGAAATCAAAAACATATCTGAAGCGTTTTATTGGTTTAATCCGCATGTTATTCGTTTTCTGTTTGGTCTGTACAGTAATCTGTAATTTCCTTTTACTTTCAACAGAGATGGATACTTCTGTTGCCACTATGACAAAAAAGTAATAAAAACTACAAAAAATTACTAACTCAGAAACAAATCGAGATACAGCTTTAATGAAAAAAGCATTTAAAAGTACATTTTTGTCTCTATACGACGGTGTAAAAAGTAATATTGTGGGACGTTTAGAAGTTTAAGAATGAAATTTCATTTAAAATTGGTCGTCAGATTTCTACGATGGAAAAGCCTTTTCCCGAACAGCCAATGAAATGCTTGTATAATACGTAAGTTTCAGTCCTAAAAAAGAAAAAAAAAAAAAAAAAAAAAAAAAAAAAAAAAAAAAAAAAAAAGCTATTCCCGCAGATGTTGAATCTGCAAATGGTCAGCGGGTGTAATAGCTGTTCCTGGAAATTCAAACAAGACGCGTAGGAATACGTACTCCTAATACGCCAAAGCAGAAATTCAAGTACTGAACAAATTTTTGTGTACACAAAATATAGAACCAAGTGTGATGGATACATTTCGGTCCTCCTACAGAAGTATGGATATTTCTTTTTGTGAATCAGCTCTCATCAGCTAAAAATTACAAATTTTTTTTGTACGCAAGACGTAGAGTAAAAAATAATAAAAGTACGTTAAAGTGTTTGTTGTCATTATTTTTCAGACGTTTCGTATTTCATTTTATTGGTCATTTATTTAAATATTGTATTTTTCGAGGAGGGAGATCATAATAATTTATTTAAAATTGTTTGCGGAACGGATATAGTGAACTCCCGCTTATAGCGAACCGAAATTTCGGTCACTATGGCGGGGTTTGACTGTATTTATGTTTTATAATTTTAAATTATAAGCAGATGCAGATTTTTTCAATGTGCATACCACTCACGTAAGTTAACTGTGTAAGTTTTATATAAAAAAAAATAATAATAATAAATAAATAAAAAATGGAGTAAATATGTCTTACTAAAATGAACAGTAAATAGAAACATCCACTTACATTCTTCAAAAGATAATAAACAAAAATTGTTTATAAAACAGAAAATTTAGAATCACAAAAAATAGCAGCAGAATATTATCTAATATTATAATGCAAGCAAAAATTGTGTATATGTGTGTGTGTATGTAAATTTTATCTTAAAAACGGCTCTAACGATTTTTACAAAATTTTATATTTTACCATTTTCGGGGAAGAGAAGACCATTGGGCTAGGTCATGTGTTGGAGAAAATTCGATTAGTGGATCATAATGTGTCAGGATAAAGCTAATTATATCTAAAAAACGGCTCAATTGATTTTGACTAAATTTTACATCCAACCGTTTTTGGACACGATAAAACTATTGGCTAGGTCACATGTTCGAGAAATTTGGATTAGTGGGTCCTTTTTGGGTCACTTCGGACCAATCTAATTTTATCTAAAAAATGGCTTTAATGATTTTGACAAAAATTTGTAATCTACTGTTTTGGATTACGAGAAGAGTAATGGGCTAAGTCACATGTTAGGGAAAATTCGATTAGTGGATTATTTTTGGTTCACTGTGGGTGAAGCTAAGTTTATCTAGAAAACGGCTCTAACGATTTTGACGAAATATTGCTTTCTATCGTTTTCGGGAACGAGAATACCATTGGTCTAGGTCGCATGTTCAAGAAAATTCGATTAGTGGGTCATTTTGGGTCACAATGGGTCAGGTGTCAAGCTAATTGAATCTGAAAAAAAAAAACCTCAAAACATTTTGACAAAATTTTGTAATATACCGCTTCTGGGCTTGATATGGCCATTGGGCTAAGTCACAAGTTCGAGAAAAATTGATTACTGGGTCATTTTGGGTCACTGTGGGTCAAGCTAATAGTATCTAAAAATCGAATCAAACGATTTTGACAAAATTTTGTATTATACCGTTTCTGAGAATGAGAAGACGTATGGGCTAAGTCACATGTTCGAGAAAATTCTATGAGCGGATCATTTCTGGGTCACTGTGGGTCAAGTTAATTATATCTTAAAAACGACTCATACGATTTTGGCAAAATTTTGTAGTATATTGTTTCTGGGCCGGAGAAGACCATTTGGCTAAGTAGAATGTTCGAAAAAATTCGATTAGTGGGACATTTTTGGGTCACTGTGAGTCAAGCTGATTGTATCTAAAAAAAGGGCTCAAAATATTTTGGACAAAATTTTGTATTATATCGTTTCTGAGCATGAGCAGACCACTGGGCAAAGTCACGTGTTCGTGGAAATTTTATTATTGGGACATTTTTGGGTTACTGTAGCTCAAGCTAATTGTATCTAAAAAACGGCTCAAACGATTTTGACAAATTTTTTTATTACATTGTTTCCCAGCACGAAAAGACCATTGGGATAGGTCACATGTTCGATAAATTTAGATTAGTGGGTCCCTTTTGGGTTACCGTGGGCCAAGCTAATTTTATCTGTAAAACGATTTTGACTAAATTTTGTATTTTATCGTTTTCGGGTTCGAGAAGAGCATTGGTTAGGCCGAATGTTAAAAAAAATTCGTTTAGTGGGTCATTTTGGATAGCTATGTCTCAGGGTCATGCCAATTGTACCTATAAACAGCAAGAATGATACAGTGAGAATAAAATATCGAACTGAACACAAGGCTAATTTTGACCGAGCTTAGCTCGATCATCCCTGGTAGTGAGTATTTATTCAAGAACCAAAATTTTATTTAATTTCTGATATAACTAATATTATTCATTCAATATATTCGATGCGCTCTCGTCTATGATGCACGTCCATGTTTTTTGGTTCAAAGAAGTTAAAGAAAGAAAAAAAAGAATGTCGTAATTAATGCCCACCAACTCCCATAGAATTTTTATGGTAAAAAATGTGAGAAATTGAAAAAGAAAATAAAACCCTTAAATTTAACCCCTTGTATGAACGCAGTGCATGTCCGCAACTCACCCAAAAATCAAAGTTAGTTATACAGTGGGCATTAAAAGGTGATTTTATTGATTGCTACTATATTCCAACACAGAAGTTACTATGTTCGTATAATTCTCAAGGGACGACGCGACGATATTGAGTTCATTTTTCGTGCAAAGTTTTATTTAATTATTATTTGAGCAGTTTCACATCGTTATTGCTCTAATGAACTTTCGTAAATTCCTTCAAAATAAAAAAGTCTGGAGCAGTCCAAAAACAGATTTTTTACAAAGTTAAGTTCGTTGCTTTATGCTTTTTCTTGCGTATACTAATTTGCTTACTTTTTTTTTTCTTTTCTTTTTTTCGTATTAAAAAATGGGCAATATTTGGAAAAAGTATGTTTTTTCTTTCAATTGCAGATCTGAAACAACTACCTTTTCGTCAATAATTTTTCAATTTTATGTTTTAATCTTATTAAATTATTCTTTGCATGCTTAAAATTACATATTAATTTAGTTTTGTTTTTACTTTTGTTATTGAATATTCGTGGGAAACAACTTCTGAATGTTTTTATTTTTTTAACTGCAAACGGATTAATTTTTTGTATTCGTCTGTACGCGACAGAGATAGATTAAAAAAAAAAATCATGCTTGAAAATCAATTTAAATACCATAATAAATGAGTAATTTGCAATAAGTATTGAAAAAAGTTGTATTTATAAGTATTTTTTCCTATATAAAGGTTGGATATCCTTGAGTAAGTACGGGATAGGTTCCCTTTGAATGCCCCCCGCCCCCCACACGGAGGGAACTCTCCCGCCAGGCTTATACCCCTCGTTTAGAAAATAGGTCACCATCATAACACCCTATGTCAGGCTCGGCGAACCTTTTCACGTGCACGTGCCAAAAATTTGCAAGCAAAATCTCCAGTGGCCGAGAGGTTTTGCTCTCGAAGCTGGTAGACGGGAGGTGCTGGGTTCGATCCCAATCGCGCCCGTCGGCCTAATCGTTCGGAGTTTTCGTGGTTTTCTTCGAGCCGTGGATCTTCCATGCGTTAATACGGATTAGGTTCCCTTAGAAAGACCCCCACGGAGGGCACTCCCCCCGGGCCTATACCCCTCGTGTAGATAATTGGCCGTCAAAAATCAACCCAACCCAACACGCAAGCAAAATCTATCAACAATGCAACGTGCCAAACTTATGCAAAAATAATTTTGAAGATTACGATGTCTATACGAATTATTGGTTATAAAATCAGTTGCTTTCATGCATTAATAATTAAAAAATATTAAAAATCAAAATGCGATTTTTCTGTATCGGCCATTAAATGAATGAATTTTTAATTCGTAAATGTGATTCATTTATGCGGTATGTACTGTAATAAGGGGGGAGGGAGGAACACCAGTTTTTATTTAATAAATTTTTAACTTATTATTAATGCAACATCTCGGTTATAATTTTTTAAGTTGCACTAAACAGTGTGCTAATGGACATTAGCACATTAGCACACATAGTGTATTGGTGAGATTTTTGCTGTTGTACGTTCGATGGAAAATGCTCTATATCTGGTTCATATTTTTTTTTTTTTTTTTTTTTTTTTTTTTTTTTTTTTTTTAAATTTACATAGCTAAATAGAATTCATTTGCCATTTTATGCAGTGACTGTCAAACGAAATTTATTTGAAAATTACCACTTTTTAAATCCGCATACAAGATATAAAGGCAAAATACATCGCGAAAACACTGCATAGCATGCCAGTGAACGAAAATTATTCTGATCTGATGTGTTAATTCATGCAAAAAATGATTGCATTACTTGTGTACTGTTCGTATGCAAGGGAAAAAATGGTTATAACAGAAATAAAATAGGGATTTTATCTGTATAACGATTATCAAATTTAAATTTTTCGCGTGCCAGAAAAATTAGCTTACGTGCCAACTCTGGCACGCGTGCCATAGGTTCGCCAACCCTGCCCTATATGAAGGTGTAAAAAAGAAAACGAGCTTTGTTTAGCAGTTTTGAAAACTGCAATAAAATGATATTTTATCTTCAGGAGTTGCTAACTTCGAAATAACGTCAGCGTTATGCACTGAAATCCTAGTTTGACATTTGTAATATAGATTAAACGAAAACATAATTTGAAGAACAAATTAAAAAAACAAAATTTATTTCCTACATTGTTTAAGCCCGAGAAGGGACAGATATTGAGTTATTTCATTCAATTAGTTCTACATTTAATGTTAGATTTTTGTAACAAATTAGTTAAGCCAATTGAAGATTAAAAAATAAAAATAAAATTCATACAATATGATACTTAAAACACCCTAAAAAGATAGATTCCGTTTAAATGAAATCGAAATAAATCTTAGACATTTTTTTAAGTTTTGTATTTTGCATACATCTTATCATTTTATGCACAATTGTCATAAGCATAGTACAAAATCTGCAATACAAATATTTTCAATTAAAAATGGAAGAAGTCTAAGATTTATTTCGATTTCATTTGAACGGAATCTATTTTTAAGGGTGTTTTAAGTATCATATTGTATGAATTTTATTTTTATTTTTTAATCTTCAATTGGCTTAACTAATTTGTTACAAAAAATTTAACATTAAATGTAGAACTAATTGAATGAAATAACTCAATATCTGTCCCTTCTCGGGCTTAAACAATGTAGGAAATAAATTTTGTTTTTTTAATTTGTTCTTCAAATTATGTTTTTGTTTAATATGGTCAAGTTTTTCAATAACTACTGCACTCAGACGAACGCATTTCAAAATTAATAGAGAGTATTATCATCAGGCTTTGATGTATGTGGTATTGCATCACAATGTGGGATGCAGTTTACCAATGTGTAATTCAAAATCTTTCACCGCTGTAGGGAAGCAGGTGGCGGTAGTTTGGACAAAAACTTCCAATCTGAACATAAAAAATCTATAATCAAATCATAAAAAATTAACTTCACTTAAATTTAGATAACCTATTCCCCACTCAGGAACGCTATGAATGTAAATGTTAATTGTGTTGAATCCTTACTGCTATTATTTAACAATATTATAGCTGTGATACAGTAAAAAATAAAAATATAAAAGTTTAAAATTGTTAAACCTTAATCTCTCCCAAGGGGTGTAAACACATCAGAAAATTATTACCTAAGTTTAACTTGGGGTATAAATAGTTCTCATCTCAGAAAAAAAAAAAAAAAAAAAAAAAAAATACATTTTAAAATTTAAGTTATGTAATTCCCCACTAAGTTTGCTACCTGCGTAAAAATAGCTATCCATTAGAAACTTTTTACTAAAATATAAATTTGACCAAAGCAAAAACTGATTCTGAAAATATCCTTTTTATTTCCACTATGACGCCATATTCACCTTTTTTAATTTTTGAAAAAAAAAAAAAAAAAAAAAAAAAAAAAACTAGCTCAATTTAATGTTTCACGTGAAAATCTTTCACCTAAAAAGAAATAAATTATTATTACGGATTTTGAAATTTTTGCAACAATGAAGTAAAAATGTTACATTTTCTATGAAAAAATGTCCGTTGATTTTCAATGAAAAAAGCGAAAATTGGAATTATTAAGAAAAATAATTGAATAATGTAAACAAAAATTGGCCCATGTTTCTCTTTGGGTTATAATTCAACCGTATGCAAAGGCATTTTACCATTCGTTTTGACCCTGACGTCAGGCAAACGTTTTTACATTTTTAATTTATAATAACATTAGAATTAGTAAAGAATAAAAAATGAGTGGCATCAGGGACAAAAAGGTGGGAAGAAAAAATGAAAAAGTTATCATCTCTATAGGCTTTTCCATGTTAAATTAACATTGAGAAGTGACACTGGAAATAAATAAGTATTGCGCTGCCGCGCAATACTTAAATATTTTAAAATTAATGTTTCTGAAATATATACTTTTCTCATGTCAGAAACGCTGGATTCAGTCGATTAACGAAAGCATGTATTTTATGCACTAAAATATTAGATAAAATTGCAAATTGTATACGAGTAAATACTGTATGGCCTATGCAAATATTTTGAAGTGGTTTTGATTGACATATTACAAACTAACTGAATAGTAATATGTTGGAATAAAAGAGTTTTTGAACTTTTAAACGTTAAGGTGCATTATCTCCTTAAATTTTAGCTCTCAGACCAAGCAGTAAGATTAACAACATGAAAGTTTTAGTAATTGCATTTCTATAAATCTAATAAATCACCATATGTCAACTGATATCCTCAATCTTAATTTCAATGTAATTTGAAAAAAAAAATGATTTACTTATTAGTAACGAAATTTATGTAGGAATTTAAAATTACACTGAATCATTTATTGTGCAGAAGACTTTTTATACATTAATGCATTTTTACGTTTGTATCTTAACGATGATCAACATGTATTGCGCCCCACCAGTGGCCGAGAGGTTCTGCTCTCGAAGCTGGTAGACGGGAGGTGCTGGGTTCGATCCCAATCGCGCCCGTCGGCCTAATCGTTCGGAGTTTTCGTGGTTTTCTTCGAGCCGTGGATCTTTCATGCGTTAATACGGATTAGGTTCCCTTAGAAAGACCCCCACGGAGGGCACTCACCCCGGGCCTATATCCCTCGTGTAGATAATTGGCCGTCAAAAATCAACCCAACCCAACTCGAAGCTGGTAGACGGGAGGTGCTGGGTTCGACCCCAATCGCGCCCGTCGGCCTAATCGTTCGGAGTTTTCGTGGTTTTCTTCGAACCTTGGTTCTCCAAGCGTTAATACGGGTTAGGTTCCCTTAGAAAGACCTCCACGGAAGGCACTCCCCCTAGGGCCTATATCTCACGTGCAGATAATTGGCCGACATAAATACAACCAACCAACCAACCATCATGTATTGCAGCTCATAGTAGAAAATTACATTTACTTATTCATTTCTATTTTTTGTTAGTTCTTAATTTAATTAATAATCTTAGTTATTAATTTAAAAACGCGTTAAAAATACATATTTATTGTATATTTTTTCTTCCCTTTACTGACCTACTTAGTAAAAATTCTTACATTTAATTATGTTTCATGATAAAAATAAAATATTAGCCATTTGAAGTCTGTGAATAAAGAAAAATTTACCTTTTACTCTTCAGTTCGATATTAATGTCACTTTAATAAAACGGAAAAATTCAATACCAAACGAAAATTTTGTGTATAGCAATGTTGAAATTTTGAAGTAATATTATATCTGCCAACCTTATGGTTTTCTCAAGTCAAATAAAACCGTGAATTTACTAAATAATAACAATAAACACAGTGTGTTTAACAGTTAACAATTAAACACATAGAAATATAAAACTTTTTTTTTTTTTTTTCAAATTATTTTTATGTGACTTGGGGAAAAAAAATGAAGTTCGGAAGATATGCATAATATATATTTTTCTTTCTAAATCATGGCAATAGATGGCAGCACTACAGTAAAAATCAAACTTATGGGGCTGTGATCATCATAGAAGGAAAAAATATGTATTCATTTCAACTAGAAATTAGATGGATGTACCAGTGTATATTTTAATTTCCAGCTTTTTTTTTGTTTTTATGTATCGTTATGCCATCTTTTAGAATATAAATAAATCAAAGACATTTCCTTTCATTTTTTTTTTTTTTTTTTAACTTTAAAAATGATATTCAATTGGAAATAATTTATTAAACGCTTTTATTTACCACTATTTTCGAAATATTACCTTTAAAAAAGCAAAGAAAATCTAGCTTTATTGATTTTGCTTTATTTACTAGCAGAAATTCCAAAATATACCAAACGAAAATTCT
Source organism: Maratus speciosus (assembly GCA_963932465.1). Lineage (NCBI taxonomy): Eukaryota > Metazoa > Arthropoda > Arachnida > Araneae > Salticidae > Maratus > Maratus speciosus. The sequence continues at coordinate 361,879,738 of OZ010791.1, read as the reverse complement.
TTCAGAAAGATCCGGTATGAATTAGGTATTTCTCATTAAAAAACAATCCGCTAAATTAACAACACGGCAAGGAAAATAACTAAAATTTAAAATAACGTTTTATTTTCCAAAAGCCTCACACGATGGAGACACTGCAGCAGAATCTTATGTACATTCCTTAAAAAAATACAAAAATTGAAGTTGGGAAATTTTGTAATTTGTTTATATTTCTCTTTCTAAATTACAGAATAATCAGTAGATGGCAGCACTATAGTAAAGATCAAATTTATGCAGATGTGATTGTAAAGGCGAAAAAGAAAATATTTATTTCAGTTAGATTTATATACTAACGTTTCACGTATAATTTCATTTCCAATGGTTTTGTATATCATTATAACATTTTTTTTTTTTTTTTTTTTTTTTTTTTTTTAACATAAACACATTTTCTTACTCTTCTTTTTTATATTAAAAAAATTATATTCAAATAGAAATCAATTATCAAACGCTTTTATTTACTACTATTCTCCAAATATTTCGTTTAAAATCAACACAATGAAAATGCAGCATTTATTTTAAAAAAGAGTTCTTCAGTACAGAAATGCGATATGAGGAATTTTCGAGTAGTGTAGAAGCGGCTGGAAATCATTTCGTCTTCTATCGTAGATACATTTATTACGTGATGAGTCTTAATAAAAAGTTTATTTAAAAAGCATCAGAAAACAAACGCTTCCAACTAAATAATAATCATCTTTTCCAATTTTGATGTTAAATGTTTTTTTAATCATTTTCTGCTCATATGTAAATAATTAATATGGGTGTGAGTTTAAATAGCCTGCGAAATATTATACGTGTATAAAGTACATTTTTATAATTACGACTTAAGCCATAAAAATCGTATAATATTCATTACGGATTCAATAGCGAATCATTTCGGTGTTAAGATTACAAGTACTTGAACAAGAGTTTAAAATTAATGGATTGCTTTATTGAGAAATTCCGAATTCATACTATAAATTCAGAATAGAAAACATTGCTCTATTTGCTAACAGAAATTCCAAAATTAACCAAACGAAAATTCTTTCATTTCAGACAGGAATTCAGTATGTCATAATAAAAATCAATCCGCTAAATTAACAACACTTAAAGCAAAATAATTAAAATCTTTAATAACGTTTTATTTTCTATAAACTTCACTCGATAGTGACACTACATAAGAATCGCCCTCCCCACCAGAAGCTCAGATGTTCTGCTCTCGAAGCTGGTAGGCGTGAGGTGCTGGATTCGAACCCAATCGCGCCCGTCGGCCTTATCGCTCGGAGTTTTCCGAGATTTTCTTCGAACCTTGGGAAACCGTTCGTAAATATGGGTTAGGTTCCCTTAGAAAGACCCCCCACGGAGGGCACTATGGGTATGCGTACACCAAAATTTGTTTTGATTCTAATGAATTAAAATAATTAAATTTTGGAACTCCCGGTAGAGGAACTTCAAAGGAATTGTAGATATCTTTGTGATTTGCTCCGTTTCAAACTATTTTTTGAAGATCTTGTTTACATTTACAGTAGGCAGAAAGATACAAAAAGAGATCAAAACATACAAAAGATTCATAAGAGAAAATACCTTCTAGAATAAATATTATTCAACCAGTGTTGGAGATGAGTAGATTATATTATTCAGAATTTCCAAATCCATAGTATAAATTTAGAATAGTAAATTTTGCTTTACTACTAACAGAAATTCCAAAATTAACCAAAGCGATAATTCTCTCGTGAATTTGGTATTTTCATTAAAAAATTATTCACCGAATAAACAACACTGAAAGGAAAATAATCACAATTTTACATATATTTTATTTTCTGTGTAAGACACAAGATGGCGACACTACAGACGAATCTAAAGATTTATCCAATTCGTTATACGAAAATAGTCAGTTTTATCCCATTCTTTAAATTTATTAATTTCCATTATTTTTCGAGTGGCGGATCCAAGGAGGGGGGGGGATGTCACTGAGGTCATGACCCCCTCTGAACACCAACAAAAAAATTCTAAAGATCATTTTAAAAATGAAATAAACAGTAGAGTCCCGATTATCCGAGTCCCGCTTCACCAAGTTTCCGCTTTAACCGAGTTATTTTCTTCTGATGGACTGATGGCTTCCATTATTATGAAAAAGGTGTTATAAATGAAGTGTTAGGTGAAGATGAAAGAGCAGTCGTAAAAAGTTAGAACTCTGATTTTCTGGTCAGAATGGGGGGAAAATGGCCATAATAATAATAATAATAATAATAATAAATGGCCATTTTGGCTAGGATGTGTTATTATCCCACCCTCCGCGATGTTGAGTATTTGGCGATTTTTATCGCTCTGGCAACCCCGGCGTTTGGCGTCTAGTAACTTATTATGGCAACCCCCCTTTTTACGACGCGAGAGCGTGAACATTCATGTTGCTGACGGTTGGTTGACTCTTGTTCCAGATACTCTTTGATATCGTGTTCTATGGCTGTCTTTTTATTTTTGTTAAATTTATTGGATGTATTTCATTGACTATAGTTTCTGTAGTCCGTTTAAACGCTTTTGCTGAAGTAATTAAGAAATATGAGGAAATTTTGACATGAAAGGGGGGTTTGTTTATAGCGTGTCAATGCGTATTAAGCCTATTTTGGAAAATGACGGCGGTGTTATATTTTGTGCTGTAGGTTTCAAGAAAGCAGATGTCTGTTAAGGTATGTTGATAATTTTATGTATAGTTTGTTGCTTTAAGAGTTTTTTACATTTTGAGATTGCTACAAGACTAGAACTGCTGAATTTTGAGAATGCTATATTGCGAGAAATGCTGAATTCGGCGATGTTTTTTTTCCGTTAAATGTGCGCGAAGCGCTCATACAAGGATTACTGATTTGCCAGTTTAGCGAATTTTGTTTATTATTTACATTTTATTTTCGTTGAGCCAAACATGCGTAGAAACGGGTGCTTGGCGACATTTACTACTTGGCGGAAAAGGGGTTTTCTCGCCAAAAAAATCCAAGATGGCGGAGGGTGGGATAATAACACATCTGTTCCGCCATTTTTTTCTCATTTTGACCAGAAAATCAGAGTTCTAACTTTTTACGGCTGCTCTTTCATCTTCACCTAACACTTCGTTTATAACGCCTGTTTCATAATAATGGAAGCCATCAGTCCATCAGAAGAAAATGATCCATTCCAACGATATAAGTTCGATTGAAAAAAACTATTTGATACTTTGAGCAGAAAGAAGAGGCTACACCTGCAATTTTCATGACACTAATGGAATCACACAGCTGCCAATGTGTATGGTTTTGTTACCTCTAAAATTGACGCGTACCCCTAAATAAATCGTGATTGTAATGAATGAAAATAGTAAAAAATACAATAAAATTTTGGATCTTCCGCTAAAGGAATTTCAAAAGTATTGTGAATATTAATGCGATTTGTTACATTTTAACAAATTTTTTTGTTAACAACAAACATGTTTACATTTACAGTAGGAAGAAATATACAAAAAGAAACATTTATATGCGAAAAATCTTCTCAAATAAATGTATTTCATAAAAAGTGGGAAAGGATTGTACTTCGTTCCGATATATTAAGAAAGAGAAACAACGTATAAAGACACAAATATAAATATGTTTAAAAAGCATGCAGCTGTTTCGAAACCTCTATTCGATACAGCTGTATGCTTTTTAAACATATTTATATTTGCGTTTTTATATGTTGTTCCTCTTTCTTAAAATGTCTTTCAACCAGCGTCACCAGTGAATCACCAGTGAAAAAAAAGAAATCACCACTGAAGAAACGAGCTTTTTTAAATAATAGCCAGTTTGTTCCGTTTCTTTTCTTTAAAAGTTTTTATATCAAAGACTGCTTATATGTTAATAATTAAAGAGAGAGGGTGGGTTAAATTTAGTATGTGGAAGCTTAATCATATGCAAAGTACATTTTTAGAATTTGCTTTATTTACTAACAGAAATTCCAGATTTAATTCAAAGAAAATTCCTTCGTGAATTTAAGTTATGAATTTTATATTTTACATTAATAAACAATCTGCTGAATTAACAACACTGCAACCAAAATCACAAAATTTTGAATAATGTTTTATTTTCCATAAAGAACACACGATGGCGACACTACAGCAGAATCTAAAGACTGATCCAAATTTGTTATTCGAAAAGAATGTGTTTTCTCGTATCCTTTAAATTTACTAATTTCAACTGTTTTTTCTATCTAGAATTATATATTATGCTACTGCGCGTTTTGTACAAGGAGGCTGGGTGTATGTGTATTACAAAATAAGTTGTAATTGTAATGAATGAAAATGATAATAGAGATAATAATAGTATTTTGGAAATCCCACTAAAGGAACTTCCAAAGAATTGTGAAATTTATTTCCGAATTCATTTGTGTAGCCCTGTATGTGATCTATAGCATTTATACAAACAACGTTAATATACAAAAAAATTGTTAAACTTAAAAACTTATATCACAACAAAAAGTGCGCTTCCAGCAAACATAGCTAATATACAGTACTTCGGAAACAGTATAGTATCCGAAATCTTTTGTGTCTCCCTGTAAAAACTATGTACGTTATATTATACAGGCAGGCGCGGATCCACGGGGGGGGGGGCGAACGGGGCGATCCCCCCCCCCAAAAAAAAAAAAAAAATATAAGTCCACCGATTAACGCGAATTTCGACAAATGGTCGTCGAAAAAAATCAATTTCGTCAATCGTTCGCACGTCAAAGGATCGCAAAAGAAACGCGAATTTCGTCAAAGTATCGCGCAAAAACGCCAATTTCCCCAAGTGATCGCGAAAAACGCGAATTTCGCGAAAGAATCGGGCAAAAACGCTAATTTCGCGAAAGAATCGGGCAAAAACTCTAATTTTGCGAAAGAATCGCGCAAAACGCTAATTTCGTCAGCAGATCTTTGGAAAAACGTGAATTTCTTCAAAGAATCGCGAAAAACATACACAAATTTCGATAAAGAATCGTTGAAAAAACGCGAATTTCGTCAAAGGACCGCGGAAAAAACGCACCGGGAGAAGATTCCCGTAGGAGCGCATCCACAGGGGGGGGGGGGGTCAATCGGGGAAAAGAAGTGAAGAAGAAATTTACCAAGTTGGTTTTTAAGAAATCAGCATACCATACGCATTTTAGCTTTTAACTGACTAGGATTAGGACATAATCCTTTTTTTTTCATTCATCAAATACCCCTTGAAATTTACCAATGTGGGTGGCAATAACAGTATATTTTTTACACATTAGTGGTTTTTTCAGAAAACATTAAGATGCATGAATTTTTCTAAGGACCTCTCTTTTTCTTCTTTCTTTCTTTCTTTGGAAATTGCTATGAATCCCATTCTTTTCTCAAACAATAAAGCACTCCTCAAAAATATCGTTATACAGAAATTAGAATTGCAGACTTTTTGAAAGAACGAAAAAGTTTCAACACTTTAAAGGGATCCTCATAACGTTGTCAAATTCTGTTGTAGAGATTCAACAAAAGGTACATGAAGTGGCATCGTCCCCCACCTCAACCCATTAGTGTAAAAAATTATAGCGCCATATGCCTCTTGACAGGACATAATTCTATTTTGTTCACAAACTGCCGAAACGTCAGTGAGGTTTACCATTGACACCAGAAGAGTGTTTGATTTTCATTTGCTTGTCTGTCTGTTCCGCAAAAACTGCCGTTAAAAGCATTGGATTTATATCTTGGGGGGGCGACCGCCCCGATTGATCCCCCCCAACCGTGGATGCGCGCCTAGGGAATCTCCTCCTGGTGCTACTTGTGCATTTTTTCCACGGCCGTTTGACGAAATTTGCGTATTTTTTTCGCGATTCTTTGATGAATTTCGCATTTTTTCCGAAATTTGTTGACGAAATTCGCATTTTTTGTGTGATTCTTTCGCGAAATTAGCGTTTTTTGCGCAATTCTTTCCGAAATTGTTTGGCGAAATTTGCGTTTTTTCTGCAATCCTTAGCGAAATTAGCATTTCTTTCTGCGATCCTTTGGAGAAATTCGCATTTTTTCTGCGATCTTTTGACAAAATTCGCATTTTTTTTTCGTCGTCCTTTGACAAAATGCCCGACTTTTTGGCGAAATTCACGTTTTTTCCGCGCTTCTTTGACGAAATTCACGTTTTTGCGCGATCTTTTTACGAAATTCGCATTTTTGCGCGATCCTTTGACGAAATTCGCTTTTTTGCGCGATCCTTTGATGAAATTCGCGATGATCGGTGGATTTTCATTTTTTTATCCTAGGTGGGGGGGGGGGGATCGTGGTGATCTCTCCCCCTTACTTGGATCTGCACCTGTGAAGAGGTACACTATATTGCCATTAATGACCGGCAACTTTCAATTTTAGACATTTTGTCGGATATTTAGAAATATACGCGACATATTCTTCTGAAATTTCAGGATTGAAAAGAACAGGTATGACCTCGTATTTAGCAATGTCAATTTGATTAGGGGGGGGCAGCAAAAAATCAAGGAAAAAAATATTTCATACAACTGCTCATATTTCCTAAAATATATAATATATTTATAGTACACTTACACTATATTGTTTCTACTATATTTTGTCAATTTTTCTGAAACCGGCGTTAAATTTGGTTGAAAGACCTGCATGTTATAAGCAAAAAACATGCAAGAATTTTTTAATCTTTTTAAATAAATCGCTATATCTCTATTAATATACGTGCTATTCTTACACAAAAGAATACACATATTGCACAATGTCTGTTTATTTATATTCGGTAGCGGTAGATCATTTCGTGCATTTTATTTTACAGGGTGATCCCAAGTATTATTTTTAACTTTGGTTTTTTGTTGGCCCCCTAATTGCCCCGCTTAACAAATCGACATTGCTAAATATGAGGTCATACCTGTTCTTTTTAATCCTGAAATTTCAGAAGAATCTGTCAAGTATATTTCTAAATATTCGACAAAATGTCTAAAATTGAAAGTTGCCGGTCATTAATGGCAATATAGTGTATATACAACACTTAGATGACACATTTTGACTTTCAAGGATGTTAAGGGCTCTTCAGATTTCTGAAGGGGATCCTTTTTCAGAGATTATCCTCTTTCAGAAATCTGATATTAAAAAAATGGATGTGATGGTAATGTTTTTCCGCTTTCGATAATTCGTTCTTATGTATTTTTTAGTGTTGAATCCAAAAATTACCTTAATTTTTTACCATACCATCGCGTCAGGATTTTTCACAAATCGCAAGTTTTTAAATTTTTCAGTCGAAATATTGCGAAAATCTGCTACTATAAAATAGACGTCATAATAATTTATTCATTTTTTTGCTTATACTGTGGATTTTTACAGCTAAACAAGTAAAATATTGTGTATTTAAAATCCTTATAATTTTATTCCATGTGTGTTAGTTTCTTTGAACTGCTCATGCTCTGCTTCGTGCTTTTCTTTTAATCTTCTGTATGAGGTTCATATCGGTATCCTCTTTTATTTTGGCTGTTAATAAGGCTGGGAAATTTGTCGCAGATTTATTTAACCCTTCACTGCACGAGTTTTTCTATTTTTACGAAATTTTTTATTTGAAATCTATATATCGGTCTAATAATAGGAAAAACAGTAAAAAAAAATTAAATTTCAAAATTTCAGCTAAAATTTGATATTTTATGGTGTCTGTCATATGTACACATGTAAGGTTTAAAATATTGTATTGCTATATTTTGCAACTAAATGAGCTTGATTTAATTAATTTTATCTACTTAACACTCTGCAAAAATTATTATATTAATATTTTTAAGTATTCAGTAAAAATAATGAAGATAAATCTTACACTAATAACTTGATTGAATTTTTTTTTGTTTCTGAAGAACAAATTCTAATTTTTTGTATAGTGCAGCCGTTCGACATGGGCAAAATAAATGTTATTACATGCTTTGGATTGTTCTTGATCAGTTACAGTGATCATATTAGCCAAATTCATGGCACATAATGAAAATTATAAGGTTTTTAGGTATGTGCCAGATATGGCACGTCGTGCAGAGAAGGGTTAAAACATTGACCTTCTTTTGTTAAGGCTTTGAAAATTGCTTTGAGAGATTTTCGCTATTTTTTACTTTTTAACTTTGAAATTTACGATTTGCGAAAATCGTGACTTAGTGGTTAAAAATGAAGGACATTTTCGGATTCAGTGCTAAAAAATACATCAAAATCAATTATCAAAAGTTAAAAAACACAGTCATCGCAGGGTTGTGATATTAACGTTGTTCACTATAACTAAAAGAATAAAAAATAAGATAAATAATTACCATAGCACAAGAGTAAAAAGAAAAAGAAAAAAAAAGACATGTAATAAATAAATTCTGTTATAACATTTTTAATTTTACGACCTAATAAGTAACAATAAACGATATTTTGAGGAGAGGGTGGAATTATATAATAAGAGTGTTGGATAACCGAGTGTCTCGGTTAATCGGATGTCGGATAATCAAGAGTCTGTAATATTCTTAAATCGCATTAATGATTTCATATTCATTTAATAATTAACTGCAAGGAAGGATTTGAGCAACATGAATTATGACTGCGTTGATTTATAGGTCACTCGGTATCGCCCCCCCCCACAAAAAAAAAACGATTATCTGGATCGCCCCTGTATACAGGAAGTAACTTGTAGTAAACCTCAAAAACGTACATCACTTTCATTATATGTGAAATAGTTTAACATAATTAAAATCCGCCGCAAACAATGTTCCCCCTATACCATTATGTGGCGGAATTCTTCTGTGTGACCTTGTAAATGAATAACAAATATTCTTTGTACAGCATATTCTACATAATGTATATTTTAGTTAACTTCATAAATGCATATAAATTTCATTATGTTCGAAAGGGTGTAACATCATTAAAATGCACTTGAAACTATTTTTTTTTCCATTGGCTGTAATGTAACGGAAAAATTTTGGACTGTCCTTGTAATTGAACTATACATCTGATTTTCATAAAATTTTAAATGACTCGACAAAATTTTGCAACGGTTATATATCTTAAATTTCAAAGCATTCGGTTGGATAGTTTTTGCGCTGTTATATGCGGACAGACAGACGGACAGAAAGGCAGACGGGCGGACCAGACGACGACTATAGGTGGTACGTATTTATATAATTACGAAAGCAACTAAGAAGATATGTTACACAGTATAAATTTTACCCTTTTCTGGCAAACCAGTTTATCCGATATCCGTTTTCTCAAAACCTACTAACCAAATAAGATCTCCCACTCTGGCAGGGCTGCCACGGGCGACTATTTTTTAATTCTATCTCGAATCACTTTCACAAAACAAAAATCTTTGATATACTGTTTGACAACTTATCAAGAGACACAATTTATTTATTTTTAAATAGAGGTGCGAATAGAATAGAAAAATAGTCGCCTGTGGCAGCCCTGCACTGGAGAAAACTAGAAGTAAAGATTATGGCAGGATTATTTTTCAATAAAACATTTTCCAATATCTCGCACACAGCCAATTTTAATCAAAACGCCTTAACATGACTTGAAGCATATGTAACATAAAAATATGTATTATTTTATAAAAATGAATTTTTCATTATTCATAAAAAATATCGAGATTATTTATGTTTTTTTTTTTTTTTTTTTTTTTTTTAAATAGCCATCACCCTTCTGCGGAATATTAATGTGTATGTATTTAACCATTCTGAATCGAATTGCGATTTCCGAGCTTGCCCACAATGGAGAAAACAGGAATGAAATAGAACTGCGTAAACATTTTCCAATAAAACGTTTTCTAATATAATAGTTAAAACATCAAAATTTAGTCAAAACTGATTCACATGACTTTAAGTTGTTGTTTTGTTGAAGGTCGAATACCTACACTAGGGATATAGGCCCGGGCGGCGATGCCCTCCATGTGGGGTGGTTTTTCTAAGGGATCCTAACCCGTATTTACGCAGGGTTCAAGGAAAGCTCCGAGCGATTGGGTTCTAGCCCACCACCTCCCGTTTACCGGCCTAGAGAGCAGAACCTATCAGCCACAAGCTGGCCCACACGATTCTAAGAATTAAATGTAATATTAAAATATGTATTCTTTTATTTAAAAAAAATTCCACGACTAAATAAATTAATTTTCTAGATAACCAATACATGTTTGAAACAGATGTCATAAATTCCCAGGGCCGCCATCTTGGAATTTTTCTTGGCATGAAAATCCCTTTTCGGCCAAGTAGTAAATGTCGCCAAGCACCGATTTATACGAATGTTAGGCTTAACGAAAATAAACTGTAAATAATAAACAAAACTCGTTAAAGTGGCAATCACTAAACTTCATATGAGCGCTACGCGCTCGTTAACCGAAAAAAAAAATCACTGGATTTAGCTATCGCCTTCTGCCGCGATCACAAAAATTCACAAAACTAGTTAAAGTGGCAATCAGTAATCGTCGTGTGAGAGCTACGCGCTCATTAACCGAAAAAAATCATCACTGGATTCAGTTAACTCCTTCTTTAGCAATCACAAAAAAGCACAAAACTCGTTAAAGCCGCAGTTAGTAAATGCACGTATGTTGCTGTGCGCCAATCTCCGAAATGCATGAGAAATATAGAATAAATGACTAATAGAAAACATTACTATAAAATAAAACAACAAAATATAAATAAAATTATCAGCAAACCTTAAACGACATCTTTCTTGAAAGCTCAAGCACAAATACCTCCTAGCACCATCTTCATTTCCCAAAATAAGCTTATGACTACACATTGTAAACGAACCTCCTTTATCATTCAAAATTTTCTCATATTTCTTCATTACATCAGCAAGAGCATTTAAACGGACTACAGAACACATAGTCAATCAAATATATCCAATAAATTTAACATAAAAATAAAAAGGCAGAAAGATACAACACGATATCCAAAACGAAGACCTTCTCAAGTAGAATCTCGCTGAAAAATGGGGTTGCCAGAACACGTCACGCCAGAACACATACGTCACACATGTTCCATATCGATAAAGATCGCCAACATAAAATCGCCAAGAAATCTCAAAACATCCAAGATGGCAGCGAAGTGGATATACGGCGTCTAAGCCAATATGGTGATTTCCATTGCCTGGCCGGATATTCTCCAATGAAGAAAACAAGTTCAGACATTTACTATTCTTTTTTAAGAAACCGAAAACATTCTGCCCTAGAAACGCATACATATATCCACATATTTTAAATCGAAGAATGCTGATTCAGGCAGCAGAATGAGTTCATAGGAGTTTATATATTAGTGATATTTACTACTAAATACTGGAGATGGGAAAGAGAGTTAATTTTGGTTAACAGGTTCCATTGTTTCAATCTTGCACAGGTAACAGGTTCCAACAACCTGTTATTTTTGTAACATATCACTAATTGGTGCGTATGATGTAAACGGATGTTTTAATTAGAAGACATTTAAACAAAATTTTTGAAATAATTTTGGCACACCATTGAAGTGAATCCTCACCATTAAATTACTTAGTGGTTAAAAACTTAATTTTTGCAAGACAAAAATTTACCTAGTTATGACACTATGAGTTATATGCATTTTCATTATTTTCTGGCACTAAAAATACGTTTTTCTATTTATTGTGATTAAAACGTTGAAAACTCATAAAATGTCAAAGTATTATAACTTATTAAGTTTTGGTCATATAAGAATCAAGTTTTACTCTTTTACTTATTAGAACATGGAGGACTTTTTTCTAAATAAAACTTAAGAGACCGAAAACTTGTAATTTCTTAACTATTTAAAAATTAATTATTTTAACATAAATCGATTTTTATATTATGCAGAACAAAATTTAAAAGATTTTTTTAAAAATTGGAACTACACCTCTAAAACTAACGGTTATAATCTATTTGTAAACGATAATAAGAGATACCTTGTATAAAAATCAACACAGTTTTAAAAGCCGGATTGGTAAAAAAGCGAAATTCGACGCCGAATTCATTTCAGCCATATCTATCAACTCATATTTGAAATAAAGTAACCACAAGAACAGGGTGGTGGAGGGGTTCTGCCCTTGAAGCTGGCTGACGGGAGGTGCTGGTTTCGAACTCAATCGCGCCCGTCGACCTAATCGTTCGGAATTTTCCGTGGTTTTACTCAATCCTTGATTTCCACACGTAAATACGGGTTAGGTTCCCTTAGAAAGACACCCCCCGCACACGGAGGGCACTCCCCTCGGGGCTATATCGCCCTTGCAGATAATCGGTCGTCACCAAGAGCATGAAAATATTATTTATACGCTTTTAATAAAATTCAATTCATCCAAACCAATTTCTTTTGTGCAAATATGTTTTTTTTTAAAATTACAATTGTATTTTAAGTAAGTGTCCTCACAAATTTTACGATGCTATATTGTTTCTTTCTTTTTTTCAGTAAAATAAAACCGGTGTTGAATTCAGACACTTTTCTCCGGGAGGGATTTCTGTGTCGTCGGGTGTGGGGGGTATAGAGTTCCGGGGGGATTGGATATTTTAACCATTGAAAACGCAATATCTGAAATCCACCGGGGGACGTCTCGCTGCTACGGAGGGAGTGTCCCCCCCGGGCCAGCCCCTGAATTCAACACTGAATAAAATCACAGAAAAAAAAAGCTTTTCATCTCTCATTTTCTAAAATCGCAATAATAACTAAATAATAATAATAAAGGAAATTAATAGTGAAAATAATAAAAAAAAATAAAAACTTCACCCCCCCCCCCTCAACAACAAAAAAAAGTTTTAGCATCAGAATCCCCCCCCCCTCTATTTAAATATTTAAATTCAAAGAAAACTCAATCTGCCAAGCCAACGCCAGCCAAAGAATCGAAATAAAAAATAAGCGGTCAAGTCTGAGTATTATTTCGAGCTCAGAGAATTCAGTACTATAAATATATTAATTATTAACTGTATTATTAAGAAAATCGTTACTAAAAGAAAAATAAGGCTTTGTAAGAAAACTATACAATGTAGGGTTTGGTATAGCTGTATACATACTAGAAAAGTATGAATGGATTTACCGTAAAAGTTCAAACAGATATGAAGCCTAAATGACATCAAATATTGCTATTATGTATAACTCTTATTTAAATCTTATTCTAATATGTTTATGATGAATTTAATTCAACACTGACAAGAAGGTAGTGCATGTTTAAACTTCATTTGGCATTTCTTGAAACTAAATTCATCGCCGTAATAACCTTTTCTTTTATAGTGTAGTTAAAAAAATTCTTGTTCAAAGTTTAAACTTGGCATTTTGCTATAAGCGCTTTGAAAAGAGGTCGCAAAGTATCAACATTTCCTTGGTCCGTGCCACGTTTTTCCAGATAGGTTTTTAATTAACTTTTAGAGATACGGTTGCAGTAGATTTGGAAATAGATGAGGGGAACATATTTTTGCACTAAATTTTCGACGATATCTCTGAATATATAATACCTAAAATGAAAAGAAATGTATTTTTGAGTTTAGCGTTTTGAAAGCTTTCACACGATATACAAAGAAAAGTTTTTTTCTACTAACGTTGTTAGCCCTTCTACACAGTTTAATAAAAATATTTGTCAATGTTCAATAATCTGTAAATATGTGGGTCAATAATATTTATTACTTCAATCAATTTGAACTTTCCAAGTTCCATGGTTTACGAGTAAAATGGCTGTGCCAGACGAACAGAAAGACACAGGAGTGAACTTATAATGGTTCCGTTTTTACTTTTTAAGTACGGAACTCTAAAAACACCTTTCCACTTCACAACGATCCTCTAGGGAAGACCAGGGCTAGTAGGCGAAGTTTTTTTTAACAAAATTTCACTGCATCTTTAAAGCACAGACATTTGGCTATAAATACACGGAGTTCTATGTTTGTAGCTTTTGTAATTTATGTTTAGAGGAAGCCTGAAGTAAGAGAAAAAATGTGTGCCAACCTAACCCGCCGCATGACAAGTTGTCTATACTTATAGGGTGAGTTGGCTCACGCTTCATAAAAAGTTAATTTAAGCCCAAATAAGACACGTAGTTAAGAGAAATTAATTTTATTATTACTAGCAATTTTAAACAAAGGAATTATCCCCGTACAATGTAGATTCTAAATTATACAGACATAAAAATAACGAATAAAACATTAACATTGAGTAGCTTCTATCGTACTCGATATCATCATCAGATTTACGGTTATCACAAATGCAAAATCGAGTGTAGTGCAGGCCACACGTTTAAGCACATGTGGCCTGCACTACACTCGACTGACCCACTGCATCGCACACACTTTTATCGGTGTTTGCTGTTTCTAAAGTACCAACACACACAAGATATTAATGTTCCTCGTCATCAGAGATATTATAAAGGTTCGTGATTTTCTCTATAATAAGTTCCCTTTTATTATAATAGGAAACAAAGTTTTCCTTATTATCTGTTTAATTTTTGACAATTTTTTCGGTTCCCTTTATTTTCTTATTTTTTGTATTTCATCTATTTTCCTCTCTGAAGCTTACTTTTTCCTCTTTCAATGCCTTCAGATTTGGTGAATATTTCAATAGGCATGTGGCTGCCTTTTACCTAAGCCTATTTTTCCTATTTTCTTTTTCGATTCCGTCTTTTTTACTGGTCTAAAATCCTCAGTAATTATCCAACATCCTTAGCCGAAATCAGAGGAGCTCCAGTGACTGCTGGAGATAAAACCAAAAAGGTGATACCGAATCTTTTTGCTACTTATTGTACCAGTGTTTACGTTGAGATTCGCTAGATGGCCGTAACAGTAAGCATGAGTATTCAGGATAAAGTTATATCGTTAAGTACAGTATATGTTTTGTTTAGTCTCTTAATATGCTTAAGCCTAAAGACCGTTTTAAACACATCAAGGATATTTAAGAATTCTTCGGTGTGTTAACTTGTTCAGTTTATCACTGATAATTACGCATATATTTTTGTAAAAAAGTAATTAATTTATCAAACGGGATAAAATAGCGTATAATTTACGAAACAGTGTAACGGTGTTAGTTGGCGCACCGAGCATACATGCGACGTGTTCAATGTGCGTACTAGACCCATAAAAAATTTCTTCACAAAATTGGAGATGTGACCCTCTAAACCTAAAAAATCCAAGTAAAGCACATATGGAATAGGTAGAGTTAATCATACACTATGAAAAACTACAAAAGTTAAATCGGAATTATTAAGATAAATATAAGAAATTAGAAAAATAATGAAGCAACAAAAGATTACTTATGAGTGCAAACAGAAGAAAAATCGTAATAAATGTCCATTGCATGTGGCTAACGCTTCAAAACTACAATGGGGATTGTAGAAAACAAGAAGAAAGGTACTCTGTGACTAGGTGCGTCATCTATCCATAAACAGACAAATTATGAAGATTGCGCCTAATTACCCCTGTAGCCAACTAGCCTAAGTCTCCCCTACTCATATCCGTAACTCGAGAACGTCTTTTCCCTTTTCATTCCAAAAAAAGGTGGCTCCACCTGTGGCTCAGAGATTCTGCTTTCGAAGCTGGTAGATGGTGAGGCGCTGGGTTCGAACCCAATCGCGTCCGTTGGCCTAGCCGTGGTTGGCCTAACCGAGTTGTTCGTGGTTTTCATCGAACCTCGGGAAACCTTGCAAAATACGGGTTAGATTCCCTTAGAAAGGCCCTCTAGTGCAAGGCCTCCCCCTAGGGCCTATGTCCCTCCTGCAGATAATCGTCAGTCATAAATAACACCTAACACAAAAATACGCAAGAAGTCTTTTTGCTTTCCGAAATTAATTGAGATGTGCATAATAAGTATTTAAGATCTTCATTGTTCTTTCATATATTTTACATGTGAAGACAGAATCTGGCCTGTTGTTTACAATTAATTAAAAATTATGTTAAAACATCTTAAATGTGGTTTTTTCATTAAAAAGATCTTTTTACATACGGAACTACCTGTGTTGCAGTGTTATATAAATTTCTTAAAGTACAATACTAATAAAACTTTATTCTAAATAAATTAAATTTCCACAATATGTTACTACATTTAAAAAGTAAATAGAACGTTTTTTCACTGAGCAATTGCTTTATTAATTAGAGGAAATCTGCTGATTGTTTTTTTTTTTTAGAAATTGAAAATTCTAAAATTTTATATAATGTTTCCCAATTTTTATATAACTATTACCTCTTTTTTAGGGTTTGTTGAGAAAATATTGACACAGAAAACTTTTACACCAGTATTTCCAGTCAACGAGATTCTGGGTCCATTTCTACAAAAATTGCAGTAGAACTCTACCACAAGGAATACTTTGGAAATAACGGTGTTGAAAATTTTTGGAAAAATTTCTTCCGAGACAAACGTTGAACCATATTGATAATAGCGAATTTGTTATATTTGTTTGTTATACTACTTTTGTTATCTTACTATATGCTTTTTTATGTGTCATGGAGCATTTCGACAAATAAAATGAAGCAGTTTTGCGAAATATTTAAATATCGTGTATTTTGCTTTACAATAGAGATATAAATATTTTTTTACAGTAAATATAAGCTTGATAGCCCATATGTAAATCAAAAGAAATTAATTTAATGCATAAATTAGTTTTCAAGAACTAATTAACCTTTTACATATCTCTGTGAAATTTTTTGAACAGTATGTCTGTTCGGTGCACTTTCTATATAACTGTTGAATATATCCCCTTAAAATCTGTTGTGGTGTCAGAAAACATACTATTTTAGAATAATAAGAAGCAATTTTGATTTTGGCCTAGAAGAAATGAAATTAAAAATATTCTATTAAAATCTTTGAAACTCCTAAAACTTTTAAGAACATTTTTTTCATTATTTTATTTGTTTATTGATTTATTACTCAGACCTATAATGTTAGATATTTTTGAGGAAACCAGTTAGTTACACAATTTTGGAAAGTTTCAATTGTTTACCTAAATAGAATTTTAGAAAAAAATATCAAATGATAATAATAATTAAAAAAAAAAAAAAAAGTATTTCGAGAAAGACAAAAAAATATATACTTACCCAGAATGCTTAAAATATATCATTTGAAAAACTTCCAGCACCATAATCTTTGAGGTCCAAAATAATTTAGCACTATAATCTTTTAGATCTATTTTTATGCTGATAAATTAAAACTCAAAAATTTGAACCATTTTATGTCCCATGTGCCCTTAAGTGTGTTACCGGTCGCCTTACAATGCAAACGTATGTTTGCAGCACCCATGATAAAAAAAAAAAAAAAAAAAAAAAAAAAAAAAAAAAAAAAAAAAAGTTGAGGGTCTAAAGTTATACTTTGCCTAAAGTGTTAACACGGTCTTTGCCTCCCGCCGATTATATTACTTGCAATAAAATAACTGTCTATTTATAGGCGACTGACAGAAACTTTAACAGATAATGAAAAATGAATAATGAAATACATGTTTTCCTCAGAGCCTTTGGGGAAAGGGTTATTTTGCAGCCAATGGCCAGATTTTTCTTGAGGGAATTGGACTGTGATTAATTTATTGCGAAATTGATTCCCAGCTATTAAGCTTTATTCATTTTTCTTCATCAGCTTGCTAGCCGCTGAAGTCTTGCAAAGACATGAAAAGCAGATTTTTGGTTTCTTCTCGCTTTGACGCTTTGTAACAAGAGTTCATAAGCGTTTAAAATATGACTTTTTTAAGTACATTTTTAAGCTCTCTTTTATTAATATAGAAAACAAATTTCGTCCATTTTATTTTCATTATAATTTTATTGCGTACTTCTAAATATAATTCCCCCCCCCCCCTTTTTTTAATGCTTTGCAGGTATTGAGTTCTGAATTTAACAAGGAATTTTCGCTAATCTGTTACTAAATAATAAATTATACAACAATAACATTAGTATTTTTCCTCTAATACGTTAAATAACGCCCATCTCTACTAAATACCACTATTATAGAAATTTATAGTAATCAGCATAAATTTCAGCCTTTCTTGTAAACTAGTTTATCCCATATAACTTTTCTCCAAATCTTCTAACTAGATGAGCGTATGCTCACACTGGAGAAAACAGGAAAAAAAAGCGAATGGCAAGGTTAGTTTCAATAAATCGTTTTCTACTATTCCTCAACAGAGACAACTTTAACCAAAAGAAATTCACATTACTTGAAGAATAAAATACCACGTTATTCTATTACAAAAACGAATTTTATTAACTTAATCGTAATCCTAATTAGTCCTAACCAGTGTGGTTCAAACAAACAAATAAAAAAAACCCAACCTTATTAGTAAAATATACATTTCTTTTGTCACTAAAGGAAAATTAACACGCATATTTTTCGTTCTAAAACTGTAGTTCTTTTCTGATAAGGTCTTCTTTCCATTTGATAAGCTTGATAGTGCACCATTATTTTTGAATACACAAGTAATTGATACGAGATATTTTTCTGTGTAACACACGCTTCACACACGGCCTAAAAAGAGAATGAGATGTCTTACTGGTTTGTAGGCAAACAGCAAGCATATAATATTTTTAACATGTTTTTACAGGGTTTTACCGTTATATTTCCCAGTAATCCTTTTCGCCTCTTTATTAAATAAAAAAAAAATACATTAAATAAATAAATCATCAACTTTAAGACTTTATATCTCGATAACGGGGAGACGAGGGTAAATGATTCATGCGCCCAAAACACGTTTTACTATACTCTTTCAATTGCTGCTTATTTAGATTTCTTTTTTTTTTTTCATTTTTGCTCTAGCGGCGCGGTTTTCTGGTTAGCGAGCATTTGTATCTTAAGGGAAAAAAAAACAATGTGCCAAATTTGTAGTTTTGAGTCTTTTAATATTAAAAAGACAGTGATTTAGAAAGTGTTTTTTCTTTCTGCATACATTTAAATTTCGTTTTTGTTTTTTAAATATAACGTGTCCGTTCGTGCATTTGCGCCTTTAAAGTAGCAGCCATGTCAAATTAAACTTTCTAACCCTAACAATACCATAGAAATCGTAACTTAGATTTTCCCTTGTCATTTCATAATTTTAAATCTCAAATTTATTTAAAAACTATTCTAGCGATTATTTGTATCGTTAAAGTATTGCCATGCTGAATATCTGGATCATAGTCCGTTTAGTATTAAAAAAAATTGGACATTTGGGGAACTTTTTTTTTGTCCTCCAACCTTTTAAATTTCGATTAACACGTGGGATTCGATTGACTACGGTTGGCTGCGGATTCTTTAGACCTGTATCAATACACTGTGCAGTATCGTATTTAAAAAAAAATCATTTTTTTTCCAAATAATTTGTTTATATTGTAAGGTATTTTCCCAATTTTCGTGCCCTTTTTGGGAAAATGGAAGGTGTCGACACTTAGTCGACAGCCGCATAAGGGAACACGAAGAGGTTGTTTAAATTTTTAATTTCACAAACTTCAAGCTATGAGATCCTGAACGAAGTCAGTTCAACTCAAACAGCGCGACCATGAGTTTATGTTATTGTTATTTCCTGTAGTTTTAAATATAGCAAGCTAGTTTAATTTTTATTTATTATAGGTGGGTTGGAATTATTGAAAATTCATAAGAATCGTGCACTTTCTGCCAAGTCTTTGAAATGTTGTATAGTATTAGGTGTGGTCTTAAGGTTTTAGGAAACCATCTCAAACAACCTGTGCGCGCCTACTTGTGACCTGTTTGCTATAAATACAATATGCTCCGCAACCTGAATTGGTATTTTTTAATAGATGGAATTCTATTACACACAAAAAAAACATGAATTTATGAAAAAAGAAAAAAAGGACAAATTGAACTTTTTGCTGCATGTGCACGCAAGATAACCGAAAATACTTACGGTGTACATATAAGAAAGTGTGTCATTACAAATCATATGATTTACTAGAAGCAGATTTGAAAAATTTTGTTGATAATGAGGTGCCTATGCTTCTTAACGTGGTTATGGAGTATTTAGAAGATGGTTCTGGGGTTGCGTACACAATGGAGACAAATAAGGCAACATACCATAATGGATGCCGAACACTTTCTTTCTCTTCAATGCTGCAACGACATCTTAATAAGAAAGAAATGGATCCGGCTACAACAGTGAGTCCCAAAAATAATACAACTGAATTATAAAGCAACTCTCGATGCTAAAAAATCCTAGTGTGTCTACTGTGAGAAGTACAAAGGGCAATGTGATGAACAAATATATCGTGACAGCAGTGTTAACTCAATCAAAAATTTGTTCGAATGTTCGCTGCATTCTCAAAATTTGGTAGTGAATGCACGACTGAATGCTGCAAGCAATTCTGAAGATGCCCATGCTGCGGTAAAGCATTATCATGCATCGTACTATACCAAACTTAAAACTGAAGGTTGTGCTGCCAGAAACTCATCAAAAAGCACTTTCCATCAGAAAATTTGCTATCCATTAATAATTGCCCAGCTTTCAGCTTTAGTTAAATGTAACAACTCTTCTCAGAACGTATCACAAATGAAAAAATGGTATAAAAGCCTTCTTGAAACCGATACATCTGATTGATTAGGTGCAAAAGTTCACTCTACCAAGTTCAAGGAACACCTGTTATAGAAACTAGGATCAGACTGGTACTTGTTTAAGGGTGGAAAAGAGGTTTATATTTCCAATAAGAAAACAATCTGTGCACCTTTAGCAGAAACTGCTCTAACACAAGTAACAGAAGATTGTAGACGTTGCTGATTTATTGAGGAAATACAAACTTTTGCTACAAATGCCTTACAACGGTTCATTTAGTTCAGGTTCCCTAAATGCACCTGCCCCAAAGCCTCTTTTGACACTGATAGATGTCATGCTACAAGGGGCAAGCACCATAGCAGAAACTATTACAGATGTAGACCAGGCTCACTTAAGTGCTAGAATCAAAGTGGCGTGCACAATTTCTCAGCTGATGTGTAGCAACTCAGTGAAAATATCCAGACAATCTATCACTCTGTATCAACAAAAAGACAGGGAATCACCCTTTTCTCTGTGCTTGGGTAGAAGCTTAATTTGAAAGACAGGTAGAAAGAAAATTTCCGAACATTACATTCTCTGGTCATTTCAGTTTCACATGATCGTGTCATGGAAATCAAGAATCTTCTTCACAAGCTGTCTGTAAGCGGTGGCTAGATGATGGAGTCATTGTACCTACAAACATAAATAGAAAAGTGTTTGCGACAACTGCAGCGGGAAACATTGATGAGTCGGGTTGTTATGAACTTCATGGAACTACCATGTCTCTGACAAGTCATCTCACACATAATAACATTTGTGAGGGCCCTCTACCTCTAAATACACATGTTCCTGAATCTTACATTGTTGAGCTAACTGACAGCTATACCATTGAACCTTTTGTTCATGAATATGCTGAAAACATCATCATTAGTCATGGATTCTGTTGTTGCTACGTGCCTGGAGGAAGTCCAGGAGATGGGCGAAACCATGTGTAAGGACTTTGTAGGGAACAAAATTAAAACTGATACAAAACACCTCTCAGACACAATTCCAAGGGCAACCATATGCACATTCAGCAACCGCCTGCTTGCAAATCTGAACAAGTTGGAAATTGCTCGCCAAACGTGACAAATGCGGTGTGTTCGCACTATAACTAGTTTTATTAATATTTTTTGTACCGCATATTGTACTGAATGTATATTTTAGTACACTTCATAAGTGCATATCAATTTCATTCTGTTCGAAAGGTTGTAACACGATTAACACTAGAACGCCCGGATGGAGTCGATCCGACTCTGACCAAATGGTTAAATGTCCACTGGAGCCAGAAATGTTATAATAAAATAAGTTAAATTAAATCTGTGACACATATCACGATGGTAGCAACAAATTACAAACCCGGCACAAACGAGGTGACACTTCAAGACGTCAAACTAGAGAGACTGCGAAATCACCCACCCATTCCAAAGCATGGCAGAAATTTTCATCAAACTCATATAATAAACAAGACTTATTTAACTTACTTAGCGAGAAATTAGCTGATCTTGCCGATGCTTGGTATCAACTGTTGACCAGAATGTATAATCAGGGGCTAAGCAATAGAGCGAGTGGCATATGAACCATGTCTCCAAGTCAGTAAGAAGAAGAACACACCAGAATGATGTTGCACTTGCAACACGCAGCTGACCAAGAGCATACCAAAGCGTACCTCATCACAGTGGACACAGACGTGGTTGTTCTGGCCATATATCACTTCGAATGTTTAAGAATGTTTAAGAATGTTATTGATAGGCTTTGGATCTGGAAAGACCTTTAAAGGGATTCCAATCCATCAGATCTGTCAACAGTTTGGACCTAAACGCTCCGAAGCCCTTCTCTTTTTTCATGTATTTACGAAGTGTGATGTAACATCATCGATGTTTGGAATAAGTAAAAAGACGGCTTGGCATACCTAGCCTACTTATCCTGAGGTCACTGACACGTTCATCGACATCACACAAATACACCGAATAGTTTCATGTTACAATCACAGCACATGTCTCATCTTGAACGTTTTACAATTCTAATGTACAGAGAAAACTGTGGTGCAGATTCAGTCAATGAATCAATTCAACACCGAACATTACATTCTCTGGGCATTTCAGTTTTATATGATCGTGTCATGGAAATTAGGAAGCATCTTCACAAGCTGTCTGTAAGCGGTGGCTAGATGGAGTCATTGTACCTACAAACATAAATAGAAAAGTGTTTGCGACAACTGCAGTGGACAACATTGATGAGTCGGATTGTTATGAACTTCACGGAACTACCATGTCTCTGTCAAGTCATCTCACACATAATAACATTTATGAGGGCCCTCCACCACTAAATCCGCATGTTCCTGAATCTTGCATTGTTCAGCTAACTGACTGCTATACCATTGCACTTTTTGTTCATTAATACGCTGGAAACATCATCATTGATCATGGATCCTGTTGTTGCTACGTGCCTGGAATAAGCCAAGAAGACGGGCGAAACCCTGTCTAAGGACTTTGTTGGGGACAGAATTCAAATTGATACAAAACACCTCTCAGACACAATTCCTAGGGCAACTATATGCGCATTCAACAACCGGCCGCCTGCATTTCTGAACAAGTTATAAATTGCTCATCGAACGTGGCAAATGAGGTGCGTTCGCACTATAACTAGTTGTATAAATATTTTTTGCACCGCATATTGTACTGAATGTATATTTTAGTGCACTTCATAATTGAATATCAGTTTCATTCTGTTCGAAAGGCTGTAACGTGATTAACACTAGAACGCCCGGAAGGAGTCGATCCGACTCCGACCAAATGGTTAAATGCCCATTGGAGGCTGAAATTTTTTATTAAAATAAGTTAAGTTAAATTCGCAGAGAAATGCATTAAATAAATCAGTTAAATAATTGTAAATAAAAATTCAGGTATGAAATATTTTTATGAAACTTGAGTAAAATTTCCTGGCGTTCTAGTGTTAAAATGTACTTTCAATAATTTTTTTTCCCATTGACCTT
This sequence comes from Maratus speciosus, assembly GCA_963932465.1. NCBI lineage: Eukaryota > Metazoa > Arthropoda > Arachnida > Araneae > Salticidae > Maratus > Maratus speciosus. The sequence goes on along the minus strand of OZ010791.1, from coordinate 361,856,309 downwards.
AATGTAACGGAAAACTTTTGACTGTAACTGTAATTAAACTATACATCCGATTTTCATAAAATTTGAAATTACTCGACAAAATTTTAAAACAATTATATATCTAAAATTTCACGCCATTCGGAAGGCTGTAACATTATTAAAATGCACTTGCAATAATTTTCCCCCATTGGCCGTAATGTAACGGAAAAGTTTTGACTGTCCTTGTAATTAAAGTAAATATCCGATTTTCATAAAAACTTGAAATGACTCAACAAAATTTTGCAACGATTATATATTTTAAATTTCAGACCATTCCGTTGGGTTGTTATTGCTCTGTTATATGCGGACGGACAGACAGACGGGCTGAACGACGACTATAGGTGCTACGTATATATATAATTACGAACGAACCTAAAAATGGACCTAGTCAGTATGTTGGAAGCAGCGAAGATAAACGCATCGCTAATCAAGAAGCTATTTCTAAATCTGCAAGCACGACCACAAACTGACATAGATGACTTCATGAGACACAAGAACCAGCGTGACCCGCCTTCATTATTTAATGACGGAAAATTACTGTCAGGAACGAAATATGCTCTTCTTGGGTGCCTCCCTGTTATGCCTGACCCAGGACGCCCTCAATCATTCAAAGAGGCATCAGTACTTGTACTCATTAGGCCAGCGGTTATTCATATTATAAAACCACTGCGTGCCACAGTTATCGAGGAATATATAAATATGCACCTACTGTCATTTATAGAAAGCAAAATGACGCCCAGCGTCACAAGAGTAGATGCAGTCTGTGACACACATCACGATGGTAGCCTCAAATCACAAACCCGGCACAAACGAGGTGACACTTCAAGGCGTCAAACTAGAGTGACTGCGAAATCACCCATTCCAAAGCATGGCAGAAATTTTTATCAAACTCATACAATAAACAAGACTTATTTAACTTCCTTAGCGAGAAATTGGCTGATCTTACCGCAGGTGCTCGGTATCAACTGTTCATCACAAAGGATAATCAGGGGCTAAGCAATAGAGCGAGTGGCATATGAACCATGTCTCCAAGCCAGTAAGAAGAAGAAGGCACCAGAATGATGTTGCACTTGCGACACGCAGCTGACCAAGGACATGCCAAAGCGTACCTCATCACAGTGGACACACACGTGGTTGTTCTGGCCATATATCACTTCATGTTTAAGAATGTCAGAGTTATGGATAGGATTTGGATCTGGAAAGACCTTTAAAGAGATTCCAATCCATCATAAGTTGCATCTGTCAACAGTTTGGACCTAAACGCTCCGAAGCCCGTCTCTTTTTTCATGTATTTACGAAGTGCGATGTACATCATCGATGTTTGGAATAAGTAAAAAGACGGCTTGGCATGCTTAGTCTACTTATCCTGAGGTCACTGACACGGTCATTGACATCACAAAAATACACCGAATAGTTTCACGTTACAATCACAGACATATCTCATCTTGAACGTTTTACAGTTGTTAATGTACAGCGAAAACTGTGGTGCAGATTCAATCAATGATGCAAGTAAATTGATGTTTACCCAAAGACTAAAGTCTCTTGAATCTATACCGTCATCACAATGTGCTTTATTTCAGCATACAAAGTGAGCTCTGCTCATTACCGCATTCATTTGGAAGATGTTGCTGTCCAATTCACCCGATACTCTTGATTATAGTAAATAGGGTTGGAAATGGAATGATAGAACCAAATAATAGGTACCCATCTGGGCTGATCTTCCAGATGCAACCCATGGGTGTTAATTGCTACTGAACTGTGGTTATTTGGTCTCATGCAGAGGTAGATGTAAATGTTATCAAGCCGGGATTCGCTGCAGGCCATTATGCAGGTGTGAAGAAAGCTTTACAAACAACTCATATAATACAGAAAGTAACAAGTATATATGATTAAATGGAAGTTAAATTCTAGTGCCCAATTCACCTTGAGTTAAATAATTCAATTCATATAAACAGTACAAATACCTGTACAAGAATTGCTTTAAGGTGCATATATATAATTTATGAGTATTTAAAATACATCAAAATATCTTAAAATACATTAGAAAAAACCCCATCAAAATATCTTAAAATATATTACAAAAAACCCATCATATAAACAATACAAATACCTGTACAAGAATTACTTTCAGGTGCATATGTATAATTTTATGATATTTTTCTAATGTATTTAAGATATTTTGATGTATTTTAAATACTTATAAATTATATATATGCACCTGAAAGTAATTCTTGTGCAGGTATTTGTACTGTTTATATGAATTTAAGTATATATCATGTTGCAAAGTTGTAACTTAAATTAAATTATATCTTATCTGTGTCAACCATTCATGTTTCTTTTATTTTGTAATTAATTAATTAAATGGAATGAATAAAAAAAAGGCTTATTAACCTTGAATTTTACTATCTAATCAGATACGTTATAAACTTGAAACTGATTTCAAAACATGAATTAGATCTGAGAAATGGATTCTTCGCATTCTAAAACCTATAAAGAGTGGTATTACTTAAGGTTTTGTGTCTTATAGAAGGCCATCTATTACAAATACCGATACAGATGGCGACCATATTGTATTTCTATCAAACAGTCCGCCAGAGGGCACGCACAAGTTGTTTGCGGTTGTTTTCTAAAATCGTAAGTCCATACCAAAGTTTATACCAAATATCAAAGACTTGCACAAAGTTCACGATTCTCATGAATTCCCTCCACGCTATTATGGAGACAAGATTTATCTATTTTATTGTAATTTTTGCTTTGCTATAACTGAAATTATTAAGCAGTTTAAATTTATTTTTTTATTTTATATTTTGTATCTGATAAATAATTTTGTTAAGGGTTGAACACAACTTGCACTGCCACATATCTGCATAATATGTAATTGAATGCCTCAAAACGGGTGCCCACAACTTGATCCGATACTTATCTGCATAACATGTAGTTGGATGCCATGTTGGATGCCAATGGCTAAAAATTATTTCAAATGCATTTTAATAATGTTACAGCCTTTCGAACAGAATGAAACTGATATGCACTTAAGAAGTGCACTAAAATATACATTCAGTACAATATGCGGTGCAAAAAATATTTATAAAACTAGTTATAATACGAACATACCTTATTTGCCACGTTTGACGTGCAAGTTCCAACTTGTTTAAGACTACGATAGATTTTAAGGTTATAAAACTCCAACAGGACCAACAATAAGCACCATGTCAAAACATTTCGAATATTTAGATTTTTGTTTTGAAGAGCACTAACTGGTTTAATTGAACTTTAATTTTTTTAACACTTTCAACAGGTTTAAATGTTTGTTTTTCATTCTCAAACTTTAATCGTTTGTGTATTTTCTCAGATAAAATGTCTTTATTGCACTCTTGCTCCTTATGTGATGCATTCTATTATATATGTACATCATATAAAAGGGAATTTACGGCAATTGTTTCAAAATTTCGAATGACCGGGTCCATGAAATATAGTATGTGATTTCGAAAACACTATGTAAGGCATATTACAATGTACCATTCGCAACTTTACCGCGGTGTGACATTTTTATTTTAAAATATTATGATTATTTCTATTCATAAGTTGTACAACGAATTTTTGACGAATTTCGCGAAAATTGGGGGGACCGGAGGGCACCGGAAGAAAAATCTTGATTTTGAAAGAATTGTGCAGCCATATTACTACGTACTATACACAACTTTTCCGTGGTATGACATTTTTAGTTTCGAGCTTTACCTTTATTTCGATTTATAACTTGTGCAAGGCGTTTTTAACGAGATCGAGAAAATTGGTTTGGCTGGTGGCCCGGGGACACCGTATGATAAAATCTGATTTCGAAAAAACTGTGCAGTTTTATTACTGAGGACCATACCCAACTATTGTGCGTTATTACATTTTGATTTTCCGATTTTCAGTTTTTTGACTCCGCCCTACGTGTCTTTTTGAAAACTTTAGAGCATAATTGTAAAGTGTTTATGACTCTGGTGCTGTCGTTCAATTCAAGCTCCAAATTAAAGAAAAATTTCAACATCTTATAGTTGCAGCTAATGTAGCTCCAAAAGTTGTTTTAGCTGACAAAATAAATTACAATATATAATGGGGACCTATATAAGCTCATTTATAATTTTATCTGCCTTTTTCTGAAAGATATTGCAGGTGTTCACTATTGCAATTTCTCTCCACTGCTGTTTAAATTTAAGCTCATCTGCAACAATGTGTAGAAAAATGTTTAAAGTAAATCTCGCAGAGCATTGTTATGCAGAAAGATTTATTTGAGTCATCGAATAATCGCTGTTGTTACGAAAGTATCTACCCGTTGGGGAAAAATCTAAAAATAGCCCAGCTGTCACATGACTCGGTAGGTGTGTTTGCGTAAGAGCGCAGAATAAACTTTCAGATTGATACTAGAATTCCTTTTGATAAGTAACAACTTTGAAATGCTCCATCGGGGGAATAAATATTTCCTCCGAATAAATGTATTAAAATTATATATTAATACGTGAGATGTAATGTAGTGAAGTAATGCCAGAAGATATTTTCTAGAAGATCCAGAATATATTTAAGCTTGGCCGAGATGCGTATTTATCGTATTCTTGGTATTTATAATCTTATTCTAAATGTTAATTGTTCTAAATGTGGTCGTGCTGTGCTGTCAATAAAAAATGAAAAGACCATCAAGTTTAATTATTTTAAAGGAATCACCTATGATTACAACGAAATAAGTTTTTTCTCGAAATAATTTTATTGCTTCGAATGATATTCTCGACAGTTTTGAAAAGAATAATTTTCATGGTGCCGAATACCCAAGGAGTGTTTAGAAATTTGCCAGTATTAAATTAGTGAATGGGTGCGCCATAGGATTTCACAGTCTCCGAATTTGGATTCCAAATATTGGATTACCCGTCCTCGGCTTATTCATCTTCTCGTCGCGGATAAAAAAAAAGGTACTGTAAACCATTTTGTTCTATTCATGAAAATTATGGATCTAGAAAAATTAAAAGGTAAACGGAAAGTCATGAAGACTTCCGTTACGAAACTTATAACAAAAATTCAATCTTATATCGAAAGTATTGATTTTGAAAATAAAAGTAACTTCGATCAGTTGACTGAATATTTAAATAATATAATAGAAAAGCAATCTGAATTAAAATTAGTAAATAACCAGATTCAAGAGTTAATAGATGATGGAACAGTTTTCGAAAGCGATATACAAATGAGCATAGACTACGATGACGTCATAAATGACGCCAAATTTAAAATTAAAATAAATTTGAAGAAATTTGAAGTTAATTCTGATGAACCTGATGCTAGTTCTGTATTTAATTCGAGTACAATTTCTTATGCTAGTGCCAGTCCGGCAACAATAAATTTGCCAAAAATAACTATACCAGTCTTTAAGGGGGAACCAAATACCTTTTTAGAATTTATGAATAGTTTTAAGAGTACAATTGATTCGAACGGGAATTTAACCAAAATTGACAAATTCAATTACTTAAAATCATTTTTGTCAGGTGAAGCGCTTAGATCAATTTTCGGTCTAGCGCTAAACGAAACTAATTATCAGCACTCTTTAGACTTATTGCAGAATGTATACGGTAAACCAGAAATTTTGATAAGCGGGTTTATAAACAAGTTGCTAGAGCTAGAACTGGTAAAATCAACCGCGAACATAAAATTGTTACGGGATTTATATAACGAATGCGAGGTAAGCATTCGAAACTTGAAAGCCATTGGGGTGGCTTCAGATAATTTTGGGTATCTATTAATACCATTTATCTTAAAACAATTGCCCCATAACTTAGTTATAGAATTTCAGAGAAAGGAAAATGCCGAAAAAGCTGGTGACGTGAATGAATTAATGAATTTCATAAAGTTTGAAATAGAATCGCGTGAAGCAGCTAATGCAGTTTCAGGGCTTTCCTTAAAAAATCAAGAAGTAACACGATGGGAAAAAAGGGCTCCTAGAATAAAACCTAATGTTCCCACTTCAGTCGCGCTCAATACTGTTGTAAAAAATGTTTGTATTTTTTGTAACTCGGATCATTCAAGCTTAAAGTGTAACGAGATTACCGATGAACAGAAAAGATATAAGTTGAAAAAAGATGGGAGATGTTACCGATGCTTCTTGAAATCGCACTTAATATCTTTGTGTAAGGTAACAATACCGCCTTGTGAATTGCGCAAAAGTAATCAGCATAATTATTTATTTTGCCCCACTAAAAAATCGACAAAAACACGTCACGATCATGGCTTAGTGAAAGCCGAAACGTCTAAAAATGACAAAAGTCAAGCCGTGTTTTCATACGTAATAAAAACAAATAATTCACCCGAAAAGTATTCAACACTGTTGCAAACTGCCTGTGTACAAGTGCAGGGAACAGGAAATAAATTAGACACGAGAATTTTATATGATTCTGCATCCTCTAGAACATTTATTACAAAAAGTTTAGCCTCAGCGTTAAAATTAAAACCTGTTGCTAAGGAAACACGTTTGGTTTATACGTTTGCGAATCGCGACGCCATAGAAAAGGAATTTAACGTGGTAAATTTAACTAATATTAGTTGTCATCATCCTTATCAAAAAATAACTGTAAGAGCGCTGGTTTCTGAAATTATTAGCGGTACTAAGATAATGACTTCTGTTGATTAGAAGTTAATAGATAAACTACAGTTAGATAAACATGAATTGGCTGACACATTTATTCATTCGAAGCCTGTTCAAATATTGCTAGGGGCGGATTATTTATTCTGTACTATAATAGGATCTGTCGAAAAAATTAATCGTCAATTATTTATGCAGCCAACAATATTTGGTAAAACCCTTGTCGGTAGAGTTAATAGTAATAATTCACACACGACTCCCTGTTTAAATGTAATTTGTTTACCTCCAGAAAACGATCTTAGAAATTTATGGCACATCGAGTCTTTTTTATTCGATTCTAATGATCAAAAGCACGAAGAGACTTATGAGGTCATTAATCAATTCCAGAAAGAAATCATTTTTAAAAATGATAGCTATATGATTCCCTTGTTATGGTGTAATGAATTAGATAAGCAAAATTTGTTTAATAATTACGAGGTTGCGAAAAAGCTTTTTGCAGGTTTGGAGAAAAGATTAAAAAGTGATAAATCTTTGTTTTTGAAATATAACGAAATTATGAAAGAGCAATTAAGTGAGGGAATTATTGAAAAATGTAGTGATAATTGCTCTATAGATTATGTAATGCCCCATCAATCAGTGTCAAGGCCAAGTTCATCTACCACAAAAACCAGGATAGTTTTGACGCGAGCAGCCAAAAAAATGGGGAAAAAAGTCTAAATCAATGTCTTTTTGCGGGGGAAAATTTAAATCCTAATCTCATAGATGTGTTATTAAATTTTAGACAGTTTAAAATTGCTTTCACGGGGATATTGTTAGGGCCTTTTTACAAATAGAGGTATCAGAAAATGATAGAAATTATTTATGTTTTTTGTATTTCGATGACTGCGACATAGATCAACGCATCGTTTTATACCATTTTAACCGTCACTGTTTCGGTGTGACTTATGTTTTAGCTTCTACAATTAAAAAACATATTGGTAATTATAAGGAAACGGAACCCACCGCTTATGAAATGATTAATAAATATTTATATGTGGATGACTTAATTTATGGAGCATCCACGGTTGCAGAAGCCATGAAACTAACAACTACTGCAGATTCTATATTTAAAGATGCTAATATGCAAATGCGAATGTTCGTTACTAATTCACCAGAATTAAAGGAATCGTGGAATGGTAACCCGGTTATAGAAATTAATGGAAATTGTGTAGAATCTAAAATATTGGGGTTAAACTGGAATATTGAAGAGGATTTTCTGGCCATAGATAAGTCTTTATAGTCTTTATAAGTCTTTATAGGCCATCTTTAGTGTTACTTGGTGACAGCTTGGAATTTACCAAAAGGCATGTTCTCCAAACTGCCGCCAAAATATTTGATCCTATTGGATTTATGTCACCATTTTTGATTAGAATTAAGATTTTTCTACAAGAATTATGGCAGAGTGGGTTGGACTGGGATGACGAATTTAATGAAGAATTTAAAATTAAATACAGAACATGGTATCAGGAAATAAAATTGCTTGAAGAATTAAAAATACCTAGGTATTATTATCACTTGGGTGAAGTGCAGGACAGGGTAGAACTTCACATTTTTTAGGACGCTTCCTTAAAATCCTATGGAGCGGTAGCCTACTTCCGGTTTAAATCATCCGAAGGGCTCTTTAAGACTTGTTTTGTTATGGCTAAGGCTAGAGTGGCCCCGTTGAAGAAAATAGCTCTCCCTAGACTCGAACGTTTAGGTGCTCTAATAGCTGTTAGAATAGCTAATCATCTAAAAAGTATTTTCTCCAATCACGAAAAAATAGTACTGTGGACAGACTCGACCATAGTATTACATTGGATCCAAGGAGCGGCATCCAAATGGAAGCCATTCGTTGCCAACAGGATAACGGAAATACAGGGAGTGAGCGAGCCTAGTTCTTGGAGGCATGTAATTAGCAGAGATAATCCTGTGGATTTGCTGACTATTGGGCTATCAGCTAAAGAATTATTGAACTCTAAGCAGTGGTGATATGGCCCTGAATGGCTTAGTAAAACTGAAAAATTTTGGCCCAAGGATGAGAAGTATAAAACAAAATCAGTCAACCCTGAAATTGAAATTGAAGCTAGAAGTAAAATTATTGTTAATGCAACAATTGTTAAGGAGAATTTAACTGACATAAGAAAATACAGTAACCTGAAAAAACTATTACGAGTAACTGGCTATGTTATACTTTTTAAGAAAAAACGCGAGAAAAATTGTAACCTTACATCAGAGGAAATACGAGAAGCAGAAATTTTTTGGATAAAAAATTGTCAAAATGAAATTCTTTCGAAAGAAGTGTTGCGCTTGAAAAATTCTAAACCGCTCCCTAGAGACTCTAAGTTACTTTCCTTGAACCCTTACCTCGATTCAGAAGGAGTTTTGCGAGTTTTTGGAGGACTCAGTAAGACTGACTTATCAATGGCAGAAAAATATACAATAATTCTTCCGCCAAAAACTAAATTGGCAGAGCTAATAATTTGGGATGCTCATAATAAAGTTTTTCACACTCACTTCTACAAATTCGCGAAAGATTCTGGCTACTAAAGGCTAGACAAACCGTGAGAAGTGTGTTAAAAATTGCATTATATGCAAGAGGATTTCTTCAACTCCAGGAGACCAAACGGTAGCTCCATTGCCAGCTGATCGTGTAGAACAGGCAAATCCATTCAGTGTGATAGGATGTGATTTTGCAGGACCTTTGTACGTAAAAGACAGTGATAATAAACAATACATTTTGCTGATTACGTATGCAGTAACCAGAAATGTCCATCTGGAGCTTGTAGACAACTTGTCAACTTCAACATTTTTACTAGGCCTCCGTAGGTTCATTGCTCGACGAGGATTGCCATCAATAGTATATTCCGACAATGCTAAGACTTTCAAAAGCGCAGAAAAGGACTTGAGAAACCTTTGGTCCATTATAACTCATCCAGATGTACAAGATTTTTTTCTTCCCATTCCATTAAGTGGAAGTTCATAGTCGAACGAGCAGCATGGTGGGGGGGATTTTATGAACGTATGGTTAGGACTATAAAAACTGCTTTACGAAAAACTCTTGGCAAATCATCGCTAACTGTTAGCGAACTGAATACTGTATTAATCGAAATCGAAGGCATGGTCAATTCACGACCTCTTACCTATATCTCGCCAGAAGGTCCAGACCCCCTACCATTAATGCCTGCTCACTTCTTAATTGGGAGAAGAATATCTTCTCTGCCACCAGATCGGCTTCACCTTGACTCGAATATCTCTTCCAGGAAAGAGTTAATTAGATCTTATAACTATCGTGAAAAATTATTGCGCTTGTTTTGGTCTAGATGGAAAGGGGAATACTTGTTAAATTTGAGGTCAGCTCATTTAAGTTCAAACAAAACTAATTTTCCTCAATTTAAATTAAATGACATTGTACTAATCAAAGATGATAAATTACCCAGAAATTTCTGGAGTCTAGGAAAAATTATTGAATTATTTCCTGGAAGAGACGGCAAGGTGAGGGCCTGTAAAGTCAAAACTGAGAAATGTATTCTCAAAAGACCCATCCAATTGATTTATCCTCTTGAACTTGGAACTGATTATGACTCTAAAAATTAATTAATATAGTAATCTTATTTTTCTTCTTATTTTAGTTTGAATTTCATTGTAACATGCTTAAATACCCTGAAGTATGTATAACATTTCGTATTTTATATTTGTATTTGTATTAATTTCATTATTTTGTATTTGTATTAATTTCATATATTTTAATTATTTGTGATGAACACCCATATGTTCATGGGTGGGTAGTGTTACGAAAGCATCTACCCGTTGGGGAAAAATCTAAAAATAGCCCAGCTGTCACATGACTCGGTAGGTGTGTTTGCGTAAGAGTGCAGAATAAACTTTCAGATTGATACTATAATTCCTTTTGATAAGTAACAACTTTGAAATGCTCGATCGGAGGAAAGAAATATTTCCTCCGAATAAATCCTTCTATATATAAAAAAAAGTTTTGATTTGGAAATGGACCAATGAAAATCTGCGTAGGTATTCCGGGTAGAACTCATCCAATTTAAATGCTTAAGCCAAGGCCTCCTTATCGCAATAATAGGCCTCGCAATCGCTAAGTTTCCTTTGTCAGCTGTACACGTGGTTAGAAACCACATAGTTTTCCGTGACTAGCGCCATTTAACGTGAGAAACAGAAATATTTTTTAATTTGTTTTCCATTTGTCTTTTACCATTTTCTTTACGATGTGCTTTGTAGTTTGCAAATGATAGTTGTTAATCTTAAAATTTTCATATGTTCTAGACATTTTATTTAAAAAATGAACTTATTTTACTGTTAAACAAAAAATGTTTACTGCTGTATTCCGTTATGTAAATAAATGATGATGATAATAGTAATAATAATCAGGAAAGAAAATTATTTTGCCATGAATTTCTCAGTGATATTAGTTATTGAAATAAATGGATAGCATCTAGATCCGGAAAATGTAAAATATTTCATTTTCTCTTTTATATTTTCAAATATGTGATTTATTTTATTTCTGCTATTTCTTTTCTTTTCACAATTAATTTCACCTTACAGTATTAATTTAACATCTCTCCTTCAATTTGTTTCAATGCACAGCCTCATTAATTTATTTATTGGCCTATCATTTGTTTTATTTTTGAAGGTATGGGGGATCATTTCAGTTTAACATACTTTAGATGAAAGCTTCATTGATTTTTCATATAAAGTTTGTATGTATTAATCTATGGAAAGTTTCATAATTGGCTCCACAGCCAATTGGCATATCTTGGCGGGCATAGTTTGGTGCGTAATTAATTTCCTTGTTTTAACTCACATATGTTATGTAAGTTTTCCTAAAATGTATCAAAGTATTTTAGGAAAGTTAAAACACGCATAGATACACATAAAAACAGACTGAAGTCATAAACACTTAAAAAATTGGAAAAATAAAGTTTAATAATCACTTAAATTTATACATGTCCCTCAACTTTCCGCAAATACCGTATTCTTGTCATGCTACGATTTTGCTGTTTGTAAATCTTAATTTGAGTATTCTTCCTTAATCAGACCTAGAGCCAATTGGCGTAAGTGTAGTTTGGCGAAAAATTATTTTTATTTTTCAACCGTATACTTGATACCACATTATTCCAGCATCGCGTTTTTGCAGTCAACTTTGACTTTGGAACAGATTACAGAACATTAGCTAATACTACATTATATAATAATAAATCGGTATTTTTCAAGTATAGGGGCCTTGGCGAGAGAAGAAAATTTGGCAACGTAATTTCTGGAAGCATATTCACTGTTTCACATAAAGAAGCAATATTTTCCAATATTTGTACAATTTATTTAATATAAAAAAGGCATTTATCTATTTTATATACAAATATAAACAAATCGTATATAAAAAACAATAATAATATCTAGAAACTAAATTTATACATGTAAATTCGGCACAGATGTCATATTGGCGCGATTTGTTTCTGTCGCGAATGTCATATACGCACCGGATACTTAACTGGCACCAAAGTGTCGTTATTTTGCTTGATATGGTTATCCGGATATAGATGATATGGTAACGAGGTTTTCGCAAAATTGGCGTCGGAAAAAAATCGCGCCAATATGGGCCCATATATGACATCTGTGCCGTAAATTCTTATAAAACAATCTGACAGTTCATAAGTTTTGTTTTCATAACTGTTTATATCAATCGGCAACAAATCGCTTTTTCCGAAGCCCAAATTGTGTAAAGATTAAAAAAAAAAAAAATAACCCGCAAAGTCCTATATACTGAAAATGGTATTTGTTAGTTATCCCGTCGACCAAATTACTGTCGCCAATTTGTAAGATTAAATGCCAATAATGGTTTGCCATAAATTAATTAATTTTAAGATTAAATGCCAATAATGGCCAATAAAACCAATATTTCGACGTTTTATTTGTATTTTTGGCACAGATGTCATATTCGCCCCATATTGGCACAATTTGTTTCGGTTGCCAATTTGGCGAAAACATCAACAGCATAAACAACATAATCCGGGTTACCACATCAAGCAAAATAACGACACTTTAGCGCAAGTTAAGTACCTGTTGCCTATATGATATTGGCGACAGAAAAAAATCGCGCCAATATGGGGCGAATATGACATCTGTACCGTATTTTTATTAATGTTATACTAATTTATTTGTTTTTTCGTTATTTAAAATAAAAAATTGTGTCAATTTGTAGAACTTGGTGAGTAGTTTGGCGATTTATATAATTTGGCGAAATTGGTCGACGGGATAATTAACAAGTACCCTGAAAAATATCAATAAATCTTATATTTAAATCTTCATTTTTGATATGTTTCATTTTTTAAAGCCAGAACATAATTGTGCGAAATATTTTTTTTACGCCTTTATTTTACTGGAATTTGAAAAATATTTTATACAATTTTGCCAATAACATAACATTTTCAATTTTTTACTATGCATTTGTTTATGGAGTATTACCAAGAGTATACATCAGGTGGCGTAACTTACGGGACAAAGTCAGCTAATAAGTTGGCAATTATCGGGGACCTTTTCACCCATAGACTTTCTCCGGATCGTCAAGTCTGTTTTATGATAAGGGAGTCTTGGCTTAAGCATGGCCATAGCCTACTGTGATATATAACGGCCCGCGCATTTCGCCGAAAAAGTGAAGTCGGATCCAACTTCAAACCCTGAACCAAAACTTCACAACGTGCTCTTTGTTTACATCTATACCCTGCCCAGATAGAAGCTTGTTTCTCATCGTCGAGGTTTCAGAATCATTTATCGTATTTTCATGTAATAAATTAAATATTTATATTCTTCAATTTCCTCCGATTTAAAAGGTTATTTTACAGAAATTGTAGCATTTTAGTGTTACACATACTTTTAAGATTAGCAAAATTATTTATTGTTTACCTTGATCGTTACGTTCATTCATGAAAAATGCCGGTTCTGTTATTCTTTTTTGAATGTCCCGTATTTATATAAAAATAGCTTGGTTTCACATACACGTTTTAAAATTAAAATTTGATTTATATCAAACTACAGTTCTCATAACTGACTTGAAGCAGCTATTTTTGATTAATTTACTGTTACCGGTAAAATATTTGTTTATTATATCGCCCGAACCAAGAAGAAGAAAAAAAAAGGCCGATCTTCCTTAAACATTAAATATTCTTATTTTTAATCAGAGAAAGAAATGGTGATCACGGATTTAAATATCGTTGCAATATTCTATGTTATCCAAGTAATTTTAATTAAATCATCTAAGGGTATTTGTTACTTAATAAATTACATTTATTAAATATTACAAGGAATTTTATGAGTATTTTAATATATTAAAAAAAATTCCATCAGTTGTATTGTTTCAGCAGTGAAAATAGTAAATAAATGGTACTTAGTTATCCCATCGACCAAAAATCTGTCGCTAAACTATAATATTAAATGCCAATAATGCTTGATCGTAAATATCACTTTCACTTGACTGTAAGCAAGTTACACTTGTTTATGTCATCAAGTGATTTTTATTTCGACGTTTTATTTGTATATTTATTAATGTTATACTAATTTATTTGTTCTTTCGTTATTTAAAATAAAAATTATGTCAATTTGTAAAATTTGGCGAGTGTTTTAGCGATTTATATAATTTGGCGAAATTGGTCGGCGGGATAACTAAGTTGTACCAAATAAATTTGTGACATTCATGTTTTAGACTAAGCATGTTTTTTTTTTTTTTATTTATATATTTTTATGTGTGTTGGTTTAACAGTTTTAAAGAGAAACATATTATATTAGTCACTTAAATAAATAGAACTTTACATTTACATTGATATGTACAGTTTATAATAACCCTTAACAGCTGTATTCGAATTAGCTGTCATTTCTAAGCTTGATTGGAATGTCAGCAGAATTGTAAACGTAACCATGGCGACATGACGTAATTTTGGTGTTTGTTTACATATCTACCCTTCCCAGGTTGTTTCAGTTACGGTCAGAGTCAAATTTCAATTTCGGACAGGGTATCAGAGTCCTCTGGCGAGCGACTTCATACATTAAACGCAAATCAGTCTGCCTGTAGTAGTATCTACGTATGCCTTGAGCATGGCCTTTCTTCGTTAATATTTAAAAAAAATTGTCGTATACAAAAATATGGAAATCGGTGGTATTATAAAGAAAGATTTGATAAACACGCTGATGCAGACAGTTTTCAAATCAAAGATTTACTTTCAGAGATATTTAATGCTAAAGTTTGACAAAATCGTTCCATTAAAAAAAGTTTTATTGGAGCAAAAACTATACATGAGAATTTAAATATTTTTAGATTATTTTATAGGTTATAAGTTCCCGGTGTGCAGATTGCATTTATTTTTTTTTTATTTGACTATTTTTTGAGGTTTTATTTCTATTTTAAATTCAAATTTTCAGTATTTCGAGAGATATTTTTTAAAAATTTAAAAAATGTTATTAATTTAAACTGTTGCCAACTGTATAAACAGCGCAAACAATAATGTTTACTTCAAATTAAAAATTTATTTACACGGGACTATTGTAAACAGGAAAAAAATTTAAATTAGAATTAAATGATTACATGTTAAAAGCAGGAAAATTGCGTCATAAGAACCATATTTACACTTGAATTTTAAAAGAGAAACAAAATGTTAAAATAAAAAAATCTTTACTATGCGTTAAAATCTGTAAATGGAGGAAATTACGTCATATTTAAAATGGCCAAAAAATACGGCAAAACAATTTAAATTAAAAAATATGTCTGCGCGAGACATTTACTTGATATTTTGAGATAATATTTTCAACTATTATCGTGAATTCGAAGACAGCGCAAATAATATTTCCTTCTAACAACAAAAGTATTTTCACGTGAGTATTAATAAAAGAAATAAAACTTCGGTGTAAATTACGTCAGATTTAAAACGATACATTTAAAATGAATTATTTAAAAGAACTATCTTATAGCGCTGTTAAAAAATACCGGGAGACAATGCCACTGTTTACTTAATTCATTTTACATTAGCTTATTTTCGAATGTTTAACTAATTTTTTTAATTAAATACGAAAACAGTTATTGTATCTTTTAACAGCAGCAGATATGGTCTTAAAAATCCCCAATCCAAGGAAAACGAATGGAAACCCGTTTACAGAGAGATCGCTACTGTTTTTTTTTCTTTTTTTTTAAGTCAATATTTTTAAAGCCAATCAAATTAGCGTGCTTTTTGGATTTTGGTGTCCCTGAACGGTGGTTGGCGAGCGTAGCTCGTAGGGGGCAGAGCCCCCTAGTGTATTATAATTATATATTAATACGTGAGATGTAATGTAGTGATGTAATGCCAGAAGATATTTTCTAGAAGATCCAGAATATATTTAAGCTTGGCCGAGATGAGTATTTATCGTATTCTTGGTATTTATAATCTTACTCTAAATGTTAATTGTTCTAAATGTCGTCGTGCTGTGCTGTCAATAAAAAATGAAAAGACCATCAAGTTTAATTATTTTAAAGGAATCACCTATGATTACAACGAAATAAGTTTTTTCTCGAAGTAATTTTATTGCTTCGAATGATATTCTCGGCAGTTTCGAAAAGAATAATTTTCAGCTGTTGTCGCAGTCACTAAAATAACAACAGATCAGAAATAGCCGAAAAAGCTCTTAAAGTCTCACAAATTTAGTACTGTCACACATAGTGTATGTCACGTTAAACTTTTATACAGAAGCTCATTATCTCTTAAGCTCTCCGTTACATGGGTACACATATGTGGACAATTAATCTTTTTATCATAAAAACTAAATTGTTTAATTTTTTTACATTTTGACAGTTCACTTCTTAACCCGTTTGGGACCACGGGTGCATATATACAGCTTCAAAAAGAGCATACAGAATATTCTTTTGGCAACACTAAAAATGAAAAGTAATATTTGCTTACTTTAATTTGAGCATATTCGTGATTATTTAGGTAAAAGTATTTTTTTTTTAAGTGGGGTGAACCAAATAAAATTTGTGTAAAAGCCACCGGTGCCGAAGGGGTTAATAGCTGAATGTTTTCTTGCGCTTTAAAAGCAAACCAATAAATGATAACTTGTATGCTGATTTCCTCATAAAAGAAAGGTTATTTTCATTTGAGTTTGCAAAATGCCTTCAAGGCCGTGGCCAATAAAGTGAAAAATTTTCATAAGTATTTAACTTAAATCCTTTATAATAAAATTTTTTGAGGATTTGTATATTATTTACTTGTTTAAAGCCCTTAATTTTGTGACTGTATGAATTTAGGTTAGTGATAATTAAATTGATATTTCAAGAGGATTTGTAATTTCAGATCCACGTTTGTGAATCTAAATTTCTAGTCCACTAAAGGATCAATTTCAGAATTTTTTTTTTTCTGTCATCTACGATGTCATTTTGTTCGTGAAAACCCAATGAACGAGTATTTGTAGCATTATTTTAGCTTCGGAAGTAGTTAAGTATGTATTTTATAATATTTTGCAGTTTCAATTACCTGTATGCAATAACGTAATCAAAAGCCTAATTTAAACGTAAAACTTTAATGTCAACCCTGTGTCAAAAAAAAAAAAAAAAAATCTTGATGATGGACTTATTATATATTTTAAAAATGAGAGCCTGTAAAACATATTACGTCGAAAATGAAATCTATAGAATATAGTCTAGAAAAACATAAATCCATACCACAATCACTATAAAAATAAACGAAAAGACGAAACAAGATCCTGATCAAGATTTCTGTTGCTATAAAAATATCTATTTTTTTTTTCCTAAGGAAAAAAGAAACTTAGAATCGAGAATATTTTTGGAAAATAAAATACATGGAAATATGATTTTTGTAATTTACACTTGCTTTCGTTTTACTTATTTGAAATATTCGAATGCTCAGAAAAATTCTCTCTTCAGTTCAGATGATTAAAAATACATGAATATAACCAAATTGGATTTACCTAAAAAATAGTATGTTAACACCACATTTAAAAAAATTACTATTATAATCTTTATCTGCTTAAACTTTTATTTATTGTAAATAAATCAATATAAATTCAAACGAAAAAAAAATATTTTTTATTTAATTTTAAAAAAGTGAAGAACGTGTCGAAACAGTGGGCCTTTTTATGGCTGGATTTTAATTCTATTTTAGAAGCGAAAATAAAAGAAGCATCCCCAATTATCGTGACTGAACAACGTTTTTCTATTCACCAAACATTTGTATAATAAACAATTATTATATAACTGTATAGAGAAATTTTTTCTTTCATAAAAATACGCTAAAATCCGAAACTTTGCATAATTACTTAATATACTCCGATTAAATACTAAAATGACTTTATGTGTTTGACATGCATAAAGCCAATCTCTAATATTTATTACCTAGAGAAGAAGTCGGTTGTGCTTACATAGAAAAATCAATGTATTTTCATCTGCTGCATCATCAACATCCGTCATCATTTGATGTTTTTAGAATTATGGTGTTGTAGGTCACATTTCCTGAAATATTTGTAAAAAAGAGCTTTCTGAACGCGGATCAATGAAATTCGGTGTCGTAAAATATTTTAAAATGATATCAAATGGCAAGCTCGAGGAACTATTTTGATATTTCTAGATATCTTCCATGAATTTATAACTAATTTTCAAATTTATTGTATTTGAATTACTGAGATTTAAAACCTTGTGCTTTAAAGCAATATGGAATTTTTCCTGTAAAGTCTTAAAAAAACATTGTTGCAATAGATAAGAAAGCTATAGCGCTATTATATTTGAATAGACGATTTTAAGAATATTTGAATAAATCGAAATTTTAGCTTTAGAAAAGAAATATTAATAGAATTTACAAAACGAATGGCGGCTTAACTGTTTAATTCAATACTCAATTTAATAAGAATGTGATTTAAAATTTCAGAACATGATAAACAAGTTTAAATATTACTTCCTTAGCCCATCTCCCAAAAAACAAAATCAGACAGAATCTACTCAATAATAAATCATGGTACACGTCACACCTTTTTACTACCACTACTGATGACAAGCATTGAAGAAATTTTCATGAGAACTCGTGAATCGACTTGACATGAGCGTATGAATTCCGAAAGAAGATCTGCATCGTGATATAATTTAAAAAAAAATTAAACTTGTCAAATTTGCAAAGGATAATGCTGAGACTGACTTGTAGCATACCCCACAACAAAATCATTTGTAGAATATATAATTTTCAATACGATGAATAACCAAAAGACGCATCTTTGTTTGAATTAATTTCACATAAATTCAGACTATGATGTCGTGTCAAGTATGTTGACGCCGACAGAATAAAGCTCTCACATTTCGAATAAAATTAAAGACTTCTAGTTTTAACACACACACCGAAAATTATGAACTTTCGAATTGGAGAATATTAAGATTATGCGTATTTGCATTATTCACCCTTCGTATCAGACTCAACTTTTCGTACGTACGATTACGTACGTCGTATTTCTGACGTAATCCTTATACGTCTGCCGTTGTCGAGGAGACGAGCTTTCACCTGTCCTGCGTTTGTCCAATATTTTTAATGTGTCAGACTAAATTTTTGGTGTTATTAACTAACACTTTTATAAGAATTATAGTACTTAAATTTTAGTAGGAATATGCAAAGAACGATAGAACAACATTCAATTCACTTTATTCACATCTGTAAACATATCAAACAATATAAGTCTCATCAGAAGGGGTCCAGTATAATATTTTAAAAGGGCTAATTATTGATAGTCGGTTTCACCATATTTTAGAACTTTCCCCACAATTCCATAATGAGCATTGCAGAAAATATGCAACATACAAAAAACTTCTCTGAAAAATTGTCTAACTAACAGTGTAAATCCGATCAGAATTCATTCAGCAGAAGTCAAGTTATAAGTACCATGAACGAAATTCTCATTTGAATTTTTTATATATAGTACATTTACTTTCAGGTTTTCCGTCATATGTGGCTGCTTTGGCGGAGAGACAGATTTGTTAAGCAAATAATAATAAAAAAATATTTTATGAATACTTAAATAATATAATAGTAAATTATTATAATGTTTTAAAAGACCTAGAAAACATAGCATAAAATAAAAAATCATATAAAGATCATACAAAAGCATTCTCCTATAAAAAAAAAAATAAATAAATAATAGAATAATACTATAATTTCAATCTAGAAATATACATTATAATCATGAAAGAAAACTTACAATAAACTTTTCCGAGTTACCTACGATTCAGGAAAGCATTATGTATCTTTAGAAACCCCAGAAACTAATATATTTTCGAGTTTAAAAATCATCTATATATATATATATATAAAATAAAAAAAAAATCCTATTGCTGCCATTGATTTTCTGAAACTATTCCGAGCAGTTTTTAAATAGCATATTAATGAGTTTGTATAAACCTGGGTTACTGTTCTTTTGCTTGCTAATAATTCTCAAGTAAAAATTTTAATCTTCAACATTTTGCAGACAAACCTGATAAATTAGCAACATTGACAGTAACATTAAAATTAATATTATTTTGTTGCTGTAGCATTTATAAATTCAAATACACCGTTCGAAATCTTTAAATAAGAAGTGATTGCATCCCAAAAATGTATAATCCGTATTGAGAAAACTAATTAATGCACACTTCTGGAACGTTTGCATAATTTACAGCAAAAGACAAATTTTTTTTTTTATTTATACTTCTTGAAATCTCCAAAATATAAAGGTTTCTTTATTGTCTTAAGATAAAGATCGCTTTTCGTAATCATGGGGAAACTGCAAAGCGGTTATTGTATAGCGTTTAATATATAAGTATATCGTAATAGGTATATTACAACATACCTATTAAGTAGAGGTATTAGGTAGCGCAAACTGAACTGTGTTCCGGAGTTGAAACCCTACCCGCTCTGATTACAGTTCAGTTTGCGCTGCTTAACTACTCACAACGATTCAGATTTTGATCTGGAAATTTAAGTCTGAGCTTTTAAAAGCCTTTAATGAGATACAAAAAATAACGGTAAAAATAGTTATTCGTTACCCCAAAGTAGAGGTCTGCACGAGCCAACATTTTCAGGGTCGGGCCCGGCCCGACTCACAGAGAAAAAAATTTGGCCCGACCCGGCCCGATGCAAAAATTAAAAGTTCGGCCCGGACTCGTCCCGGCCTGTAGAAAAAATAATATTGGCCCGGCCCGCTAAAAAATTAAAAGTTCGGCCCGAGCCCGGCCCGGAAAAATATTAAAATCCCAGCCCGGTCCCGGCCAGAGTGAATTTCTAAAAAACATTGATTTTTACGTCGAATTTCTTAAAAATTTATCTCGTACGAGGAGTTCTGACCAAGAATATTTACTAATTTTTTTTTTTTCACATTTATAATCTTCATTTTTATTGAAGTGCCGCAGGCTGCGATATTTACTTTTTTAGTGAATCTCTATTTCTTGTATGTAATTTTTTCAGTTATCATTAACATTGTTAATCCGATTCCGAAGTGTTAAAAATCTGAAAAAGGCTATACAGTAAAATCTTCTAAGACGGAATTGCATAGAAAAGAAAAAAAAATATGCGTTATAGACAAGTTCCCTTCTTAACAAGTGTAAATGTATTATATATACTTTTCTTAATTATTAGTATATTATTTTTGCATGGGTCAACACGTTTTTCAGTTTAAAACAGGGTTCCGTTATAGGCAGGTTCCTCTACACACATTTTACTGTATTTTAATTTAGCTATATTTTAATATGCGTAGAAATCTACTATTCTTTAAAAATAATAATTTTTAAAGTTTAAGTGCAGAATAATGGCGATTCAAAAATGTATGCATTTTTTGTAAAATTTTTTGGCCAGGCCTAATTTAACTGACTTTTAAAGGGACCAGGCCACAATGAGACAATGATTTTCATAAGGGCTGGCTCAAAACTAGGACAGAAAATTTAGGGCCGTGAAGATTAGGAATGAAACCAGGCCCGGCTCTGTACAGAAACATTAAATTAGGCTTGGCCCGGCCCGGACCGAACAGAGTGGAGAGCAGGTCGGCCCGGCACGAGTGCCGTGGATGAAAACCGTCCCGTGCATATCTCTACTCGAAAGTCTAAAGCGCCCTCTATCGGCATTTTTGAATTTTATCTTTAAAATTTATTTTCAAGAAAATGCTGACATGAAGAATAGTTTTAAACCGCAAACGAATCGACCAATTTTTTTGTTTTTTTATAATAATTTGAAAATTTGGACCCTAAACTTTAATGGCGCCTATCTCCTTCTGAAGACGTTTGGGACCCTTAGTTTCCTATTTAATATTGTTTGTTTTGATGTGTATTATCACACCTTAAAATTTTGCCCAAGAGTTTAGATTCACCCTGTATATGTATATTTATATTCACCTTTATATGTATTACAATGTATAAATTGTAAACAAAAGTAAATAATTTTGTTCTAGAAAGACCATTTTCGAAGATATAATTTAACATCTAACACGAGTTATTAACGATTATGAAACTCGCTCTTTAGTCCGCAGGAACTACCAAAACCCAACGGATATCTTATATTTAAAGGAGTAATTCTGAAAAAAAAAGTTTATTTCTCTGTCCGTAACTTTTAGAAATATTTCCGAGTAGATTTTGTATGTATTCATTTGTTCTCAACAGTTTTTTGATATCAAGTAAACATTTCCAATAGCTATACAATTTTATAAATTGAAGAGTTTGAAATAAAATTACTTTTTTCATTTTAAATTGTTTTTTTTGAGAGTCTCTAACAATCGAAAAACCGATATTTCATGTTGGTACCGTGTTCTGAATATTATAATACATTGTAACTAATCAACACACATTAAAACCGATTCGGAAACGTCTTCGAAAATTTTGGCAATAAAAGCATTTGTTGTTTCAGATTTTTTTTTTAATCTTGGATATTTTGTTTTTCTTTCTGAGATATTTCGAAATAGATTATTCTATAATTTTGTAAACCTCTTTGTCATATCACGAGACAGTTTTTTAAGGTGTACCCATAAAAAAATCTATAAAAGTAATTTTTTATAAATGTCGAATTATTCATAATTTAAAAATAAATTCGTCATGCGTTTTGCTTTAATCGTGGTTGCGTCTATTTCCGGCTAAAAAATGACTTAGTGACTATTCTAAGCTATAAAACTATAAAAATAGAAACAAATAAGCACACATCCTCAAGAAACTCAGTTTTAAACCACATTTACTAGATTTATATGAAGTGATAATAGCATTTCAAATGCTATAAAATAAATTTAGTATGACATAAAAATATTAAAATATCCCATTACAAGATACTAAAACTATATCTTAGAACAAATATTGAATAAAAAATGTGTGATCAATTAGAATGCATAATAAAAATATTAAAAAAAAAAAAACTTAGAGAGAAAAAAATAACTTTTTCTATATACATAACTAAGGTATAAAAAATATCTAATATATCCATAAGTTTCTCCTTTTTATAATAAGTTTGGATTTACACGTCCAATGAAAATTTTTTAAAGATAATAGTGTGTAATTTCAAGCGACCTCATTAAATGATAGCATAAATCTTTTATGTAAAAACTATTTAATATTCATAACCCAAAAGTAAACAAAAAGTTTAATTGGAATTTATTTTCATTTTATAATTCTATGAAAACTCATATGATATCATTTAATATCTTGAAAAAAAAGTTTTTAACATGTTTTGTCTTTGAAAAAACGGTGTATACTGCTACTTATATAAGCTTTTTAAATTTTAATTTTTCTCGAAACACATTTCACGTAGTAATTAGTTTGAGTTTGACTTTTCAGGAAAAAAAATATTTCCCCGTATATTACACATACATAGAGGGAGGTTCAGGACTATATGTAAAAAATGTAAAGGTACGTAGATGGGACCTAAATAAGCAGGTTTCGTATAGGAATGTGGATGCGGAAATGCAGCATTGAGGCAGTAGTGGGTGCTGTTGAGTGCCGCGGATGAATGCTCTTTGCTAGTTGAATCGTCATTTCCCACACGGATTTCAAGCAAGATGCATCGTTACAACAATGCGGACCTTGTCGACATGCATTTCATGTTTGGAGGTGCGCAAGGAGATGGATTGGCTGTTCAAATGATTTACATGGAACAATTCCCGGTTAGGATTCTCTCGGATCCCAGAAGATTTGTGCGTCTTCTTTGGGAATTGTGCGCGAGTGGTTTGCTTTATGCTTCCAGGCGTGATATAGCCTGGCATGACACAGAGGGCACAGTAAGATATCGCGGGATTCCTGGAATAGAAGAAGCAGTGTTACGAACAAAAGAGGATAGTCCTTCGACAAGCTCGAGAGCTTTTGGACGTGCGTTGGGTGTGAGCCATTCCCTTGTTTAGCCCCATAAATGCATTGTATGTCGGCAAGCTCCACATTGGTACAACGACGCATCTTGATCGAAATCCGTGAGGGAATGGCGTTTTAAACCAGTGATGCACTTTAATCCGCGAACTTAACAGCGCCTCTACTCCCGCAACGCTGCATTTCTGCACCCACATTCCTCTACGATATCTGCTTACTTAGGTCCCCTCTGCCAGCCTTTATATTTGTGACATATAGTTTTGAACCACCCTGCACACACACACACACACACACATATATATATATATATATATATAAACAGACCTACAAAATAATTCCGCGATCTGTTTTGGATTTATCACAGTGTACATCTAATGGTCAATTCCATCGTAACTGACGTATTACTTTATCATCGAATTTTGTTTTCAAAACTGTGTAGAAAATTTAGTAATAAACCTAGAACAAATTTTTACAATTTAAAATATTTCTTACTACGGACTTAATACTCAGATACCTGCAGATTATTTCAATCTTTTAGTCTCAAAAATTGCAATTTAAAATTCTGTAACTGATGTAACATAAAATAGACAAACATTTTTCTTGTCTTCATTGGAGTGTAAAAATTATCAAAACTATCCCGTTAAAGAGCGTGATTTAATGTTCTCAATAACACTAAGTAATGACAAATTATAACAGTAACGTGTTTAATTATTTTCTGAACAATAAAAAAGAAAAAAATTGCATTTACACATGCAACTGATGTAACTTTTATTATGTAACTGACGTAACTTTATGACTTTACAAAGACAATAATGGCACTTAACTTAGTTTGTAAAAAGTTACAATGCCTTTTTATTGGGATTTTATTATAGAACATAAAAATATCAAGCTTTCCAATCATACCCTTAAATTAAGCATAATATAAATTTTATCACCCCCCCCCCCCCCAAAAAAAAAAAAAAAAAAAAAAAAAAAAAAAAAAAAAAAAAGAGAGTTTTTTGTGGAATTGCCATAACAAGGATTCAATCGACAATTTTTCTGGGAGAGAAAAAAAAAAAAAAAAGACCATGAAAACGAAAAGATAGGATGTGTTCACTTTCTCATTCTGAAAATAGATAGCAGCAAATTATTCATTACAGTTTTAATGTAAAACGAATAGCAATTCTTCATAGTAATTGAGTAATAATAATAATTTCGGAAATACATTGTTAAATTAGTAATTCTTAGTCAGGCAAAATTTGGTTACATTTATGCATTTTTTATCACTCGCACCGAGAAATAATTTTTTCTAAGTATTCTAATATTTTATCTATTTTTTCCACAAAAATATTATCGCAAAAAGGAAACAAATATTGTGTAAATTACAAACCTGATATTTCCATGTATTTTCTAGCAAAAAAAAAAATCTCAAATCTAAGCTTCTGTTTTCTTTATTATTATAGAAAACATTTGTGATCTCTTATAGCATTGAAATTTTTTTGAGAATCGTGTTTCG
Source organism: Maratus speciosus (assembly GCA_963932465.1). NCBI lineage: Eukaryota > Metazoa > Arthropoda > Arachnida > Araneae > Salticidae > Maratus > Maratus speciosus. The sequence continues at coordinate 361,830,833 of OZ010791.1, read as the reverse complement.
TCTTTTCGTTTATTTTTATAGAGCTTGTGGTATAGATTTTTATTTTTGCAGATTTTATTATTTCATATCCGAGGTAATATGTTTTCCAGACTGTCGTTTTCCATAACATTTCCTGAAATTCACCTCTAGTCCTTTTTTTCTTCATTTTATTTCGCTTTTTTGACAAAAGGGTACAGTGCATAAGGTTTTTTCAAAATAACAAAATAAATAAAAAATATTTCTAAGTATATTTCTATTCAGCATGATATAATTTTGGAAATACGGATAATTTGTTTGAAATGTTAAAAACGTTTCAAATCGTTACGAGGAATTAGGTTATTATCTTTACATTAAAGTTGCTTATGTCTCTGGAAGAGGCAGATGTACTTTTTTCAAAGTGCGTAAACCATTTATAATTTCCTGAAAGACTGGCCAAACGTTTACATTTATGAAATTTTCAATTGGTATGATAAATAATTTATTTCGGCTTTAAAAATTAAAAAAAAGACGATTATTGCTTCACACATTATACATTTTAATTAATAATACACTGACCGTTGTTTATGATGAAATTCTGCCATCGTTACATCGAATTCAAAACGCCGCATTCATAGTTGGTTGTGTTTATGACGGCCAATTATCAACTAGAGGGATATAGGCTCTAAGGGTGGGGGTGCCCTCCGTGGGGGTCATTCTAAGGGAATCTAAACCGTATTCACGCATGTAAATCCACGGTTCGAAGAAAATCACGAAAACTCCGAACGATTAGGCCGACGGGCGCGATTGGGTTCGAACCCAGCACCTTTTGTCTACCAGCTTCGAGAGCAGAACCTCTCGGCCACTGGTGGGCTCGTATTCATATAATTGGCGAAAAACTTGAGGTGCGTTGATACAGCTCTTACGTCAGCAAAATATTCTTGTTCAAAAAATTTCCCATCGACGGAAACAAGTAGCAATCGGATGGCGCAGTGGTCGGTGAAAATGAATGATGAAGCAAACTATCCAAGTTATCCAACAATCTCAGTTGAGTAATTATTGATATGTGATGGCACAACACCTTTACGATTGATCAATTATCGCCGTAGTTGGTACAAACCATTGCTCAGTTTATTTAACTGCGAGCAGTAAACAGTTGAAAAATTGGTTATGTTTGCCGAGAACAACTCGTAATAAAGCACTTCCCTGAAATCCCACCACACGTAGAGAATAATCTTTTCGAGTTGCTGTACCGACTTTGAAGATATTTATAGCTCTTTATTTTTGTATTTACGATTCTTTAACGCACTACATTATCGTAGATGGTTCATTTCTCATCGCTTGTTACCATTCGCTTCTAAAAAGGCTCGTTCATCAAGCGTCTCAGTAATGAATAACGAATAGAAATGCGATTGATCAAATTCACCTCGGTCAATTAATGAGGAATTCAAAAATTAAGACGGGAAGCATATTCCAGTTGGTGCGAATTGTCTCTAAGGTTTTATAAGAAATAGTTAACGCTGAACCTAACGCTAGCCTTGCGTTAACAAATATATATATTACGATTTCTGCTGTTTCAATATTACATAGAAATTTATAATTAGAAAAAGCGGTGCCATACTCCTTATAATTTCTACAGAAATTTTTCATTTTGATAAATTAGACAATTTATAATCAACGTACCTTAATAACAGTGCAGATTCCTCACCCATAGGCATAAACAATTTAAAATTTTCCGAGTAATTATTTGCTGAATTTTTAACATTCTAAAAAATGATGGGCATTTCCAAAAGTATTTCGCGCTGAATAGCGCTTCGGTCAATTAATGAGGAATTCAAAAATTAAGACGGGAAGCGTATCCCAGTTGGTGGAAATTGTTTCTAAGGTTTTATAAGAAATAGTTAACGCTGCACCTAACGCTAGTCCTGCGTTAACAAATAAATATATTGCGGTTTCAATATTACATAGAAATTTCTAATTAGAAAAAGGCGGTGCCATGCTCATTGTAATTTCTACAGAAATTAGGCATTTTGATAAATTCGACAATTTATAATTAATGTACCTTAATAACAGTGCAGATTCCTCACCCATAGGATAAACAATTTAAATTTTTCCGAGTAATTATTTGCTGAATTTTTAACATTCTAAAAATTGATGGACATTTCCAAAAGTATTTCGCGCTGAATAGACAAATTATTAGAAATGTACTTTGTGCATTTTCTTATTTTGATCAGACATTTTACACAATTGTCAATGAGATTATATTTCGAGCTATTTAAAATTGCAGTATAAAAGTTCTAATCGGAAAAATTGGTAGTAGAGTTGTAAATGCTAAGGAAATTACGCACATTGAAAACAGCGCATCTAATTTTTTTTTAGCCATAAACAATTTTTATTTTATTTTCCTGTGTAAGGATTTGCAGTATTTTAAACATTCTAAAGAAATGATCCGTCATTCCGAAGGCAGTTTATTCTGAATAGAAAAAATACTTAAGCTGTACTTCATACAATTTACTATTTTAAATAACCATTATTCACTATTTGCAATGAGATTGTGATTTCTCCGATTGATAAATTAACTATTGGGTTGACAAATATGTTCTTTCGGTTTTTGTTTGAGTGATTGTTCTTTCCGTTTTCTCCTTTCTCCTTCCCCTTCTTCGAAGCACCTAACACTAGTCCTGCACACATACGGATGGTTTGTCATCATCAGTTGTCTTGACATCTCTCTAATCAGTATTGGTCGGGTGACCAGAGTGTGTCGCGTAATTAATATTAAATCTCCAGAACAGAATTTGGTAAACCATTTTTGACACAGGCGTTCTGTTAGGGCATACCTGCATACATTGCGCATATCTTTCTTTCAGCCGCCTCTTTTTTCGAAATATTTCAGCAAAATGTGACGATAATGCACGTTTTAAAATCCATTTTCAAAGTTACGCCTCGCACGCAACACAAATGTTTACGACAAGAAAATATGTACTGACTGATTCTATGCAACACAACCTTTCAATCGCGCACTCGAGTTGCAAGGTGCCGCCAAGAAAGGAAAAGGGAAAGGGGAAAACGGAATAAATTATCACTCGAAGAAAACCGAAAGAACATATTTGTCAGCCAAATAGTTAATTTATCAATCGCAGAAATCACAATCCCATTGCAAAAATATGCATAATAGTTACTCAAAATAGTAAAATATACAAATTACAATTTCAGCATTTTTCTATTCAGAATAATCTATTTTCGGAAGGACGGATCATTTCTTTAGAATGATTATAATACTGCAAATCCTTACACAGGGAAATAAAAATTGTTTAAGGCTATGTAGAAAGAAAACGCCTTGTTGCCAATGTGCGCAATTTCCTTAGAATTTACAAGTCTGCCACCACTTTTTCATATTAGAACTTTTCTACTCAAATTTTAAGTACCCCGAGTTGTAATCTCATTGACAATTATGTAAAATATTTGTTCAAAATAAAAAATGTACTAAGTACATATCTAAGAATTTGTCCATTCAGCGCGAAATACTTTTGGAAATGCCCATCATTTTTTAGAATGTTAAATCTTCTGCAAATAATTACTCCGAAAATTTTAAATTGTATATGAATATGGGGAGGAATCTGCACAGTTATCAATTCACATTGCTTGTATATAGTCGAGTATATCAAAGTGCCTAATTTCAAGGCACCGCTTTTTCTCATTAGAAATTTCTATTAAATATTGAAAACGCAGAAGTCGTAATATATTTATTTAATCACAGATTGTGTGATATATTTCTACGCTTAAATGTAGTTAAAAGATTGTGGTAAAACTGTACGCACCCTTAAATATTTAATATAATTTTCATAAAATATCTGAAATTTTAAGAAATTCATTCATGAAAAACAAATTTCTCTTATTAAAAGCGCATATCTAGAAGCGACCTCATTAAAATATAAATAACAGCCATATGAATGAAGTTAATATTTTATGATCATAACGAATAATATAAAAAAAATTAATTGGAAGTGACTCTCATTTTATCATTTAAAATATCCTTTTTGATACGGTTTAATACTTAAAATGAAAACACATTTTGAAAATATGTATATAGAGAAAAGTGGAAGAGTGTTATTAAAAACAACATTTATTAAAAAATTTTCCTGGAGTAAATTAGCTGCATTTCAGATAAATATATATTCATATTTATGTATGAAAAAATAGAAAAAGAATCCTTCAATAAACATACATGAAAAAAGTTTCAGAAATTTCTTTTGAATTTATAATGAGCATATTGTGCAGTATATAAATAACTACCAGGGGTTCAAACATTTTTCACTGCGAAAACTATAAATTTAAATTAGTTTCAAAATACCATATTGAAATAAAAAGTTTAAAAGTATTTCTTTTCTCGTTACGGAAGTTATTTGCAAGGTATAACTAAGGGTTTTGTGAAAAAAGGATGAAATATATCCATATTAAAGGTGAATGATGTTTTTTTTTAAGTTAATAAAAGAAAATGTAAAATACATTTCTATACATTCCGTTATACAGCAGAATTTTTTTTCTAATACATACTTTCTTTCTACACATTTCTTTAGAGAGTTAAATGTACTGCATGATGCTGGCACGAAACAATTTATTCTCTTAATTATTACAGAAAAGCAAACTTCACTAATGCACCAGATTTTGCAATAGTTTTAAATTAAATACAAATGAAATAAAATTTATGAAAATAAAAAAAAAGCTTAGTTTAAAAAAAAATCATCAATATTTTTTTATTTATTTTTAATGTAAAGTAATTTTCACTTCCTATGCTGGTAATAAGGTTTGTAATGGGCTTGTAGAATATATATTTTCTTCAACAAAATTATAATTCATTTCATTAACCAGAATTAAACTTAGGTAGTATAGTTTTAGTTATATACATGATACGATGAATTATTTTTTGACAGAAAAATGTTTACACACGAGGGTATTCGTCAGTATAATTCTTACATTTAGTACCATAGTTATATTTAGAAGCTCTATTGTAGCTTTACACTAATTTAACAGATTTTTAATAGCTTATGCTTGAATATGTACTATCACTTACAACGTGGCAGCCCTGATGGGAAGGTCACAAAATGTTCACTAGTCGTACGGTGCCTACAACTAATGGAGCTACTTATTTCTATATTTTAAAATGATACAGTGTGTTCACAAACAAAATACACAACTGCAGTACTCCGTTAAGGAAAATGTAGTTGAAATAATTTCGTATTTTACTCGCATTTATTAAGAGATGAACAAAGATTTAAATTTTTTATTAATAATGACAGATGGCGCTGAGCTGTCACACGATGAGGAATATCATTAAGTACGAAAAGTATTACCAGAAACGACTAAAAAGCAGAAAAAAGCACAAAAGCACAGGAAAAAGCAGAACCACAAGAAAATGCATAATTTTTCCAGCAGGGCTACTTCGTATTGGTCTACGAATGTAGGAAAGTCTTTTTATTACTATTTTTTCGGTCGATGGATAAGAAGTGAAGGTCCAAAGCCATGGCCTGAACATTCTCCTGATATCACACATTATTTTTATTATTATTATTATTTTGAAGGGGGTTATTAAGAATATCGTTTATAAGACAGAGATAATATCTGTGCGTGAGCTAAACCAAAGCATTACCGAAGTTTTCTTTTTGGTTACTCTGGCTATTTTGAACAGTACGTGGATTGAATTGGATTATCGTCTTGATATATTGCAAACAACTAAAGGAGAATATCTCTCACCCGCAAAAAAAGTGACACAACTCCACAAAAGTAAATTTCACAGGAGAGGCAGAAGAAAATTTGAATGATTTTACTGTAACATGAAATTATACCACTTAGCTCTACATGCAGGAATAAAAACGTGCATAAAACACTTAAGAATGAAGACATAGGATGAGGTTTGGAGGGTTAGATAATTTTACCTCCCCATACAATCAACCCCACTTCTGTGATCACAAATGGACATATAGCAAAATAAAGTATTTTTCCTTATAACTACACTTACGAAATTCTTTGTGTAGCAAGACGCATCTATGACAGACCTATCAGTGGAGTAAAACGCAAAGATTGCGTTTTTGAGTTGTGTCACTTTCCTTGCGGGTAAGTGATGTGCCGAGATCTACTAATGTCTTAAAAATGTATATATTTATTTTGTGTTAACATTAAAAGAAAGTTCTTATTTCTTTTATTTTTGCTTTAATATAATGCTAAAATTTTATATTTCATTTGTGACACCCTGCATTATCATTTCAAACAGCTTTCCATTATAAATATTTTGGGTATTTTCGACTGTGTATACCGAGTATAGTGATTCATATTGTTTAAAAAGAAAAATTAAACGAAATATTTTAGAAATGTAATAATAATAATTTGGGTTTGAATTCATTCTAATGAATTGAATTTATGTAAAAAAGATGGGTTTATGATTTTTTTTCACGGAAAAAAAATAATCATTTCATAGAAGAAACTGCAATAGAGAAACTTCTCTTTGAGCACATTCAAGATTTCAGGCCCTCTTATTTTATCATCTTAGAAATACTCTATATTATGAACGATTTTATGCAGAATTATAATAGAAATGTGGCAAAATGCATATGTCGCTCTTCCATGTTTCGCTTTCCACAATTTCTTCTGTTTTTTAAGAGTCTTTATTAGTCACGGGATGATATATATAATAAAGTGTTGTACACTGTAAAAAAAAAAAAAAAAATCTGTAAAGTTACTATAGTTTTTCTAGGAAACTGGGATTCCAAGAAATTTTTATGTAACGGCAACAGGAAAAAAATACTGTAACAGTGTCTGTTACAGGAATTTTTCTTGTTGCCGTTACATAAAGATTTCTTGGAATCCCAGTTTCCTAGAAAAACTTTAGTAACTTTACAGTTTTTTTTTTTTTTTTTTTTTTTTTTTTTTACAGTGTACCAATGGAGAAGTTTTATGCAAATTTGCCATTTGTATTTGATTTTTGTTTTCATACGATATCGTGCGTCGATGCTTAACGTTCTATTTTCTTCTTTTTCCTATTATCTTGGCTGCAGTTTCAGTCTTTGAACACGTTGACCTTTGGAATCAACCAACCAATTTTTTCCGAAATTGAAATTATCTTGAAAATAAAACCTCAATAAGATTTAAGAGACAATAAATAAATAGTACAACACGTTACATTTCGACTACAGATTTTCTATGCAAAAATCCCTGCATTAAATCATTACAGATTTTTTAAATGCAAACGAGAATTTTTTAAATAACTACACTATTAGTTTAAAGTTACCTTTCAAATTTTAATGGTCAGATAGCGTGTACTCATTAGAGCCTACGATGTATCGCGAAGACGCTGTCATGCTAATGATAAACTAATAACACCATTCTTTTGAAAACTCGTTTACGTTTTAATATTTAACTATACATATTTAACAAACATAGCACTTCTATAAGCCCTTCTATCATTAAAACTTGTCCATTTATGTGGGTAGGATACCTTTAAACCTGCAAAATTTTTGATTTTTTTAAAATGCATATTTTGATTCCGTAATCATTGCTGAACAATATGCAAAAAAACCGCATTAAAAAAATCCCATTAGTTTACTAATTATGGCAGTTTTACTAAGACTACATATTAAGACTACATAAGATAATTAAACTTTGCGTTGCGTTTATTCAAAACGATGAATTTTGATACTGCGCGCAGTGTTACTAAAAAAACTATTTGTCGCAATCAAAAGAAATTTTCAGCACATATTCATTTCCGTATTATCTACAAATTAAAATCAGAAAAAGCTAAGATTTTATTTTATTTTTTGTTTTTTACTTTGAAAATATTTTTTTAAAGTAAAAATTTTTAACTTTTTGTTAATTTTTTAATTTAGTCAATATTTTTTACAAATATTCTGATTTTAGTATGAAGGTAACTGTATAATGTATTTATTTTCACAAAACTTTTGTCTTTATATGCATATTTTCAGATTTTATCATGCACGCAAGATTTTTTTATTCTTATTATCATATATTTTTAAACTTATCATTTCAATATTTATTCATGAATTTACAAGTATATATATATTTTAAATATAAATACAAATATGTGCTTTATATTTAAATGAAGTTTGATTTTTATTTTTGACTTATTACACAAGTTTTGAAGCTTGGAACATAGTGGTATTTTTTCCTTTTTCGACGTCTTCAAAGGTATCCTACCCCCTTAAGTTATTTTATTTTGGTATCCATGTAAAAGAACTGCAATATTTTCATAGATCTTTCTAGTTTCCTTTCCAAGAAGGAAGACAGTTTTAATTCAATTGCAAAAATCTTGAAATTTAACAGCATTACTTTTTATTTGTAGTTTTGCAAGTATGTGTAAAATTGAAAGATTTCGTTTAATGTGTTATTTAAAAGAAAATCTTAGTTGTAAAATTATGTTTTCCTAGAATAAGGATTTGTACTTTTCAATTGAAACTATACAAATAAAAGGTCCATAATGTTATTGGATTTTGTTTTAAAGACATAAAATCAAATCGAGAACTTTATTTGTGAATTTAAAAATACTTTGCAATTCATAATCACAAATGCAAAGATTATGCAGATGAAATATTTGTGGATGATGTGTGTATGTTTCCAATAATTGAACCATTATGCATGTTTTTCATATTGATTTTACATTAATATTATTCTAATGAATATTGCTAAGAGAAAATTTGGGGAATACATGAAATTGCGTTTCCGAAATACGCGCAAAATATTCCAATAAAAGAGAAAAAATCCGTTTCTTGTTCATCGATCGATAAAATTGATTTCTCCTTTAAAAATAGGACTTTGCAGATATGGAAAACGCAAAAAAATGTTTTCCATAGATAAATTTTCTGATTCTAACTAATTGTTGCTTCCTTATTGGTAATTTTCTGGAATATTTTTATATGAAAAAATAGCTAGGATTATACTATTTTATAAACAGAGCATCAATTTTTCAATAAAAGCTAAAAAAATAATACTTTTATATCTTAATTAATTACTTAAACGATGTGACATATGATATTAATTCTTTAGTATACAATCAAGGGTTATGTAAAGTAAATACACGTTCATTGGAGCATTGTTTTCCATTCATTTTTAGTAATTAAAATACAAATGATTAAGTTTTAATATATATATTTTTTATTTTTTATCAATTACAAGACAAATGATAAAATTTTAATGTATTTTTATTAATTAAAATGATAATTATTAAGCTTTACTTTGCTTTTTCAATGTTTTTCTATTAAATAAAACACAATTGATTAACTTATAATGCACTGAATTTCTCCAGAAGGCAAATATCGAGTGTGATACTAGTAATAAATAATTACTGAATTTATATGGTATTTTTACTGATACATTTTAGCCTTTTGACAGCAAGCGTTTTACATGTATACCTTAATTTTAACCAAAGGCGGCAAAATTTCTACAAATATTTCCAACATAATGTTTTAATGGCAATGTTCAACTAAAATATATCACAAGATACATTTATGTAAATAGTCGGAAAATAGTAAAAAAAAAAAAAATAAATAAAAAAATCACCCAGTAATTCCATATGAAACAGAGTACAAAATAATATTTTAAGGGTTAAGTTTAAAATGAATTTCATTTTTGGTGAATTTACATATTATAAATTACCCTGTTTATAAAAGAACATTTGATTCTCATTGGTGAGTTTGAAAGAAAATTAGAAAGAATTATTTTAAGCTATAAAACCTCAATCTATCATTTTTGGATTTTGCTGAACGTTCCATTAAAATCTTATATGAACAAATTACTATTAAATTTTTGAAAAATAATAAATTGCTATAACTTTCTGAATTTCTAAGAGGTCAGAGCTATACATAAACTGCTTGAAAAAGTGTGCATTATCCATTTCCCCCCTTTTCTTTAAACACTATCTACTTTAAATATTTACGATATTCTACAGGACAGAACATTTTAGGTTGGTTTATTTATTGTAATTATGGATGCTCTGGCAACCACATATTGCATGCCCTTGTAAATAAATAAAAATATATAATGTAAATATTTTTATCACACTTCCGAAATACTGAACGAATTCGAACCTTATTGGGGCCGAGTATCTAGAATAATTTCATTAACTAAGTATGTTCTTGCTTTAGGTTATATAGAAAGGCCACAGAAGAAAACGATACATTAATTTTCTCATCACGATAAAGTCATAAATACCAAATAAATTCAGAACTCATTGGGACAGTGTATTTATCTCACCTGTTTCATGAACGGGTTAGTTAACCGCCAATGTACATCTTCTAGTTCTTCTTTTTTTTTTCCTTAAGAGGAACGTAATAATAAACACACACACACACACACACACACACATGCAACTTTGTCCTTTGCGATAGTGATTTTCTCCGTTACTGTCAAGGCCCCACCAGTGGCTGAGAGGTTCTGCTCGCGAAGCTGGTAGACGGAAAGTGCTGGGTTCGAACACAATCGCGCCCGTCGGCCTAACCGTTTCGGAGTTTTCGTGGTTTTCTTCGAAGCCTTGGATTTCCATGCGTAAATATGGGTTAGGTTCCCTTAGAAAGACTTCCACAGAGGGCACTTCCCCTTGGACCTATATCCCTCGTGTTGATAGTTGGCCGTCAAAAATCAACCCAACCCGTTATTGTCTATGCTTTAAATCTATGTTTTATGCCATTTATTTTGTTGAAACATGGTTACATATCATTCAGATTATTATTTGGCTATATGATTATCATTTGGCTATTCTTGTCATATTCTGCTATAGGGGGTAGGGGGGGGGGACTGGGCTCGGCTCAAGAACAAGACACCAAGCCCTCCCCACACTTAGCTATTGGCTTAGTAAAAATTTATATCATACCGTTATGTTTTGTACTATTTTAATATTTGTCATCCTGAGGTTACTAATATGTTTACTAATATATACAGTAGAACCTCGATTATGCGACGTAATTGGGACCGAACTTACATCGGATAATCGAAATTTCTGGATAATCGAGAATTTGTCAATAATCATCTGGTTTAATATGTAACATCGTCATCGAACTGCTATCAGGACTATTTAAACTGCTTAATAAATATCTAAATTCAAATTATACATGAAAATAATTTTATTTGTTTAGAACAGGGACGTATACACAGGGGGGTGGGGAGTGTGGTGCAAGAGTACAATTATGCCGGGATCGGATCTAGCGGGAGCTCAAGCTAATCTCAATGGAATTTGACGAAAGGGGAACCAAAATACTTATCTCTACTCGTGGTTAGGAAAGGAACGCTTGCATGCACACACAAAAAATGTCAAAGTTAAAAAAAAAAAAAAAAAAAAAAAAAAAAAAAAACTTGAAAAAATTCAGGATATCGATATCGGTTTCTGGAGAGTTCCGGTTAAGCTAGGGTTGGATAATTTAGGTTCTACTGTACCATATGTACTCGTGTAACGATGAATTTATGACAATTTTCTGCAAGTAAATTGAGGGGGAGGGGGTAAACTTATATGTGATTCAATTACAAAAGCCCCCCACACCCTTCAAAAGAAAAAAAAAACCTTCGAATATTGCAAAAGTCTGATTTTTATGTGTATAAATAATAAAATAATATATAAAATATAGAAATAATAATAATTTATTATTTAAAAAAAATCAATGATTTGTTTCTGTTTATATACTAATTTTTCGCATTAGTAAGTGAAATCTTTGGTTTGATTTTATGCAAAATTGAAGTAAAAAGTTACGGGTTCGATTTACACGCGAGTTTTCAGAATTTGGATTCGAAAGTTAGGAGTCAGTGTATATGCGAGTATATACGGTATATATACTCTATTAGTAATTATTGATTATTTTAAAATTTTACTACATAACTTTTTACTATGCCAATAGCTAAGGGTGAGGAGTAAGGGGGGCTTGTACTAAAACTGAGCACCCCCCCCCCCCTTTATAATAATAATAAAGAAATTTTTCTAGTCAAATAATAACCCGAATGATATATAACCTTTTTGTAACAAAATAAATGGCATAAAACATAGATTTAATGCTTAGACAGAAATGGAGTAAACCTACACTTTCGTGCCTAGTGTCCCAAATTGGGACGTTTAGATTTTTATAAGTTAAATAAAATATATTTTCAAATAGAGTTTTTTTTATTATTTTTTACGTTTATTTTACACAATTTACTACGATTAAGCAGAATATTGAGTTGAAACAAAATCCAGGCACAAATGGGTTAGTGTTTTAGATATGATTATCTCATATTCATTAAATTGCAATTATTAAATCTGATTTAATAGTTTCCTGGAAATTACTTTTATCGGCAAAAAAACTAAATCAGAAGGAATGAATCTTATTTGTTTTATTTATTTTAAATATTAGTGTGAATCTTTAACAAATATATTAAATTAATCGACCTATTATACCGACTGAGCCGCAAGAACATGTTTATGTTTGAATTATGAGCTTCAAAATAGAAAGTAATTTTGAAGCAATGTATCAGTTAAGGAATATTGCTAAATATTTAGTACAAAAGGTGTTTAAAAAAAAGGCGCAATTTGCGAAATTTGTGTTATAGATTATAATCAGGGAACAATAGCTTTATGTATTTTATTACATACAAATAAATGTAGGATTATAGTATTTAATAAAAAGTTGAAGGCGAAATTGCAAATGTAAATTATGAAAAACTACATTTTATTTTAGCTGTTAGCGTATTTTCATTAAACTTTCAGAATAGTACACATTCTATACAAAGCTAATATATCCGGTTTTCAAATTATACCAGTATAATTCAACTAATTAATTAAAAATAATAATAATTCATCTCAATTTAAACATATAGAGAGTAAAAACTATAATGAAAGTTATTTTTATTCTATTGAAATATTATAATAACCTAACAAAATAATAATAACCTAATTCAAATAAAAAATATAAACATGATTAACTATATCTCATTACACCGATATTTTTATTTATTAAAGTATGATATTGATCTTAATTTTTACAATAAAGTAAAATGCATTTAAGTGTATTAAATTTAAATATTAAATTAATAAAAAAGGACATCCACTCAGTTTAAAAATGCATGCTACAATTATTGTGCTTCACAGATTATTTCTTTAATTTTTCTCATTATATATAAATATGAATTTTTAATATTAATTTTATGCACATAACGTTTTTACTGATCACGTTTTCTTTTATGCTAATGAAACATATGGGTAAGTGTAATCACAGATCGCACAGAGAGATTCGTTTAATATTTCTTTCAAAACACTTTATCCCTTTGCAAAATCTGTTAGTTTCACATTTCGCAACCAGGGGGCGCACTCTATTCTAAACAAACCTCTGTCCGAACGAAACTCTGCATTACGAACTATCCGTAGATATATTAGTCGAGGGGATCGGACCCATAGCACCCGAGATAGGTAGGCACCCCTGGAGGTAAAAATTGGAACTAAAATATGTACAGCTAAGTGCATAATATGAAAGAGTGGTCAAAGGAACGTCGGCAAAAGTTAGACAAGTGTATCTCGGGTGAAAATGGTGGAGGTTAGAAAAATTGCTAAAAAAACAGAAGTTAGAGCCCGGAGGGGTGCATAATATAGGAATTTTTAAAAAAATTATGATTTTTAGTTATGATTTTTCGCAAGTGTATAAGTATGCAAAATTTTACATCTCCAACTTAAATAGGGGATGAGTTAGTTAAATTGCTTAAAATACACATGTTCAAGCCCACAGGGGTAAATATAAGACTTTTTCAAAATTTTATGATTTGTCGTTTGATGTGAAGTTTTCAGCTATAGGAATCCAGAATTTCAAGTCTCCGACATATATAGTTTCTGAGAACGGCCTCTGTGACGGACAGACAGGCAGAAAAGTGAGACGAATAGGGTTTCGTCAGATGAACGAAATCCTAAAAAGTAACATTTTAAAATGTACTATAGCTTCTTCTTAAATTCGGAAAAAGGTGTTTTTATTTATATTTTGATAATTATGTCTTTAATTATTTTTGTTGCTGTGAAAATTAACTATCTCTATACCATAGAAACTCGACAGAGTTTCTCGCCAAGCAAAAGAAACAACAATGCAATAAACCGTAAATGAACGGAATTTCTCCAATTGGTTCCAAACGATTTTACACTTTGTTTATAGTACTCTGTCTAGTTTATATTTTGCGGACTGACAAAAACGCGATTTCGACACCTTTGTATCTCGCGTTCTATTTAACACAAAAATAAAATTCTTGTTTCTGTGGAATGGGGCGTGCCAATTGACTAAGGAAAAAAAAAAGTATTCCGGTCAGACTTCGACATAAGATATCCTATGCAAAAGAAAATTATTTTAACCCTTAAATACCTGATTTTTCAAAAATCATTGTAATAATGTTTTTCGGCTTTCATTTTTTAAATAATATATGGGAAAAATACATTAAAAAATCCTATTTTGTTTTAAGTGTGGCTTACGGCTAAAAAACAGCTTGTTACTAATCGGAAATACTGTTCTTTAATTGCAAAAATAATTTTCCTTGATAAAATTCTATAATCTTAAACACATAAGAATTTTTGGAACTATAATAAGAAATAAATTTGACTTGCTCACTGCAGAACAAAATAGGCTATTTCACAAGCTTCCAAACAAAACAAAAAGAACAAGTAGCAACAATTGAAAAAATAAATCTAGCTTTCTTCTTAAACAGCACAAGTGTTGCCAAATACATGTCGAAAATAGATTTAATAATATTTTCAGAATGTATCTTATTGGCAACATTAGGCATTATAGCTACAATATTATTTTAATAGTATTTTAGAAACCTAAATTGGGTATGTTGCCGAAAAGCAACACCCGGCATTTAATGGTTAAATTGGTGAAGTGGAAACTAGAAATTTGTAGAGACCCATTAGTTTAACAGTATATCTCGAAGCATTTGTGATAACGAGTGTTGACTATTAACCCAAATTATGAATTCGAGAAAATTTCATCTTCTAACGCATTTTTCGTGAATTTTTGAAACTACATCATAAGATTTATCCATCATTTAATAAATTTTATAAAAAATTTTCCAGTTAAAAGTTATTAATTAAATTTGAATTTATAAGGATTTTGTGCAATATTTATAACTCCACTTGAATCTTTTATTTAAACTAATTTTTTAGTATTTTATAGAATTAGGAAATATACAAATATAATGCTCTTACAATATAAACATACGAATAATTCCGAACTGAAACTCTCCCCTCCCCCCCTCCTATCTTTCAAAGTCAAGAAAGCTGAAAAGAGATAAAGGAAAAAGAAATCCATCCCGTAAAAAAATATTTTTGTTTTGTGCAACTAATAATGCTTTTGGAACAAGATAAAGTAAAGTATCTATAACTCATTCGAAAGTGAATTACTACTAACGATGCATTAAATGAATTGTAGATCAAGTTTATATAATGGTACTTTAAAGTACGGTCGGGTTTAAGGGATTCAAAAATCTTAATTTTGCTTAAAATTTTCAAATTTTTGTAATTTAAAGGAATTTTGACGCCCATTGTATGTTTGCTTAAATTTTAAGATTTTAGGAATATATATTTAGTAATTAAGTATTAGGATATTATGAATTGAGTTTTACAGGATCATGCGATGCTACACGTCACCAGTTCGATCCTGGGGTGCGGACTGGGCAAGCATCCACCAACCTTTCATCGTGGCTAATAAAATGAATCCTATGATTGGGTCATACTCAGGGTCCCACCACCAGGGCTGATCACCTGGCCCGAACATATGCTGCATAGCACCTCTGGGCCCATAATCAAGGAACGAACTCTGAATACTGCAGGCCAGAATCCTTAATATATTGTTTGCCGCTAGTTTACTTAAGCTTATTATAGGATTTTGACGATTTCCTTAACAGATGAATTTCTTTACTAAAAGAAAAAAATTGCAAAACATGTTGCTTATTATTTTTAAATTATTTTTTTGTTTTATCTTAGGTTTAAATATTTATTTTGTATTTAACATACTATATTTGTCTATGGTTATATTCTAGAAAAAATTATCGCATAATAAAAAATATTATCCTATTAATTATAGGGGAGATCAGGGAAGGATGTAACAAATTTATCAAGAACAATTTTTATAAATTATGTTTCGCTAGAACAAAATGGAAATTGTCAGAAGAACATATTGAAACATTTTAACATATTTAAAAAATATCAATTTTTGGATAATAACTAAAATTTTAGGTTCAAAAACCAATTAAATTAACAAAATAAAATGACCCTGCCATCATTCGTGTGAAGGGCAGGGATGGGATATCTTTTCAAAATGAAAGTTTATATTTAATTTTCAATAATGTGGTGAAAAGATGAGAAAGATAGGGAGACATTTACATTCCTAATATTTATTTAAATCACAACATTTATTTTATGTTATATTATACTTTGTAAAATTCAAATCAAATGAAAAATATGCTTGTGCCTGACTAGTGGCCGCATTTAATTTTGGTGGAGGTATCTTTGTATCTATGCCTTGTTCATCAATCATGGAACGGTCACTTTCATGAAGGAAGATGAAATTTCATTTTTCATTTTTCCTGATAAATAGGTTATCGCCATGTAAAAATAAAAGTTTGCAATTTGTGTTCAATAATTATTTGAAAACAGTAATATTTTATTTAAAAAAATTAAGGAAATTGATATTATAGAAATAAATATAATTAGAAATATTTAATTCGAATGGCTGATATTGATAAATAATGCATGAGTAAGAAAAAAAATGCACTTCTTTAATTTTTCAATGCATTTTTTTTTTTTTTTTTTTTTTTTTTTTTTTTTTAATCAAGAAAGTAGTTAAAATTCCTTTTTAACTTGAAAAATAATATGTTTCACTTGTTACACCATTCAATTCCAAAATAAGATAGTCTCATAAATAGCAAATACCAAAAAATTGTATGTAATCAAACATAATTATTTGGGTAAAGATATCTTTTGGAAGGGATGAGACGTGTCCCATCCCTCCCTAAATCATAGTATCCCATCCCTCCCTTAGACCAACATAAAAAAAAAATGGGTTTTTACAAAAATCATGTGACTTTTAGGGTTAGCTTTTTTGTTCATTCATAAAAGACATATTTTTGAGTTTACAAAACATTAAAAACAATTAAGTTCCCAACAAAGAGTGAGATTGAAAATTTACATAAAAAATCTGAATAGTCACTTACTTTTCATATTATTAAATAATCCTTTTAAGTCACAAACATTGGTGCTTGCAACTAAAAAGATTTATTGCAACAAGTATGGTGCAATGATTACACCATCTGGTGGAAGAGTTATAAATAAAAAATAAAGCTTATTTTAAGAATTATTGGAGATGTTCCCTACCTTCCAGTGTCCCATCCCTAACTAATCTTCCCTATAGTAGATTTGAGTAGTCATATTTAGTGTTCAAACCTTAATAAATGTTTTATGCAGTATATTTTAATAAATTAATATAAAGTTGAAAATGTGCAATAATAATTTATTTATTTAAATTATTTTCTTTTAAACATTCAGATTATAATTTTTTTTGAAAGAAAAGGTATTAAAAATCGTTAATGTTAGATAATGTAGAAGATATTCTGTAACCCCATATACATGCAAATTTGAAACGTTAATTAAGGTTAATTAGACACTTCATTCTCTGAACTTTTAAGATCTTGTATATTATTTAAGCACAAATTATGCCACTTTTCGAAAAGAAAAATAAAGGACTTCGGTAGAGAATTTCTATTTTGTTTCTTTATATCTTTAATGTCCGTCTTTGTGTCTTGGCTGGGGAACGTAATTAGACTAGAATCGAAAAATGCAGTCAATAACGACTGACGAGAGAGTTACAAATCGAAATGCCGTAGTAAAGAAAGTTTAAAATGAAGCTTTTAAGAATGAGTTTGATTAACTTAGGAAGCAGTATATAAGATAAATAAACGGTCAAGTGCGAGTATTACTCGCGCACAGAGGGTTCCGTACAATAAATATATGAATTAGTAATTGCATTATTAAAAAAAAAACAGTTGCTAAAAGAATACTAACACTTTGTAAAAAATTATGCAAAGTAGGGTTGGGTATAACAGTATATACTAGAAAAATGTAAATGGATATACCAAGAAAGTTCAAAGATATATGGAACCTAAAAAATTTCAAATACAGCTAATCTGTATAACTCATTTTTACTTTCTTCTATCTTTAGAAGAAGAAAGTATTGGATTCGTGAAAATTTTCGAATACCGGTTTTCGACGGATGTATACTTTTTAGGGTATAGAGGTAATGAAAAACATGTTTTTACAAAATGTCTGTCTGTGAGTATGTCTATCTGTGTGTGACGCAAATATTGTGGGAGCTCTGTCTTAAGAACGATTGAATGAAATTTAATAAAACTTTAAATTGATTTAGTCGGTGATATAAATTGGTGCTGATTACTTTTTGGTATAAATCGCCCAACAGGTAGCGGTGCTGCAATTTTCACGATTTCTGCAATAGCTGTATCTCAAGAACTAATGCATGAATTTTCATCAAACTTTAGATTCAGTTAGTCTTTGATATGAACTGATCCTGATAAGTTTTTGGTGTAAATTGTCCAAGAGGTTCCACTGTAACTCAGAACTTTTCACGATTTCCGTAATAGCTCTATCTCAAAAACTAATGCACGAATTTTCACCAAACTTCAAATTCAATTAGAAGTTCACGAAAGTTGTCCCTGACTAGATTTTGGTATAAATCGCCTAACCGGCGGTGCTTCTGTACTGCATTTATCAGGAAGTATTGACATGTATGAGATAGAAGAAAGTTTTGGGATTGACACATCCGACTAGTTTAATATTATATTAATCTCTTTATAATGAACTTAATTCGGTACTGACAATAAAAGAAATGCATATTTAAACTTCATTTGTCATTTCATAAAACTTAATTCATCATAGTAATAACCTTTCTTTCTAAAGTGCAGCTAAAACAAAACATTCGTTCAAAGTTCCCATTTCGCATTGTGCTAAGCGCGCTTCGAAAGGATGTCACAAATTTGCAACGCCGCCTTGGTCCTTGCCGCGTTTCCCAAATAGCTTTTTAATTAAATTTTAATTCACTCGAGGCGTATTGAAAGAGCCATTCAATGCAAATTGTCGTGAATCCCATAGTATTTATGTAATTCATTCTAATTAAGGGGTCTCAGGGATCTCAAAAATTGGAAAAAATGAAAAAAAAAAGAGACCATATTCAACATTTCCGTTGGTCGTAGACATGTAGTTTCAATTACAAAAA
This sequence comes from Maratus speciosus, assembly GCA_963932465.1. Classification (NCBI taxonomy): domain Eukaryota; kingdom Metazoa; phylum Arthropoda; class Arachnida; order Araneae; family Salticidae; genus Maratus; species Maratus speciosus. The sequence continues at coordinate 361,811,601 of OZ010791.1, read as the reverse complement.
CGTTACAAATGAGGTAAATATTCATGTTGTTGCATTATTTAAAGTAAAAAATCAATTTTATAAAAAGTACTAAATCTAACTTTTTAGATGGTCCCCCAGTCCCTATAGTTATATTTAGTAAGAGTTTACACAAATCATAACACATATAACACGAAAAGTTTGATATCTGTACGACAAAAATTGACCGAGTCATTAAATTTCAAATTTTGAGATTTTTGCTCATGATTTTGCTTTCATTGAGGGATCAGTTAAAAGATGAATTAAAGTAATTCGAGATCAAAATCACGGTGCTATGTCCTTTTTACGGCGGAACCACATTTAGCCAATATCGCCAAATCCGTGTATCACCGAAGAGGGTTATTTCATCTGAAAATTTGAGCTGACTTTTAGAGGTCATATACAAAGCGAAGAATGAAATATTGAAATTAAACAGAAAAATAAATATCAATTTATTATAATATCAGAAAACGGTCTAGTACAAAAAGTGAATACATAAAACGCCGGAATCTACTAGAGATACTATTAAAAGTGTTCTCAATTAGTGGCAATGGACAATTGAATGCGTGACAGTACTGCGTCCTGGACTCGTTAGAGCATAGCAGGTGTGCAAACTGCGCGACAATCAAAAGGATGATGCTATCTGGAAAACTCCACATCTCCCAGACAGTACGACACGTGTGGTGCGGTATTTGGGGAACCTAGATTGTTGGACTCATCTTCTACGATGAGACCTTAACGGGCGATCGTTATGCATCTGCTACAAAATACGGTACGTGACTGGAATGAAGAGGTACTACCCAACATGCATGCCGGGTGTGGTTTCAACATGGCGGGACCTTCTACGCATAAAACATCAAACGTGCGGGCGCATCTGGCCACAAAATTCGGCCAACAGATCCATGGATATGGTGGTCCGGTAGAGTGGCCACCGCGTTCACCGGACTTGACTCACCGGACTTGACTCACCGGACTTGACTTCTATGGACTTCTACCTGTGGGACTACATCAATGCATAATTCTATGTGACTGAGACTACTTCTATGGTTTAACGGAAGCAGCGTATCATCCTTGATTGTCGCACAGTTTGCACACCTGCTATCCTCTAACGTGTCCAGGACGCATTACTGTCACGCAATCCATTGTGCATTGCCACCAATGGAGAACACTTTGATCAGTATCTCTAGTAGTTTCCGGCGTTTAATGTATTCATTTTTTATAGTAGGCTGTTTTCGATATTATAATAAACGGATATTTATTTTTCTGTTTAATTTCAATACTTTATTCTTCGCTTTGTATACGACCCTTAAAAGTCAGCTCAAATTTTTAGATGAAATAACCCTCTTTGGTGATACTCCTATTTGGCGATACCGGCTAAAGGTGGTTTCGCCGTAAAAAGTTCATAGCACGCTGATTTTGATCTCGAATAACTTTATTCATCTTTTAACTGATCCCTCAATGAAAGACAAAATCATGTGCAAAAATCTTAAATTTTAAAATTTAATAACTCTGTCAATTTTTGTAGTACAGATGTCAAACGTTTTGTGTTAAATGTGTTACCATATGTGTAAACTTTTACTAAATATAACTATAGGGACTGGGGACCGTATAAAATGTTAGATTTCATAATTTTTATAAAATTGTTTTTTTACTTTAAATAATGCCACAGCATGAATATTTACTTCTTTTGAAACGTTTTTGTTTCTAGAACTATATGTCTACGACCAACGGTTGAGAAATTAAAGGTCGGCGATCGATAACATATTGCACCCTGTATATAAAATCCTAATGGAATTATTTTAAGAAATGATTTAATGAAACGACCAATTAAAAGAATAAAACCACTGGTAAAACGAATATATGTTAAATGCGGTGTTTGTAACACGCTGATTGGTAATGTAAAATTAGTATTTTGTTACAGAGACGTTCATCATGATTCTCTTGAAAAGTATGTATATAACATTTAGCGTATTTTATAGGGTCGCACAAAAGAATATGCATACATGAAATGAATATATATTAAATGCGAGGTTTGTATATCGATGGCAGTAATATTAATTTAGAATGTTATTACCATCAGCTGCAGCATGTTGTTTTTACTTGAAGAGGGTGCCTATAGCATTTATAGTTATTTTACAAGGCCGCACAAAAAACTCAATCATATGTAACAATTTACGAACATATGTTTACGGATCTTATGAAATGAATATATGTTTGCAGAACACGGATGGTAATATAATTTTCGAATGTGGTTCCATTAATCTATAGTAGATTTTTTCTTGAAGATGATCTTTATAGCTATTGTACAAGACTGTCAAAACAATTCAAGTAACTATTGGTAAAAGTCAGGGTTTACTCAAAGTGGATTTTAGTGTCATTATGTAATTTGAAACTCAACTAAATTTGTATATGTTACTAGTGTTTCCTGTAGCATGTTTTCCGTTGAAAACATGTGATGTAGCATTTAAACTTTTTTTAGACGACAACATAAAGCTTAATATATGCATTAGACTTTAGCTCCAGTTACTTTTGGAAAAGCTATTTTGTATAACGTTTATTTAACATATGATGTTCCAGATACCTCTATATATTATCACTCTATATATTACCTCTATATATTACTCTTCAACTAATTTTTCAAAAATATTTTAAGCTCAATGAATGAATTTAGCACAAATATTCAGAAAAAGCTTTCGCCATTCTCATACATATAAATATATACATATACAGGGTAGGCAAACAGTCCGTAGAAAATTTAAAAATTCATAAAAAGTGCAAAAATAACCAAAATAAAAATCAGGGTTAGCATTTACAGGTCACGGGATTTTTTTGAAGACAAGAAACAAACAATTCAGAAAACATCCAATAGGTAGCGCTGACATACCCGAGTGAAAGAAAAGATATTCAAATAAGAAACAGAATGTCTCCAAATCATTTATTACAGCTCCATGTGTTCCAAATGACCACCGCCACAGGAGATAACACATTGCAGACATAAAAAAATCCAGCAACAAAAATCCAGGAACGGCAAAGTAGAGCAGGTCTGGATATACACATGACACCTGTTGGCGCGGCGTATCGTATCATTCAGTTCCTATAGATTAAATGGACCGGATCGATACATACGGGATTTCAGATAGCTTCATAAGCAGAAGACTGTTGGTGTCAAATCTGGAGATCGAGGAGGCAATGGGAACCTCAACCATTGCTAATGATTTTGTCATCGCCGAACGTTTGTATCAGGAATTCCTTGATCGGAGTAGCAGTGTGACTAGGTGCTTCATCTTTCATAAACGTGAAGGTAGAAATCGCATCTCTTTCACGCAAATATAGGATGACCTTCATGTGTAGAAACTATGGTGCGTTTCGAAGAAGACGGGTACTATGATGAAAACAGTGTGAACCCACACCATACTGTCACTTTTGCGGAATGAAATAGTTTCTGGGTGTACGCACGTGAATTAGACGTCGCCCAGATGCGACAGTTATGGGTATTATCATCGCCATGAAGCGAAAATGAGCTTAATCTGTCCAGAAGATGTTAACGATCCAGGTAGGATTTTTGTCGATTTTAGAGAAAGCCCACCTCGCAAATTTTTCCTTCTGTACGATATTCACTGGCAAAAGCTCATGGCACGACTGTAATCTTTATGGGTACAGATGAAGCATTCCACACTGTAAAAAAAAATCTGTGAAGTTACTAAAGTTTTTCTAGGAAACTGGGATTCCTAGAACTTTTCATGTAACGTCAACAACAAAATTTCATGTAAGAGACACACTTTTGCGCCGAAAATCAAAAAATCTGTAAGGTTACTAAGAATTTTTTTGGAAACTGGGATTCCGAGAACTTTTCATGTAACTGCAGCCAGGGTTACAAATAAAAGTTTAGTAAGATTACTGAAATTTTAGCAGATTCATTTGTAAAGTTACAGATTTTTGTAGCTTTACAAAAACTAGTTTTGTAGATTTGCAGCTTTTTTCGTACAGTTACAGGTGAAAGTTTAGTAAGCATGTATTTTTACATCTGTAGAACTACAGATTTTTTTTTACAGTGCATGAAGAATATTACGTACCTGTTAAGGACCATTATCTAATTCTCAGATTTTTCTGATTTCGGAATTTACGCTGCGCAATGTTCGATGATTCTTGGTTCACGTAAAACAACTTCACCAACAATCTTCATCCTCCGAACTCAACATGCTTGTTCCCAAACATGGTTCACAAAGGTGAACTACAGTAGAGCGCCGATTATCCGAACAAGTCGGGACAGACCCTAGTTCGGATAAGCAAAAGTTCGGATAAATGGACAGACAATTTAAGGGGTGTTTCTGACTATACTTAAACTTTCACACGTTATCTAAGTTTAGGACTGGCTGCGCCAGTTAGTGCTGGCTTGTTTAATTATTTTTATTTATTTTTTACTTTTTAAATTATTTTTATTTACATTTTTATCATTAAAAATCTTTTTTTCTCTATTTATCATTTTCTGAATTCCAAAGATTATAATTTAAGCAAAAATGTTTTTGATTGTTGCTTGCTTCAACGAAGGCATTCTTTTCAATGTTGCCATATCTCAAATTCTTGTTAAATACATTAGTTGAATAGATCAGCGCTCTTCTGCCGTTGGAGCCATTTTATAGATTTTCCATACATTCAAAGGCTTCGTTATGTGATGGACCCGGGTCATTTTCAGAGCATTCGTTTTCGTTTTCTTCAATTTCTTTTTCATCTTAAATTTCATCCACAATCTCATCATCATTTAAAATCTAATATTTAGGGTCATGTAGGTCACTATTTTACCGCTTCATTTTCTTCATAGCTTAGGATTCTTCCCACCTCCTTTATTGTCTTACATTTTTCATTTTCTGATCCACTATCATTTTTTTTTATTTATCTAAAATTTTATTCGAAGCCAATACAAACTGGGAGTTAGGTTAAAATTTTTTTGGGGAGAAATAGACTGTTCGGATAACTGAAAGATCGGTAAAAAAATTAAAAAAAAAGAGAAATAGGCTGTTCGGATAATTAGAATTTCGGTTAATTAGATTTCGGATAATCGGCGTTCTACTGTAGTTCTGGATTAAGAGTGCAAGTTCTTATAACCGTCTTGTTTGCACATTTACACCGAAGTAACTCGTACCAGCGCCATATGTCGGCTGTTATTTGAGTTATTTTTGTTCCAATCTTGATGGATGGGGCTTGTAGTACTCAAAACATGTGGTTGGCCCCTCACTTGGCTGAACCTGTTCCTATCTTGAAAACATTCCCGTGACCTATAGATGCTAAATCTGCTGCAAACCGTTTTTTATTTCGGTTATTTTTCTAGTTTAGCCCTTATGTCAATGACCAAAATTTGCCCTTGTGTCCAATGACCGGGGTACCCGGGTACATGCTGTGGTTTTAACATACGCAAGCCATAAAACACCCCAATTTCATACAGTGTAACTGTTTGCCTTTAGAGAAGAGGAATTTGATGCATTTTTATAAATAATAATTACAGTAGAACCCAGCTAATCCGAACTAATTGGGACCGGTTCCTATTCGGATTACAAAAAATTCGGATTATCCTAAATTTCTATAAAAATAGGAAAGAAAAAGATGCGTGCTAAAAAAATGTAAGTTATAAGTAGTCAGTAGTACAGTAAACGTCCTCTAATCTGGCATCCTAAGTTCCGGCATGCTGGGTAATCCGGCACGACTTTCGGCACAAAAAAATATTATTCCTTGTTTATTCACTCCTGATGTTTATAATAATCAAATGGAACTTCAGGATGAGGAAATACGTAACAACCCATTACAAACGGTTCAAAATCGCGAATCTGAAAATAGCTCAGTCACTACGTCGACGAGGTGTATGGAAAAAATTCTGTAGATAATTTGCAGAATCAAACTGTTGAAAGGAAAAATAAATATTTACCATCGGAATTAAAAACTTTTTGCATTTTAGAAAATAATTTTATAGTAATGGCAAACAAAATGATATTCGAGATTTTTTTAAGATGGGTTTCTGCCAGTAGGTCTACAGTGCATGTTTTTATTTTATATTGGTGTACATATATTGTAATTTTACATTATTGAGTATTTTGTTAATTCTATTCAAGCTGTTTAAAGAAAAAAAAACATGCTTTACTGCCATTTTTTGTTTAATTCTAACTTCTACACACTTTTCCCGACATTTATCCGTTAAATAAAATCGGTTCAGATTAACCAGAATTTCGGATTAGAGGGATTCTACAGTACTTCAGGTGTCAACATTTCAAACAATGTTCACGCATTAGAAATGTGGAAAACTTATATCCGTTTGATCGAGCAATTATGAGTGTATACCGATTCTTGAATATTCTTAGATTTATTCGTTTTGACAACCAGAACACATGAGTGGAATGTTTTGCATTTCGCTGCAGCTGCAGCAATTCGTGATTTATATGACTATGCTAAATCCTAACCTATTGAAAAAATATATCCCGCCGGAAGAGTAGAGGTTGACAAGTTGATGAGCAGTTATTTCTGCTTCGAGGAAGAAAAAGATACCCCCATTATATTCCGTCTGAACAGGCTAAATATGGGATCAAAATATGGTGGTATGTGATGCAAATAATTATGAATCTCTTAACGGCCAACTATGCACCCGAAAAACAGGTACAGACCGTGAAATAAACCAAGATTAAAGAGTTGTGAAAGACTTCACCTCTATATTCAAGGATTCTGAACAAAACACCCCCATGGACAACGTTTTTACCTCCTTTTCTTTTTCCAAGCAATTATTATAATGGAATCTCACAATGGTTGGCAGTTTAAAAAGAAACAAACCTTATATTCCCTAAGAAATAAGGCCATGTAAATCTTGGATTTCATGATGACATAAGTATTTGTTCGTATGTTCCAAAATAGGAACACAACTGTCATTCTAATGTCTACTTTGCATCATGATAAAACCATCACAGGACAGAATTATAAGCTCGGCATGATTCAGTTTTATAAGGAAACGAATTATGGAGTGGGTATAATGGATAAATTAGTGGGGCAATATACAACACATAGGAGTACAACAACATGGCCGCTTGCATTATTTTTCTATATTGTCGATATAGCAGCAGTTGCTACTTACATTATACATACTGCAAATAATGATATTGTTACAAATAAATAAGACAAACGCCGCCTGTTATTGCTGGAATTAGGTGAGATTTTGAGACTTTCAACAATTCAAGATCAATGCACAGGACATGAGACATTTTCTGACCAAATCCGGAATTGAAAGCAAACTGAAAAAAAAACTTTAACCGTATTTGAAGCTGCCACACATTCAGAACACAGTCCAGAAAGCTTAAGGCGAGATGAAACAAGAAGGATAAAAGCAGTTTGTGTCAGGTGTGCTTGTTAGAAACTCAAAAATGGCGCAGAAAAACGAAAAAATCATGTAAACAATGTGGAAAGCCAGTATGTGATGTAAAGTCGTGGAAAAAAAAAGTAAACACCCCCTACGAACTCTACAACTAATTATCGTAGAAGAAAGTTACTGGTACCGAACGATTGGAAATAAAGTGTACTTTTAAATCATGTAAATAAAATTTGCTTAGAGGACCATCTACATATTAAAACGAACCATAACTTTGTTTTTTTCAATGGCAGTACACAAGTCTGACAGCATAAATGAACTCTACACCCTTCAATTAGCGTAAAACCGAATTTTCATGCAATTCGTACCATAAGTTTCCGAGAAATTAATTATTTTAAAACGAGCGTATTTTAACGGCTGTATCCAAATTGAAGTTCCGTACTCGATTGTTAACCGACAGATCCCCTTTCTTGATCAAGGCACCTTAAGCGCCACTCAAGGAGTCAATGAAGCCTGTTAGATTACAGTACAGCAGAATAAATTTCAAAATGTCTACTCACTTCCCTCATATACGGCCCCTTAAACCATCATTTTGCCGTTTTTTAAGCATAATTTTAAAACTACTTAGAAGACAAATGTGAAAATTTGGTTTTCCATAAAGCAGGACTTAAGAAATCTAAATCCATCAAAAAAATTGTAGGTTGCAATTCATAATTTTTTCGAATATTAATTTCATAATTCATATCATAAAATTATAAAAATTGCAAATTCAGCGTATTTATCGTTGGGTATATTTGTATTATTATTACAAAAAAATTAGCACATTTGGAGCATAATTTCAGGAGATATAAATAAAAATATGAAAATGTAATTTAACATTAGAAGCACTAAATTTTGAATATTTATAATTCAAAAACTTATCATTCAAATGACTTGAAATTTGGTGTCTAGGCATTGCTTGAACCGAAGATTTGAAATATCTCGTTAAAATTGGGTATTACCATTGAACAAAATGAAGTTTGGATTCGTTTTAATATGTAGGTGACTCCTAAGAAAATTTTATATACATCATTTAAAAGTAGACTTTATTTCCAATCATTCGGTACCAGTAACTTTCTTCTACGATGATTTGTTGAGGAGTTAGTAGGGGGTGTTTACTTTTTTTTTCCACGACTGTACATTCCTGCACTTTTTGATATTGTACAGCATGTCCACAAAATGTCACTTAAATGAAATATTTTTTTACCTTAAAAAATATGTCTAACCCTCTGTTTCAAATTAAATTCAAGTTTTGATGATCTAAATCTAAATAATCTATTAATTTCTGTATTTTCCCACAGAAAATTGGCATGGGTACCCGGGTACCCTGGTCATTGATGACAGGTATAAAAATGTTTAATGCCCCGAAAAAGTAATAAAAAAATTCCAAATTTTAAAGTGATTATACTAATGAACCGTGAATACTACAAATAATGGGGATTTAAATTGGTTTTAGTTTCTTTTGGTATTAACACCCTGAAATCGGGATGATAAGAGAAAAAAGGTATCCAGGTACCCGGTCATTGACATAAGGGTTAACTTAAAAGATTCTACGAACATTCTCTCCACCCGGTATATATATGCTACATTATTAGATCTAATTCCGCGATTTCCTTATCTTATTCTAAATTACTACTTTATATTTACTAAATCCTTATTCTTAAATAATCTCTATCGTTAACTTTGTTAAATTTCCTTTAATTTAATTTCTCACTTAACTAAATTGCTTAAATATTACGCTTTTAGTATTGTTAAATTAAATGTTCTATTTCCGAGCTTTTTTCTTTCTAGAATGTTCTTTTAACAACCATTTTATTTTCTCTTCCGAATTTTACTTTCCCGCGCATTTCCGAGGTTATCCCTTTTCCCTTCATATTTATCCGCTCGCTCTGTCCTCACTCTTTCCATGGCGTTGTTTTCTTAATTATTCATTGGTTGAGAGCGCGATCTGCGTCATATTTGTATTCCTACACTTGACGATTAAAAAGCCGATGCTCGCTGTGTTTCAGCAGATTTCAGTCGTATTTCTATTAGGTAGCTTTCTTTACAAAAAGCTACCTATTGCAGCCGTTCGGAGGAAAGCGATTTCAAAAACTTTTGGTATATTTTCATCGATCATGACCCCCAGACCCCGAAACCACCCTCCGTTCAAAATTGATATATATATATATATATATATATATCTGACCTATGTCACACTGTAACTCTCGTATTTATGAACCGATTTGGATGTAATTCGGTGTGTACATAGTACATACCAATGTCTCGACCGAGTTCGTTAGCCAGCTTCATCCGCCATTTTGTTTCAGAATGGCGGCCATTTAAATTTTTTTTTAATTGAAAATTTGAAATGTGGTACCAAAAAATTGAAAATGGAAAAATGTTTTTTTCTGATGTATTTGACCTTTATACAAACACTCCGTAGCAGTTTTTGTTTCGTCTATATCTTAAAAAATGGCTGAGTTATAGCATTTTGAATTTCTAGCGAAGCTGACATTTTGAAACGTCCTGAATTTTGTCACGCGATAAAAGGCGTATTTATGAACCGATTTCGATGTAACTTCATTTATACATAGTACAGACCAATGTCTCGACCGAGTTTGTTGGCCAGCTTCATCCGCCATCTTGTTTAAAAAAGGGCGGCCATTTAAATTTTTAAGAAAAATTTAAATTTGAAATGTGGTACCAAAAAATTGAAAATTGAAAAAACATTTTTTCTTATGTGTTTGACCTTGATAAAAAAATTCGGGAGCAGTTTTTGTTTCGTCTCTATCTTAAAAAGTGGCTGAGTTATAGCATTTTGAATTTCTAGCGTGGCTAATATTTTGAAACGTCCTGATTTTGTCACGTGATAACAGGGGTATTTATGAACTGATTTGGATGTACCTTGGTGTGTACATAGTACATACAAATATCTCGACCGAGTTCGTTGGCAAGCTTCATCCGCCATCTTGTTTCAAAATGGCGGCTATTTAAAAAAAATTTAAAAATTAAAATTTAAAATGAGATACCAAAAAATTGGAAAATGAAAAAGATTATTTTCGTATGTGTTTGACCTTAATACAAAGATTCCGGAATAGTTTTGGTTTCGTCTATATTTAAAAATATGTCTGAGTTATAGCGTTTTGAATTGCTATTGTGGCTGACATTTTAAAACGACCTGATTTTTGTCGCGCGATAACAGGCGTATTTATGAACCGATTTGGATGTTACATGGTCTGTACATAGTACATACCAATGTCTCGACCGAGTTCGTTGGCCAGCTTCATTCGCCATCTTGTTTTAAAAGGGTTGCCATTAAAAAAAAATAAATAAAAATAAATAAATAAATATAAAATAAGGTATTAAAAAATTGGAAAATGAAAAAGATTTTTTTTTATGTGTTTGGCCTTGATACAAAGATTCCAGAGCAGTTTTTGTTTCTGATAATTTGTTCTTTTGTTTACATCTTAAAAAATAGTTGAATTATAGAACTTTGAATTTCTAGAATGGCTAACATTTTGAAACGATCTTGTATTTTTCACGCGATAACACACGTATTCGCCTATTCCGATGTAAGAAGGCATGTGTATAGTATACATCAATATCTCGACCAAGTTTGCTGGCCAGCTTCATCAGCCATCTTGTTTCAAAATGGCGGCATTTAAATTTTAAAAAATTATATTTAAAGTGAGGTGCAAAAAAATTAGAAATTAAAAAAGGTTTTTTTATTAAGTATTTGACCTTGATATAAGGATTCAGGAGCATTTTTTATTTGTCTTTATCTTAAAAAATGGCTCAGATATAGCAGTTTTAATTTCTAATGTGGGTGACATTTTGAAAAATCTGAATTTTACATGCGACAGCACTTGGATATATAATCCGATTCCGATGTGAGTGAGCATGTGCACAGCAATTACTAAGGTCTTGACCAAGTTCACTGGTTAGCCTGATCCACCATGTTGTCTTAAAATGGCAGGCACTTTAAGAAATCGCCGAATTTGGCAGACAAATATAAGTTACTTTAAATAAAAGCAGCTTGGATAAAGCTGACTAATTTCGCGAAATTCTCGTTCATAATGATTTAGTATTGATAAAAATTAGTATTGAATCGCCTATATTCGGTTTCCACTAAATGGAGCTTCGTGTGTTCGTGTGTTTGAATAATATAAGTTGGCTTTTTTAAAATAAGGAATATGAAAGCTACCTTTTCCTCCCGGCACTGACCGGAAGGACTTTTTTTTATACCATCCCCTGGTCACTGTCCATTTATTCGATTATCTAAAACTTTGTTTAGCCCTAATTACTACTATGGAGAGATGGTTAATATTCTTGGTGGAAAGTGCGCCACCGAAAGATGTTTTAATAAATTGCTCAGCTGATATTACGTTTTGTCTCAATTATTTCTGGGGAAACTTTCACGGAAAAATGTATTCCATAACCTTCACTCGTCGACTGCTACAGCTTCCAATCATCATCCAATCTTCATTATACTAATAGAATAGGATCGAATTACCTGTTCTGATAACTTATATTACGCTATTACTGCTGGGTGTGATTCACGATTGCAATCGAGACAGCCAGTAACTTCATTTCAACTATAGAAATAATCCAATGTTGCTATTAATGCAACATTTAGTCGACAGGATAAAGAATGAGTGCTGTAATATAACATATATATACATGGATGAAATGATAATAAGAAATTAGCGAATATATTACTCGTACTAATTAATCAACTAATTTGTTACAATTAATAGAGAAATTTGTAATTAATCAGTCTATCGACCTGTCCATCCATACAAAATAAAAATATCTCAAGGTGCTCTTTTTGGGAGAAATTTAAATTGGCTGTTATGGTGGATTACAATAAGTTTACACTAATGGATGGATTAGGAAAAATGCACATGGCAAGACCGCAGACAATCCTGCTGTTAGCACATGAAGAGCGGAGGGGGCAGGCGCTGATACTATTTCTGTATTCTATCAACAAATAGAAAAAAAATAACATTTAAATCAATGTGTATTATTTTTTGATAGGAAGAAATTGCAAAAGAAAAAACTTTAGACTTTCGCTAAATATTTCTAATAATTTAATTTGTAGAATCTAAAAGAGCATTTTGTATTAAAATACGTTAGATATTTTTTTGTGTTTAATAAAATATATATTTGTGTTATAGTTCAGACAAAAGGTAATGTATTGATACAATCTTTAAGTGACATCTTTAAAATAGCAGTAATTTTACTTCAGGAGTTATAACTATATTAATAAAACAAAGAATTTGTGACTCATTCTGCATGTGTTAGTTTTCACTTTGTGATAGATAAGGCCAGTTAAACACATTGTTCACACATATACGACAAGATGCATATCGCAATCCCCGAAAGAGATATTTTCAAAATTCCATTTTGTTTTATTTAAAATTTTATTTTTAAGGGTTTTTTTCGTTGTTTTTAAACTAAATATTTTCCCCCATTCGCATCTTCGTTCCCAATTATCTCATAACGGCAGTATGTGCATCACAGAATAGAACAGATATACCCTTTCAGATGAACTTTATACCAAAGCAAAAACTTAATTTAAATGATTTTTAATTAAAAATATCCTTTAACTAAAAACGATTAAATCTTAAACTTTTTGCTTTTAATTTTAGTTAATGTCAATCTACAAGACTAGATTCTGTTCTTTGCACAACACTTAATTACTGATATAATGATACATTATTCGTTTTGTTTATAAATTTCAAGAAAATATAAAATGATAAACTATATATGCAAAATTTTGGTTCTTATAGTAGGAGTTTTGGACTTAAGGGAAAATTCTTTATTCTCGTGCAAGTGTTATAACAATGATTCAAACTCATTTACCAATATACGTATTTTATTTTAAACATGACTCCGTTTCATTGCCGGATTTTTTGCCATTAATAACTTTTAATAGATTCGCTGCCTGGTTTGTCTGTGAAAAAAATAGCCCTTCGTGATAAGGGACTTTACTCATATTCGACTCCAGAAATAAAGAAGAAAATTGCCTATCTTTAAGGGGTCTCAGGACTCTTAAAAGTGGAAAAATCAAAAAAAAAAAAAGACCATTTTCAAGATATAATATCTTAAATGTAATTGATTTTAAGACAAAATTTTATATTGGGATGAAAGATATAAGTATGTTCTTTCATTTCATGTATTTGAAAAATTACAAGATGCAGAATTAGAATTTACAGTGGGCTCCAAAATGTCAGGCATTTGACGAGCGGAAAATCGGCATAACAGATTATGTGCACGATTACAAAATAAATTTTGCAAGTAGAAGGAAAATTTTGGGTCCTACTTATCCTTCACATTGTAATAATTACTCTGAACCTAAATAAATTTGTATTTAAAGCATTTTTCTATTTTTAATACAAAGTTGTGTTTAATTAATGCAAAATTTAGAAATTTTCAACAGTATAATCACCTATAAAGAATGTATTTCTGAACAATAAGAAGGAAATTTTAGGTTCAGTTTATACAGACTAACATGAAACATATGTTTTGAAAATTTCATGAAAAAAAATTCAGAAGTTGTTGAGATATCGTGCGCGTTATGCCCAAAAACGTCATTTGGAGAAAATTGACTTCAAAGTTTCTGAAACGCCGCTTCAGCTATTGAGAGTGTATAATTCTAAAAGCCATAACTTCTGTTCTAATAGGAATTTCAAGGAAACATTTATACCAAAATGTTCAGAAAAGATAGTAGTTTAATATCTAAAAAAATTAAAATTTCGAAAATTTTAAAGCTTTAAGAGTCATGAGACCCCTTGAAATGATCAATGACATATGTTTTATTTTTATGGCTGGAATTGCTGTAATATTTTTACATATGTTATATTCATCGATATATTTGTTGCATCTATCTATTTTTTGAGTAGCTGTGTACTAATTTTCATTATCTACGTTCGAAAAATTATTACTGATTATATAATATATATATATATATATATATATATATATATATACATAGCATAGTTTAAACTTCTATATTTGTCTCTTTAATTTGCTTTTTCTACCTTAAAATATTTTTCTACTTTTTTCCATCTAAAAATTGCACTCTTTTAGGCCTGTTATATTATCTCAATTACAGTGAACTCATTCTAGCGTTTCTTTTTTTCATATAAACCAAGTTTTTGACTTCCCCGAAGATCATTCTATGATATATCCCACCAAGTTTCCTTCACAAATTACGCCTTCTTTTCATAAGCGAATAATTGCGTATTCGCGTTGGCTAGTTGGTTGGGTAAATGTTCCGACAGAGATTTTGACTTTTTTCTGTTTTTACGCATGTCCACATATAGAACGGAATACACAATACCAGAAACAATTTTTTCGCTGATTTGCATGTTTGAAAATCTCCACAGATCATTAAACTTGCTCTGAAATTAAAATGCTTGTTATCTTTGAATTCATAACATTCTTAACTGTCTTATTAATTTTTCAGATTTTATGATTGGCCTGGAAATAACTCACGGGCTGTTTTGTGTCATCTGCTTACTAATAAAAAGACTTTAACTTATTAATGTCGAATTATTGACTAAGGAAAATAACAAGCAAGTTTCAATCCTAGCCTGTACCTGCGACTTCCCGCGACAGCCAGATTGTTTTTTCTTTTTATAATTTCCTACTAATTTAGAATCCGACTGCAATTTGTATGTTTTGAATACTGATAACTGTATCTTAAATGCGATCTTGCATAATATACTATAATCTATTAAACCTACTGTAATTGTATTATAGCATGAAAACTGTTAAAACCGGCAGAATACCAACATATCAGCGATGCGTCAACTAATCTGTGCTGTGGCAATTTATCAACGAAAACTTGAGTGAAAACTTATAAGTGATCTGTAAAAACTTATAAGTGTAATCAACATACCTACTGTTTTACCGTACCAATATTAAACAATCTATCCCAATCAGTATTTGATGTTTACCTATATACCAATTCCAAATTTATATGGTGCACTAATTGTACAGTATTAAGTCATTCCTGAAATGTGATCTCCAGTGGGAAAAAATACCTTATAATTCTTTTTCTATCAAAATGCACTGTATTACAGATAAGGTATTGAATCAGTGTGTATAAAATCTGGAAAGCAATATTTTTCTACAGATTGAAATTCTATTTTTATTAGTATAAAATGTTATTGATGTTTTGTTATAAATTCGAGAAATTGTGTTTTATTAAAGTATTAAGAGTATTAGATAGGATCATTGATATTTATTTTCTCCAATAAAATCCAATACTCCCAAAAGAAATTATAAATTCTTTAATAAAATGGATAAACGAAAATAAAAAAAATGAAGTGCAATGTATGTCTGTTAATGAACTTGGAAATTGAAACTTGGTTACCATATTTTGGTAACTTCTGTTTAGACACAGAGTTGCGAGATATGGAATTTTAAGACAGGTACTTTAACAACTTACGTAAATTACTGTTCTACTTGTGAGACTTCTAATGACATAACTGAAATTCTTCATAGAAACTTTAATAAAAGTTATGTTCCTAAATTTTCAGATTTTACAGATTTGAATTTAGATCTTATGACTCAATTGGAAGATTATTTCCATAAAAAGTTAGAATAATGCAGGAATGTATATATCGATAAAAATTGTTGGGTTAACTGTTGAATATCAAGAAGAGCATAAAAATGTACGTGTAGTAAAAAAATCGCCAAGGTACTGTCACTAACTGGCGCAAGGTAGATTTTTTTTTTTTTTGTCCCACTTTTAATATTTTCAGATTCCCCAAAAAATCTAAGAATGTTAAAGTTCAGAATCTTTAGAGCAATACAATAGAGGGTGCTATTTTAATATGATTAAAGTATCACCACGAAATAATGTGATAATATCTCATCGTTTCAATCCTCTATTTTACAATTACAGATTTTTCGTTACATTAAATATACTAATATTCCATGTGGGAACACACGATGAATTATCTCGTTATTACATGTTAAAATTGTTAGAACTAAACATGCTAAATTTAAAAATATTGGACACATTATTATCGGATACACATTATACAAGCAAAAAGTTATGTTTAAAGAAATTTCATCAGGGGACGAAAGTTTTGCTGAGAAATTTTCCAATTGTAGTCCATTTGTTAATAAATAAAGAATTTTACAGCAATACACATCTTTGATACCAACTAATGATTTTCATTTGTATATAAATGATGCAAAGATAACATTTATGAAGTGCTACTATATGTGCCTTTTATCTCATATATAATTCAAATTAAATCCCAATTTGGTTCAAGAATAATACAACTTTTAATTATCTATGAAAAAATTGCTATCATTTGTGTGAGGGATTTTCTTCTAATACTTTTCTGTTTTGTCCACTAGTAAAGAATAGCTGAAGAGTAATACATATCACAATCAGTACGCATCTTTAATGACTGTTAAAGGTTTTCATTTTTATTTTTTAGTGTGATACACTTTATGAAGACGATATCTGCCTTTTTATTTCAAATATAATTCAAATTAAATCGCAATTTTGTTCAAGTATCATACAACATTGAATTATCTATGAAACAAAAATCTACCATTTGTACGATGGTTTTGCTTCTTTTATAAGTTTTCTGTTTTGTTCACATGTAAACAAGATCAAACAACGAGTTGAAAGTAATAGGCAGAGATCCAAAAACAGTTAAAGAAACACGAGTTACACAAATATAAATTTTTACTATTATTATGTCACGGTATTTTTTGCCATTATAATTGAGTGCCCATTCGTGTAAAACGCCAAAAGGATACCCCCTTGCATGCATGAATCAACTTCTTAAACTTTAAATAATAAAAGCAAAAAAACAAAAATAATACGACTACTACATAGGCAGTATTGTCGGTTTTTTTCAGTTTTTTAATAGCGCGTCGAAAGTTTTTAAAAGATCCTACGTCAGATTAAAAGAAGATAAAATATATCAATCTCTGTAAACATCTAAAAATATAAAACATAATTATGTTAAAAGTTCAAGAAAATTTTATTTATGTTTAAGGAATTCTTTTTTTTTAATAATTTATGAACAGATATACTGACTTTGTAATTACGAAAGTGATACTATATTTGGTATTTAATTTATCACATTCATAAGTACCACCATAAGTAGTAACCATTGTATAGTATTTACAATGAATATTTTAAATGAAAGAGTCTCTACGTACAAAAATTACACCGTGCGTAATTAAATATTGATGATAATGGATTTCTCCCTGTAATGTCATGCAGTATTTTTTTCATTTCAAAATATGATTTCTATTTCAAAAAAGATTTTACGTTAAAAAAATGGCATATTTATAAATATCTTTTAAACTTAGTTTCACTTTAATTCCGCAAAACTTCAAACACATTTGAGACAGATTCATACAATCCTCCTTTCATAAAAGTGATATGTATATTTTGGTAATAATTTCCGTAACGGGAGAGGAAATGTATTCTAGATTTTCGTTTCAGTACTATATTTGGAAACTTATTTAAACTTCTAGCTGCATTTATATCGAACATTTGAAATTCGAAAATCTGTAACATATATAGATGATGCACAATAGCTCATTATAAATTTGAACAATATTGTTAACATTTTGTATCATGATTTATAAAAGTAGTACTTTAATAAATCGAAATTTTTTTCTAAAAATACAGCCTAATTACTGCACAATTTTCCTTTATTATTATAGTTTAAAAAACCCATAATATTTTGTCCTGGATAAATATATTTTAAAGGGAACTTTATAATTAGCACAATAAACAAAACTAGTAAAATTTCAGTATATGTGAATTAAATTTAAGAATATTTGTAACATTTTCATTCCCAATATCATAGGTATTGTATTTCTAAGGCGCATTAAATTATAAAATACAGTATAAGTACCTAATTAATTGTATACCGCATTTATACCGTAAAATAACTGTGTGTTGCTAAATATATCGCATATGTAGGGGAGAATACACAGTGAAACATCAGTCTTTTTGAAACATAGTTATAAGTTTTTCTCCTAGCTGGCACTCACACATAACCACCTCATCTTATGCAACACGTGGATGTAATTTCGGCAATTCGGTTACTCGTCCAACAAAACAGTAAGTAATTCTTCATTTATAGGGGTTAAAGTTACATAAACGTCCATTTTAGAGTTTATTTCTTTCATTATGGCATATATTTACTTTACCAAACTTACAAGGAAGGTCTCCATGCGGGCATACTCAGAAAAATCTGAAAAAAATACAGAATGTTCTTCTCATATGGATATATATGTTTATAAAAAATTTTTTGGCGGAACCCCGATACAGCGTCCGTAAAAAAATAACGAAAAGTTCGTTTATTTGGCGATTTATCACCGGTTGGCGATGAAACAAAAATACGCTTTTAGGTAGGAATTTTTTTTTTTTTATTGAATTTATTGATATAAGTTTAATTTAAATAACTTTAGTTTTGTCATTTTTAATTTGTTTTAACTATAGTTTGTCATATATATTTATATGTATTTATAATAAAACTTAAATATCATATTTTACGATTTAAAACAAAATTTAAATTGATTTAAATCGTTTCAAGCTCAAAAATGGCAGATAAAACACTGTCGGTTTTGTTGCTATGGAAACGACTTCGTCTTCGATATGGAAATGTGTTATGGCAATCAAATGTCAGCTGACTATAACTTAAAATAGATATTTGCTACTTGCAAAGGATGGAAAATATTTTTACAGTGATAAAATTAAATAATTACAGCAACAAGCAAACATTACATTTTTTTTATATGTAATATAAAAAAATATATAATAACCTATTTCATTGATTAAGTTTAAATTCATTAAAAACCGTGCATTCTAAAAAACAATTAATAAAAAATTTTTCAGATGCATTAAAATCGTTTGCTTTTGTCGAGGAAAAATCCTGCTCGCCAAATCGCGTGTCATTTTCGTATTTTCGCGCCAAATATTCGAAAGTATTTTATTTTTTTACAGACTTTCTACTGAAACTCCGCCGTTAAATTTTACTGATCCCTTATTACATACATGAGAAGTTTCACTAGCATTTTTTACAACATATTCTGAGTATGTCCAGTATGGAGACCTTCCTTGTTAGCTATATCTAATGATAGTCTATTTCGACAAAACGACACAAGCATTCAAAGCGATGAAATTGATGATGAAACAGATATGGACAGATCCATTTTGTTACAACGTAACGAAAGCACACAGTGAGACACCCAGTTGTGGTACATAGTGAGACGTGTCTCATTGTGTATATACTATGTGGTTATGATGTTAAAAAAAAGTTATTTATTAAAAAAGAAGGTTTCTCTCTCTTTGTCTCTTTCTCTCAGTGTGTGAGGGCGTTCGATGGCTAGGAAAATCTACTAAACGTAAGAGGCTGAAAATTTGTATGAAGGTAACTCAAGGTCTTCCATTGTCCACCAGAGGCTCATATTTTTAATATTTTGAAAATCTAGAAATATTAATTAGAAATCATAAAATGCAGAAAATTATTGATAGAGTATAAAAATATATAATTTATGAAAATATGTAGATTGTCTCACTGTGTACCACTTGTGGTACACAGTGAGACAATTTCCGATACTCCGTTATGATGCTTCTGTGTTTTTATAAAAAACTTTTTTAAAACCATTTAGGCATTGATGTGTAGCTTAAACATATAGCAAATTTTTTTTTTTTCAAAAGAATAAAAATCGTTGTCATACGTTAAGTAATAATATTTTTCGTCGCACTGTGTACTACACTCCCCTACAGCTAATTATTATCTGAATTACTAATATCAATTCCCGCGTCCACCAGTTTAACACTTTTTTTTTTACTGATTTATGAATTCATGAAAATTTTATGTTCTAAAGCATTTTTACTGAATTTTTGAAACTACATTAGAAGATTTACATAATCATTTAATAAATTTTAGAAGGATTAAGAAGGATGAATTAAATTCGAATTTCTAGAGATTTTGTTTAATATTTATAACCCTACTCAAATCATTTATTTTAAAACTTTTTATTAGTATTTTGTAGAATAAAGAAATGCACAAATACAATGTTCTTACAATAGGAATATAGAAATACCCCCCCCCCCTCCAAAAAAGCTGAAAAGATGCAAAGGCAAAGGAAATCCTCCTTTTAAAATTATTTTCGTTTTGTGTAACCAATAATGCTTTTGGAACTAGATAAAGTAATGCATACATAACTCATTCTAAACTGTATAACTGCTAATCGATGTATTAAATGAATTTTATGACAAGTTATTTTAATTGTACTTATAATCCCGTCAATAGATAAAGGGTTAAAACTGAAGCTACGTTTAAATAGATTTGTTTTTCAGATCAGTTAGTTCCTTCTTAGTTTGCATTTGGTACAGAGGGTAGTCCGTATGCTTAAGAATGTTACTGGTACGCGAGATTACAAATCAAGAAAAAAATTAGATATCGCCGCGATGAAACGCAATGTGCCAAAACTGTCAAAAGTATTCACTCTCTTTCCTTACTCCGGTAATCCAGTTATTTGCAAGAGGAAGTGCATTTTCAATTCATCTTTTTGCTCGTAAAATAGAAAACATGATTGACATGATTGGTAACATATGTGCTGAAATACTTGTAAATAAAGTTCATCTAACTATTTCTGAATCAAAAATCTCTTAAATAATACATCCGTGAAAAATGTTAATCGATTAAAAGTTATGTTCGTGATTTGCGAAAATTGCCTACATTGTCTAAGAGCTAGCGAAGTGCCTGCCACAGACTTTACTTACCCATCATGCATAGTATAGAGTAAGTCTTGTAATAGTTAAAAAATATATATATATATTGACGAATTTTCACGTTTCAGACACCGGAAATTTCGAAAAACATAAAAAAAAAATTGCCGTACGTCTATCTGTCTGTGTGTGTATCTGTAAATGCTCTATCTCCCGAACAAATTGAGATAGAGACTAGAAATCGGATTGGGTTGGGTTGATTTTTGACGGCCAATTATCTACACGAGGGATATAGGCCCGGGGGGAGTGCCCTCCGTGGGGGTCTTTCTAAGGGAACCTAATCCGTATTAACGCATGGAAGATCCACGGATCGAAGAAAACCACGAAAACTCCAAACGATTAGGCCGACGGGCGCGATTGGGATCGAACCCAGCACCTCCCGTCTACCAGCTTCGAGAGCAGAACCTCTCGGCCACTGGTGACGACTAGAAATCGGGTATGTACTTAGTATGTAAAAATGAGAAAAAGCCTCTTGAATTTCAGTAACCTCGATTAAACGGAATTATTTTTTTGGACTCTCGAAATATTCGTTCTGATAAAAGGTATATAAAATTTTTCGAAATTGTTTATTTTAAGGAGTGAATAAAAAAAAAAAAAAATATTTTGCATAAAAAAATATCAATAGGATAATTAGTTGCTGCGATGTTGGCAATCATATTTTCCACACTCTTCAATTTTTCATGGTAATGTATTTCATTCAAATTTCAGTTCAAATATATTTTTTAATTGGAAATGAGACACTAAATGCAGTAGCATAATTTCCCAGGTAACTAACCCAGTTGTAACTAACCTTATGACATATTTTTTACTTTATTAAATATTAGATTTTTTTTGTTTTTGTTTTATTAAAGATACTTTACGCGATGAGCGATAACGCGTTTTTAATGCATTTACTGAAAACCCAACTCCGATTTCACCATCTTAAATAACCAAACTTTATTTACCATTAAGCAATTATTATCCAGCATTTTTTTATTTCTTATATAACCCAGGCCACCCAGCTTCATACGCTATTGCGACGCCGAATTTATGTCTTAGGACAATTCATATAAAAAAAGTATCATGAAGGGGGTGTTTTGAACTCTACAGTACTTACTAGGTTGTCGAATACCATATACTCTTCCGATTGGTTGCTATCTCGAAGTGGAGCAATCAGTAATAAGAAATAGATAAAATATCGCATCAATGAGGTCATATTCTCAAATCACGAGAGAAGAACGAAAGTCCTTTTCCTCCATCTCTGAGAGGGAGTAATTTTAACTCTTTCACAATTTTTCGATGTATAATTCGTATCTATATTAAATTTTTATGTGTATTAAATGTTAATGTGAAATGAAAAAAATATGCTACTGTGAGTAAGTATACAACTTTTTATTTGTATTTTTCTTTGTATAGTTTTTTACATGCCACATTTTCTTTTTTTTTAAATAATTGGATTTATCTTTAAATATATTTAATCAAGATTATTGTTATACTATAATATTAGCACTGAGAAAGGCGGACTGTTAAAATTCAGCCAGATTAACCCATTGTGTGGAAAGAATTTAGCAGATAAAGTAAGATACGAACTCCCCAAAAATTAATTCGACTGCACAGATACCCTGGCAGCCGGTTAGAGGCGACAGATACTACTTCCATGGTTATGTAATGAGAACCAAACAATACTATAGATGTACATAAAAAGGACTGGCTTAAAATTTAAGAACTTGCAAATGGTGACAGCTGTTTCGAAATTTCTTGCAAAAGGGTTATTTTAAATGCAAACATTTTTTGTGTGATTCCTGATCTTACCCCTTAAATGCCTGAATTTTCAAAAATCATTGTAATAATGTTTTTCGGCTTTCATTTTTTAAATAAATCATTTGAAAAATACTTTAAAAAATCATGTTTTGTTTTGAGTATGGTTTACGGCTAAAAAACAGATTGTTACTAATCGGCAATACTGGTCTTTAATTGAAAAAATAATTTTCCTTGATAAAATTCTATAATATTAAACACACAAGAATTTTAGGAACTGTGATAAGACATAAGTTTTACTTGCTCACTGCAGAACAAAATAGGGTATTTCGCAAGCTTCCAAACAAAACAAAAAGAACAAGTAGCAACAATTGAAAAAATAAATCTATCTTTATTTTTAAACAGCACAAGTGTTGCCATCCACATGTTGAAAATCGATTTAATAATATTTTCAGAATGTATCTTATTGGCAACATTAGGCATTATAGCTTCAATATTATTCTAATAGTATTTTAGAGCCTAAATTGGGTATGTTGCCGAAAAGCAACACCCGGCATTTAAGGGTTAATTCTTGATTCCCGATTCGAAATAGCAATGATAGAATGTAAGGAAAAGGCGCTCAATCGAGGTCAAAACTGTAATGACTTAGCATTGAGGTAAAGGAAGGAGGACAGATATATGGAGTGGGTCACGCCAATACAATCTTGTTCTTAGCGCCCGATTTTGAACTCTGTCAAAATTGTTGGTGTCAGAGACTTTAATAGAAAAAAATTAACCCCAGAAAAAAAAAAAATACCGATATCGTAATGTATACCGATAACATTCAAAATACCGCCTGTTTTAAAACATTTTATATTCCAAGAAGGTTTCGATTTTTAAAAACTAAGTGTATGCTTTATGTTTTAAATTTCTGATTTTTTTAGATTTATAGAGATTACTTTTTTTGTACTATAACGCATTGTGTTGCATTAACATGCACGATTACTTAAAAAAAAAATGGCTAGAGTTAGGACTTTACTTTAATGTTTTTGGTATACATTTAGAAATCGGAGAAGTAGTTTTCTCCTAGGCTATGGTATATATATATATTTTTAAATTGAAATCTCTGACTTCAACTGAGTTCAGACTGAGTTAAGATTCGGACTGTCAGAGGACGAATGTATTGGCGAGACCTGCTCCATGTATTTATCCTTGTTCCTTCATATCAATGCTACATGATTTCTATTTTGGCCACGCCTGAGTGACTTTGCACTGCATGGGCAGGGGTTGCTTAGCTCAAGTCACTTGGTACGCTTCCCGCTTGGCCTAACCCCGTTTGCAGCACAATCTATAGATGATATTTAAAACTAAAACCGGTAATCGCAGTAAAAATATTCCTGACATCTCGCATAACCACCCAGCAATAATTCTTTAAATAGTTGTCACCATTTACAAGTTACTAAATTTTAAAAATAGTCAATCCAGTTTACGACTTCCGGTTGCGTAATAAGCAGAAGTTAGTATAACGTGATGGTGTGACATAACTTGCATTTCATAACCTATTACTATTCAATTTATGTAATAAAGAAGAAGTTGAAAATTTATTTAGAAAAATATTCAAAAACTACATTTAGTAAAATATTTGAGAAAATTGTATTTATAATTGTGAAAAACTTTTCTTTATAAAATATTTTACACTTTTTTTTTTTTTTTTTTTTTTTTTACAAAAATTGTTATCAGAATATTTCACTTTATCGCAAAAGATATGGCAAATTTGAGAAAAACATCCGGAATACTGAACAAAATTATTCACTATTGCAGGTTACAATATGAAATATGAGATATAACGTATAATTAAATTTATTAATAAGTTTAGGAATTTTTATAGTAACTATTTTCAATTTCATAAAATTTTAAAACCGAATATAGGAGGGATTTATTTTATCACAGAAAAAATTCTATCTTGGACCAACTTCCATGAGATGATAATAAAATGTAATGAAATTTTTGTTTTCAATTGAGCGATCGGAATTTTTTGAAAGATTTTCTGTTTCGAAATAAGTTTTATATTGAAGAAAGTAAGAATTTGTAGGAAATAAGTTTTAAAGTTAATTATAACAGTCTTCAGTTTCTTCTATAACATCTGATGCAATCTACTTTTTTCTTTTGAAAATGTAATTTATATTCCTCTAAAAGTAACAAGTGCGAACATAAAAAAAATAATTCTAATAAAATAAATTTAAGTTATTAAATTATAAAACGAAATGATCAGTTTTATCTCTATGAAAATTTGAGAAAGTTAGCATATTTACACACAATATATTATAAAAGACTATATATACTCTGAGAGCGTTCCAGAATGGAAGGAAAAATAAAATAATTGCCTGAATTATTAAAGCTGCGTATTTTTGCGTTACAGTTATTCCATTTAAATGGATAATAAAATCAAACGAAACCGTTTCCGACATTGATTTGAATAAACCTTGCAACGTGTAATATTTCAAAACAATATGAATCAATATGTTATTTTGGTTCCAGTGCTACAAATTCTAAAAGATTTTTTAACCATGGTATCTTTTACTTATTGGCTGATGATTTTGAATCGGAAAACCTTTAATTGGTGAAGAGTTAAACATTAACCTCTTGCGTTGTATGACATACGCGGCGTACGTCATGCTATTTTGATCACTTCCGACAATATCGTACTCAGTATACGTCATGGAATCTGTCTGATTTTTTAATTCGATATTTCGAATTCTCACCAGAAAGTGTTAACTATTACTTTTGCTTTACAAGGAGTTTGATTTTCCATAAATAATGTAAAAATAAAAAAAATAAAAAATAAAAATAAATAAATACCAATTAAATTTTTGTTGTGTGAATTAAATATTTCTAAAAACAAAAATTCTGGGAGATGCGGCAACACAGGTGACCAGACTCCCCACCAGTGATTGAGACGTTCTGCTCTCTAAGCTGGTAGACGGGACGTGCTGGGTTCGAACCCAATCGCTCCTGTCGGCCTAACCGTTCGGAGTTTTTGTGGTTTTCTTCTAACCTTGGGGAACCCTGCGTAAATACGGGTTAGGTTCCCTTTAAAAGACCCCCACGGAGGGAATTCCTTCTAGGACCTATATCCCTCGAGTAGATAATCGGCCGTCAAAAATCAACCCAACCCAACTCTGGTGCCAGCGACATGCTACATCCGCTAAGAGCGCTAGAGCGAAAAAGGTTAAGGACATATTTTTCAATTTCTAAAAATGTATGTGCGTGATATACTTTTACACGGAGTTCAATTTTAGTTACATTTTTCATAGTTTTCTCATCAAAGTATTTCTTGCCATCAATATTATTTCTTTTCTTTTCTTTTTCTTTTTCTTTTTTTTTTTTTTTTAATCTTTTAAAGTATATATCGGTGGGAAAATTAAGACAATAAGTATGAAAAACTCAGGTATTTTTATTACTATTTTGCAATAATAAACATGGAGCAATTTATTTTTTTTATGAATAAAATATTTTCAAATTGTAGATTATTATGTTTCTGAAATAAAGAAATTTAAAAAATGAATAGTGAAAATGTGATATAATAAAGCGAAAAAAAATATTCGTTGCGTTCTATAACTTTTTAGAGATATGTATAAAAAAAATTATAAAGGGTATTGATAACCTTATAAGCTTAACCAACTAAACACCATTTTTAAGGATCTGTTAGTTAATATATTAGGAAGATGTTCTATCTCCCACACGCGAAGATTTTGTGGAATTTTCAGTATTTTTTTAGCGAAGCAGAATACCATTGAATAACCTGATAAAGTTGATATTTAGTTTCCAATTTACTTCCTTTCACTGGCGATCAATTATTAGAATTAACATAAAACATCTTTAATTATTTTCTTCCAATTTTTTTTCCGCCAGTATAAATACATAACTTCTGAATATAAAATTAAATCGAACTGAAATAGAATGCATATAATTTTATGTTAGAGTCCATTAGAAATTTTCTAATAAATGCTTTAAAGATGGGATTATCCTTATATAGAAAAATGCTGAATGAGAATCTTTAGAAAATTTATAATTTACTAAATAATAATATTTGAAAATACCACACTCAGTCTAAAAAAGAAAAAAAAAAAACTACAGAACTGGAATTCTGCTTTTCCAGAATTTAGTGTCGCCCCCGATGAAAAAAAAAATATATATGTATATAAATATAGATACAATAGAGTCCCGATTATTCAAGTTAATCGAACTTTTACCATTGGAATCGATCCTGTTCTTCTCATGGACTGATGGATTCTATTATTATGAAACAGCCATTACAAATGTTGTGTTAGGTGAAAATGAAAGAGCATTCGTAAAAAGTAATAATAATAATAAAAACAAATAAAATAAAAAAGCAATTTATCAAATTACAACGACCATTTGGAAAACGATTATTTTGAAGATTAAAATTTAAAACATAAAAAATCGCACGGAGTTGATCATACATTACTTGCGCCATGAATTAAACATTAATAGTGCTTTACACTTAAAAATTGCAAGCCAAAAATATCGCCTGAGACCCGTCGGATTTCATGAAACTTAAGTATTATCCACCTGAAACTTACGTAAATATCCAAGCATTTCATTGGCTGTTCGGGAAAAGGCTTTTCCATCGTCAGATTTCCAAGAAATCTGTCGGCCAATTTTAAATGAAATTTCATTCTTAAACTTCTAAACATCCGACAATATTACTTTTTACACCGTCGGATAGAAAAAAAAATCTACTTTTAAATGCAATTTGTTTGAAAGCTGTATCTCAATTTGCTTCTGAGTTATTAATTTTTTTTGTAGTTTTTATTACTTTTTTGTCATAGTGGCAACAGAAAGTATCCATCGTTGTTGAAATTAAAGGGAAATACAGATTACTGTATAGACCAATAAGAAAACGAATAAATTGCAGATTAAATCAATGAAAACATTGAGATATGCTTTTGATTTCCCATCCTGACGAGAACAATAACTATTTTTCAAAGTGGTTAAAAAAAATGGCCACCCCCCCCCATTCTGGCCCCACCAGTGGCCGAGAGGTTCTGCTCTCGAAGCTAGTAGACGGGAGGTGCTGGGTTCGATCCCTATCGCGCCCGTCGGCATAATCGTTCGGAGTTTTCATGGTTTTCTTCGAACCTTGGATTTCCAAGCGTTAATACGGGTTAGGTTCCCTTAGAAAGACCCCCACGAAGGGCACTCACCCCCCCGGGCCTATATCTCTCGCGCAGATAATTGGCCGTCAAAAATCAACCAACCAATCAACCCCCCCCCCCATTCTGACCAGAAAATCAGAGTTCTAACTTTTTACGGCTGGTCTTTCATCTTCACCTAACACTTCATTTATAATCTCTGTTTCATAATAATAGAAGCCATCAGTCCACCAGAAGAAAATATGTGGGCTAAAGCGGCTAAGCTTCTTTTCTTTTTATGTTTCCTTCTTTTTTCTATTTCCTAGATAATTTTTTTTCCCTATAAAACATATGAAATCTATTTTGCTCATATTCTTAAAATATAATATATACTGGAATAAAAATTTTAAATTAAATATGGCTTATCATATAATTGTCATGATTACACTGTAAATTAAAATGTCTGAAATTCAAACACTTAAGTGTCTGAAACGGAGTGTTCAGTTTTCAGACATTTTAAAATGTCTGAATTTTTTCAGACACTTCAAACGTCTTAATAGCATTCATTTTTTTTTGTAAGCATCATACGTAGCCATGTTTGACCACGTTGAATCCTGGAAAAATATTTGGCCTGGGTCCTGCCCCCCCCCCCCCCCCCCCCCCCTTACAACCTGATTTTTCTGGTGCTCCCAATTTTGGTACGCAATTTTTGTTAAGCTGATAATTTAAATCTTTTACGACATTTTACTGATTATAATCAATATTTTGAACTTCAGGAGTAGAACAAGATTAAAACAAAAAATATTTATCTAAATATTAGATTTTAAAAATTTGTTTTATTTTAAATCTTATTTTACATTAAAAGTTCAAAATATTGATTATAATCAATACAATTTCGAAACAGATTTAAAATATAAGCTTTACAAATATTGTACATCAAATTTGTGGGCACTAAAATCGTAGGGGGGGGGGGGGCACGGCCCAGTATGCCCATTCTTTAATCAAGAAGTTCTTTTGCAAAAAATGCAACCCTGCATTATTGTTATCTCAATTGAGATATCCGGTATTCGGGAGTATCCGTTGTGGAGGTTAATGGGCATTCCCGAATAGCTATTCTGAAACATCTATTTAGCGAATACTTTTTAATCCGCATGGCATACATATTTGTATATTTTTACCTCACAAAAGCAGACATCTCCGATTATCGGACAAATTCAGCGGCAAGGGCTATTGAGGGCTTTTAAAGTACATGGATAAATATATATATTTCTTATAACCATGTCCTACTCTACTTCATATAATTTAAAAGTAGATTTTTTAAAAATTTATATTGCCACATAGGCAATTTTACATATATATCAGATGATAATCACAACAGCTATTTAACTATGAATAAATAAATAAATATTCTACTTTACCCTTTGCACTCGAGGGCTCCGGAGCGGAGCCATTTAAAATTTGTCTTCAAACTCGAGGGCTCCGCTACGGAGACAATGCAAATAATTTTGTGATACCTGTCTAGAAAAGCCAAGATTACATATCACAAAATTATTTGCATTGTCTCCGTAGCGGAGACCTCGAGTTTGAAGACAAATTTTAAATGGCTCCGCTCCGGAATCCTCGAGTGCAAAGGGTTAATATTGAGAAAAAAATTACTTCGGTATTTTGTTTATTTATATTTTGTGTTTTTTAATCTTGTCCTACTCTAAGTTCAAAACTTTCATTATAATCAGTGCAAGATTTAAGGTATCAACTTTACGAAAATTTCATACAAAATCCCTCCCCCCCTACCCGAAAAAAAATAAAAATCCTTATCATTTAAAAATTAGATTTTTTAAAAATTTATATTGCCACATGGGCTTATTGTTATCATTCCTATGAGGTACTAAACAAGACATCTTTAAAGCAAAATAAAGCCCCCTCCCCCCCCCCAAAAAAAAAAAAAGTTAGCACATGATATCACTATGATACAAACTTGCGATGCTTATCAGTAAAGTCTAATTGGAAAATGACCTTCGAATCCACGCATGCAGCGAAATCTAAATAAACAAATGATTTCCTTTTGCCTCACTGGCTTACTTCTATGTTTCCAAGTTAAAAGTTTTCACACATTAAAAGATTTAATAGCTTTAGAAATATATCTAAGAAATACTTGAGATAAACATTTATTTTCAATTATATATAAATTTCATGAAAATCAATTGATTTTTTTTTCCAAAAGCGAAAGTTTATAAATATATATTTTTTTAATTTCAGCAGAATATTGTTCAATAGGAAAAAAAAAGGCAATCCCGAAAATCCCGGAATTTTCCAGTAAAAATTCCGGGATTTTCTGGGTTAAAATTAAAGCGGGATCCCGGGATCTCAATCCGGGATTGTAATCCCTAGCTAGGAAGTAAGAAAACTTTAGGAGATCTTTCAAAGTTTTTTTTTTTTCTATTTCCTTGTGGTCGAGTATGAGATAAGCATTAGCCATTGAAATTGAAACTAAGAACTGCCATATTGAAAACAAAACAAAACAAGAGAATGAACTTAACTTTTAAATATGTCTGTTTTTTAATGATGTTATTACTTTAAATTTGAGAAAAAGATGAGAATAAATAATACATAATTTGTCATAAATTTAAAAATATATACTTCTAGAATTAGTGTTTTTTTTTTTTTGGAATAAGATTCAAAACTAATTAAATTTCATGTAAGATTTTGTTTAGTACAATAATAAAATCATAAAAGACACTAATTTTAGTACTATAAAGAAATTATAACACTTACTTTAATCGCTGTTTGCAAGAGGTAAGAAATATTCCTCGATTTGAAATTTAAAAAAACTACCACAACCACAGTGAGGGAGAAAGACTTTCATCAGTTTAAAAGGTAGTCCCATAATACATCCGACTAGCCATATTTAAAGAATGAGATGTTTCATCCTCAAAACAGGACCCGCCAGACAAAAGTTTCTTTTTTTTTTGCCAGCTTCGACAGGACGAAGATGAATAACACAATATTATTGATATAAATTGATACGAGTTAACACTAAGCCCATTGCACACGCTTTGTAGAATTTCCGGGTGTAATCTTCAACCGTCGTATACTTCTGTTCTGTGTCTATCCCGCCCTTGTATCGACGACAGCTTCTAAGAGACATTTGATGTCGAGCACACACGTCAGATGTATGTATTCAATAAATAAATAATCCAAGTTAATACGAATTAAAATCACAGTACTTCACATTTCGCAAAAAACGAATTAAAATACACGTGTACATAAAAACAAACTTTGTTTGAATTACAACGTATACCACTACGAACGAAGACATCTAAAACGCATGCGCAACTGGGAGTGCTAGTGCCCCCTGGTGGTTATTGCGTCGGAAGAATCAAAACGTCTTAAATTAAGACACGTTTAAAGCAATGAAGTGTCTTAAAATAAGACGTTTGCGGATATTTTAGACATTATTCTCAGTTCGTTTACACCATGGTCATAGTAAGACACTTATGTATCTTAAATTAAGACATCTATAATGTCTGAATTTTCAGATTAAGACACTTAAGTGTCTAAAATTCTTTTACAGTCACATATGTGTCTAAATTTAAGACGCTTCTATTTGCAGTGTAAGTCAAGGAATATGTTTAAAAGAAAAATATAAACATATTTCACAGAACATGAAAATCTAGACTCCATATTTATATTTAATAAAACAATAACAGATCTCAGCACATAAAAAGAATTCTTACACATTCTTAATATTTAGATCAAGCTTAGAACTTATTAAAACAAGTTGGAAATTGCACGTCAAGCGTGGCAAATGAGGTGCCCTCGTACTATAACTTGTATTTTAAATATTTTTTTGAACCGCATATCGTACTGAATGTATATTTTAGCGCACTTCACAAGTGCATATCAATTTCATTCTGTTCGAAAAGCTGTAACATCATTTAAGTTAAAAAAAATAACGTTTTCTCATTGGAGGTAATGTAGCGGAATATTTTTGACTGTCCCAGTAATTAAACTATACATCCGATTTTCATAAAATTTGAAATAACTCGACAAAAATTTGCAACAAATTTAAATTTAAAGTTTCATACCATCCGGCTGGGTAGTTTTTGGTCTGTTATATGCGGACAGACAGACAGACGGACCAAACGACGACTATAGATGCTACGCATTCATATAATTACTAACGCACCTAAAAAGATATGAGTTGATAATCATTGTGTTTTTAGTGGAAAAATAAAAAATATTTCAGAACAATAGGGTTTTGCAAAATAGCCCTAAAAAGATAAGATTATCTATTTAAAAAAAAAAAAAAAAAAAAAAAAAAAAAAAGAAAAAACACGTTGTTAATCATATAACATCCATCTAATTTACACTTATTAATAAAACTTGAAAAGTAACGAAAATGCAGTAAACAATACCGTTTGGTTAGATTTATATTCATTAGCAATGTATTCTGAGAACTAAATATTTCAAACTTGACTTATAATCACGGGATATCACGGGAATTATTAAAATATTAAATGGGTATCTGAAAAGAAAAAAAAAACATTAATTGATTAAGATTTCGGTTAATTAATTGTCGTTATGGACATTTAAATATTATCATATATTTTTAGGGCATGCAATGAAAGCAAACACAAGGGATAACATTGTAATAAAATATTTATTTTTTTCTGTCCTTAATCTAATTTAATTCATATATAACTTTAACTGAATTTTTTCTCAAAAATTCAGTTAGTGTTACAAACTATGAATTAAATAAATATTGCTAATAAAACATTTTATTCCAATCTTTATGAGGCTTGTATCTGTTTTTATTGGATGCTGTAAAAGATGTGAATCTTTTAAAATGACCATAAAAGCAAAATAAAAAAAGAATTAACTCCATAGAAAATGAACATTCACTTCTATGAAAGAAGGACTATTCACTCGTACCTGGAATGAAAAAATGCACTTCTTTAGCAATAGTGAATAGTCTCTCTTCCGAAATAGTTATTATCCACCCTTGTTTAGAGTGAATATTCACTTCCAAGGAGTGACTATTCACTCTTTCAAAGATTCAAAAATTTCAATTTTGCTCACAGTGAATAGTCACTCTATAGAGGTTGGGAATATTTTGACTCAGCAATATTGTGGCTATGCACTACTTTTTATTTAGACTGAACTTGAGTATGATAATCTTAATTTTAATGTTAATTTTAATGCTGTTAATTTATCATGCTTCAAACATGTTCCTCAAACATGTTTCACGTATATGAAAAGGTTTACTTCAAAATACATCCAAAAAATATTCCAGCTTAAATTAAAAAAAAAGCTGTCACAATTAATTGTCAAAAAATTCACAATAAAAACTCTTTGGAATGTTTTTTCCAAAAGTCATTGGCTGGAAAAGGAACTTTGTTTACGTAAATGCTTCTTTCAAATGCAAAAATACATCGGTTTCTGGTGTTTCTACAAATAAATAATGCTTTTTGAAATCATGGGTAACTTGGAATGAGGTTATTTTATTTGTTGTTGTTGTTGTTGTTGTTGTTTGTGTTTATATTATGTTTTCTTTGTTTAAAATATATTTGTCTTTTTCTTACAGTAGTCATAAGGAAACTTGAACTGTTTTTGCTGCACAGAGATACCACTAGGCACAGTAACGTGGCTAAAACATTGGTTTAAATATAATTTTCAATACAGTTAAATTTTAACCCCCCGTCCGTCGCAATAGGCCTGACAGGCTGAGCACAATTATTTTCCTTCTATTCTCCGCCATTAGAGCGTGCAGGGTTACTTACTTTGGGTGTAATAATTGAGGATTTTTCATTCAAATTTGACATATTATTAATCTGTACATCTTAATGAAGGTCAATGATCACTTTGAGAGAGTTAGAGATGCGTCAATTAATTGCTAATGACGATTTTCAAAAAGCTGTCTGTCAGACGCATTATGCCCGAACTTGGGAGTCCCAGAGTTTCGAACGACGGAGAGTTAAATGCCATTATGTATATATGAAAATTGCACGTAATTGAATTTCTGGATATTTGAATCAATGAATTTAAGATCACTATGGTTTTACTAAACAAATTATTAGATTTTGTAATTTATTTTCCTTATTTATAAAAATATAAAAAGTTTAGGCTTTTAAAAGTAATGCCTTTGCAGTAATTTCAATTTAAAAAACAAGTAATCTATACTTCAAACATACTTTCTGAATACAGAAAATTTTTTATACTATTTTCCACTGCAACTCAGATCAAATATCAAACGACTTTGATGTGAATTCAATATACTTTTTTACGTCAGAAAACTGATATGTATATTTTGCTAATAACTTCCGCAACTAGAAAAGAAATGCCGTCTGGTTTTCTATTCAATATAATATTCTGAAACCGTTTTCTTTCATAAAAAAAATAAGTTTGACAGTCTTTGATACACACATATATGCTGCAAAAATAAGAATTATACATTTTAAAGTTTTCTGATATTTATTTTACATGTCAGGTTATTAAAGCAGTATTTTAAAAAATATACAAAATTATTTTCGAAAATAGCATGCTAGTTATTACATGAAGTACGCATTTTTTTTTTCCAAATTTAATTTTTATTTTTTTATTATATTAAAGGTTATGAATATCTAAATCAAGTTTATCATAAAGTTTTTTGAAATATTTTAATGATGTCTCTTATAAATATATACTTTATAAAACAGTATTTAATATGAAAAAGTATATATATTTACTTCAAGGTATATTTTTCCGAAGCAAAAATAATTCTTCAAAAAAGTACTTTACTCTATTATCCATTCTATATTCATAGTATATTTATTACATTGACTAGATATTGAAATTTAATAACGCGTTATAATTATAGTTTTCAGTTGTAAAATCAGAATGATATGCCTCATGTTTGTTCAAAAGTTAAATAGCGGCTTTTGCGGTTTCTTTTAATCTCAACCTAGCTATAAACTTAGAGTAAAGGTTTTGGCGTAAAATAGGGGATTTTACTTGGGTTTTACTTGGGGGGTAATTTGCTTGGGAAACTGACGTCTCTCATGATTATGATGAGGTACCACGACGTAAAATTAAGATTGGATACCCTCTAATTTCTAGTTTTGATGCTACCTCAACTCAGTCATGGTTCTATAGAAAATATCCAAAACCGTACCAGAACTGATAGACGTCATGCGGTGAGGGGGTACCATAACATCCTTTGGAAATCTGATTTATTCTTTATCAGGTACAACAGTGTGAATCCAATCTTTACTGAAAGTAATGATGGACACATTTAGGAAATACAGTGTAAATAACGTTGAAATAAAATATATTATTTCATATTTATAAAATGCATTTTTTTTGTTTGGAGAGGCGCTACTAGTTGTTGAATCTTTTAAATTTTTTTATACACCGCATAATCCCGTGCATCGTTACAAATAATTTTTAAACATATGTGTGTCTTAAATATATGTGTGTTATATGTAACATTTTATATATGTGTTTTAACACACATACATAAATATTTAAAATTGCGATTGGCGTTTGCTTCTAATACTTGAATCATTCAGTATGCAATGCATTAGATATTTTACTCGCATATGTAGACCAAACAGAGTTATGAATAGTAGTAAACAGGAATTCTGCTTTTTCAGAATTTAGTGTCGCCTCCGATGAAAAAAAAATGTATAGATAAATAGTACAAAACATATTTCAATTTTAAGACTTAAAACACACAATTTTATTTAATGTAAAATGACGCCATTCGCATCAGCTTAAGACTTCCAAATTTACGATCCACTATTAAACATTTACAGTAAAGCATGCATAGGACGTCAGTATCGCTAAATAATACACAAATGCAGCAGAAATTATTTGTTTACAGAAATTGTTTGTTTATATTTTTTTCAAAATAGCACGTATTTTAATTACATTTCTTTCGGTTGTTATGAGAAAATGGCAACAAAATAATTGCAACAATAAATAATAAACAACAAGATATAATTTGTATTTTTAAACTATTTTCCCTTTACTTTCTACATAGATGGAGTCTTGAGTTGCCAAAATTAAACAAATGGTGCTAAAAACTACAAAAAAATTAATATTTCAAAAATCAATGAAGATACTGTTTTTTAACAAATTGCATTTAAAAGTACTTTTTTTTTCCAATTCGACGGTATAAAAATTAAAATTGTGCGATGCTTAGAAATAATAAAAAAAAAAATGCTATAGAATATGTATTTAATTGTACAACGATACATCTGTTTTTTTTTATTGCTGTCTTCTGTAAGGCAACATTATTTTTTGGACACAAAATAAGCTGAGAGGAAGAAACAGCATACCGTACCGGGGGCTAAAAATGGTTTGTGACGGCCAATTATCAACACTAGGGATATGGGCTCTAAGGGGGAGGAGTGCCCTTCGCGGGGGTCTTTCTAAGGGAACCTAACCCGTATTAACGCTTGGAGAACCAAGGTTCGAAGAAAACCACGAAAACTCCGAACGATTAGGCCGACGGGCGGGATTGGGATCGAACCCAGCACCTCCCATCTACCAGCTTCGAGAGCAGAACCTCTCGGCCACTAGTGGGGCCGGCTAAAAATGGAGGAGACATATAGCGTACTGTGTACGAGTTGCGAGTGAAGTAACTGAGAAAGCTGTCACAAGATGGCGGCTGCTTTTTTAAAATCAGATCTACAGTTTCTAAATACCGCATGGACAAACTTCCCACCAATAATATAGAATAGAAAATGTTTGTCTTATTTGAGAGTTTAATTCATGGAATATTTTCTCGCAAATATGGGAAAAAACTTCTATTTGTTTTTACTTGTGTCAGTTTGATTGGTAAAACAGCCATTTTGTTTCACCGTTTGTCACAATATGGCGGAAACGCAGGGCCTGACTGCGGCGAAAGTAAACTTCCACCAGTAAAAATGAAAATCTGTTTCTACACTATTTCTGACTGAAATTTTGCATTAATAATGCCTTTAAATACAAAAAAAAATTATATATACATTTGCTGGTGGAAGCTACCACCGTTATTAATCAGCCCTTGCGAAAGCGGTTACAGTTAAAGCTTCACTATTTTAAGGATATGTCAGTTCCTCTTTATTAGTAGTTCTATGGTGGACCAGGGTTCGTATGAGTACCGTTATTTTCCAGGTAAAACATGAGAATTCTTTTGTAAAAAAAAATAAATCTATAGTTAAAGAGATTTTCTAAAAAGAAAAATTGATACCGAATAATTTCTCGATTTGGAAATTTCAGGACCCGTACGAACCCTGATGTTTACATAATATGTAGACTAAAAAAATGGAACCTAAAAAAATATATTTCTATATTTACTGCTGGAAAACAGTCTGATCTCACCAACAAATGCCTTGTGGATATCCTTTTGATTTGTTCTTACTCTTTTAAAGATAACAGCTAAAATATTGTATTGGTTTTAAGTTAAAATTCTCACATGGTAAAATGACATAAGAGCAGTGAAAAATAAATTTATAAAAAGTTAATATTAAAAGCATTTTAATAAAATATTTACAACTCCTTATGTAAGAAAAGTAGTGTTATTTATGAATTTTTCTAATGGAATATTAAACGAAATAATATTTCATACACTTGGAACCAAGAATATTTTATGAAACAGAAAGAAATAAGAAAGTGTAAATTAAGAAGATGTCATATTTTGCGTATTTGTTTCCAAAAATTATTATGTTGTTTTTTGTATATATGATATGTACATCTGGTTTTTTTCTCCGCATTGTTATTCAAGATATCATATAGGAATTGTTATTTTAGTATTGAAAAATTCATATGAAAATCTTGTTTGATGTTTTCGTTTATTGTTTAAGTAGATTTCATATTGATTTATATTTTTTGATAAAATTATTTTATACTTGAAGCAAAAGATTTTCAGATTGTCATTTTTTCAAATGATTTTTAAACTATCCTGTTAGAAGTTTTTATTATTTTATACTGGATATATTTCTATTCTGTATTTTTATTATAAATTTAAAGTTTATTGTGTGTTCTGCATAAAGATAATTATAGCCGCAAAATATTTTTTTATCACGATTATAAACACAATCTAGATCTTGAAACATCAATTACTGATGCTAAGCTTAATTTATTATTTAAAAATAAAATAACGTAATAATTTTAATGTAAAATGTTTTATTAAAATTATTAAATATTTTTCATAACATTCAAAATTGAGTAGAATTACTTAAAAAAAAAATCAAATTAGCAAATAAAATAAGGCCAAAACATAATACACGGAAGATACTGCGCTTGCATTGAAAAACATAAGTGGTGACCATACGATGTAATCTCAATTTAGTCATGCATCAAAACCGATGCAGTAAGTGCACTACGTCATATTATGTAGCTCTTAGATAGCAAGGTACAAAATTGAACTTCTTTTGATAATTGCATATAAAATAACTAATACAAAATAAGCATGATCTTTACATATATACTTATATAAAACTATTTTCTGATCTGTGTCTCCAATTTCGTAAATTTAGTACACATCCTTTTCTGAAATTTTCAGGATTATTTGCATAAATGAAAGGTAACAATAACGATTTCCAACATTTCTGGAAAGTCGGATGAAGAAATCTTTAAGAATTTTTTTTTTTTTAAGATATCAGAGTTTGAGTATACCTGTAAAAAACAAAGTTCTGACTAAGAACTTTTTTAATAAAGTTTGTAAACAAACTATGATTTTCTACCATTTTTAAGAGTTTTTAATATTTTTAATAAATAATATGTCCATTATATTCTATTAATAATGTTTATTGAATTCATAAGACCAAACTGAAACCAATTGTCCCTTACTAATTGACACAAAATATATCTTTTTTATCTTAAACATACATTTTATCATCAGAAACTGCTACATAAAAGATAGAGTACAAGAAAATATGCTTGTTCATAATCATAATTCAAAGCATCATGTCGATGTCGTTTTTTGTGAATGGTGGTTATGTGTTTCCAATAATTTAGAAATTGCACGTGTTTCTTCATGCATATTTTGCATTTATCACAGAATAATGAATATTTCAACGAGAATGAAAACGGCTAATACATGGACATTTGTTTCCAAAATATGCAAAAAGCATTTCAATAATAGGAAACATTATTTTTCCCATTCTGGATAATCGATCCATAAAAATAGATTTCTTGAATGCAATCCTATAAATATGGGAAATACTGACATATGTTTTAGGAAATAGGTGTTCTATTACATAGAAATTTTTTCTCGATAACTACTGTAGTTGTTAATAAGTAGAATAGTCATTAAACTGTAAAATTTAATTATTTTTTAATAATTTCATAAAAAATATATTTTTAAACATTATAATGGGAAAGAACAGTGTTAAATAGATTTAAAAAATAAATAAATAAAAGGCTAAACAATCGCAATGTTCATTTTATTTAAATCTAACTCAATTATTTAAAAAAAAAAATATTGCATTTTATAATATTTTCGAAAAGAATTGATCGATTTAAACAAACCGACAAGAACGAATGAATAGAACGTATGACCGGGAAACAAGTATATTTCAAAAACAATTTTTAATTTTCTTCTGAAATTTGCAACTAATATAATAGTATAATACTGCAACCGTTATACTTTATATGTAGAAACAATCCAAAAAGAATAGAAAGTTTGCTTTAAGAGAATTTGAGAGTTTTTATATATATGAGAAATTTAAAAAAAATCACATAAAGTGATAAACACTATTTCCCACATATGCATTTTATTTAAAACGATAAAATTAACGATAAATTATTATATTAACACAATGTAGTTTAATTTTATTTTGTTTTAGTGACTTTTTCATAAAAATCTAATATTCTTTATTTCATGCTAACCTTGAACCATATCTGAGAATTCCAAAACATAAAAATGTTTTACAATTGGATCAAATTTATTTTACTTCTTAATTCTTTACGTATAAAAGATAAAAAAATATCATGTGCTAGAAATTTGCGCAATTTTAAATATACTGGGTGCATTAATTTTTTTTTCAAATAAAAAAATAATATCAAGAAAGAAAAACCATGTCTCAACCCTAGATTATCATACACTTTCGAACACATCCAGAGCACTGTAACGAAGCTTTCACCGTTAAATTGGGTGAAATAAGATATGTTTATGAACTGCTGAAAAACAAACAACGATTTTTAAATTAAACCATGTGTCAATTATAAATCAACATTATAACACATTCAGAATACTACAACAGAACTTCGTTTACTAAAATGAAATATGTTATCTTATTAAACAATATGTAAAACACATTAATATTTCAAAACTCATTTTCTGTAATTACCATATAAATTTCGAAATATCCAAATTCTCTTTTTTAAGCACTTATTTGGTATTTATATATGTATATATACTACATATATGCTAAAATTTAATTAATTGAGGGAATGCTTAAAACTGTTCAAAATTTCCACTTCAGTAAAGCCGTCAATAAAAATTTATAACACAACATAAAACGCAGTTTCAGAAATTATCACTAGAAGAAAGTAGCGGAAAGTGTTGAACATTTAATATTATTCTTATAAAATGATATCTTGTTAAACATTATGTTAAACACATTGATATTTCAAAACTCAATTTCTGCAATTACCATATAAATTTTGAAATACCCAAATTCCCTTCCTAAACCATGTATTTGACATATAGATTTGTATATATACAACCTAGTATGCTAAAATTTAGTTCCTTGAGTAAATGTTTCTAACAGTTGAAAATTTCTACTTCAGTAAAGCCGTCAATAAAAATGTATATAGCAACTTAAAACGCAGTTTGAGAAATTCTCACTGGAAGAAAGTAGGTGAAAGTGCCTTTAACTTATATGTATGTGCCTTGGATCTACACAGTTTTTAGCTCTACGTATTGGATTTGTATATATCTAATCAATGTCGTTTTGACGTATACTACTGGATGTCCCGTTGCAGTTGGTCACTTTAATATAATCAGCAAGTGTCAGACAGCTGTTAAATAAAT
Organism: Maratus speciosus; assembly: GCA_963932465.1. Lineage (NCBI taxonomy): Eukaryota > Metazoa > Arthropoda > Arachnida > Araneae > Salticidae > Maratus > Maratus speciosus. The sequence continues at coordinate 361,770,574 of OZ010791.1, read as the reverse complement.
GATTTGATCGTCAAAAAGTAAATTTTAAGTTACAACTTTTTATTATATCTCGTTATCAACAGCTATTTGTTTTAAATTCAAAGTTTTACATAAAAGAATAGTTATAGTGCATTATGGACACGAGTTTCACATCCTGTTAAGCCTAAATAAAAAATCACTAGTCATTCTTTTTCAAGCCACCAAGTGTTGTACCTTGGATGGGTCCAAAGTACAACACAAATGCATGTTATACTATTAAAAAGCCAATAAATGAAAATGTTATTTCTCGAAAGTTTGTAAACGTATCATTAATGGAAGGAATCAAAATTCAATTCTACTACCACTTGTGTACAGAATATATGCATAAATGATGATAATGGTGAAAAAGAGATTATTTTTGTTTCCATGAAACGTTTTAATAGCATTAGAATATGATTCATACTTGAGGAAAATGTGTTTTTCAATTAGTTGCAAACAAATCATTAGCATTTTCCCAGAACCTATATCTGAATCCAGATAGATTTTAAGTTGTAAGCGAAACGAGATTGACCAACCAAAAGCCTACATTTAAAAAAAAAAAAAAAAAAAAAAAAAACATTCTGCTTTTTTAAATAAGCAAATTTTTTGATTAAAGTACAACACAATTGCATGTTATAGTATTAAAAAGCAAATAAATGAAAATGTTATTTCACGAAAGTTTGTCCTTGTATCAATAATGGTAGGAATCCAAAACTCAACTCTACAACTGCTCTTCAACTTTGTTGGAAAGTGTTAAAGAAGGAAAATTGTGATAAAAGTAATTGCGGATTCAGGAACGTAATAACAGAGTAATGGTGTATTTAAAAGAAAAATAAAAGGTCAAGTGCGAGTATTACTCGCGCTCAGAGGGTTCCGTACAATAAATTTATGAATTATTAACTGTATTATTAAAAAACTCGTTGCTAATAGAAAAATAAGACTTTGTAAAAAACTGTACAACGTAGGGTTCGATATAGCTTTTGGGGAGATGGGGGCACATGTGAACAGTTCGCATAAATATAGTTTTTTCTCATGACTGGATTAATTTCTATAAGCAAAACCTACTCAATATAGTAAATAGATCTTTCTTTTCTGCATGGTAATTTTTTAAAAATCTCCTGTGTAGTTCTTCTTACATTTTTTAATAGTTTTATAAATTCGAAAAATTGTTCACATGTGCCCCATCAGCGGGGTAGTTGTGAACACACGTGGGGCACATGTGAACACAAGAAAAATATATTCTTTGACATGCTTTTTATTCTGTTATTCATTTGTCATCGTAATCATTAGTTAATTATCTGTGAAATTCACCATAAAGAAATATATATATATATATATATATATATATATATATATATATATATATATACATTTCTCTAGTTTCTGAGTGATATGTTAAAGCAAAATATTATAAAATGAAAATAAGTAGATTTTGGGGGTGGAGGCTTAGATGATTCATTAAGTATTGCTGAAATAAAAAAAAATAAATAAAGAAGCAATTTTAAAAAAAGAATTAAAACTTTTAAATTTTGATTAGGGGTTTTTGTTTGGGGAAAATTTTAGGGATGGGACATTTACATACTATTTATCTGAAATCTGCCGAATTACGAAAGATTCCCACAGCTGCATTTGCCTTATTTACTTGTAAACTATAGATAAAGAAGGAGTTTTTAATGATTTGAAAAAAAATCTCGACTATAATCCCTCCCCCCTCTCCCCTAACTTCTTTCTTTTGAAAGAGGTGGGGGGGGGGGGTTACAATAGGGATTTTACGGTAGTTATCAGTTTAAAAATGTTACTTTCTTAAAATATTACTCTTATCTATCTCCATTGAAAGCATCATATACACAACTGTTTTAGATATGGAAGTAAGCCATCACTGCAGGTTTAGAACAAATGTAATAGAAAAATTTGCAAAGTTGTTCAAGGTAATATTTTTGTAATAACAATGCATAAAAAATATTGATGTAAACTGTTTAGTAAAATAATATATAACACTTATTGCATTTTAGAAAACATTAAATTTATTTAAAGTACAATCGAATGTAAACGAGCTTGTTGCTCTTTATGTATTTGCTGAAAGATGTGTTTGATGAAGTTTCAATGCAAAATCAACTTTGCGCGAGGAAAATTTCTTCTATTTCAGGAAAATTATAGATAATGGAACTGACATTATTTATGATTAAGTTAACTGAAAGGAACAGAATCACAGAATGATTATTGTGGCACTTATGTAGTGTTCATATCTGCCCCAACTTGTCTGTTCACAAGTGCCCCACATTGCTGCTTCGTTTAAATTTATAAATCATTTACATTTCTCAATTTTAGAAGAAAAAAAAACTTTATCAAGAATAATTATTAGTATTCATAGTATATGTTAAAATACTCAAATTCAAATAAATGAATAATTAAATAAAGTTATACGCTTATCAATTTGGAACAAAGATTTTACTTTTGAGATCTAAAAACAGTTTTTTCTCTACAGAGAACAAACAATATGTCAAAAAGCTTAATTTTTTTTTTACCATATGTCTACAGGTGTTGTCATCTTTAGTAATTTTTTTCAAATAAAAAAACTGATAATAACTATTGAAAAATTGCGATGTTCACATCTGCCCCCTGTTCACATGCGCCCCCATCTCCCCTATATACTAGAAAAGTATGAATGGAATACCATAAAAGTTTAAAGATATATTAAGCCTAAGTAATATCAAATATTGCTATACTGTATAATTCTTTTTTTAATCTTAACCTAAACTGTTTATGATGAACTTAATTCGGTACTGCCAATAAAAGTAGTGATTATTTAAACTTCATTTGGTATTTCATAAAAATAAATTCATCGTAGTAATAATCTTTTCTATTTACAGCGTACCTAAAGCAAATTCCTTGTTCAAAGTTTAAACTTGGCATTGTGCTAAGCGCGGTTAGAAAGGAGGTCGCAAAGTTGCGACGCCGCTTGGTCCGTTCAGCGATTTTCCAGATAGGTTTTTAATTAACTTTTAAAGACATGGGAGAAGGGTTGAGAGATCCAATCAATGCAAACTAGTCGAAAATTCTACATTATTTATGTGATTCATTCTAATTAAATTAGTCAGTTTATAACAATTTGATGTCTATTTCTTTTTTCGCTACTGGGCATTATATAACATAAATGTATCATTAAAAGTTGTTATCCTGTCTTTAAAAGCCGATGGTATATCCAGTACGCTAACCCTGTCCTTATGTATGTCCAAACCGTTCGTGTCTTTAAGGGTTAATATCTCGGCTAATTAGAGACTTTTTTTTTCGACAATAATTATCGACAATGCTTTTATACATCTTCTGCGATAGGTACCTCCAGCACTCCTCAACAGCTTTGCTGAATGCTCGAAATTCGAAATTTGTGTGTAACGGAAAAATGCGATTTTATCAAAAACTATGTGACCTACGGAAATCGCTATAGTTTTCCTCCAAGGTTTAAATTAACGTCTACTACTTCTAATTTTTTTCATAATTTTAGTTTCAGTTGATTTGGAAATAAAGTGGGCGGAACATGTTTTTGCACTACATTTTCGACGATATCTCTGAAAATATAATACGTAAAATTAAAAGGAATGTACTTTTGAGGTCAGCGTTACGAATGCTTTCACAAAGAAAATATTACACAATATTACATAATATTACACAATATTCTACAAAGAAAATATTTTTTAAAATCAAGTAACTTAAATAGCCCCTCTACGTTTTCCCTAAATATATTTTCGAATGTTTAATAATCTGTAAATATGTGAGTCAAAGGTCTGTATTGCCTTCAATAGAGTCAGCAAAACAAATATATAACAAATATATGCAAATGAAACTTGTGGTGAAATACAATGAATAGAATAATCAGAATATAGGATGTAATATTACAGAATAGCGTCTGCAAAAAATAGCTATGCGGAAAATGGTTCTAAGATTATAAAATACCTTCATACCAATAGCGTTTGAATTTTTATTAGTTTTTAATGATAAATTCAGTCTTTCACAAATCGGTTAAAGTAATGAAAAAAAAATTACCGTTAAACAAAATTAATGCTCATTCCATATATAATACCCAATATACTTAAAGTGCTGTATTTTTGTTTCATGTGAATACAATTTAGATGATATTAAATTCCTCAGTTAATACTATTGAATGTCGGCCAATGTTCTGTTATTCTTTTAAGGAGAATTCAATGTAGGTTACCGTTACATAAATCTATAGAATTTCAATTTAAACAATTAACTTACTTTTTTAACCGATAATTTTTTCAAGGGCAAGGTTATCAATTCGAGGTGTATATACATATTTTTTGTACGTTCACCCATTATTCTGAACCTACACTGTAAAAAAATAAAAAATAAAAAATAAAAAAAAATATATATATATATATATATATATATATATGTAAAGTTACTAAGGTTTTTCTGGGAAACTGGGATTCCTACAACTTTTTATGTAACGGCAACAACAAAAATTCCTGTAACAGCGTCTGTTACCAGAGTAACTTTACAGATTTTTTTTTTACATTGTACGCAAGAGTTCCTTGTTGATTTTTTTTAAATTTGAAATGTGATTCTCTGGAAATGGTCACGTTTGAATTCCAGTACTTTTTTATAAAAGTGAAAAAAAATATATATTTATCCTCATTCTGTTGTCCGTTAGCCGATTGCGAATGTCTAGGTTAGATGGATGCGAAAAGCCCGTCTCTGCCGATGTACAACAGAACTGTGAAAATGCGTCTATTTTTTAGGGTTTAGTACATTTAATGAAACCCTATTCGGATCACTCACGTGTCTGCCTGTCACAGTTCCCGTTCTCGTAAACTGTGAAAATTACAGACTTGAAGCTTAATTATATCTGACTTATATCTTGATATCTCCGATCACACGGCAAATCATAATATATTTTAAATAAGAAAATTTATTTTGATCTCTTTCGTGCAGCCTTTATGTTCCCCGTGGTAAAGAATCTGCTTACTAATTGAAATTTTCCCGGATCAAATCCCGGGGTCGGAGATTGAAAAATTTCCAAAGTAATAGACTTCATTATGTGACAGATACAATATTACAGAATTTTCGTATATATATGTGTGTGTGTAATATGTATTGCCATTTTAAAGTCAAAAGTTGTAAGATAAATTATGAATGACGTTTTTAATTCAAGAAAATGTTAAATTGACTACATCAGGGATGCAAGCACTGCGACGCAAATGGCTGTTTTTCACCACTGAATTTTAATGGTATTCTTCGCCTTACTCTATCTCTGTCATTAAATAATCCGAGGAGTATTATAAAAATTTAGTGGTAGCAATCATAAATTTGTGGCGCTTGCATCCCTGCTGCATTTCATTGTCTGATTGATTAATTAAAAGAACTTTCGTATATATATATATTTTGATAATTTCAAGGGTATTGTTTTATTTAGCGAAAATGAAATCACGTAATTAAATATGCTTTCGAGATATACAACATATGCTGTTTCAATTGTTTAGAAAGCAGTTCTTGAATTTCTTTTAATTTAATTAAACAATATCTTCTTTTCCATGTATGTTTTTATTGAAAAAATTTAAGGATTATAAATTAATGATTTGAATTTATTAGTTTAAGAATAAAGTGTTTTGAAAGAAATATTAAATGAAATATTCTATACGATCTTCGGTCACGTTTACCCACTTGTTTATATTTTTTATGTATGTTCATCGAATATTCCGAAACTACGCAACCAATTCATGAGTTTTTTTTTAATTAAAAGATGATACTCTCGTAGTAGCCTTGTTTAAATTCCATCAAAATTGCCTCAGTAATTTTTTATAAATTACCAAAAATATAAAAAATAAACATAATTCAAATATTTCATTTTCAACGATTTCCATCAAAGATAGCTCTACGTCACTTGATGAAAATCGTTGAAAATGAAATATTTGAATTGAATAATTGAATAATTCAAAGAGTATCCTCTTTCATATTAAAAAAAATCTCATTAATCGGTTGCGTAGTTTCGGAGTAATCGGTGAACATACATAAAAATACAAACAAGTGGGTAAGTGTCATCGAAGCTCGCACAGACTACTTCATTTAATATTCTTTTAAAACACTTTATTCTTAAACAAATAAATTCAAATCGTTAATTTATAATCCTTAACGTTTTTAAATAAAAACACAGATGGGGTCTGTATTAAATTTAATATTTAAATTATTAAAATTCGAAGATATTGTTTAATGAAAAAAAAAAATAAATAAATAAATAATCAAGAACTGCTTTCTAAACAATTGAAACATCTGTTTGAAGGTAAAGTGACATTATTGCGATTATTTAACTTTATAATACGGTTTCGTTTCAAGGATTAATGTAGGGAAAACTATATAGCAATGTAAGTTGGGTTTTTTTTCCGGTTAAGAAGTTTGTAATTAGTTGGAGTTTTTTATCCTTGTACGAGTTTGTTTACTGTAAGACAATACCTGCAAATTTTAAATCCCTTTAATCATATCTTAAACTAATAATTCTATTTATAATTTCATAAACTGAATTTTATAATAACATATATTTATATTAAAAATACAAAAAAATATAAAAAAATTAATATTATGATTATATGTATTTATGATTATATATATATATATATATATATATATATATATTTCATTACTTTAAAATGCAAAAACAACATAACTCATAAAAGAAGGTGTATATCTGCAATATTTAACTATAAAAAACTTTTAAAAGGACAAATAAAAGACAGATAAAAAACAGAAACATAGGCAAAAAATAGTCTGTTCGTCTTCAGTGGGAGGACAGACTTAACCTAACTCCACCCCCACTGTTAAAAATCTGCAGGTTTCTGAACACACGTCCAACCTGCACCCAATACAGAAAAAAAATCGTCAATTCAATAACTAAATTCAAAAAAGCTAAAATAAACCAAAATTAAGCAAAAATAAATAAATAAATAAGTAGTGTAGATAAAGCATAATTTAAAAACCTTTAATAAAATAAACTTTTAGAAAAGTACTTAAAAATTAATAATTTAAATGTAAACAAATTAACATGTATGAATGCAGATGAGCGTGCACCCTCCCATACCTGCAAAATGAAAAACTTTTCAATAACATGAAAAACAGCAATACCTGTATAATGTTCCTCACCTGTTAACAATGAACAATTAATTTTTCTTCCGTATCCATAATAAATAAAGTGCACGATACAAGCATTAATAAACTAAATTTTTATGCTATATTTTATCAATTTGCTATCTAAGACAGTGAAAGTATACTTTTTTCATGATTTCAATTTTATCTAGCATTGCAATGCACAATATAATAATCCTTCACTGATTGTTATTATTATAAAATTGTTTCTCAAAAAATTGTTCGTTCTGGAGAAATTTGGATAACATATTTAGAATTAGGAATATTAAATCTGTACACTTTACATATTTAGTTTGCAAGGAGGAAATTTCTTTATTTTTTTTTTATTCCAGCCTGACCAGCGGTATTCGAAACACTTCTGTGGTTTCAAACTAAAAATTTTCTATTACAGTTAAGCCTGCCGCTTTTAATTAGCACGTAGAAAGAGTTTTCAGAGTTTAGTCATATATGGATTTCTTGCTTTATAATTTGCATTCAAGTCATATATTTCCTGTTCGTGTTGAACTATTTTAAGTAATTGTTTTAAAAAAAAATTCTACTTCTTTCAGACTTTTAAAATAAAATTAGCATTTTCCGAAAATAAAAGAAATATACAAAATTTGTGCAAAACCCATAATATAATTAATTATTCGTATTTCAAATTTGTGTTTTAGAAATTTGACTTAAAAAAAATTATTTTACAAATTGTTTTATATTACAGAAAATTAATATTAACTGAATGAGAGATTGACAAAGATTTTTTTTTTTTTTTTTTTTTTTTTTTAAACCTCGAAAATCTTTTATTATTTATATTTATTACGTTTGAAACAAACGTTACTTTAAAAAAAAGGGGGGGGGGTGTCATTATTACCATTAAATTTATTTTTACACATTTTAAAAATTTAAACAAAGTTTTATCAAATAAACTCTAATTATGATTATTATTATTATTTACAAAAAAGAAACTTTACTACCCATTTTAAATTGAATTGTTTGGAGTTGATAAAAAGGAAATACATTGGAAAATTCTTCAAATAGAAATTTTAAGACTCTCTCATAAAATTATTGCGTATTTAAGCCCAAATCTGTTGTACAAAAACAAATAATCGGTAAAAGCCATCTGCTTTCGAAATCGTCTGCCCATGACCACAGAAAAATAAATAATAGAAAACATGGGAAGCAGTTCACTGTTTATAGAACATCGCCACGTCTACAACACTTCTTTTAAGATAAGAGAAATGACGTCCGCCATGATACACGGATATTAGAACGCAGATGTAAGTCTTATTTAATTTAAATATTTTATTCGTGAATTGTATATTATGAGTTAAATAGTTTTATGTTATATTAGTAGGAGACTGATCTGCAATTGTTTTTAGAAGCAAAATTTTCTGATTAGTTACTGTAAAATAACTCAATCTGCCGTCGCTAAGGAAAAAAAAAAAAAAAAAAAAAAAAAAAAAAAAAGCTGACGCAGAGACTGATTCATGGCTACATTCATAGTGGAATGAATGTAAATATTAATTTGAAGTTACTTGAGATTAAAAATGTGTTGTGACAGTGATTTGAAATTTTTTTCGGCTTCTTTATGTTTAAAGATTTACTAACACAGTATTCATCGTCATTGTTATTTTGGAGTTAAATATGATATTCCATAATTATGATATTACGAAATTGTTTCAATTTAGAAATTAATATTATACTGAGAAAATGTGTTTTTACATATTATAATAGTGAAACTTTTGAAAGTTTTTTTTTTTCATTGCTAATAATATTTTATATTAGTATTTAAAATTCTCAATCTTCATACGAATGTTTTCAGATTTAACATTTGCCAAAATTATAAAATAATAGGAATTCCTTATAACATATGGAAAGATTTTTGAGAAATTGTTAGATCTAATAATGCATTTAATCCACCTATTGTAGTTTGTTGTTGTTTAATAGTACAATTATAAATATTAATTATTTAGTGTTTTTCAAATTGGTATATTTATTTTTTAAAATTGTTTGTAAGCCTTTTTTTAGGGTTTCGTTCATCTGACGAAACCCTATTCGTCTCGCTTCTTTTCCTGTCCGTCACAGAGCCCGTTCTCAAAAACTATACACGTTGCACACTTGACATTTTTTGTACTTATAGCTGAACACCTCATATTAAACGAAAAATCATAAAATTTGGAAAAAGTCTTAAATTTAACCCTTGGGGGTCTCACATGTGTATTTTAAACAATTCCATCTAAGCGAGTCCCTAATTAGGTTCAATGCATGAAATTCTGCAGACTTATAGCTGAATACCTGATACAATAAGACAAATCATAAAATTTTGAAAAAAAGTTTTATATTTAACCCTTCGGGTTTCCAACTTGTGTATTTTAACCAATTTTTTTCTAACAGAGACCCTAATTAAGTTAGAGAAGTGGAATTTTGCATTATTATTGTTAAACACATGAGCCCACACAGCAAAACATAAAACTTTGAAAACATTTTATATTTAACCCTTTGGACTCCAATTTGTGTATTTTCAGCAATCCTTTATAACAGAATTCCTAAATAAATTAGATGCATACAATTTTGTATTCTCATAGCTGAACACCTCAGACCACACGACAAATAATAAATTTTGAAAAACTTTTATATTTAACCCTTTGGACTCCAGTTTGTATATTTTAAGCAAATATATTTAACAGAGCCCTTAGTTGAATTGGGGACTTGAAATGTTGCATACTTATATCTGAACACCTCAGATCATACGACAAATAATAAATTTCGAAAAAGGTTTATATTAACTCTTTGGATTCCAACTTTTGTGTTTTAATCAATTCTTTTTAACAGAGCCCTTAATTCAATTGGAGACTTGGAATACTGGACTCTGAACAATTCAGATCACACGACAAATAATAACTTTCGAAAAACGTTTTATATTTAACACTTTGGACTCCAGCTTGTGTATCTTAAGCAATTCTTTCTAACTGAGCCCATATGTAAATTGGAAATTTGAAATTTTGCATACTTATAGCAGAACACCTGAGGGCAGGCCACAAATCACAAAATCTTAAAAAAGTCTTACATTTAACCCTTTGAACTCCCACATATATACTTTAAGCAATTCTTTCTAAATGAGCCCCCATAATTAAGTTGGAGACATGAAATTTTGCATACTTGAACACCTGAGACCACACGACAAATAATAAATTTCGAAAAAGTTTTATATTTAACCCTTTGGACTCGAGCTTGTGTTTTTTAATCAATTATTTTTAACTGAGCCCCTAATTAAATTAGAGACATGAAATTTTGCATACTTATAGCTGAACGGGTCAGATCATAAGACAAAATATAAAATTTTGAAAAAGTCTTATATTTAACCGTTTGGGCTTCAACTTCTGTATTATAAGCAATTCTTTCTAACTGAGCGCTAATTAAGCTGGAGACGTGAAATTTTGTATACTTATAGCTGAACTCTTGTGATAATACGACAAATGATAAAATTTTCAAAAAGGTCTTATATTATTGACTCCTCTGGGCTCTAACTTGTGTTTTATAAGCATTTTTTCTAACTTAGCCGTTAATTAAGCTACAGCGAGGTAGGTTGAAGGCTCCGGGAGGGGGGGGGGGCTTCAATTTTCATGTGATATATCATTTGACTACCCTTTGGCCACTCTTTCATTTTATGCACCATACTTTTTCATATTTTATTTCCACTTTTTACTGCCAGGAGGGCTTTCTTATTTTAAGTTTTTTTGGGTCCAAATTCTTCGACTAATATAAGTGCGAATAGGTTCAAAAACGGAGCTTTGTCGGGCAGATTTGTTTAGAATAGAGTGAACTCCACAGTTGTGAATTGTACAGCAAACATATTTTGCAAAAGGATGGTATTTTGAAAGAAATATTAAACGAAACCCTCTGCGCGATCTGTGATCACACTTACCCACTTGTTTCTGTTTGTGACTTTAATCGAACATTTAATTGTAGACATTTAATTTACTACGTAATGTTTGTAGAATATAGATAAAAAGATATACTGGGTCACGCAAAGAATTGGATGCATTGCCGTCTATAAATTATAATTTCTGGAAATGTGATTTCAGCAGTTTTAAGAGTGTTTTAGTTTGAATTAAATTTTATCTAATTAGTGGCCTGTAATAAAAGTTCTAGGTAAACTACAGGGTTGTACTAAAGTATTCAAGTATGTTTCGATATATTAGTATAAATTGCTGAATAAGAATTTCAACCTGTTATGCGTTTTCTTGCTAAACTAAATTTTCTCATAATATAGTATATATATCAATCTACAGATCAAATACAGGACTGTTCAAAAGAATTGGAAAACATATTTGGATATGGATGGTAACTGCTGAAATCAGGTTTTCAAATGTTTTATGCATTTTCTAAAATGTTTACTTAGTTATCTTATTTACGTTATTTGCGTAAATTACGATGTCTTGTTAAAACATTCGGGGAGTGTTGGAAAGTGTTTTAAAATCTATGCTTAACGGATTGTTTTTCTTACTTGTTTTTTCTATTTCCCAGATCAGTCTTTTCCTATAAAACATACCAAATATATTTAGCTCATATTCACAAGATACAATATACACGGGAATAAAAAATTTAAATAAATATGGCTTATGTCGTTCAATATATAAGAGTTGGATTAATATCCGTTAGACTCCATGTTCGTATTTAATAAAGCCATGACAAATCACAACACATTAAAAAACTTACACATTCTTAATATCAAGCTTTAATTTAAGATCAAGCTTAGAACATAACAAAGAAAGATATGAGTTGATAAGCATTGTTTTTTAAGTTGAAAAATTAAAAATATTTTAGAAGAATACGGCTTTAAAATAGTGATATTTTGCTGAAAAGATAAGATTTTATATTTCAAACAAAACTTTATTTTAAAATTCACCACAGTGTATATGACAATAATCATCACAGTATTAATACTTGAAAAATTTTCAAGAGAGAAACATTCGCCTTGCATACAATATTTCAAATGAAAATCAAATTTCAAATTAATAGCTTAACAGGCGCAAAGGCCAACATAGTGAAAACGATTCCATGCCGGGACTCGAACCCGCGCCATTAGTATAGCGCACTGACATTCTGCCGACTAAACCACATGGAACGATACCCAGCCTGGAAAATTTCTCCCTATTTCATGTTGGCAAGGCTACAAACGCAGCACAAGATGGAATATTTATCGTGATCCAACGACTTGGGGCAAACACGAAACTTAATTAAATCCAGCATCGATTGAAACTATATCAATACTTGGAAATTTTTCAGGAGAGAAACATGCGCCTTGCATACAATATTTCAAATTAAAATTGCCTTTTAAGCAATTAATTTGAAATTTGATTTTCATTCGAAATATTGTATGCAAGGCGAATAGTTCTCACTGGAAAAAATTCCAAGTATTAATATAGTTTCAATCGATGCTGGATTTAATTAAGTTTCGTGTTTGCTCCATTTCGAAAGCTCACGATAAATATCCCATCTTGTGCTGCGTTTGTCGCCTTGCCAACATGTAATAGTGAGAAATTATCCATACTGGGTATCGTTCCATGTGGTTTAGTGGGTAGAATGTCAGTGAGCTATACTGATGGACTGGGTTCGAGTCCCGGCATGGAATCTTTTTCATTATGTTGCCCTTTGCGCCTTTTAAGCAGTTAATTTGAAATTTGAATTTCATTTGAAATCATCACAGCGTTTATGACAAGTTCGTCACAAATGGCACATATTTCACAAATTGGTCACAATGTGACTTCAAAGCATTGTCGCATTCGTCACAGGATCCGCCACAAAGTTAATGCCAAAATAGTCACAAATGACACACTTTTCACAAATTTGTCACACCGTGACTTCATAGAGTGGTCACAATGTGACGTCACAAACGACCTCTAAAACGGCCATAACGACTTCGCATTTTAGTCACTATGACGTCACATTGACGTCACCATGCCTTACGGGTATATTTATAAATATTCATTACGGTTCTGAAACTTGGTGTATATCTTTGTTTATATTGTTTTTGTTGTTTATTGGCATATTAAGCCTAAGTGCTTACAAAAATGTTTTGCATAAATATGTTACGATATATATCTAGATAAAAATTATGAGATATTATAAATGTAAAAACAAGATAGGAAAAAACATGTGTCGTTGCTCATGCCGACAGTCCACCGCAATTTAATGAATATGTTCCTTTTTGTAAATTTAATAATATAGTATATAAAATAGATTGCTTAACTTGACAGCAGAGTTATGTAGGGCAAACAGAAGGAGAATTACATATTAGAATTAATCAGCATAGATCAGATATTTGTAATGATAATAAGAAATGCCCCACTTTTGAGATTTTACATTTTAGAATTCATAGTTTCAGTAATATTAATATTCAAATTTTAGATCATGTTGAAGTTAAAAGTGATAGATTGGATAAAGAAAATGATTATATGTTACAGTTTAGAACAATATATCCCCATGGTTTGAATACATTGGTTAACAAAGTTAATTTAATAAAAGTTCGTAATGTATATGATTTATTATACAGGGTGTCCAGCGATTAAGACCCTGATTTCAAAATTAAGTATCTCAAAAACAAAGATCAGTAGAATTATGCGGTAAACGGTTTGTTTATTAGCTAAGCTGTAAAAATGTTATACAGAAGTTTCAAAAATTAGTTGCAAAAACCGCTAACAGATGACGCTGTAATCGCAATGCCTATAAATTGTGTTTTGAAGTCCAGAGCACTAGTGTCTCATTCCTAGATGGCTTCCTATGGAAGAAGGAAAATTGGGAAAGACCACTTTTTCGTTGTGGTGGTGTGCAGAAGTGGAGAGACTTCTGGTCACAGAATTATTGCATCAGCTTCAATTTAAAAAAATTTCAATTAATAGAATTTTCAATAAAAAGTTTAGCAATCATTATATAAGAACTTATTAAAATATTTTATTTGGATGATGTGCAAAAGCGGAGCCATGTGTTGACAGAATTGAGATTTGTTTCAAACTTTGTTACAAGCTACTTCGGTCCGGATACCAGTATCTCTGTGGTATGCCTTTTCTCTCTTAATTGGTAGATCGTAGAATCGAATCCAAGTAGACGATGATTTGAAAAAAATGGAAACTTTATTTTTTAATATTTATTTAAACAGTAAAAAAAGTTTGAATAAAAAAATCTAAAGTTTCTGGTTTTAAAATTTAATTAAGCTAAAAGAAACCCCTTTTTTAAAAATCATTGAGCATTTATAATAATGATTCATACATCACTTTTTTTTAAATTGTAGACAATAGTTTGAATGAAAAAATACAAAGTTTCTATTTTTAAAAACTTAATTAAGTTAAAAAAATAATTTTAATTTAAAAAACTCATTTTCATTTTTTTTTATCATTGAGCACAGAAATATGGTGCAGCTTCTAGCGATAGGATCCGAAGTGTTGGAAAGGATGCAGCATCCAAAATACTTTTCCTTTGACGTTGATGATATGACTTATCATCAATTCCTTTTAAAAAAATAAATAATTTAATGCATAATTTCTGTCTCTAAAACTTTGTCCACAAAGAAAAGAAATATATGTCTTGTGCTAAAACCAAAGTATTGTGCCGTGATTTAAAAATAAATGAAATGTGCAAAATTACTTTTTTATTCATAATAATTCAGGTATAAACAATAATACCAAAATATTATGAAGTGATTTAAAAATATAAAAAATAAATAAAAAGTACAACATTATTTTTCTAAATAAGCATTTTGATTTAAATAATTATATGGCATTAAAAATTGAATTTAATAAAATAAATAAGTTCTTATATTTTATATAAGAACTTATTATAATATTTATTATATATAATATTTTAATAAATTTCTAAACTTTCTATTGAAAATTCTATTAATTGTAATTTTATAAAATTAAAGTTCATGCAATTCGACTTTGAAAATCTGTTTACCAATATACCTATTGATTGCCTTTATGATGTTTTAGTAAATATTTTTGATTTAGTTTGTTTAAATGAATAATTAAATATTAATAGAGATTTATTTTTAAGTTTATGCCATTTCTGTTTTTATAATAATTATGTAAGTTTCGACAATAATACATTTAATCAGATTTGTGGAATTGGAATGAGGACTAATTATTCTAGTACAGCAGCTAATTTATTTTTGTTTTATTATGAATTTAAGTATACAATGAAATATAATAAATCTTTAAAAGTCTTTAGGTATATTGATGATATTTTGGTTTTAATTTTGATTTTACTAATGTATATGGCAATGTTTATCCAAATTGTTTAAAGTTGAATAGGGCAAACTGTGATGATTACAATGCAGAATTTTTGGATATTTCCTTTGAAATTATTGATATTAAATTAATTTTAGATTTGTATGATAAAAGAAATTGATTCAAATTTTTGACAAGAAGTATGCCACATTGGTTTTCTAATTTCCATAAAAAAATTTACATAAATATTATAATTAATCAAACAATTCGTTTCAATAAAATTTGTGGCAAATATAGTAATTTTTATAAACAAATTTTTTTAAGTTATTGGCTAATCTTTTTTTTAAAATAATAATTATCCTATAAAGTTTTTGAAATATGATTTAAAGATAGTTTTAAAAAGTGAGTGGCAACATTGTGGTTTGGCGGTTTGAGCGACATGTGATGGCATCCTTCCTGAAGATTCTAAATGAAAGTTGCATTCTAAAGTCTTGTTCAAAGAACTAATGTAGGTTGATGTATAGAACCGATGGAGGAATGCAGACTCGGAATTTCTAGTTTTTGAAGTTGGATACGGAAGAAAAATTAATTGTTCATTGTTAACAGGTGAGGAACATTGTACATGTATTGCTGTTTTTCATGTTTTTGAAAAGTTTTTCATTTTGCAGGTATGGGAGGGTGCACGTTCACCTGCATTCATACATGTTAATTTGATTACATTTAAATTGGTAATTTTTAAGTACTTTTCTAAAAGTTTATTTTATTAAAGATTTTTAAATTATGCTTTATCTACACTACTTATTTATTTATTTATTTTTGCTTAATTTTGGTTTATTTTAACTTTTTTGAATTTAGTTATTGAATTGATAATATTTTTTTTCTGTATTGGGTGCAGGTTGGACGTGTGTTCAGAAACCTGCAGATTTTTAACATTGGGGGTGGAGTTAGGTTAAGTCTGTCCTCCCACTGAAGAAGAACAAACTGTTTTTTGCCTGTGTTTTTGTTTTTTACCTGTCTTTTATTTGTCTTCTTAAAAGTTTTTTATAGTTAAATATTGCAGATATACACCTTCTTTTATGAGTTATGGTGTTTTTGCATTTTAAAGTAATGAAATATATCTTTGTTGCATTTGATATGAGCTGCTATTAGCGCCAGTTGTGCAGTAATGTTTCATTAATTATATATATATATATATATATATATATATATCCAAAAATAGAGTTATATATATATATATATATAACTCTAATGACTGCTGGTAGTTTAAAGATTTATACAAGTTATCTAAATTTCTAAAAATATAATATTTTATGTCAAATATTAAAAATCAATATATGTAGTCATGAATTTTATTAGTTATTTGAGCACTCTGCAAACATCATACTCCTTTTATACGAACTTTTTATCAACTTTTACAAAAGAGGATATGCATATTTTCCTAATAACTTGCGAAACGGAAAACGAAATCCATTATAGCTTTTTAAATATTATTTAAATTTACAGTTCATATTCTGTCAAAAATCTGAAGTTTCCATGTCCGTGAGATATCTATATACTGCAAAATATGCTCATTAAAAATACGAGAAAGTTATATATATATATATACATTTTAAATCTTTATGAAATTTCTTGAAGCAGCAGGTTCACTATCGTAAAAAAATAAAATACAATACAATAAAAAATCATGATATTTTAGTATAATTACGCGAATAAATATATATTTGTTTTAGTCATATATTTTCATAATGCGTATTACTTTTACAGTATTTAAAAATATTTTAAAGAGGTTTTACTTCCTTTAAATATTAAATAATATCGGAATAGTTTTCTAGAAACGATAAAATAAAGTATATTCCAATAAATATTTTTGTTCCAAATTTTGAAAAAAAAATATTATACGACATAGTTATGAAGCTTAAAACAAATTTAATTATCAATCTGCTTTCTTTTCTTTTCTTTTTTTTTTTCTTTCTTTCTTTTTTTTTTTTTGATAAAATAGGGAACATGGAGGTACTTCGAATGTCCCACACGCCTCAGAATCTGGGGAACTGTTTTGAGAATAAAATTTTGAAATGTAATTATTTAATAACCTTCCATATTAGGTGTTAAATGTCTTACAGTTTTATCCCCTTCCCACGATGACTTTAAATTTTTTCTTCTGCCTGAAGTATCAAATGCGGCTCTCCGCTAACTGATTTGATGCATGTTTTTAAGTTTACCATATTTTAAGGTTGTGTTTCGAGTTATAGAGAGCTTGTCGGCCTCTGTATTCACGCAAATATAAGGGGATCTTTTCTAGGCGATTTTGTAACATGACATTTAATTTTAAAAAATCGTTTTTTCTTCATATTACACCTTTTTTCTAGTCGATTAGATATTTAAATATTTACAAAATGATTCTTTAGGAGGCATCTCTGTAATTACCTGTCACTTCAAAATAAAGTTACTATCCCTGTCGCTTCCAGTGATGCTGCTGTAATCGAATCTGTTGTGAACTTATCACTTTATCTGTTTTTACAGCAAATAATGTTGAATATAAATATATAAAATCTTCCAATATCATAGAAAAATGAATCAAGAAAACTCTGAAGTAGACAACTTCTAGTCGAAGAATTAAATTAAATGTTTTTTAATGATAAAATCGGTGAATATGAGTTACATATGTACGTTTTATCGGAGTAAAAATTATGCATAGGAAAAAATACCCGTTTAAAATATTGTAGAATGTTCAAAACATTATTTTATACGTAAAATTCATGAAATTTTAAAATTTATTCACGGGAATCAATAACTGAAGAAATTCGAAGTTTAGCATAGTTTTATTCTCATATTTCGTATAAACCTTGTGCGTATTGCAAAAAACAGTAAAAGAAAAAAAATTGCTCCTCCTTTTTTCGGACAAGAAAATGTGAGTCGTTATTAAATTATATTAAATATAGTCCCCTCATAATCATAATGCATTAGAAAATAATAAAATGTTTAACAAGAAATTCATGTTTAAAGTATTATAGAATGTTTAAGAAATTATTTTGTATTTGAAATGCTAGAAATTCTAAAATTTATTTAAATGAAACTTGGCAAAATTCGAAGTTTTGCGAATTTCAACGAATTGTAGTATTTTAAACTTTTTAAACAATTGACAGGCATTTCAATTAGCATTTTATTTCATGGAAAGAAATATTTAGGGACGCATTTTATGTATGTTTTCACTTTCAAATATTCTGCATTTTAAATGGGACTATCATATCTTCTCTTTTTTTAAAACTGGATATGTATATTTTAAGTAAATGCTTTCAGGTTTTTTTTTCTTTTTTGAGACATTTTGAATTTTATTCAAATTAACATCTTCCATTATGTCCTGGCAAAAATTTCAAATTTGAATGTCTGTCAGATACAGTGTCAATGAAGGCCTACATATGGGCATACTCCGAAAAATCTGAAAAAACTATAGAATGTTCTTCTGATGAGGATAAACATGTTTATAAAAAAAATTCGGCTTAAACTCAATAGAGTGTCTATTTAAAAAAATGCTGAAAATTTCGTTATTTGGCGATTTATCACCGGTTGGCAATGGAATAAAATTAAAAAAAATATTTTTTTTCTTATATGAAATACTCTTTAAGATAAAAATGTTTCATGTTGAACTTGTTTAAATAAATTTAATTTAAATAAGTTTAGTTTTGTAAGATTTAATTTGTTTTAACTACATTTTTGTCATATATATATTGATAATGAAAGTTAACTAAGAAATTTTATGAATTAAAACAAATTTTAAATTAATTAAAAAAGTTTTCAACACCAAATTAAGTCCAGTTGAGCACAGTCGATTCAACTTTGTTGCTATGGAAAAAAAAAATTCCGATATTGAAATGTATAACTGAAGCATTCTTCATATGGCCTTTATTTTGGAATACACTTAAATATATGACAATATTTTTATATATGATATCATTTTATACTGATAAAATTAAATAACTGCAGCAGCAACCAACAAAAATGTAATACAAAAATATATCTATTAAACTCTCTCGTAGTTTAAGTTTAAATTTATTAAATACTATTTACACACAATCCAAAAATCAATTAACATAATTAAATTTTCAGGTGCATTAAAACAGTTTGGTTTTGGCGAGGAAAAGTGCTGCTCGCCACATCGAGTGACACTTTCGACTGTTCGAGACAAATACTCGAAAGTGTCTTATTTTTTTACAGACTTTCTGCTATAATTACACCGCTAAATTTGACTCATCCTTTATTACATACATAATTAGTTTAATTAGTGTATTTTACAAAGTTTTCTGAGTATGCCCGGTAAGGGTACCTTCCTTTTAAGTATTATACAGGTTAACACATGATAGACAAACTGCTCATGAAACATTAAATTTATCCTGTTCCTGTAAGAAATTTTAAGTAATGAGATGTACATTGTTATATTTAATCATTGAATTTAAGTTACAATGCGTTTTGATTAATTCCAAAAACATTACATGTATTTAACAATTAAAAAATATGTTAAGAGATAGAAACTAGAATCTGTAAATTACAAAAACTCTTATTTCTACGTTTTTGTTTTAGAAAAAAATATATTTCAAACTAAGTTTTCTTTTTCAGCTTTTATTTTTGAAATTCTTCTTCAATCTTTTTATATCAATGTAAATTTGATTTCAATATACTATTACTTCTTTTCGATTATTTATAGAGTGGTTTAGATATAAATTTCCCTTTTCTAGAAAATAGTATTTCACATTTGATGTAATATATTTTTCAGGTTTTTATTTTTCAAAACATCTTTATGAAATGTACCCATTCAATTTCTTATTTCTTTAAAAAGCAGACTTTTTTTTTGATTTTGTACCTGTTTTTGCGCGGTATTATAAAAATATAATTAAAAACATAAATTGCTGTACACTTACGTAGGAAACTGTCATTCACTTCTCAAAATATATATTTGTCTTAAGTATATTCTTGTCCTAAAATGAAATACTTTAAATATCGTGTTCAACTGATTTCGTTGATTTTCATTAATTATTAATTTTGAGATTTCTACATGTGAAAGAAGTAACTCACATTCTTTTTAAGGTTATAAATAAAATTTAATTATGTAATTAGAATTTTTTTGGAATGTCTAAAGTATATAGGCTCTGATTTTAGTATAAAATTAGGGGATTTACCAAAATCATAAAAACAGAAAATAAAATCGATTAGTTTAGTAAAATACCTTATGTGCAAGGTAATTCAAGCTGCTTAACAATATTGTTCAAAAGGTATTCTGAAACGCATGTAATTCCACATTAAAATTTATGTTGAAAACGTATGCTCGACATTTTTCATTTGGCTCTATTGATGTGTTTTAAATTATTTTTAAAATACACAAATATTTAAATTAGTTGTTATTTAATGATGCTATAAGTACACTGCAATAACATTTATGTTATTTTACTTTAAAAAAATTTTTAATTTTAATACATTGAATTTATCTAATTATCAGTATTTTCGGTCACTAAAATCAGGCCTTCCCGTTTTTAGTGTTATGAAAAATTTGTAATTTACAAAGTTGAAAAGGTCTCCCAGGAATAATCTGCTTCTAAAGCTCAGTTTTTGAGCAGCCCAAAATGTTTCCCATTTCCTTGTTTCCTCTTCCTTGTCGTAATAAAATGGTTTTTAAAGAAAATAAAAGAAAATAAGAAAATAAAAGAAAATAAGTTAAACTGGTGTGAATGAATAAGAACAAAAAACTTCTTTGTTCTTATTTCTGTATTTATTCTGTAAAATTTGATGGTGTTTTAAGAAGTTTTTTGTTCTTAAAATGGTTTTTCTTACTGTTCTTTTTGACGGATTGTATCATATAAAAAAACATCAGTTATAAAATAGGTGTTCGTATAAAGCATTAAGTTTTATATCTTAATATCTATGCAGACTTTGTAATTAATTATAACGATTCCATAAATTCTTGTTTTAAATATATATATATATATATATATATATATATATATATATATATATATATATATTACCCTTTTTATTGATGTTTTAGTTCTTCTTGAAAACCACCAGAACGAGCCTGTTCAATGAAAAAAAAGAAGTATCTAAATATAGGCATTTCTTCTAAATCTACTCGTTGACATTCATTAAATAGAAACTCCTTTTCTGAAAGCAACGTAATAAAAAATGTCAATTTGACGAAAATACCTTGTCTTTCCGCATCTTTTAGAGATCATCTAAATATCAGTTCACTCTATCGCCCATATCTTTCTGATTTTCCATTATATTTGACTGGCTTTTTTACTAGTTTCTACAAAGAAATCTATTAAATCACGAAGAAATAAATATATTTTTTTTTGTCGTGCGCGCATGCACATTTAAAAGTATTTCATACAACGGGTCACATGTCATCGAATATTTAATATATTTACATTCCAATTGCACAATACTATTTCCATTACATTTTGTCAATTTTTTTAAAATTGGCATTAAATTTCGTAGAAAACCCTGCTTGATATAAACCAAAACATGTAAAATTACTTTTAAACTTAAAAAAAAAAAAAAAAAAAAAAAAAAAAGATCAAATCGCCACTGTTAAATTAGTAGTCAAACATAGTCTTCATAATCCTGAAATTCCCGAAAAATCCGACAAGTTATTCAGATTGTTGTATATTAGATCGACTTTAGATGTTCAACAAAATGCCAAAAATTGAAAGTGTTTGGTGATTAATGTCTATACAGAGTACATTCGATACAATTTTTTTTGACAGAGTTTATTACATTTAAATAGTTTTTTTCTTTACTGTATGACAATATTTAAGGTGATTGGGATTAAACTCCTTTATAATGTAAACAAATAACTTCAATTTTGAATATATTCAATTATATTCCGTATATGTTGAATATATTTTCAATTTTGAACTAGTAACTACAAAATAGAAATTCATTACTTATACTAAACTATCATTTAACAAAACTGCCAAATGCAAGATGTAATGCGAGATTCCAATGTCTACTTGCCTATCCTCCCTATAGATTAGACTGTAAAATGCTCTTAAATTCGAGAAATTAAAATTTGTTATTTGAGTATATTATAGTGTGATGCGATTAATTTTGAATTAGGAAGAAGTTTACAACGCATGAATCTGCTAGTTTACGGAAAGTCTGGGGTTTTGAGAATAAAGAGCGCGTGGAGCACAGACACTGAGAAATACTTTTGTCAACTCACATAAAAAATTTCCGTCAATGACGAATATCTGTTTTTTTTTATTACAGGGTGTAAAATAACGGTCAGTTGTAGAAAGATGGAAAAAATAAAAGTTGCGGACCTTGCATTCGAACCAGACAGTGTTACGAGACGAGCACGCTAACCATTGGGCTACAGTTGTACAAAAGGATAGGTCGAATAAAGCGAAATTTTTCAGATCAATTTCTAATAGCGAAGAAAAGTTGCCTTTTGTGTTAGAAGAATAACGCAAAAAAAAAATATTTTTGAAATCGGTTAATATTTTTAGGTCGCGTATTGCACATGAAATTTTGAAAATATGATAAAAAGTGACGATTTTTGAAATGAATGATGAAAATTAAAAAAAAATAATCAGAGTTGCTTCTAATAGTGCGTAAATGTCACTATTTGAAATTAGAATAATAACTCAAAAAATATTTAACCCTTAAATGCCTGATTTTTCAAAAATCGTTGTAATAATGTTTTTCGGCTTTCATTTTTTAAATAAATCATGGTAAAAATACTTAAAAAAATCATATTTTGTTTTAAGTATGGTATTCGGCTAAAAAAACAGTTTGTTACTAATCGGCAATACTGGTGTTTAATTGAAAAAATAATTCTCATTGATAAAATTCTATTATATTAAACACACAAGAATTTTAGGAACTATAGTAAGAAATAAATTTTACTTGCTCACTGCAGAACAAAATAGGGTATTTCGTAAGCTTCCAAATAAAACAAAAAGCAAGTAGCAACAATTGAAAAAATAAATCTATCTTTATTCTTAAACAGCACAAGTGTTGCCATCTACATGTTGAAAATCGATTTAATAATATTTTCAGAATGTATTTTATTGGTAACATTAGGCATTATAGTTTCAATATTATTCTAATGGTATTTTGGAGCCTATATTGGGTATGTTGCCGAAAAGCAACACCCGGCATTTAAGGGTTAAAATCGGTTAATATCTTTAGGTCGCTCATTGCATTTCTATCTTTGAAAATATGACCAAAATTGATTTTCTTGAAATTACACGATGAAAATAATATTCTACCATATATATATAAAATCCTAATGATACGAATTTATGAAACGGATATTATGAAACGACTGAAATGTAGAGAATTTTTGAAAATATCCTATGAAACGACTGATTATGTTTCACGGCAATTTCTCCTAAAATATGGAATATTTTGCGATGATATTAACACCAAAATTCCGTATTTATCCGCAGATCTCAAAACTGGTATTAGAATTTTTAAATTTGAATTAGTTTTCGAAATATTAACTTTTTTCTAATTTTTAATACTTTTCTCTAATGATGGCATCTCAAATTTTAATCATAACAGATATTTTTTTTTCATATTTTAGAAAAGGTTGTTATTTTAAACTAATTTGGCGACCAGTTTGGCCTCCCTTAAATGTATGCTATGAAATGCATCATGTTACTTTTATTCATAATTCAATTTGTATTCCATTATCATTTTATTTAATACAAAGCTTTTATTTAAAACTGAAACATTTAAAATAAATGTCTTTCACTTCTTTCGAACGAAAAGAAACGAAAAGAAAAATATTAGGCACAGATATCATATATGCAACAGGGTACCTAATTGGCACTAAAATGGCGTTATTTTGTCTGACATTGTAACCCGGCTATTGTTGCTTATTTATTAATAAAGGTTTATTTAAATTTATTTTCTTTTCATTTACAAAAAATGTTATAAATTGTTTTGTTCTATAGTTGTTAATTAAATTTTTATTTATTTATTGTTATTTCATATTCAAAATAACAGAAAATAATTTAAAAATACATATGCAACTGGTATTCGAAAACGAGGTTTTCGCCAAATTGTCGTAAAAAAAAAAATCACGCCATACCCGGTGCGTATATGATAATGCAACAAATCGTGACATTTAATTCCCACTTCAAAGCAATGTTTTAATGGTACTACTTCTCCCGTCAAAATATTTAAAAAATACGGTACTACTTAGTAATTCCGTCACTAATTTTGCGAAATTATATAAGTAGTCGAATTATACAAATTGACGTATTTTTATTTTAAATAACAGAACAAATAAATTAGTATAACATTAATAAAAAATACAAATAAAACGTCGAAATAAAAATCACTTGATAGCGTAAACACGTGTAACGTCCTTAAAGTCAAGTGGGTGTGACATTTGTGATCAACCATTATTGGCATTTAATCTTATAGTTTGGCGACAAATTTTTGGTCGTTGGGATAACCAAGTAGCACCGTTTTAATTTACCACACGAGAAAAAAAGTGCTAACTGGCAAGTAAAAAAAAAAAAAAAAAAAAAAAAAAAAAACTGTTGGTAAGATTTCCACCCGGCTAACATAAAAGTATCAGGAATACTTTGCGATTATGGCAACTTTTATGTAGTTTTGTTCGAAAAAATAATTTCAAAATGGAAACCTTTTTTATGAAAAGAGAAGGGATCTGCCCGTTGTTTATGGCAGTTACATGACTTGGACTATTATAATATAAATGATATAATGGCGATAGAATAATATTTGGCTACTTATCACACCTGTGGCTGGCTAACACTAAAATACCAAAATGGCCGCCAGGAATATGAAAAGCGAAGGGATCCGCCTGGAAATGTTAATGATAGTCACATGACTTAGGCTATTGTTATAGAGATTGTTTTAACTCCCGGGTGACAAAGACTCTGTATACTTAACTTATTTTACAAGTCGTTACAAGATCGCTACACGCTTTTACAGTATAATTCAATCTTCTCTAATCTTTTTAAAAACCGATCAGATTAACGTGCTTTTACATTCTGCAGTGTCTGAGCGGGGGTTGGTGAGTGTAGCTTGCAGGGGACAGAGCCCCCTATTATATACATGGTGCAATATGTTATCTATCGCCGACCTTTAATTTCTCAACCGTTGGTCGTAGAAATATACTTCCAATTACAAAAACATTTCAAAAGAAGTAAATATTCATGCTGTGGCATTATTTAATGTAAAAAATCAATTTTATAACAATTACGAAATCTAAATTTTTATACGGTCCCCCAGTCCCTATAGTTATATTTAGTAAAAGTTTACACATATCATGACACATATGACACAAAAAGTTTAACAGAGTTATTAAATTTCAAATTTTGAGATTTTTGCACATGATTTTGTCTTTTACTGAGGGATCAGTTAAAAGATGAATTGAAGTATTTCGAGATCAAAATCCGGGTGCTATGCCATTTTTACGGCGAAACCACCTTTAGCCGGTATCGCCAAATCGGGATATCACCGAAGAGGGTTATTTCATCTAAAAATCTGAGCTGACTGTTAGAGGTCGTATACAAAGCGAAGAATGAAATATTGAAATTAAACAGAAAAATAAATATTAATTTATTATAATATCGAAAGTAACCCACTATAAAAAATGAATACATAAAACACCGGAAACTACTAGAAATACTGCTCAAAGTGTTCTCCATTGGTGGCAATGGACAATGGATTGCTTGAAAGTACTGAGTCCTGGACACGTTAGACCATAGCAGGTGTGCAAACTGTGCGGCAATCAAGAATGATGCGCTGCTTCAGATAAACCATAGAAGTAGTCTCAGTCACATAGATTCATGCCTTGATGTCATCCCAGAGGTAGAAGTCCCTGGAACTTAAGTCCGGTGAACGCGGTGGCCACTCTACCGTACCACTATACCCAAGGATCTGTTGACCGAATTCGGTGGCCAGATACGCCCAGACGTTTGATATTTTATGCGGAAAGAGCTCCATTATGTTGAAACCACACTCGGCATGCATGTCGGAGAGCAACTCTTTAGTCACGTACCAGTCACGTACCGTGTTTTGTAGCAGATGCAGGTAACGATCGTCCATCAAGGTCCCACCCATCGTAGAAAATGGGTCCAACAATCTACTATCCCCAAACAACGCACTACATTTGTCGTACTGTCCGGGCGAGGTAGAGGTTTCCAGGTCGTATCATCCTTTTGATTGTCACACAGTTTGCACGCCTGCTATGCTCTAATGTGTCCAGGATACAGTACTGTCACGCATTCCATTCTGCATTGCCAACAATGGAGAACACTTTGAGCAGTACCTCTAGTAGTTTCCGGCGTTTTATATATTCATTTTTTATTGTAGATCGTTTTCGATATTATAATAAATTGATATTTATTTTTCTGCTTAATTTCAAAATTTCATTCTTCGCTTTGTATACGACCCCTAAAAGTCAGCACAAATTTTTAGATGATATCACCCTCTTCGGTGATACCCTGTTTTGGCGATACCGGCTAAAGGTGGTTTTGCCGTGAAAAGGACATAGCACCCGGATTTTTATCTCGAATTACTTTAATTCATCTTTTACCTGATCCTTCAATGAAAGACAAAATCATGTGTAAAAATCTCAAAATTGGAAATTTAATAACTCTGTCAATTTTTGTAGTACGGATGTCAAACTTTTTGTGTTATATGTGTTATGATATGGGTAAACTTTTACTAAATATAACTATAGGGACTGGGGAACCGTATAAAATGTTAGATTTCGTAATTTTTATAAAATTGATTTTTTACTTTAAATAATGCCCCAACATGAATATTTACCACCTTTGAAACATTTTTTGTAATTGGAACTCTATGTTTACGACCAATGGTTGAGAAATTAAAGGTCGGCGATAGATAACATATTGCACCCTGTATATATATACATATTTAGGCCTACAAAAATATGCAGACCGAAAGAGCGAGAACTTTGTGAGGTTTTTTGAAACCAAGTTCAATTTTTGTGCTCAGGATTACTCATAACTTAATGACTGGTCTACCTGCAAGGTTACTTCAACTCCCATAATTCACAGAACAAGCTGAGAGAGCATTTTGTCCGTCATTTATTGAAAAGCTCTGTGAAACAGTCACAATTTGCATTGCTTTCCAAATCTGTCTGAATCCCAATTCCCTTATTGTTCCCTTTCATCTGTGAACATTGACGATCACAGGTTTTTGGGATGTGCAGACCGCATTACGCTCAGAAACAGAGTGTATCACTTCCTCCAATTACTTTTAGTAATTGACGCGATATTGTTATTTGTCTTGAGCAGACACATTTCTCCTAGAATATTAGAATGATTCCTATTATGTCAAACAATATAGACGCACATGTCTACATGCGTATAAAACTCACTGTTTCGATTCATTGACAAGGTTTTCATTGGATTCATACAGTCTGAAAGTTCTGTTTGCAGTCATTAGTGAGGAATCAGCCCTCGATTACGGACAGCAAGATTCCCAGGACAGAAGCCTGTCGCACAGCGTTGAATATTTAAAGAAGATATATATTTTAAATCTTAATAGAAGTCATTTGTTTTATTAACTGACATTGTTGGGATATTGCAACTGATTAATTGAAATTTGACGACAAATAGTTTTACATAAGCACGTAGTTGCTTACACTGTTAAAAATCGGCAGCAAACTGTTTAATCATTTGACCTTTTTTGTAAATAACGGTTACTTGACCATATTGTTGATATATTATTACCATATTATTGACCATATTATAGTCACGATCATAAAAATATACGGTTAATAACTGTTATCTGAAAAAACGGTCGAATGACTGGGAAATTTGCTCAAATTTCTTAACTGTGAACCTTTTTTAACCTATAGGACCAGAAAATAATGCCGGCCCTATGCTTTTTCCATCAATATGTTGAAACAAGTATGTAAGAGGTAATTGAATGAAAGGCAAAAGGCAAATAAACCAATGAAATGGCCTGTCGGCATTTCTAAATTTCAAATAGCCCTTTATTTTCTATCCCGTATTGATAGACGTGCTATCACATCCAACTATAACGATTTCATCTAAGGAGATGTTCTTTTCAGATAGATATAAAACAACACTTGTAAAAATATATCTACCGGTTCACCGTAGTAGTTATATGACGACCAATGCATTTTGAACCCGGCTCCTGTATTGCAAAAATGTGGTATTTTGGACACTATTTTCCAAATTCGAAGTGCAATGAAGCGACCTAAAGATATTAAGCGATTTTAAATAGTTTTTATGTTATACTTTTAATTTTTAATTGTGACTTTTACGCACTATTAGAAGTATGACTGAATACGTTTTTAAATTTTCATCAAGCAATTTCAGAAATATCCAACTTTAGTCGTATTTTCCAAAATAGAAGTGCAATGCGCGACCTAAAGATATTAACCGAGTTTAAACATTTTTTGTGTTATTCTTCTAATACCAAAAGTTTACATTTACGCTTTGTGAGAAGTAGCTCTGAATAATTTTTAATTTTCATCATTAATTTTAAAAATCGTCACTTTTCATCATATTTTCGAAAATTCCAGTGCAGTGCACTACATGAAGATATTAACCGATTTCAAAAATATTTTTGACGTTATTCTTCTAATTACAAAAGACAACTTTTCTCCGCTTTTAGAAATTCATATGAATATTTTCGCTTTTTTCTACCCACCCTATTGTACAATGGCGAAACACTTTGAAGTAAATATGTTTGCTTCATATGGGTATGGGTTGATCAATGTCTTTAAAAAGCTTTTTATTTTGAAGTTAATTTCGGGAAGATTGCGTCTTTAATGAGATTGTGTCCGGGGTTTTAATACTTTAATATTAATATACAATAAAAATATAAATTATAAAATTTTTAAGTAGATTGCTAAATGTAAAATATGAGTATTATTCTATATGAGTTTTATTCTATGAGTATTGGTTATATTAATATTAAATAAGAATTTACTTTTAAAATAAAAACCAAAAATTCTATAAATTAATATTTCTAATTTAATTAAAGAGCGATTCTCAAAAGGTGGGCGCTGGACACACGTCATAACTTTAAGCCTTTCAAAAATAACTTTAATTATCATTGACTTTAATTTTTTGTTTTACACTGAGTTTTTAATTCTATTCAGAGACAGAAAATGACATAATTTATTGTAAAACCTTTGTATAAATATCTTAAAATTTCGTTATTTATGCTAAAGAGGCCAATTTCGGACATTCATAACGTTAACTGCTCCAATGTACCACCAAGAAAAAGAGTTTTAACTTGCTTCCAGGTGGTTCTAATGGTAAACAACGAATGTATAAAGGAAACGGATGATTTTTTGATAATTTCTTTAAGAGATGGCAGGCTGATTTATTACTTTTTTTGAAGATAGAAGGACTTTTCTATAAAGAATTTTTCTGTATTTTGTTATGGCCAAAATTAACGTACGCGACAAAGCTATCCTTTCCACGAAAAATACATCAAGTAAGTACTTTAAACTCTTTTATGTAACTTTAAAATCATTTAAAAAAATTTAAATTATTTGTATGTGTTTTTATAAGATTTTTTTGCAATAAATGCACTTTTCTCAAATAAGAAAGTGGAATGTGCGAATCGGGTAACGATGGAAAAGCCAATTTTATTTTCGGTAAATTTATTTTTAAAGACTAGGGGGCTCGGCCCCCTACGAGCTACGCTCGCCAACCCCCGTCCAGACACCGCAGGCTCTAAATGCACGCTAATTTGATCGGCTTTAAAAAGATTTCGAAAGATTGAATTATAATTTAAAAAACAGTGGCGATCTCCCTATAAACGAATTTCTATTCATTTCTCTTTGATTGGGGAAATTTTAACGCCAAATCCGCTGCGGTACTACTTGATTATCCCGTCGACCAATTTCGCCAAATTATATAAATCGCCAAACCACTCGCCAAATTATACAAATTGACATAATTTTTATTTTAAATAACGAAAGAACAAATAAATTCGTAAAACATTAATAAAAATACAAATAAAACGTCGAAATAAAAATAACTTGATGACGTAGACACGTGTAACAACATTTCAAAATAAGCTAATATAAAAGAAATTAAGTAAAGAGAGTCTTTGTCTCCTGGTATTTTTTAACAAAGCGAAAAGAAAGTTCTTTTAAATGAGACATTTTAAATTAATCGTTTTTAATCTGACGTAATTTTTACCAAGCTATTCTTTCTCTTTTAAATAATCGCATGAAAGTACTTTTGTTAGCAATGAAATATTATTTGCGGTTTCCTAACAAAGTAGTTCAAAATATCCTCTCAAAATATTAAATAAATGTCTAGCGCAATTTCTAAATTTAAACTTTTTTGCAATATTATTTTGTGTTCATTTTATGTAATAACTATAATGTGACGTAAATATGACGTAATTTCTCCTAAGACTTCTAACGCATGTTAATGAATTTATTATTTTACAATATCCTTTCTCTTTTAAAATTCACGTGTGTACTTTTTATGACGTAATTTTTAATAAGTTCCTGCTTTTTATACATAATTATTTAATTCTAATTTGAAAGTTTTTGTCATGTATATAATAGTCACGTGTAAATAAATTTTTAATTTGAAGCAAACATTATTGCTTGCGCTTTTTATACAGTTGGCAACAGTTTAAATTAGTACAATTTTCTGAAATCTGTAAAAAATATCTCTAGAAATGCTGAAAATTTGAATTTAAAATAGAAATAAAACCTGAAAAAATGAGTCAAAATAAAAAAAAATTAATGCAATCTGCACTCCGGCAAATTCTAACGCATAAAATGATCTAAAAATGACTACACTGCCATGTATAGTTTTTGCTGCTATAAAACTTTTTTAGTGGAACGATTTTGTCCAACTTTAGCATTAAATATCTCTTAAAATAATTCTTCGATTTGAAAACTGTCTGCATCAGCGTGTTTATCAAACATTTCTGTATAAAACCACTGATTTTCATATTTTTGTATGCATTATTTTTCTCAATATTAACGAAGAAAGACCTCCGGTCACAAAAAATTCAAAACCGGCGGCGGCGGCGGCGGCGGCGGCGGTGACAGCGGTAGTTACTTTTTTTTAGAATAGAGAGATGATTTGGTGTCATGAAACGTATAAAAAGATATTTATTATAATGTTTTATCGTAAATAATTACCATGTTTCGTATAAATAAAGTGTATTTAGTACGTGTAATAATATAACTTGACTTGAAGCATGCTCAACTAATGTGTGTAACGATAGACACAATATGGCGACCGCTGCGATCGTTACGAAATTTCGGGCATGCTTTTTTAAAAGTATGATTTAAAATTAATAGTAAACTTCTTTTTTTATTTCAAAAGTAAATCTTCAGTGATCTTACGTGTTTTTATGTATTTTGCAAAGTTTTCTTTTTAGCAAATGTACCCCAAAAGATTATTTAATAACAATGTCCCAATCGTGGAACGATCTAAACATTAATAATTTTAATTTTCTAAATACATAAATAAATATAATATTACAGAGTCCATTGCTCTAACATACATCTTAAAAAATAAAATAAATATTTTTTGTTAAATTACTTGAGATCTTTATTTTTAATTTCAAGGTTTAAGAATCCCATCTCCTTAAAATTCCATTCTTCCTCTTTGCTCCCATATCAAAATGCAAGGCAAATAAAAAGATTAAGCCACTTCGTGCTGTAACTTTGTTAAAAAAAAACAGAAATTGCCAGTATTCAAAGTATAGAAGACAGCCAGTGAAAACTGTTAAAGATACTCAAAAGATTCACTCCGTACACACGACAAACAAATTTGGTACTATTCAAATAAGAAATAGATCTGGTTTTTACAATCTCTGTAAAAAACAATCAAGAATGCATTACCACTGAAGCTGGTGAAAATATTATTGTTCCTACAATTGACTCCTCACAGTTGAAAATAGACTGACATTGGTGACTGGTACTTTGTTTTAATTCATGATGAAAACTTATGGCCAGGTATTATTGAAAAGATCAGCATTGATAATGGTGAAGAATTATTTTCTATAAATTTTTTGACTCCTCAGGCAGACATTGATTTTAACAGGTTTCGTTAAGCATCTAAAAAATACAGCACAAATTTAAAATATGAAGATATTTTTTTGAAATCGCCAAATCCACCTCACCCAGTAACAGCAAGAGGAGACTTTTCTTTTCATAAAAAAAAAAAAATAGAGATATGTGCATTAAAAATTGGCAGTATAATTTGTTTTTTTTTTCTCTTTTTTTGATAAAAAAAAGAATAAATTATATGTTGAATACTTCTAATATTATGTAAAGGTATGTTTTTTGCATAATGTGTAATTCCTATAAAATTAAGATATTTCTTCTAAAAAAGTAGTAAATATTTTAATATCAGACATTAACATTTTATTTTATTATTAATATTACTGGATAACAAAAAGTTAATTATACATATGTATATGTAGACACATACAATTGTAGGACAAATTTACTACATTCTTAGTCTTAAGGATTTTTTAAATACTAAGCGCAACGTTCAAAATCTGTCAGCAATGTCCAAAATCTGTAACGTACGTGCGAAAAAATGTCCGAAATTTGTAACGTATACAACTGCTAATTAAATGCTTTAATAATTAATTTTCCAGAATAGTTGCTGTCTTTTAATGTTTGTGTATAATTTTGTAGACTTATATACTATACTATTTAAAAAATTGGCCTTAAATTTTAAAATTTTAAAAATTACATATAGTTAACGTTTAATGATCCCACCTTTTGAGAATCTCCCTAAAAAAGAAAAAAAAATATTCGAATTTAAATGAGTGATAAAAACTATAAGTTTCATTCTATAAGATTTTTCTGAGTAATATCGATTTTTTTCAATTTAATATCTTAATTAAAATATCGTTTAATTTAAATCTTTTAAAATATATTTGAAATGCAAATATTTACATAAAAACAACTTTATAAATTCAACTTTAACCTTATTCAAATTTAAAAAATAAATTGTGAGTATTTTTGAATAAATGGGAAAAGTAATTGTAGTTTACTTTTAAATTCGAATATTTTTTCTTCTTTTTCAATTAAATTAGAAATCTTAATTTATAGAATTTTTAGTTTATTATTTTAAAAGTAAATTCTTATTTAATATTAATATAACCAATACGCATGAGTACTGAAAATGAATGTAATTATTCCATCTTTCGGGATGAATTCACGGATAAAACATATTTTCTAAGAGTACGGAAATTATTTGTTAAACAATGAGAAATAATTTAGTGTATATTGACGATTTTTTCAGACAGTGTAGTCCACTAATATATATGTACAGTCGTGGAAAAAAAGTAAACATCCCTACTAACACCTCAACAAATTATCGTAAAAGTAATTTACTGGTACCGAATGTTTGGAAATAAAGCCTACTTTTAAATTATGTATATAAAATTTGCTTAAAGGGGACTAGCATCTACATATTAAAAGGAAGACAAACTTCCTTTTTTTTCAATTGCAATACTCAATTTTAACGAGATATTTCAAATCTTCGGTTCAAACTGTGCCTAGTCACCAAATTTCAAATCATTTGAATGAAAAGATTTTGAATTATAAACATTCAAAATTTAGTGCTTCTAGTGTTAAATAACATTTTCATATTTTCATAAATATCTCCTCAAATTATACTCCTAATGTGTTTATTCTTTGTGTAGCAAAAATACTAAAATACCCAAACATAAATACGTTGAATTTGCAATTTTTATAATTTTATGATATGAATTATGAATTATGGAATTAATATTCGAAAAAATTATGAATTGAAACCAACAATTTTTTTATGGATTTAGATTTATTAAGCCCTGCTTTATGGAAATCCAAAATTTCATATTTTTCTTCCAAGTAGTTTTCGAATTATGCTTTGAAAACGGCAAAATGATGAATTAAGGGGTCGTATATGATAGAAGTGACTAGATATTTTGAAATTTCTAATGTTCTCCTGTAATCTAGTTGTCTTGAATGACTGCTTCAGTGACACTTAAAAAGTCTTGATCAAAAAGGGGGCTCTATCGGTCAACAATCGAGTACCAAACTTCAATTTGGATACGGCCCCTAAATTACGCTCGTGTAAAAATAATTAATTTCTCGGAAGCTTATCGTACGAATTGCATAAAAATTTGTTTTTGGCTAATCGAAAAGTGTAGAGTTCATTTATACGGTCAGAATTGTGTACTTCTATTGAAAAAAAAACAAAGTTATGGTTCGTTTTAATATGTAGATGGTCCCCTAAGCAAATTTCATATACATAATTTTAAAGTAGACTTTATTACCAATCGTGTGGTACCAATAACTTTCTTCTACGATATTTGTTTGCAGAATTAGTAAGGGGTGTTTACTTTTTTTCCACCACTGTACATATATGTTATCATGAATGACCGAAAGTCGAATTCCACCGGTGAATGTCAACATTCACATATGTGCTTGGTGTATGTCTATATTTGCTAAATATCTTTATTTCTCACTTACACCAGTAAATGCCGACATTCACAATGCACTAATGGTAAATGTTGAATATGTCGTATATTTGCAATTTCTTCTCCGTATTTCAGACGCGATAAAACTTCACAAGGGTGACGTACCTTTTTCGCCTGTCTTGCTGAGAGGAGTGAGCAGTCACGGTGAAGAAAGTCGTTCGTCACTCTGCAACGAAGTTTTCAATGCGGGACTACCCTCGGAGAATTTATAAGTGACATTCAAATGAAACCCGGTCACTACTGCGAAGTAACGATTTTATTAACACACACAAATGTAGTTATACGTAGTACACAAACTCAAAAATAGTCGACAAAACTTTTGGCACATTTATCCCATTGCGGCACTAGCCGTCGATTCGAAAGTTCAAGTGTTGATGCAATATGGTGTGTGTGGTGCCCACGCTAATACACAGTAATCGATGGATCTCGTCCACAGTTATTCTCGGTGGATCAAGACTAAATCATTCACTTCTGTAATTATTTCCGGTCTGATGACACGATGAGCCTGTCCAAGACGAGCATCGTCTTCCAGTAACTCGCGCCCGTCTAAGAATCTTTTCGACATTCAACAACAGTTGAACGACTCAGACTGTACTCACCGTGCACAGCTTTCATCCGTCGATACAGTTCATTGTCTCGAACTCCCTCCGATGCTAAAAATCGAATCACTCCTCGTTGTTCCTGCTTACTCGCCTGTATGTTCAGTAGTGGGCGATAATTTGTGTGACAACCTTTTCTTCGGCGTTCAACCACACTGTCGCTAAGCAATCTGAAACGTTGCGCATACGTCAGTCTCTCTACCAATAGATGGTGCCGCCATACACGCAGTTACGTGACGCCCCCTTACGTCCAATCCAAAGTTACACGCTCTGACCGGGTTTCAGTTGAATGCCCCTAGTAAATGCGGTGGTAGATTATAGGGCAACACCGGATTGTTTTTTATATGTATCTTTAGATTCTAGCATGAGAAAAGAAGGAATGCTCGATATTACTTTCTTTCCTAAACCCTTGAGGACCGTATGCTCTTACACAATTTTTTGTTTGATTGGCACAACTGAAAAAAAAAAGTTACCTTTACTTAAATAATCACGAAAATGCTCTAATTAAATAATACACCGATCAAAAACTATAAATAGAATTAACTGGGCTCAATTACAAAAGAACATTAACGCTCTCCCATAGCAACCCCTTCAGATCAGCAGCACAAATGATATTGATAATTTTTCAGAAACCATAACGAAAGAGATAAAGAGTGCTTCTGAAAATGCTACTACTTAAATGCAAGTAACGAATTCTTTAAAATAGATCTCCATGCCCGCAGATTAACTACTAATAAGAATAGGGCCAGGAAAACCTGGCGGAGAACGTGCAGAATCTCTGACAAAATCATCATTAGCAGAACTCAGCAAGACTGAAAAAATTATCTATTCGTAAAAAGAGAGGAAAGTTGGAGTTCCTACCTCAAATCTCTTTCAACCGAGGACGCCTCCACATGAAAGGCAAATAAGCGATGCCGGAGTTCTGTCACGAATATGCTATCCGTATTGCAAATTCTAATATCTGCGCCGTTCATAGACGAAGAAAAAGCAGATGTTATTGCCAGCAGTTCAGAGTTGCAATTCTCTGGGAACGAGGCTACCAATTTAAACACAGAAATAGAGGTAAAGGAAACAGATAGCAGCTTCTTAAAGACCCCCCCCCCTCCCTCACCATTTTTCGATCACCAACAATGATGTCATTTACGAAATGAAAAAACTTAAAAATTAAAAAAAATCTCCTGGCATGAGACAAATTACAAATGATATGATTAAGGAGCTACCCTTAAGCTATATTGCAAAATTAACCCTAATAATTAACAGTATTATTAAATTATCTTACTTCTTATTCTACAGGAAAACTACAATTATCGCCCCTATTATTAAAAGTCATAAATCCCCAGATAACCCCACCAGCTATCGCCTAATTTCCCTTTTAAATTCTTTAAGTAAATTAACCAAAGCCTTCATTGCTTGACAACTAAATGACCACATTCATATCAACGACATCATTTCACCAGCCCAGTTTTGTTTCAGAGAGGGTATCGCAGCTCCTCTCCAGGTCTATAGGTTGGTCGAGCACATCACCACTGGCGAAATTTTTAAAGTATTCATGGCCGCAGTCTTCTTTGATGTTGAGAAAGCGTACACCGTAAAAAAAAAAAAAAAAAAAAAAAAAAAAAAAAAAAAATCTGCAAAGTAACTAAAGTTTTTCTAGGAAACTAGGATTCCGAGAACGTTTTATGTAACGGCAACAACAAAAATCGTTGTAACAGCGTCTGTTACAGAAATTTTTGTTGTTGCCGTTACATAAAATTTCAAGGAATCCCAGTTTCCTAGAAAAACTTTAGTAACTTTACAGATTAATTTTTATATTGTACGACAAAGTTTGGATCTTTGGATTAATCTTTAATCTTTAAATGAATAAATTATTATTTTCCCTCCTACTTAATCAAACTTATTTACCCTTACCTGCTTGAAAGGAATTTCCATGTGAGAGTAAAAAGAAAATGATCACGAAATTATTTTGCAAGTTTCGGCATCTCCCAGGGCTCCCGTATTTCGAGAATCCTGTTCAATCTTTTTATTAACGTAATTCCTACCCCCCACACCTATTTGGCTAAATATGCAGACTATACCTGTGTCTTTGTTATAAATAATAATCGGCGCTATGCAATCATTGCGATCACAAGATACCTCAAAATTCTTACAACTTGGTTCCAAAAATGGCGCATAGTTGTTAATACCAACAAGACGCATACCATCCTCTTATGCAATCTTTCGGAAAATAACTTGAGACATTGAGTGGGAAAAATACCTTATAATTCTTTTTCTATCCAAACGCACTACATTATAGAATAAGGTATTGAGCTAGTGTGTATATAATTTCAAAAGCAATATATTTCTATACACTGAAATTGTATTTTCATATGTGTAAAATATTATTGATATTTGTTATAACTTCGAAAATTTGTATATTGTTAAAGCGTTTAGAGTAGATAGGATCATTGAGTTAGAGAGTTAGATAGTATCATTTATAGGATCATTGATATTTATTTCCTCCAATAAAATCCAGTACTTCCAAAAAAGAGTTATACTTTCTGTTGTAAAATTGATAAACAGAAAGTAAAAAGTGAAGTGTATCTGTTAATGAAATTGGAAAATGAATATTAGTTACCATATTTGATAACTTCTGTGAAAAAACAGAAATGCGAGATGAATGGAATTATAAGATAGGTGCTTTAACAACTTATGTAAATGATTGTCTCAAGTTACTAAAAGTTATGTTTCTAATTTTTTAGTTTTTACAGATTTTAATTTAGATTCTATGTCTCAATTTGAAGATCACTTCCATAAAAATTAAGAATAATGCCACAAAGTATATATACATAAAATTTTTTTGACTAACTGTTGACTATCAAGAATAGTATAAAAATGTACGAGTAGTAAAACAATCGCAAATGTACTGTCACTGACTGACGAAAGGTAGTAAGTTGATTGGTACTATTTTAATATATCCGGATTCTCGAAAAAAAAAATCTAAGAATGTTAAAGTTCAGAATCTTTAGAGTAATACAATAGGGAGTGCTATTTTAATATGATTAAAGTATCACCACGAGGTAATATAATAATATCTCATCGTTTCAATACCTTTATTTTACAACTACAGATTTTTCGTTAAATTAAGCATACTAATATTCCATGTGTCAATACACGATGAATTATTTCGTTATTGCATGTTTAAATTGTTAGAACTAAATATTCTAAATTAAAAAATATTAGACACGTTATTACCGGCCAAGCATTAAGAAGAAAAACGAGAAATAAATGTTTAAAGAAATCGCATCAGGGGACTAAAATTTTGCTGAGAAATTTTCAAATCGTAGTCTATCTGTTAATAAATGAAGAATGTTACAGCACTACACATCTTTGATATCTATTAATGATTTTCATTTGTATATAATTGTGATATATTCTATGAAGTGCCTACTGTATTTGCCTTTAATCTGAAATATAATTCAATTTATATACAGGGTGTCCGGTCTCAACGGTGTCCAATGGCTAATTCCAAAACATTTAGTCATAGACATATAGTTCCAATTACAAAAATGTTTTAAATCAGGTAAATAAATATTTTAAAAGCGATTTGGGTCAATAAAAACATTTCTTAAAAAATTACGAAATTTAAATTTTTTTACGGTCCCTCGGTCCTATAAGTTATATTTAGTGAAATTTTTCTTTTACACTGACAAGTAATACAAAAAAAAAGTCCCGTTATTCTACGATTAAAATTGACCGAGTAATAGCTGTTTAAAATTGGAGCATATTTTTTGCTGCAAATTGGAGGTCATTCACAAATTTAGTCGAAATATAATTTCGTCAGATATAAAAAATGTTTGGGAGTAAAATTAACATTGCAATATAAATTTGAAATCTTTAATCATTCTGGCATATTAATGGAAAATATACAATTTGTAATAAACATTTAAGAAGAAAGAAAAAACAGAATTTTTGTTAAATAAAATGATTCTAAATTAACAGCCTCAATTCTTTACAAAATGATACGTATTTTAAAATATTATTAGATTGCACAAGCCTGCAAAAGTTGGGTTATGTTTTTTAGCTTTTTATAATTGATTCTTATATATTCTGTACCGCTGAATCCGAAATTGACCTTCATTTTTAACTATCATATCAGGATTTTTCGCAAATTGCAAATTTCAAAGTTAAGAAGTTCAATGTTAAAATTGAATTTTCCTCCCACATCTCATCGGACCACTCAGCTGTTTAGCTGTAAGAATCCCAGGATAAGCAAAAATATCCAATAAATTACTGAATAAAATAAAATAAAATAAAAAAAATTTACATATGTTTTATTGTATGAGATTTTCGCTATATTTTAACTTACACATTTATGATTTGCAAAAAAAAAATCTAACATGATGGTTAAAAATGGAGGTCATTTTCAGATTCAGTGCTAAAAAGTGCGTAAAAATCAATTATCAAAAGTTAAAAAACACAACCATCGCCTCTACTTTATAGTATTCGATTTTTGTTATTCTTTAAATTTGAAAATTTGTGATTTGCGAAATATCCTGACATGATGGTTAAAAATTAAGGTAATTTTCGGATTTAGTGCTAAAAAATACATAAAAGTTAAAAAAACCAACAATCGCAGTCTTGTATTATCTAATCTAAAATTTTTTCTTAAACTCCTTGGCAGAAATTTATCCGAAATTTTTTGTGTTATCCTGTAAAATAAGTATAAATGGTAACCATCGAAAATCTTAATAATATTAGATTGTTATCGGATTTGCGCCAGTATGTAAAATGCAATCTCGACCTTATATTTAAAAGTGGATTAAAGTTCGAGTAAAAATTTTGAACTGGAAAAACATACATACGATTGTTGAAGTAACATAAAAACTTATAGAAAAACATAATTTTTGTTAAAAGAAATCATTAGAGACACAGTCTCAAATCCTGACAAATAAAACATATGTTATTTTGGCCAATTTGAGACTTGATCATAATACTTGTAGGATTTTTTTTCAAAGCGCAGATACACATGAAGTAAGATCTTCGAATACTTTAAACACTTGGTATATGATCCCTCAAAGCCAAGCCGAACTCATTTGTTTTCAGAGTAGAAAAATGGCATAAGTCATGCATTTTTAAAGTTTCATAACTCGCTAAATTTTAGCGTTATATGAATGGGACTTTTTTTGTCTTACTTGTCAGTGTAATAGGAAAAAATTACTAAATATAACTTATAGGAACGAGGGACCGTATAAAAATTTAAATTTCGTAATTTTTTAAGAAATGTTTTTATTGACCGAAATCGCTTTTAAAATGTTTCTTTAGAAGATTTAAAACATTTTTGTAATTGGAACTATATGTCTATGACTAACGGTTTAGGAATTAGTCATTGGACACCGTTGAGACCGGACACCCAGTATATCAATTATATATATATATATATCAATATAATATATCAATTGTTTATAAATCCCAATTTGGTTCAAGAAGCATACAAAATTTAATTATCTATGAAAAAAATGCTATAATTTGTAGGAGGGATTTTCTTCTTTTAATATTTTTCTGTTTTGTACACAAGTAAACAATACCTCAACAGTACAATATATTACAATCAGTACGCATCTTTAATATCTATTAATGATTCTCATTTTTATGTATGTGTGATACACAGTATGAAGTCGTTATCTGCTTTTTATTTCAAATATAAATCAAATTAAATCGCAATTTGGTTCAACTATCAGACAATATTGATTTATCTATGAAACAAAAATCTACTATTTGTGCGATGGTTTTGCTTATTTTATTATTTTTCTATTTTATCCGCATGTAAAAAGATCAAACAAGCAGATGAAAGACCAATAAAATAGTTAAAACAACACGACTTACAGAAATATATACTTTTACTATTATTATGTCACGGTATTTTTTACCATTATAATAGAGTGCCCATTCGTGTTAAACGTCAAAAAGATACCCCCTTGCATGCATATATCAAGTTCTTAAACATTAAATAATAAAACATAAAACAAAAATAATACAACTACTACATAGGCAGTATTGTCTGGGTTTTTCCGCTTTTTAATAGCGCGTAGAAAATTTTTAAAAGGCCCTACGTCAGATTATAAAAAGATAAAAAATATTAATCTCTGTAATCATCTAAATATATAAAAATTAAATTAAGTTAAAAAGTTGAAGAAAATTTCATTTATGTAGGAATTCTTTTTTTTTTTAAATAATTTACGCACAAGTAAACTGACTTTGTAACTACGAAAGATATACTAGTATATTTGTTGTTTAATATGTCTCATTAATAAGTCATCTATTGTGCAGTATCTACAATGAATATTTTAAATTAAAGTGTCTCTACGTACAAAAATTGCAACGTGTATAATTACTTATCGTTGTTAATGTATTTCTCCCTGTAATGGCATGCAGTATTTTTTTCTTTTCAAATATGATTTCTATTTCAAAAAACATTTTACGTTAAAAAAAATGACATATTTACAAATATCTTTCAAACATAGTTTCACTTTAATTCCGCAAAACTTCAAACACATTTGAGACAAATTCATACAATCCTCCTTTCATAAATGTTATATGTATGTTTTGGTAATAACTTCCGTAACGGAAGAGGAAATGCATCCTAGATTTTCGTTTCAGTGCTATATTTTGAAACTTGTTTAAATTTCTAGCTGCATTTCTATTAAACATTT
Source organism: Maratus speciosus (assembly GCA_963932465.1). Taxonomy (NCBI): domain Eukaryota; kingdom Metazoa; phylum Arthropoda; class Arachnida; order Araneae; family Salticidae; genus Maratus; species Maratus speciosus. The sequence goes on along the minus strand of OZ010791.1, from coordinate 361,728,430 downwards.
GAAGTTCGAAAATATCTAACATATTTAGATGATGCACAATACGCTCATTATAAATTTGAACAATATTTTAAACTTTTAGAATCATGATTTATAAAAGTAGTATTTTAAGAAATTGAATTTTTTTTCTAAAAATACAGCCTAATTACTGACAGTTTTCTTTTACATTTCTAGTTATAAAAAAAAAAAATCCACACTATTTTGTCCCGGATAAATATATTTTAAAAAGAACTTTATAATTAACACAATATACGAAGTTAGTAAAATATCAGTATCAGTTAAGTAAATGTAAGAATATTTGTACCATTTTCATTCTTTACAGTATAGGAATTGTATTTCTAAGGGGCATTAAAAAATACAAAATTTATACCATAAATTAACTGCGTGTTGCTATATATATCGCATATTTACAGCTAATTATTATCTGAATTACTACTGCTATCAACTTCCACGTCTTCCAGTTAAAACCAGAAGCTACGTATTTAAAATGAAAATCAAATTTCAAAGTAACTGCTTAAGTAGCCGCAAAGGCCAATGTAGTGAAAGAGATTCCATGCCGGGACACAAAACCGGGCCATCAGTATAGCGCACTGATGTCCTACCGACTAAACCACATCGAACGATGCCCAGCCAGGAAATATTTCTCACTATTATACACTGGTGTCCAAAATTAATCACAAAATGCTAATTTTCAAATACGCGAATACTCAAAAGGAAGTAATATAATTCAAATAATTACCATCTTTATAGCACAGCTAGCCCATATAACATATCATTCATGTCACACATGGTCACAAGTGCCACAGTCACTAGGGTGAAGCAAAAAAATAGGAAATTCCATACATGTCAATATGAGTCTAAAATGATCACTATATGTGACTTCACTGAGACGTCACTGTGAGTGCTGCTTTATGAAGAGTCACCATGTGACTTTACAATGTAGTTACACAGTGACTATTATGTGACTGTAATCTGTAGACACTATTTCAAAGTCATCGTGAACGCTGCATTGTGATAAGTTACCAAATAATGTCACATTAAAGTCACATGATGATTTTCAGGTGACAGAGAGACTACTGTGAAGTCACCATTGTGCTCTTTTGTGAAAAATCATCATGTGACTATAATGTGATATTATTTGGTGATTTATCATAATGCAACGTTCATGATGACTTTGAAATTGAGACTAAAAATGACAGTCACATGAGAGTCACAATGTAACTACATTGTGAAGTCACCTGGTGACTCGTCACAAAGCAGTAGTCACATTGACGTCTCAGTGGAGTCACATATAGTGATCATTTGAGACTCATAATGAAACGTGTGGAATTTCCTATTTTTTTTTATTCACCGTAGTGACTGTGACACTTGTGACCATGTGTGACATGAATGAGATGCTATATGGACTAGCTGTGCTCCAGGGATAGTAATTATTTGAATTATATTATTTCCTTTTGAGTATTCGCTTACTTAAAAATTAGCATTTTGTGACTAGTCCTTAATTTTGGACACCAGCGTATGTTGGCAAGTCTACAAATGCAGCACAAGATGGAATATTTATCGTGAACCACCGACATGACGCGAACACGAAATTTAATTAAATCCAGCATCTATAGAAACTATATTAATACATGCAAATTATTCCAGAGAGAAACATTCGCCTTGCATACAATATTTCAAATGAAAATCAAATTTCAAAGTAATTGCTTAAGAGGCGCAGAGGCCAACATAGTGAAAGAGATTCCATGCCGGGACCCGAACCCGGGCCATCGGCATAGCGCACTGACGTCCTACCGACTAAACCGGCATGGAATCTCTTTCACTCTGTTGGCCTTTGCGCCTCTTAAGCAATTACATTGAAATTTGTTTTTCATTTGAAATGTTGTATGTAAGGCGAATGTTTCTCTCTGGAATAATTTCCATGTATTCATATAGTTTCTTTCGATGCTGGATTTAATTAAATTTCGTGTTCGCCCCATGTCGGTGACTCACGATAAATATTCCATCTTGTGCTGCGTTTGTAGCCTTGTCATCATATAATAGTGAGAAATTTACCAGGCTGGATACCGTTCCATGTGATTTAGTCGGTAAGACGTCAGTGCGCTATACTGATGGCCCGGGTTCGTGTCCCGGTACGGCATGGAATCTCTTTCACTATGTTGTCTTTTGCGCCTCTTAAGCAATTACTTTGAAATTTCATTTTCATTTGTAATATTGTATGCAATGCGAATGTTTCTCTCCGGAATAATTTACATGTATTAATACAGAAGCTACGTTAAGATGATTTTTTTTTCTGATCAGTTAGATTCATTCTTAGTTTGAATTTGGTACAGAGGCTAGTCCGTATGCGTAAGAATGTTACTGGTAGGCAAGATTACAAATAAAGAAAAAAAATAGATAACACCGCGATGAAACGCAATGTGCCAAAATTGTCAAAAGTACTCACTCTCTCTCTTTACCCATGTAATTCAATTATTCAGGAAGTGCATTTTCATTTCAGCTTTTTGCTCGTAAAATGGAAAATACGATTCATACAATTGGTAACATATGTGCTGAAGTTATTGTAAATAAAGTTCATCTAATTTTTTATGAATCACAAATGTCTTAAATAATACATCCATGAAAAATGTTCATTGATTAAAAGTCATTTTCTGGAATTGCGAAAATTGTCTACATTATCTATGATTTAGTGAAGTGCCTGCCACAGATTTTACTTACCCATCAAGCGTAGTATAGGGTAAATATTGTAATCGTTTTAAAAATCGAAAATATTTTTTTTGATGGATTTGCCTGTTTCAGACACTGTAGATTCCGAAAAACATAATTTTGAAAAAAAAATCGTCCGTCTGTCTGTCTGTGTGTGTGTCTGTAAACGATCCATCTCTGAACAAATTGAGATAGAGACTAGAAATCGGGTATGTACTTAGTATGTAAAAATTAGAAGAAGCTTATTGAATGTCAGTAACCCCAATTAACCTGAACTATTTTTTTTCGGACTCTCGAAATATCCGTTCTGATAAAAGGTATATATTTTTTTTCGAAATTGTTTATTCTAAGGAGTGAATAAAAAAGACAACAAAAAGAACATAATTTTTCGATAAAGAAAAATGTCAATCGGATAATTAGTTACTGAGATATTGCTAATCATATTTTCCACACTCTTCAATTTTTCATGACAGTGTATTTCATTCAAATTTCAGTTCAAAGATGTATTTTATTTGGAAATGAGACACTAAGTACGACACAGTAAACATTAGCTCACAAGTAACTAACCCAGTTTTAACTAACCCTATGATATATTGTTAAATTTATTAAATATTAGATTTTTTTATTAAAGATACGTTTTAATGCGCTTTTAATGCATTTACCAAAATTCCAACTCAGATTGCACCATCTTAAATAACCAAAATTTTATTTACTATTGAGCAATTGTTATCCAGCATTATTTTTATTACTTAGGTAGCCCAGGACACCCAGCTTCATACGCTACTGAGACGCAGAAATTTGTCTTAAGACAATTCAGATCAAAAAAAGCATCTATGAAGCGGTTGTTTTGAACTCTACAGTTCTTACTAGGATATCTAATACCATACAATTCCGATTGGTTGTTATCTCGGAGTGGAGCTATCAGTAATAAAAAATAGATAAAACATCGTATGAATGAGGTCATATTCTCCTATCAAGAGAGAAGAGCGAACACCCTTTTCCTCAATCTCTGGTTGGTTGGTTGGTTGATTTTTGACGGCCTATTATCTACTTTAGGGATATAGGCCCGAGGGGGAGTGCCCTTCGTGGGGGTCTTTCTAAGGGAACCTAACCCGTATTTATGCATGAAAATCCATGGCTGGGTAGAGCTAGTTGAGATCAAACCAATTAGTAGCGATGACAGCGATGACCACCTCGGGAACTCAGCTTTCGCTTTAGAGTGTTAGTGCAATCCCGAGGGGTAGACCACATCCACTCCTCCCGACTCTCAACCAGAGTCTGGGAGGGAGCGTCGGGTCCCTGATCAAGCTGCTGAGATTTATTTCGGTTACTGTGAGATTTACAATTACAATCACAATTGGTTACCCAATTTTTCTGGGCGAACCGAAGATTTCACATCGAGATATATGACTGTATGTAGTGATTACATGAGGATCATTTCACCTAATGTGATTGCATAATTGTTTACAATTTTCTTGGATATATATACGTCACAGTACATTTAACACACAATATTTAACATGACAATTAGAAACACATTACAACACAATATCAAACACTTACTATTTACATGACTGTGTGTAGTGATTACATGAGGATCATTTGAATGTGATTGCATAATTATTTACATTTTTCATGGATTTACAGGGATTTCACTGTACATTAAACACACTATATTGAACATCACAATTAGAAACACGTTACAACACACCTACTATTTACAATTTGCGCATACAAGAGTTTGGAGAGATGCACAAGATAAAAATTCAAAAGTGATAGAAGTTTCTGGCACCCTCTAATAACCCGTTTCTCCCTCCATGCTACACCCTAGTGATGGAGTCGGACTAGAATGGCTCTGGATTTGAAAAGATGTACTCGTTTGTTTCTATAAACCTCATGCATTGTATGATCTTGTTGAGTAGTTGTGGTTTCTCTTTTACATCCCGCCACCAACTTTCTAAATTCATACGTGTGTGTTTTTTGAGATGATAATGCGATGTTAATATACAGTATAATACATAGTGTAACGATGTTGACGGCAAGTCACAAATGCATAGTGGGGAGTCTCTTTTGTTAATTTTGTATAAGTGTTCCTGAAAGGGGCCGTGATTTGTTAAAAATATGTGTAAGTATCTGTTGTTTACGAAATACTTGTGGTCAACCAATGGCAAGAATTCCTTCGTATATCGGCCTGTGTCTGAATCCGTCCAGCATTTTTGCCATTTTTTTTAACAGATTCTGCTTTGTCTGTGATTTTAGTGAAGAAGCTGGATATGGTAAAAATGTATGTATTAGTGTTGCATCCGTTACTGCCGATTTTGCCAGTTGGTCAGCTGCCTCATTGCCCTCAACACCTGAATGTCCTTTTGTCCAATAGAAGTATATGTCTTTTACTGTTGTTTGTAATTGTTGAAGAATTTTTAGTATTAAATAGTTTGTATTTTCAAAATTGTTTAATGCTTTTAAACTTGATAGGCTATCCGTTATGATTAAATATTGAGAATGTTTGTCCGACTCTATCCACTCTAATGCTGAAGAGATCGCGAAGAGTTCTGACTGGAAGACGGAGTTATCCTGGGACAGTTTCGCTCTCCAAGTATAGATTTGCTCGTTTTTTTCGTACACACAAAATGCCGAGGCTGTGCCTTCGGACATTTTGGAACCGTCCGTGTATATTGTAATTTTGCCTACATAGTCGTTTATTTCACAAATTCGTATTTCACTTGTTAGTTGTGATGTTTTGTATTTTGAGCATTTTGGATAGTATAGTGGAGCAAAAGCCTTTTCTGTTGACTTGCCGAGACGAATCGTCACCGAATACTCCGCCTCCGCGTCCAACTGCAAATCCAGTGGGGGGAGACCTGTGAGGACCTGCAGGGCGTTTGTTGACGTATTGCGATATGCTCTCGTTATCAGCAACAAAGCTTTCCTTTGTGCCGAGAGCAAATGTCGACGACCGTGATATTGCGCCATACGCGGAAACCAGATAGCACACGCGTAGGCCAGTTTCCTTTGTAAGATCGCCGAGTACCAAATCTTAAAAAATTCCGGAGGGAGTCGACCTGAGATTGATGAAAATTTATAAAGATTTTGAGTTATTTTTCCAATTTCTACTCTCTTTTGTGCCACATGTGGGAGAAATGATAATTGTTTATCTAATATTACCCCCAGGTATTATAGTGTTGTTTCTGATTTTATTGATTTACCTTGAAGTTTAATTGTGGGGCCCCGCTTAAGGTGTTTGGGTTTGCCAAAAGTTAATGATGAGGATTTTTCATGTGAAATTTCTATTTTGTTGGTTTCTGCCCAATTCTGAATAAATTTTAAAGCTTTCTGACCTTTTTGTTCAAGCTGCTGTCTCGACTGTGCCCAGATCAGTAATATCACGTCATCCGCGTAAGCCATCAGTTCACAGTCTTGTACATCAAAGGTCCCCAACAGAGTCTCCAACAGAACCAACCAAAGAAAAGGACCCAGACACGATCCCTGCGGGCAACCTTTACTAAAGTAGTACAACAAAAATGGTGCCATCCAGTCCACCTGAGCTCGCCTACCCGAAAGGAAGGAAACGACAAGATTAATGAGTTGTTTAGAAATACCTAGTCTTTGCAATGCTAGGATCACCTGGTCCCAAGGGAGGTTGTCAAATGCTCCTCTGAAATCCAGTGACACCAGTGATGTGTATTGTTTATTTTGTTTGTGTTGTTCTACTAATGAAATCACTTGCTCCAAAGCCGTTTCCGTAGATTTATTTTGTGTGTAGCCGTGTTGCTTACCCGATAGGAAATTCGTTTTGTCTAATGCGTGATGTATTCGTCTTAGAATTAATTTCTCTAAGATTTTTCCGAATATTGGTAATAGAGTGATGGGGCGATATGAAGAGCTCTCATTCAAGGGTTTTCCCTCCTTTCTGAAATACACGAGCTCTCCCAATTTCCAGTCATCAGGAAAATAGCTTAACTTTAAAAGACTGTTGTACATATCCAACAGAGTATTAGGAATTTTTGAAAAGATGCACCTGACCATCCTGTGATCAGTTTGATCAGATCCTGGCGCCTTGTTAATATTGAATGAGAAAGCAACATTTCGTAACTCTCTTTTCGTGAATTTTGCCTGGTCGTGCGAGTTTAGTCACTGTGGTAGTTGCTTTGGAGTTTCATCGCCAAAAATGTCTCTCGTTAGTTTTAAAAGGGTTGATGACCTGGAAGTGGGTGACAAAGAATCAAATTGGTAACTGATATGTGAGTCCTGGAATCGCTGGAAGGCCAACTTTTTCGTTAAACCAAAAGGATCCGTCTCTCTGCGACACAGGTTTGTCCAAGCTTTTTCCTTCTCCGATAAAATCTGTTTTTGATAATTTGCCCTTTCCCTTTTGTATTGCTGGTTTATATTTGACTCGTAGTTTGAATTTTTTGTTCTTTTTAAAAGAGCTGCTACTTTATTTCTTTGGGCCCTCAATTGTGGAGACCACCAGGAAATTTTAAATTTCTTGAAGGGGGCTTTCTTTTTAAAGGATTTATTGGCTTGTAATAATATTTCTTGTTTAAAAGTTTCGTATTCTTCGTTAAACTGGTCTATAGTTTCTATGTCATTAAAGTTAATCTGTGAGCATTTTCGAGTTAGTTGTTCGGAAAATTGTGTCAAAGGGATTCCCTTTGTTTTGAATCTTCTTCTTGGTAGTTTGGCTATTGTGAAATTTAGCTCTGTTTCTATTGGGTAGTGGTCTCCAAAAAGGGAAGGAATTACTTCCCAGTGTTTTATGTGTGAAAACATAGCCTGCGTGCAGATGGACAGATCTGGCCTCCCCAGGTTCTTCCCCGACTCATACGTTGGTGGACTAGATTAAGAGTTTAGAATAACTCGTTGATACGCTATGACTCTATCGATAAGAACTTTTCCCCTGGTGGGTTCACTCCTATAGCCCCAAAGCTGACTGTGAGCGTTGAAATCACCGAGAACCAACTGCAATGGGCTCTGATTTTTAGAACCCAGCCAGTTCTCAATATCCTCATCAAAGTCAGCACTCGGGGGGCTATACAGGCTGCCAATGCTTAGGGTTAAAGGCTTAAGGTCTAAATTTATAAAAACTGAGTTATAGTGTTTAGAAGAGAGACTATGTTTTAAGTTTTGGTCTAAGATTAAAATATGGGCTTTTTTAGAGCTTGAACAATAGCATGGTGTTGTTCGAGGAAGTGATAGAGGTCTATTTTCATAAAGGTATGCATCTTGAAGACAAACCAGGGAATAGTCCGAGTCTGAGAGGAATTTCATAAAAGCAGCGGTTTGTGATCTGTTATTCTGTAAATTTTGTTGAATTAATTTGAATTTTTACCTCTATAAGACAATGACGCTAGCGCTGCTTGTTTCTTTCGCTGATACACGCTGCAGGATCGATCGTAAGATGGATGTTTTACATATAGTCCAGCTTTCCTATGGTCCCCCTTGTAGTAGTCGAGCACTTTTTTGCAGTTAACACACTCTTCTTTTTCTGAGGCACAATCCCTGATGTTGTGGCCTTTGCCACATTTAGCGCAGGCCTCTGCATTCTGGCACACTCTTGCTGTATTCCCTATTTCCTGACAGTGATAACACCTTTGAATGAAGACATACCGTCTTACCGTGCACCGGTTAAATCCTATGCATAATTTTCCTGCCATTAGTTTCAGTGCATCTCTCTCCAGTAGCTGCAACACTAAGTGCGAGGTTTCCTCGCCCTCTCTTCCTTTCAATACTCTTATCAGCTTATATTGCACCTTCCTCCTCAGAGCTCTTTCCAAAGCCGGATAGAGTACTTGTTTTTCATATAGCTCTTGTTGCTCTTCTAAGTTGTTCAGTGAACTGTCTGCTTCTCTTTCGACGTTTTTCTGTGTGACTACTGGGGCTTCTGGTGCTCCAAAGACTATCACTCGGGCTGTTTTCGGGTTTGGTTCTTTAATATCCAGTTTTTCCGCCATATCTTCTGTAGTGCAGATTTTATCTTTCACCTGTTCTAGGTCAAATTTGTTTTTACATGTTATTATTATTTTATTTTGTTTAGTTGTTTGGCAGTCTACTGGTGGTAATTCAGCCATATTCATAGAATTAAGAACTTTCTTTATTATTGGCATTTTTGTTTCCTTGTCTTTTGGTGTTAATATTAGTGTCGGTCTTTCTTGTGGGAGCGGTGGAAAATTTGTCATTTCTGCATATGTTGGTCGGTCATTTTCTATTGCTGTTTCTCCCTCTCTATGATTAATTGAGACCTTTCGGTTTTCTGCCTGAAGAGTGGTAACATGTTCGACGAGTCTTTTTTCCATTTGTTCATGGTTCTGTTGTATGATTTTGTTCATATCATTGATCAATTGATATTCTCTTTCGATTTTATCTTGTTTTGTCTGTTTGATTAACTCTTCTTGGAATTTAATTCTTTCGCTGAGTTTCGTTATTAAGTGATCTTTTTCTTCTGTCTGTTGTTTGAGCTGCTTAAAGGTTTTGTTTACTGATGACATGGTATTCTTTATCTTTACTTCTTTGTTTGACGCTAACTGCGTTTGTAGTTGGTGCATGAGTTCTAGTACCTGGTCTGCAATTTTCGACAACGTGACTCGTTCTTGGTGTTCTTCCTTCTCAGCCTTGTCGTGTTGTCTTACGCTTTCTTTCTCTATTTCCACCGCTTTCTCTTCCAAAAACTTTCGGTATTTTTGTGCATTTTCATTACTTCCTTTGTCGCGTTTCTTTTGATGTCTAACCATCTGATCTATTAAAACCAGTATCGTCATTCGTGATGCCGTTTCGACGTCAAATGGCAGCAGTTCATCTCCCGGCTGGTAATTTTTGTTTGCTTGCTGTGGTAGCTGTGTTTCTTAGTCGTTAGACTTCACCCCGTCTTCATCTGACTCTGTTATGACAGAGGAATCATTCCTTTGCGACTGCAACTCTTTTTCATTTCGCGGATCGCCCTGTTTCATTGTGAATATATATTTTTATAATATCAGTAGATTAAAATACTTCTGATTTTCTCTATCAGTTTATGTCTTCTATTGTGACTTTTTCGGTCCTGATTATACTGTTTGCACAGCGTTTGCACTTAGTATAATTAATTCACTTTTTCAATTATGGCCCAGGCATCACCAGGACCCAACCATGCTTTTTGAAGGAAAGGGGAAATAGAAGAGTTTAAAGTAAAAATCAGTGACCTAGATCACCGTAAATGACTAAGATAAATAATTAATGATCGAACAGCGGGGGGTTTTTAGTAATCTTAAGGAAAAAAAAATATATATATAGAGAGAAAGAGGCTTTGGAAGATAAGTTACATAAACTAGGGGACATAATTTTGAAGAAAACTGACCAAAAAAAAAAAAAATAAATAAATAAAACGAGTTTCAATGCTCATATACCTCATTGCTCTCGGTGTGCCATTTACAACCATTTTTCTCTTGGTTACTTTCAAGTTCTTTTCATATAATCTTTATTTACATTTATGTACACATTGTCGACAAGTTTATTCAAGTTTCCTGTTTCTCTCCACCAAACCTTACCAATGATATGTGCTATGTCCTGTGAATGTTTTTCACATTTTATAATTACGCATTTTGCCATAGGTAGCTGCACAAAATGTCTAATATTAACTGTAGTAATATTAACTGACCTGCAGTTTTGAGGTTTTTCGCTGAAGTTAAACCAGACAGGGAATATTAACAACTAAATGAACTTTTTAAGGCTTGCCTGTGATTGAAAGAAGTTCATGCTGAACTTGGTATGATAAAAGAGTAATGGTGGGGGAAGTTTGGTGAGTAAATAACGTCAGGGATCAAGAGTGTTCAACGAGAATTTTAATTTGATATGTCACCTGCCATGTTTCAGAACTTATTTAAAAGAAGTTGAAAAGTTAACTCTTTTAGAGTCCCCTTACAATACCAAAATGGCATGTAGCATATGCAATTGTGAATTTAATCTATGAAGTTTAAAATACTGGCTTCCTGTACGACTCTCTATAAGATTTTGAGAAATGACTGAAAATGCGCCTTGAAGAGCCTAAATTGTGAGTTGAAAAAGGGGATGAGATCATAGATGAAAAGCTTATGTCATGACCTTTCTGTGGACACCAAACTTGGGGGTTTTCAAGCACCTTCCAAAAAACGCCTAAAAACGCCCCCTGGAGGCTAAAAAAAGAGGAAACGAAAGTCAGGGTTGTGGAGCTGAGGTCAAGATCTAACTAGAGATATGTCACATGACCCCCTCTGTAACAAAATTTTAACCCCCCCGGTTTACCCCAGGTGATAGCTAGGAAAAAATGGAGATAGCCAATCGATGCCCCCTCCCAAAAAACATCTGACATACGTACATGTGGCCCCCTCCGAGCAATATTTCGCTTAAAAAAGACGAATATTGAAAATTACTCTTTGTAAGTTCCGGTTTGGAACAATTGCCCTAAAGAGCCTACTACTGCCTAAAATATGAGTTAAACTAGGGGATGAGATCACAGATGAAGTGCTTATGTCATGACCTTTCAGTGGACACCAAACTTGGGGGTTTTCAAGTACCTTCCAAAAAACGCCTAAAAACGCCCCCTGGAGGCTAAAAAAGGAAACGAAAGTCAGGGTTGTGGAGCTTAGGTCAAGACCTAACTAGATATATGTCACATGACCCCCCTGTAACAAAATTTTAACCCCCCCCTCCCCCCGGTCCCCCCCAGGTGACAGATAGGAAAAAATGAAGATAGCCAATCGATGCCCCGTCCCCCCAAAAAAACATCTGACATACGTACACGTGGCCCCCTCCGAGCAATATTTCGCTTAAAAAAGACGAATTTTCAAAATTACTCTTTGTAAGTTCCGGTTTAGAACAATTGCCCTAAAGAGCCTACTACTGCCTAAAATATGAGTTAAACTAGGAGATGAGATCATAGATGAAGAGCTTATGTCATGACCTTTCAGCGGACACCAAACTTGGGGGTTTTCAAGCACTTTCTAAAAAACGCCTAAAAACGCCCCCCGGAGTCTAAAAAAAAAGAACTAAAAAAAGAAAGACAGGAATGTGGAGCTTAGGTCAAGACCTAACTTTAGATATGTCACATGACCCCCCCTGTGACAAAATTAAATTTTTTTAATCCCCCCCTCCCCACGGTTTCCCCCAGGTGACAGCTAGGGAAAAATGGAGATAGCCAATCGATGCTCCGTCCCAAAAAGGATCTAACATACGTACATGTGGCACCCTCCGAGTAATATTTCGCTTAAAAAAGACGAATTTTGAAAATTACTCTTTGTAAGTTCCGGTTTGGAACAATTACGAAATAAAGGATGGAAAAGACTATCGAAGTGACTTGCACAACAAGGGAAGCGCTGAGGGGGTTAAAAAACTAACTTCAGTAAAAATGTGCCTGCAAGGGGTTAGGAACTTCAGAACTCTTGAAACACTGCAAACCCCAAAGGGTTAAGTGTGTAATGTACTGTCATGAATAAGTAGTGCCTCCCCACCTGGCTGAATCTGGAAATCCATGGCTCGAAGAAAACTCCGAACGATTAGGCCGACGGCCGCGATTGGGTTCGAACCCAGCACCTCCTATCCCCCCAACCTCTGAGAGGCAGTAATTATCTTTCACACTTTTTTGATGTATAATTCGTATCTATATTAGTTTTTTTTTTTTTTTGTTAATGTGACATGAAAAAATTATGAAACTTTGAGTAAGTATACATCTGTTTATTTGTACTTTTCTTTGTGTAGTTTTTTACATGCCATATTTTCTTTTTTTTTAATAATTGGATTTATCTTTAAATATATTTAATCAAGATTATTTTTATACTGCAATATTAGCACTGAGAAAGGCGGACTGTTGAAGTTCAACCACTGAATTACAGATTAACCCATTGTGTGGAAAGAATTTGGCGGGAAAAGAAAGATACTGACTTTCCAAAATTCATTCGACTGTGCAGATTCCCTGGTAGCGGGATAGAGACGATATATACCACTTCCAGGAATTTTTAGGGGGAACCAGACAATACTACAGGTGTACGTAAAATGAACTGGCTTAAAATTTAAGAACATGCAAATGGTGACAGCTGTTGCAAAAATTCTTGCAAAAGAATTATTTTAAATGCAAACATTTTTTGTGTGATTCTCAATCTTAATACAAGGTAGCAATAATAGATGGCGCTGTAAACAAAAGGCGCTCAATCGAGGTTAAAACCGAAATAACTTAGCATTGAGGCGAAGGTTGGTTGGTTGATTTAACCCGTAGTTGGTTTGGTTTGGACCCGTATTTACGCATGGAAATCCATGGCTCGAAGAAAGACACGAAAACTCCGAACGATTATGCTGAAGGGCAGGATTGGGTTCGAACCCAGCGCCTTCCGTCTTCCAGCTTCGAGAGCAGAACACCTCAGCCACTGGTGGGGCCATTAATTCGAAGGAAGGAGTATACTAGATTTATGGACTAGGTCTCACCAATACACACTTGTTCTAGCGCCGGTGCCCCACCAGTGACCGAGAGGGTCTGCTCTCGAAACTGGTAGACAGGAAGTGTTGGGTTCGAACCCAATCGCGCCGGTCGGCCTAATCGTTCGGAGTTTTCGTGGTTTTCTTCGAACCTTGGATTTCCAAGCGTTAATACGGGTTAGGTTCCCTTAGAAAGACCCCCACGTAGGGCGCTCCTCCCCTTTAGGGCCTATATCCCTCGTGTTGATAATTGGCCGTCATAAACACAAACCAATCTAGCGCCGGTTGGTTGGATTTATTTATGTCGGCCAATTATCAGCACGTGGGATATAGGCCCTAAGGGGCAGAGTGCCTTCCATGGAGGTCTTTCTAAGGGAACCTAACCCGTATTAACGCTTGGAGAACCAAGGTTCGAAGAAAAACACGAAAACTCTGAACGATTAGGCCGACGGGCGCGATTGGGATCGAACCCAGCACCTCCCGTCTACCAGATTTGAGAGCAGAACCTCTCGGCCACTGGTGGGGCTCTTAGCGCCGGATTCTGAACTCTGTCGGTATGATTTCAAAATTGTTGATGTCAGGAATTTCAATTTAAAAAAAAAATTGTAACCAAAAAAATCTCGATATTGAAATGTATACCGACAACATTCAAAATACTGTCTTTTTTTAAGCATGCTATATTACAAGAAGGTTTCGATTTTTTAAAACTAAGTGTCTGCTTTATGTTCCAAATTTCTCATTTTTAGACTTATAGGGATTTCTTTTTGTGTAAACATATACTATTACGCATTGTGTTGCATTAGCACTCACGATTACTTAAAAAAAGAAATTGAATAGATTTAGAAACTTATTTTGAATGTTTTCGATATACATTTCGAAATCGGAGAAAGCCTTTTTCTCCTAGGTTACGGAACTTTTTTTTATCGATATCTCTGGCATCAACTATATCGAAATCATTCAGACTGAGTTCATATTCGGACTGTAAGAAGAAGATTGTATTTGGGAGACTTGCTCCATGTATTTAATCTCATTTCTTCGCATCAATGCTGCATGATTTCGGTTTTGGCCACGACTGAGTGCCTTTGTAAGTCATGGGCGGGGGTTGCTGACCTCAAGGCCGCATGGTATACGTCCCCGCCTGGCCTAACCCTATTGTCAGTTGATATTTAAAAATAAAACCAGTAATCGCAGTAAAAATACTCCTGACAGATTACATAACCATCCAGCAAGAAATCTTTAAATGGCTGTCGCCATTTACAAGTTACTAAATTAAGAAATAGTCAGTCCGTTTTACGACTTTCGGTAGCGTAATAATCAGAAGTTAGTATAACATGTTGGTCTGATATAACTTGCAATTCGCAACACAATTTTATTTATTTTATATAATAAAGAAAAAGTTGTAAATTTATTTAGAAAAATATTAAAAAACTGCGTATTATAAAATATTTGAGAAAATGTTATTTATAATTGCGAAAAACTTCCCTTTCATAAAATATTTTACATAGACATTTTTTTTTCTTTTTTTACAAAAATTGTTATCAGAATATTTCATTTTATTGCAAAAGATTTGAAAAATTTGAGAAAAACATACGGGCTATTTAAAGAAATATTCATTATTACAGATTAGAATATGGAATATGAGATATAACGTATAATTAAGTTTATTAATGAATTTAGAACGTTTTGCAGTAACTATTTTCAATTTCATAAAATTTTAATACCGAATATAGGAGGGATTTATTTTACACAGACAAAATTCTATCTTGGAGCAATTTCAATGAGACGATAATAAAAAGTAATGAAATTTTTGTTCTCACTTGATCCACCGGAATTTTTTGAAAGATTTTCCGTTACAAAATAAGTTTTATTTTGAAGAAAATAAGAATCTGCTGGAAATAAGTTTTAAAGTTTCTTACATAACAGTCTTCAGTTTTTTATATTATCTGATGCAATCTACTTTTTTTCGTTTCAAAATGTAATTTCTATTCGTCTAAAAGTAAGAAGTGCGAACATAAAAAAGTAAATTTAAGTTATTAAATTATAAAACGTAAAGTCAAATTTGATCTTATGAAAATTTAAGAAAATGTAAACACAGAATATATATACAGTTTACACAGAATATATATTATAAAGTACTGTAATAGTGTTCCAGAATGGAAGGAAAAATAAAATAATTGAGTGAAATATTAAAGCTGCGTATTTTTGCATTACAGTTATTCCATTTAAATGGATAATAAAATCAAACGAAACCGTTCCCGACATTCATTTATATAATCCTCGCAATTTGTAATATTTTAAAACAATATGGAAGCATGTTTTGTAATGGTACACAGTAGGGTGGTGCGAAAAAAGTCAAGTTGATATTTCCGAGTCGCTATAGTGCGGAAAAGTTGCGATTGGTAAATACAAGGAAGACAAAAAAAAATTCTTCAAATCGGACTTTATCTTCCAATACCGCAAACCGCCTAAAAATTCCAAAAAATTGAAAATTTCCGATTTTTTCAGAATTTTTCTTTTATTTTACGTTTATATATTTTTTTATCGGTATAGGAAAAAATATTTGCAGTTTGTACTGTTTAATAATAATAATAATAATAATTGTGTTTAGAGAATATCTTCCGATCGCGCAAGCTCAATAAAAATCGGCAAAAATTCAATTTTGAGTGATTTTCATGCATTAAGAATATAATCAACTGAGGTCAGTTTAAAGTCTCAGGTTAAGATTTAAATGTTAATTGATACTATTGAGCATATTAAGTTATTTTTAAACAACCTAGAACTTACCACGAAGAGTTCGTTTCAGGTCTGAAAAGTTTAGTAGTGCACCCAACTGCCGTTAGCCACGTTGGAAAACAGCGCTCGGCGTACGTGCTCCCACCTAGTCTCACCTAACTCCATAAAATTTGCAGAAAAGTCAACTGGATTCAGATGAACTACATGGCATATACTATTTTGACGGAAGAAAGGACGATACCCCAGTTAAAGAAAGTATTTCATCTAAACAGGTTCGTCGAACTATTAAAGAGGAACACTTTCCTGTCATAAAAGAACGTGACTCAGTTTATTTAGGCCATGTGCCTCCAAACTCCGGGCCTGCTAAGGACATTGTAGCTTTCATAATATCATGTCTTACTGAACAGGGGGTTTCACTAGAATACTTAGATTTGGTAGGCTGTGATGGTACAAATACCAATACTGGATAGAAAGGTGGTGCTATCAAAAAACTTGAAGTTTATCTCTGACGACCACTACAGTGGGTTGTTTGCTTATTCCATTTTGTTGAATTACATTCCCGCCATCTTTTTCAACATTTGAATGTTGAAACTACTGGCCCAAGATCATTTAGTACACCATTTGGACACAATATCATTGTTGTGTAAAGCTCTCGGTGATAAATTTTCAATTGACTGATTGTGAAATTCCAGAAGTGGACAGGCAACTGTTGAGCAAGGACCAAAGATATCTTCTTGGCGTAAGTCAAGCAATTAACAGTTACAACTTTCCAAATGACTTATTAAAGTGTGACTCCGGTCCAATTTCACATGCCAGATTGCTCACTTGTTCAAATAGAGTCCTTCGACTTTACGCGAGCGTGGAAAACCCATCGGATGCCTTAAAGCCATATTGACATTTATTTTAAAATCTTACTTGCCAGTTTGTTTTGAAATAAAATGCTGTAAGTACATTACAGACGGGCCTATTCATCTGTACAGAGCAATTGAAACATCTCGATACTTTCGTAACAACCTGAAGAAAGTGTAGTCTTTGAAACTGAACGAAACTCGTTCTTTGCTCACCCGGAAAACCTACTGATGGCAATGGTCTTTTATAAAAGGAGGCACATAAGAGAGCTAGGACTGTTAAAAGCCAGGCAGAATGTTTCAAAGGGTAAAGGCATCTGAATCTTTATCACTCCTACAATCCAAAATTAATTGATTGTAATGTAGCAAAATTAACATTTCCACCGCTTTTTCGGAGATTAACCCATGAAGAAATACATTTCTTCGTTCAATCAGGTCATATCTCAATCTAGGAGGTTAAAAAGTTATTCAACTACACGTAAGATGTCCAGCGGTGCATTAAATCGGTAACGGAAGCATCATTTAAGGTATGTGGGCCCCAATCAAGAGAGCATCAGGGCCACACTGAAATCAATGTCCATAATACCAGACATTACCACCAAATCGCAGTACAAAGTTGCGTCTAAAAGTCAGACTTAAACAGATGACATAACAAATTGTATATCTTATAGTGTCACGACACTAGTTTTTTAATACAGTGTTTTGATTCTATTATAACTAATTATGTATTTAAGTAATGTAAATAGCAAACACCCTCATTGGTTGCAAACACCCTCAATTTAAATATTTTTTTTTGTTTTTCTTGTATTTACCAATCGCAACTTTTCCGCACTATAGCAACTCGGAAATATCAACTTGACTTTTTTCGCACCACCCTAGTACACAGTGCTACAAACCCTAAAAGATTTTTTTAACCATGATATCTTTTACTTATTGACTGATGATTTTGAATAGGAAAACTTTTAATTGGGTAAACAATTAACCATTAACCACTTGCGCTCTATGACGCACGCAGCGCACGTACGTCATGGTATTTTGATCATTTCCGACAACATCGTACTCAGTATACATCATGATATCTCTCAGATTTTTTAATTCTCACCAGAAAGTGTTAACTATTATTTTGGATTTTTCAAGGAGATTGATTTTCCAGAAATAAAGTAAAAAATAAATTACCAATTAAATATTTGTTGTTTGAATTCAAAATTTCTAAAAACAAAAATTTTGCCAGATGCGGCAACACTGATGGCCAGCGGCCCCACCAGTGGCTCAGCGGTTCTGATCTCGAAGCTGGTAGACGGGAGTTGCTGGGTTGGAACGCAATCGCGCCCGTCGACCTAACCGTTTTAGTGTTTTTCTTTGAACTTTGGGAAACCCTGCGTAAATATGGGTTAGGTTCCCTTAGAAAGACAACCACGTAGGTAATTTCTCCTAGGGCCTCTATTCCTGGACTCCGTCAAAAATCAACCAAACTCAACCCAATCCCGAATGACCAACGACATACACCCACTAAGACTGCTAGGGTGCAAGCGGTTAAGGGCATTTTTTTTTCTATTTCTAAAAATATGTGTACATTGTATACTTTTACATAAAGTTCATTTTTAGTTACATTTTTCGTAGTTTTCTCATCAAAGTATTTGTTGCCATCAATATTATTTTTTATTAAATCTTTTAAAATATATACAGGTGGGAAAATTAAGACAATAAGTATAAATAACTCATGTATTTGTATTACTATTTTGCCAAAAAAAGAGGGGGGGGGGGCATTTTTATTTTTCTCTGAATAGCATATGCTCAAAATGTAAATTGTTCTATTTCTGAAATAAATACATTTTAAAAATGAATATTGAAAATGTGACAGCGGTATAAAAAAAAAGTCACGTTCCGTAACTTTTAAGAGATATGTATAAAATTTTTATAAAGTGTATTGATAACCTTATAAATTTAACCAATTAAGCACCATTTCAAAGAATTTTATTGTTAATATCTTAAGATGTTCCACCTCCCACACGCGAAACCTTTCCCGAATTTTTTGTATTTCTTTAGCGAAGCAGATAACTATTGAATTGAATAACCTGATAAAATTGGTTGGATGTGTTTATGACGGCCAATTATCAACACGAGGGATACAGACCCTAAAAGTAGGGGGGAGTGCCCTCCGTGGGGTCTTTCTAAGGGAATCTAACCGGTATTTATGCGAGCAAATGCAAGGTTTGAAGAAAATCACGGAAAACTCCGAACGGTTAGGTCGACGGGCGCTATTCTGTTCGAACCCAGCACCTCCCGTCTACCAGCTTCGAGAGCAGAACTTCTCAGGCGCTGGTGGCGGGCGCCTTTTACTGTCTCCGTTGTCGCGTCGTTGGAAAAAGCATCATAACATAAACAGTTTTCCGCAACCTGTGTGATAAAAAAAAATGACACATATAAACTACTTAAACTAAACACATGTAAATTAAAATATAGATAAGTGAAAGAAATTGATATTTCGTGTTAATGTAAACTATTTTGCTGCGAACGCGTTATAAAATTTTAAACTCATACTTTCTAATTCTTTCTAATAAAAAAACAATTCCACTTATGTTTTCCTAAATTAATAGCGAAATATAATTAATTGTGGTTTTCTACTATCATTTCATTTTTTTTTAATGGCATAACTGAAAATCTCATCTTTACTTTAGTAAAAATTATTCGGAACAGGATATTACAATATTTCCACTACATGCGTAAAAACATAACAGGAAAACTAAAGTAGTTACAGAAAACAACACTAAAGCTAAACTAATTTTCACATCTGTTAGGATTGAAATATAGCTTTGAATATATCCTGTTCTTAACAATAGAGCTAAAAAATATTGGGATATAGGAATTGAATATTTCCTGGTGTAAGTTCAGCAGCTGGCCTCTAAAATACGAGCTGGATTTAGAATTGTATTATCTGTTTTATCATTTTATTTTTTTCACTTTCTTTATTGGAAATGCCGATAGATAAGTATCTGTCATTTCCAATTTAATACGTTTTTCTTGATTTATCAGTTTTGTCAAAATATATGATTTTTTGGAAATAAATTTCAACAAAATTCATCGGAATATATTTTCCTTAAAATGCTGTTGTAGTTTGTGATGAACATGTCTTTTGGATATTGAGCGTTCAAAGATAAAATTTGAAAAATAAAGTCAAATCAAATAAATGTTTAAAATGTCACATTAATAATCATATTTGTATTAATAATGTAATTTCAATTTTAACCCAATTCTACAATTCGAGTCTCCTAAGGTTTTATTTATATGTATATAATAAAATCAATATAAACCAATACAAATAATCATCTACAATTGTGAATGTGCAAATTAAAAATAAAGCTTTATACTTACTAATAAATAAACCAACATATTATAACGAGACAAGAAATTTAAAATAACGTAAAATATTGTATGTATGTACACATAATGATTTGAAGAACAGGAAAAAGAATATGGGAAATTACGTTGAAAGAATACGTTGTAATATCGCATTAGAGGATATATGTAATAATATGACAATATATATTTAATAATACCATTCTATTAATAATTTAACTATCTATTAGTGTATAGATAACTGATAAATTAAAAAATATATGCATAAAAGATTTTTTTTAAACATTTACATATACAGGGCGTATCAGCGCAGTTGTTACAAATTATCAGGAGAGGTAGAGTATACATAGAGGATGAAAAATCTCATAACAGTGCGTAGCCTGAAACGTTTTCTCACGTAAATCAATGCTCTAAATTCTCTGGAAAACACAAATTTCTTACAGTTGATTTCGCCATCTTTAATCGCCGATAATTCTATCATTAGATACGGTGAAGTAAATTACTTTAAAATGCTGGTGTCCAGAGCATTTGGAGCAGCGATTTACACGAGACACCAAGAACCACGAGTGACGACACAAAACACAAGAAAAGAAGGACGCGAACAATGTGAGGCGTGTACAATAGGGTGGGTCGAAAAAACCGAAATATTTATAATCGAAACGTAATAGCGCGGAAAAGTTGCCTTTTGTAAAAAAGATAAAATACGTAAAATATTACACCGATTGGTTAATATCTTTTACCGCCGCAAGGGGTCCAAATTTTGAAAAAATCACAAAAAACATACTTTCAGCAATTTTTTTTTTAATTATCCAAACATACTTATTCAATTTCTAATTGAACGCAATAGCTACGCCAAGATATTAGTAATGTAACATTAATATTTCATTTTTGTGACATCGTTGCTTTTACCGCCACAACAGGGCCAAAATTTCTAAAAAATGTTAAAAATTGAAGTTTTTCATTTTTTCAATTTTCATAACTTTTGTAATGTTTTCAGATTTTTCACATTTCTGATAGGCTGGGAAAGGCATTTTATGTTGTTAATTTCATGCACATTGTTAACCATGATCACTGTAATTCTATTAAAACAAATTGCTCAATGATAGAAACACCTGCAGCCTGCCTGCACGTAAAATTAATTTCTCGCTGCTAGAGGGCCACGTATGACTTTGTTCGTTTCTTTTTGTAATGTACTCCTTTTACTCTATACTTTGATGGCCCTAAAGATAGAAATATCTGCCAGGTTAAAGAGGTGTCAAAGTTTCACCTTTTCGAAGTCAAGGAGGAACATATCTCTTTGTACTAGAACCAGGTCTGGATTATTTTCGTCATTTGATACCATCGTCTGGCAAGGCGACTTCTATATGCAATGACATTATAGATTTTTTGAAGAAAAATGAAATTCCGACTGGAATAATAATTGCAGTTGAATTTCGCGGAACTGTCTTCAAAACAGGATGCAAAAGGTGGTGTTATAGTAGGATTAGTTGAGAACAAATTTTAAAAAAACACTTTATTGGCTTCCTTGACCTCACTTCCATGAGCTTCCACTGAGACATCTTTTCAAACATCTTGATGACAAAAAACAGGTTCTCTATCATATTGTGGCCCAATTGGTTGATCTCTTGCGATTTGCGAATTATTACCAATTGAAAATTTAAGCCAATTTAATCTGATCACCTAGCTGTTGATAAAGATGATTTGTCAACTGACCAGAAGTATATGTCTGAAATATTGCAAGCTCTTTCAACACGCGTGTATACAATTGACCTTTTTTGCTGAGTCCCTGGACAAATATTTCACGCAAGGTGGATCATTACTGCTATTCGAATTTTGAGACTCTACGTTGAAACAAAGAAACCCTCTTCTTAACTTGTCATACTCTTTGAGTACATCCTGAAAATGTACTGCATCAGTTGGTTCACAATTAAAATGAATCACTCATGTTTTCCAGATTCTGTGCACTATATGTAGTAACTTACGTTACTTGACAGATAATCTACGAAAGATTATAGTTCCTGTATTTTCACGAAATGACTATTTCGCAAATCATACAAATAGCCTCTTTGGAATGATAGCATATGAAGAGGAGAACATCAGGGCCCCAGCCATGAAGAAAATTGCAAAAGCACGAAGTTCTCTGGACTAGAACAGTGCATCCGTCACTTTATCATAGCAGACTTCAACACTGAAGCTTAAAATTTTATGGCTTTAGTCTACTGACAAAACTGAAAACTAACAAAACGACCTGTTATGTTTTCTTTATCGACTAAAAACGCTGGTGAGTTTAAAATGTTCGATTAAAGATACCAGCTATTATAACTTTCCTTGTCCCACTCAATCACTAGAAAGATGCGTGAAATTATTCATTGAAGCACTGATAAAGTTTGTTTACTAGAACAGAGGGAGGATCACATCTGATCAGTTTTAGCCTCTCGAGAAATAATGGCTTCATCTGAAAGCAAGTTATATTATAAAATTCATTTACATTAAATTCTTCTTCATTTTAAGTTTATTTAACCCGTTTCGGTTAAACATCTTTATATTTTAATTAATAAAATACTAAAACATTTTGCTCATTTTATATAATTTTTGTGGCATGAATTGGCTGTAATTGTAAGTAAAACATTAGTAGATGAAACGATCGTCAAGAAAAATGAAAGATTAACAATTAACATTATTTTCAAGTCTATTACAAATAGTTATAAAAAATTATGATATATTAATAGATATAAAGTAAAATTATTTATTTCTAGACATATTATAGAAATTATAAAAATTTAGAAAAAAAAAATGAAAAATTGAAATTTTTGAAATTTTTATAAAAAATATGGTCTTTTTGCTTCAAATAAAGATATGATTTCATCATAATGAATATTTACCGGGACATTTCTCATATCTTCATGTAGCTATTGCGTTCTATTAAAAATTGTATTGGTATGTTTGGATAATTTAAAAAAATGATAAAAAAAAACATATTTTTTGTGATTTTTTGAAACTTTGGCCCCCTTGCGGCGGTAAAAGATATTAACCGATCGATGTAATATTTTAGAAATTTATTCTGTATTACAAAAGGCAACTTTTCCGCGCTATTACGTTTCGATTATAAAAATTTCGGTTTTTTTCGACCCACCCTAGTGTACAATGCGTGTAATATGTTCTGTGTAATGTTGTTATATTAACAATAGAACGACCATTGAAGACATTTTGAAAGCTATCAAATAAAAATATTTCAATTCGAACCAGAAATTTTATTTCTAAAATAAGTTAAATATGTATCATGCAGAAATAATTTAAATAAATATGTTAAATACACTGGCCTCCATAAGTTAAGGTACAGGAACTGGGTACTTTCGATTGCAGACGTTTTGTCGAATATCTACCCAAATTATTGGCAAATTGTTCTTCAACTTCTGGGATGAAAAGAACATGTTTGATTTCATATTTCTCGGTGAAGATTTAGTCGGGAGGACTACTAGGGGGCTAATAATAAATTTAATAATAAAATAATATTTGCGATTACCTATATAACAGAAAATGCTGGAAATGGTTTGTCACTGTGTTAAATGACTGTTTGGGTCTTGTTCAACGTTTGTGTACATTTGTGTAAGCCTAGCACTCATATTCGTGAAGATGTTATTGTGTCTGTTAAAAATTCAAAAGTTTTTTTGCTTATAGCATACAGAATTTTCAACACAATTTAACACAACTTTCCGAAAACTTGCCAAAGAATAGTAGCAACAGTATACTGCAATTAAAACATGAATATAGGCGTTTTTATGAGATAATTTTTAACTGCGCGGAAGATTTCAAAATTTTTATTTCATAATTTGGTACTCAGTATTTTTGGGCAACTTATATAAAAAGTCCATTGAAATATCGCGAAAACTCACAAAGTTAGGGTCGATATAGTGAGTTGCTTCCTATAAATGCTTTATTATAAGGGATTTTCCACAACTTTTCAATCAGCTCACTATATCTTTCTAAGTTTTCACAACATTTGACTGACCTTTTTATAGAAGTTGCCCCAAAATACTGACTGCCAAATTATGAAATAAAAATTTTGAAATCTTCCGCGCATGCGCAGTTAAAAAAAATATCATAAAAATGCCCATATCTCATCAAATATTCAATATATTCATGTTTTAATTGCAATATACTGTTGCTACTATTCTTTGGCAAGTTTTTGGAAAGTTGTGTTAAATTTTCTTGAAATCTCTGTATGCTAAAAACAAAAACCTTTTGAATTTTTCACAGACACAATAACATCTTCACGAATATGAATGCTATGCTTACACAAATGCACACAAACGGTGAACAAGACCCAAATAGTCATTTAACACAGTGACAAACTATTTCCAATATTTTCTGTTACATAGGTGATCGCAAGTATTATTTTATTATTAATTTTTTTATTAACCCCCTAATTGTACTCCCGACTACATCTTCACCAAGAAATATGAAATCAAACATGTACTTTTCATCCCAGAAGTTCCCACAATTCACAAATAATTTTTGTAGATACTCGACAAATTGTGTGCAATCGAAAGCATACAGTCCCTGTAACTTAACTTTTAAAGGGCAGTGTAGTTTCAAATAAACAGTCTGGCAGAATTTTTTTAGAACATATGAGTAAAATTTGCGGTCATTCTATTGTTAATTTTACGCAAATTAACTAGTTTGTAGATTTTGTTAAAAGACATATTTTTTTAAATTTCAGTAAAACTATTGTTATTTAGGCACTTTAATTTTTTGAAAACCAAAGGATTTCATGTCAAGAATTTTAACCCTTTATCTACTGACGGTACTTATAAGTACTATTAAAATAACTTGTTATAAAATTCATTTAATACATCGATTTGTTGCAATACAGTTTAGAATAAGTTATAGATATGCTACTTTATATTGTTTCAAAAGCCTTCTGGGTTACACAAAACAAAAATATATTTAGAAGGATGATTTCTTTTGCTTTTGCATCTTTTCAGCTTTCTTGGTGTTGAAAAGGGTGGGGGGGGGGGTATTTTTCAATTCCGAAATATTTCTATATTTTTAATGTAAGAACATTCTATTTGTACATTTCCTAATTCTACAAAATACTAAGCAAAATATTTAAAATGAAATATTTAAGTGGGGTTATATATAGTGCACAAAATCCCTATAAATTTAAAATTGATTGAATCCTTCTAAATTCTTCAATCCTTCTCAAATCCTTCTAGAATTTATTAAATCATTACGTAAATCTTCTGATGTAGTTTGAAAAATTCGAGAAAAATGCTTTAGAAGATGAAATTTCCATGATTTCATAGTTCAGTACATAAAGGGTTAAAGCAAAATCTGACCCGAAAGCGTGAGCAAAATTTTAATTAAAATTACAACAGTTTAAGGATTTTACTTGCACACATTGAAAATTATATTTAGAATAAAAGCAAATTTATACTCCAAAGAACATTATTTAAACATTGAAAGTAAAATGTGAGGTGAATTTCTGTAAACATGTTACTAGGTTAAAAATACCTAAAATTAACATAAATATAAATAAAGACCGATAAATAATGCATCAGTCAAAGATTATTAAAAACTTTAGAATATTTTAATGATATTTCATTTTTTCTACAAAGAAATGAGCTTTCTAAAAAAAGCAATTAAGAATCACGTAATTAACTAATAAAGTGGCCACCCTCTTAACCAACCTAAACGGGGCCGAGGGTTAGCTGGTTAAGAGTAAAGACAGTTGAACCGGAAAAGTAAAAAAAAAAGTAAGTAACCGTTTATTTAATTAATTAAATGCGTTGGTTGCATTTAGTTTTTTAATTTGGGTAGTTTTAAAATGTACATATTTTCTATATTTTGTGAAATGAATACTCGTTGTCATTAACTGAATTTAAATAAAAATTATCACTAATAACAAGTAATGAATAGTATTTAATACAAATTAAATTGTTCAAAATCTTGTCACATACTTTTATAAGAAGTTGAAATTATTCTAATTATGTAAATCTATGTTAATTAACCATAAAATAAATGAGAACCGAAAATTTCCTTTCTAAATTTTGTCTGATGTTGGGAAAAAAAATCGATGGAGTTCCGGTTAAGAGGAAGGCTACAGTATAACATTTCCCCCAATTGCTGCCCATATGCGATACTGTGAGTGACCTTTGTTGTGCAACCCTGTATGTGATGTATAGAATTTATGCACACCACGTAGTACACCAAAATTAGTTTTTTTAAATATGCGTAACACAGCGGAACACGAACTTCCAAAAATTATCGATCATAGTCTGTCCTGTAAGCGAATTCTTTTGAATGTTTCTGTCCTGAAAATACCAATAGTATCACCAAGAAGTGATTGAAAAATACTTATATTTAAAATATAAAAAGCTGTTTGTATCTACTAATACAAGTTAGATGTTTTTACGTGTGTGTTTGTCTGTTGGAGATGGCTAGAAAAATCTACTGCACAATCAGGTCTGGGAATTTAGATCAATACAATAAAAGGCATATCCGAATGCACCTGATGCTTAGATTTTTAATTTTTACATTATTAGTCGATATATTAAATAAAATCCAAACGGAAATTTAATCAGAAAAGTACTATTTTGTGTGTGTCCGTGCATGCGCTGTTAAGATGCTTCCGCTTATCTATTCCAATTCCTCAGTATAGTTTTATTAATGTTTCATTAGTTTTGTTATGGCTTGCCTTGACACTGTTTTGAGCGCACCTTCTTGCCCATTCCACCAGGCTTTTGTGTTTGCCGTTTGGCAACGGCTGTCTCTATCATCTGATGTTGTTGTTCGCAAGTCGATTGTTCTATTTAAAGAAAACCACATTTAGTGCGCTATTTCGTTAGCTAAAATGACCGTGGGGTCATTATTGTTAGTAAGAACGTATATTATAGTATTGGTGTAGCATATTTATACAGATTATGTCTTTAATTCAAGTGATATTGTCCACGAGAAAACTACATCGCAATATGAGTAGTATATGGTACCGACTATGGAACACTTTTTATATTCCACTAAACGCAAATATTTAACGATTTTGTAAGATTTTCATCAAAAAGTTTGTCTGTCTAAATATCGAATGTTGTACCTAAAATTGTAAGATTTTCATCGAAAAGTTTGACTATCGAACAATTTTTCATAATTCGAAATAATCCATACAATATTAATATTTAATGAGATGAAAAAGTTTGACTGTCTAAATATCGAAGAAATGATGAATATAAAATAATACCATAATTTGTACATTCCCATCTATCTGGGCGTTTAGTGCGGGTCCGCCTAGGAAGAGTCTCAGATTTGAGATTTTCGTTCTTCGCTTCGGGGAAGTTCCCGCGCCGGTCTCGCATGACGGAGTGCAATCGGCTGAGCGGGAGTGCACGCTTACTGTCGGAACAAACTTTCAGCATATATGTAGAGCTAGTGTATCTCGAAAGACGATAGTTCTGATTTATGTTAATATTATTGGATGAAATTGTGGAGCAAATGATGATTATAAAATAGTATTTGAATTGACCCACTAAATGCTAATATATAACGATTACTGTGATCAAAAAGTTTGACTGACGCATTTTCTTAATAATAAACCAGGTTGAGAATAGTATAATTATTAGAGTTATCGATGCTATGATTTGTAATAATGGGGTCAAATTTAAAATAATGAAAGGTAGGCCATTAAAGAGTAAAGTACTTATGACAAACTATTGTAATATTTATTTAGAAAAAAATTTGGACGTCAAATAAAGGATATAATCCTTCGGCTTAAAATTGAAATGTTAATTAAAAACCGTTGATATATGATATCCATTCCCAGTCAACTTTATCATTAAATTCTTTTAAAAAATCTTCGGATAAGACCTGATGATAGGAGATCCCTTCCCAGTCAACTTTATTTTTAAATTCTCTAATAAAATCTTCTGATAGTGTCTGATGAAATGACATATAATACCAGTCAACATGATTTTGAAATTCTCTAATAAAATCTTCGGATAATGTCTGATGAAATGATATACACCGCCACTCAACTTTATTTTGAAATTCTCTAATAAAATCTTCTGATAATTTTTAATTCTGTGACATACAATTCCAATTAAGTTTATCCTTAAATTTTCTTATAAATTCAATGGGCAATTTCATAATATTTTTACTTAAATGAAGATCAATTTTATTCATATATAATGAAATAAATGTATGAAATGTTTTATGACGGGATAAATTGATAAGTAAATCTTTATATTTATGAATTATAATATCGTCTAATCTTTGAGCCGACCCCATTTATATAGAAGCATTTTTATAAACACTTTTATTTTTCGTCTTTATTTAAAAGCAGTCGCAATTCATTAATAAATCGTATTAAAATATTTTTTAATTCCAAAACTTCATCTATTAATCTTTCTCTATGAGGCTCCTCTTCATCATAATAATGGCCAATTTTTTTATTTAATTCACCAAGTTGAACGGAAAGTATTTTTTTCCATCTATCGTTATAAAAATTATCTGGTAATTGATCAAACTTATATTCAATGAGATTACAAAAATCGAGTTTATGCATAT
Source organism: Maratus speciosus (assembly GCA_963932465.1). Taxonomy (NCBI): domain Eukaryota; kingdom Metazoa; phylum Arthropoda; class Arachnida; order Araneae; family Salticidae; genus Maratus; species Maratus speciosus. The sequence goes on along the minus strand of OZ010791.1, from coordinate 361,699,817 downwards.
ATTTTTCTAAAAACCTTTCACCAAATGTTTGAAAGCGTGCTATTAGCAGCCAATTCAAACCTTCTTCCAATGTACACATTGTGTTTTCTGAAAGTTTTTGGAACCTGGATACTTTATGTAAATCTAATTTTTCATGATAGGTTTGAATAAATTCGTCACTTAAGACTTGAAATTGAGATATAACAACCCAATTTATATAATTCGAATGTTTTAGTATAAATTCTTCAGACAGCTTTTGATTTTTAGAAACTAAATTCCAATCAAATTCATCTTTGTACTTTTCGATAAACTCTTCGGAAAGTGTTTGAAAAATGCATATAACATTCCATTCAACATAATCTATGAGTTCTTCCATAAAAGGTTCGGATAATATTGAATATCTACAAACTAACTTCCAATTGAGTTGATCCTTCAAATTTCGAAGCACATCTTCGAATAAATTTTTAGTTTTAGAAAATTCGTCCCAGTTGATATCCATTTAATAATGAAATATTTTTAAAAGGGGATTTTTTCAATATGAATATAAGGTTTTAAAGTGACTGGAAAGTTATTACTTTTGGATATTATCCAGAATGTAATGATGTCACCGCGTTTTCCATTAACAAAACAAGTTTCAAATTTATCACTTGTTTCTCTGTATAAAATTTTTTTATCTTCGATTTTAAGTTCTATCACTATATCCACATTTCTTCCTATTAAACTATTATCTATTAAATATATAGTAATTTTCATATGCATATCTGTAGATAATCGCATTTCTTGATCCAGTAATTTAGAACTTATCAAGTCGAAATTTACTTTTTTAAATTCTTTTCCTGTAAAAGTCTGAAAATCCTTCACTGTAACCCAGATATCTTTATTGTCTACATATATTTTATTGACTACGTCTGTATCGTTTTCGGGTTCCGAAATATTCGTAATTATTTTATTTTTTGCATCAAATTTATCATTCTTTAATATTAACGCATTTTTTTCTAAATATCGTTTATTCACAACATTTTTATCATCTTTCGGATCTGCGACATTTCCTATTCTTTTTCCGTTAGCGTCGTAAGCTTTTCCTTCGATTAGATGTAAAGTGTTTTCATCCAATTCTTTAATTCTCTTACCCGTTTCTTCAGTGAAGGTTAAAAAATTACTATCGTAATTGTTATTATTTTTTTCTATAAAATCTCTTAATTGGAGATGATTATTCTCTATTTTATTCAAAACGAAACGTTTAGTGGTTAAATCTAAATCATCGATTGGATCTGAAGCAATTTTTAATATCTTATTTTCCATATCGTAATGACCATCGTCCGTTAATTTAAAACCTATACCGGGTGGTCCGATAGGGCCTTTTCGCACTGGATTATCATACGGTGGATAATAAACAGCCATTTATAAAGACTAAAAAATGTTATTCTCCTAACGTTTTAATCATAGTAATTTCTTTTTTATTCATATTTAATATACATTTCTTCCTTACTTCTAAAATATAGTACAATACATATTCTTCGGTTGTTTCATTTTCTAATTTCCAATTGAATTCTATTCTCAAATTTTCAAGAGTGGTATAGTTTACATGATTTGACAAATCAAAATGAATTATGGGATATAATTTACCAAAATCTGAATAATTTACCATACAACCGGTTTCTGTATTTAGATTATTGAGACCTGATTCCAGAAAAGATTCATATAATCTATTGTATTCCTTTTTACCAAAATCCATAGTATATCGCTCTGCTGGTAATGGCGATCTGTTAATCATCAACCAACATTCGATCATATCCAAATTATCAAATATCATATTATTTTTTTTAAGATTTTCATTTCTTTCGAAATATTGCGGTATTACAAATAATCTTAAAACTTCATCGGATGTAGCAGATATAGAATCGGAACCACTTTTATATTTATTAATAGGACTAGATCTGTTAATTTCATACTGATTCCAGTTTATTTCTATATCCGTATTAGATAATTTTAATTCATTATAGAGAATCTCCGCTCCATTTTTAAAGTCGACGTATCTCACCCACAGCGCTATGTCTTCAATTTCTACTTTATAATCTGGATTTGCAGCATCTGTGTAAATCATATTTCTACTATCGTCTCTTTGGAATTCCAGTCTTATTATGAAACCAGAAATAGCTTTTTTATATTCTGCGACGAAATCAAAAATTTCCTTTAAAGGCGTCCATGTTGTAACTGAATTACTATTTTTCGACAATTCCCATCTTTTTTTAAAATCCTTTATTGTAGTTTTCATTTTTTACAATTTTTTATTTATTGACGATATCTGTTATAGGGGTGGTAGCAGCTATCGTACCATCGCTTTGAAGTAAACTTTTATTTCTATCAGCACTATCACTGGTATCTGGATAAAAACCTATATTGGTGGCTTCTGATGCTGAATAGTCTCTGGTATAATCCTTCAGTCTCTTAACCTGTAGAATGTAGGAGTGATAGTCTCCAACTGATTCGATTATTTGTTTACCTATCTGAAGTTTTACGCCTTTCATAGAACATACAGCTGCGACATTATCATCATTTATAGATGCACCATTGGATTTTACAATTTTCCACTTTGTCTCCAGATAACTCTCCGATAATGAAATAGGATCATTGGTATCGGTAATTTCGAAATGAAACGTAGTATTTTCTTTTTTATCATTATGGCTTGTACTAGGCAATCTTATTTTTTTTAATTCGCTACTTTTTATATCGTTATTATAATAATAATGAGTATCTCTTAGATCATAATTTTTTTCCATTTATTTAGGAAGAATTTTCAGACCTGTTCCTTTCATCTTTTTTGAAAATATTTCTTTCAATATTTCAGCATCAGTCAATCTGTCAACAACTGCTTTTTCATTCAATTCTAGTTTTTTAGCTTTAAAAAATCCTTTTCCTTGAATTCTTTTACTTTTCCTATATAATCTGTGTTTATTCATTTATTTACTGAGAAAATTTAGTTAATATCAATTGATATATTTTTTCAACATAGTCCTCTTTTTCCTCTACGACTCTAAAATTATATTCAATCAAACCTTTATTTAATTCAATTAATTCACCATTTTGATTCGTAACTCTCATCCTTATTCTACGAATTGAATCCCTATTCACAGGATAATATATTAAATTATTGAATTCTTTCGAAATGATAACACCCGGTACATCCCTCGGTGTAAAAGAATAAATAACTTCTGAATTATTCTGGTTGATTAAAGATCCATTAACTACATCACAATGAATATATATAATGTCGTTTCCGTTTGTTATATCTGCTATATTTTCACCTTCTATTACAGTCTCTTCATCATGACTTTTATAAACTTTTTTTTCAAAGCCTATTAGTTTATGAAAATCGCTTTTTGTTAAATCGATATTCCAACCTTTAGTTAATTTAATAAGCATTCTTAGTCTAGATTGTATTCTACCAAATTTTACCGGAGGATCGTCTGAACCAAACGCTTTCATCACATCTATATTTAAATCTTTAACATTTTTATTACCATAAGGAATAGTGATAGATTTAACATTATTCTCATCTGTGTACAGGTCAAACGTATTAGTTTTATCTGTTATGTTAAACCATGAGACTGTCATAGTAAAAGATTGCAATGCTAATTTTTTTAATTTAAGAGGTTTAGGAAATTCAACAGTGAAATCCTCTGATTTTTCATGACTTTTTGGTTTCAATTTGATCATTTATTAGACAGAAAAAATCTTTAAAGATGAAAAACAAGCTCTTCGTTATAATCGCTAGGCTGTTGAGTAAATGAATTAAGTACACATTCCGGACATTTACCTTTATTTCTTTCTTTTATATATTTCATACAAAATAATCCACATTTGACAGAAGTAGATTTTTGTAAAAAACTATCATTGTGAGCTATACTGACTTTTTTATTGGAAAGTTTAAGAAATTTCATAATATTTTCAGGAATATATTTTTCTTTGAGTTTAATATTTTTATATATATATTCCCCGAAAGGATCGAAATATTCTACATAATTATAATTTGGATCATTATAGTAACAAACCCAATGTGTTCCAGGACCTGTCGAAATATCTAAATTAATAATCCCGCTTTCAAAATTTCCAATCTTTTTAGGAATTAAATCGGAAGAGAAAACACCTCTGAATCCTTTTTCATCTTTCATATTTTCTTTAATCGTTTCATCTGATATACCCAATTTTGTTATCGGGATTTTTTTTTTTAGACAGAGAAGCTGACTTTTTTTAAGACCAGATCCTTTGTTTTCCCAAGGTTGAAAAACTCCAGATCCTGAAATTTTATCCAGGATTTTTTTAGTCCCCCAACCTGCTGCACCACTCGCAGCACCGAGCCCTAGGGATGTTAAAATAGGAGTTAAAAAAGGTAAAAATCCACCGTTTTTATCTAATTGAGTTTTGCTTATATTTATTCTTTTACCTTTACTAATCTGATTAATCTGTGTTTTAGTTAAATACATTTCATAATTGGGAGTTTTAGAATTGTCTATCTGCAGTGTCAGTTCTTTTTTTCTGAGAGCAGATTTCAATTTACTAATCTGTCCGTCACTCAAATGAATCTTCTTTTTTACATAACTCATTTATTAGGCAGCAAAAAGCTGACGCTTTCTAAGAAGAAATTGATTGTATAATCGTTCTTTATCTCCGTTAGTTATTTTTTTAGTTTTAATAAGTTTGTCTATTAGCAGTTTGACTTTATTTTTTATTTTTTTCGACTTGCTACCTTGACATATTTTATCAATTAATTCAGATAATAAATCTAATCCTTTACCGATTTTCATTACTTCGCTACCTCGAATTGTAGTTAATCTAGCCAGATATTTTTGTAGCTCATCTTCTTTATATTTAACAGCGTCTATTTCAACCTTTTTCTGACTTAATTCCTCCTCTGAAAGATTTTTAGCCCGCGTTATTGTACTTTGTAAGTTGCCTTTTTCTTCGATAATTTTTCTTTTAACTCCTTAGCCTTTGTATGACAGTGATTTTTAGACTAAATAAATGGGTAATTCAAAAAGTACAAAGATTTTGACAGGTAATTGTACAACTGAAAGAATAAATGTAGATTGGAATCATACCTTTAATGTTCATCCCAATGTTCATATAACGCCTGTATGTAAATACAGCGAACCATTTTTTGTTAGAATAACAGAAATAGATAAAAACGGATTTCGATTTGAATGTTTAAAATTGAATGGCGAACCTGTAGAAAAAAATTCAGATTCCTTTCAATGGACAGCAATTAGTCCTTTTGAGTAAACGATCTTATTTTTGAAATATATTTTTTAATAGTCGTTTTCAGAAATTCTTCAATTTAATTTAATTCATTTTAAATCGCTTAATCTAAAATTACCTGAAACCGAAATTGGTCCAATTTAATGAGCATTTATAGATAGTGGTCGCTATTAAAAATGTGTAGCAAAAAGTATTCATAAAATTTCTTCTATATAAATGGAGGAAACTCTAAGATTGATATCTGTTTCAAAATTGAGACACACTGCAAAAGTTTTAAATATAAAAAAACCCAAAGGTTGTAAAAAAGATGAATTAATTAGATTGATAATGAGATACATAAAAAGAACAGGCGAATATAAATATGTTTTAGTAGATTTATTAAATTTAGACGTCACAGATTATTTAAATGAAATGAAGAGAGAATTTATCAAAAATCCTAAGAAAAGAAATAAGTTGAAAAAAATATTCGATTCTTTCGATTTAAAATATAACAATAACACAGAAGAATTTAATCCAAAAAATAACGAAGAAAAAAAGATAAAAACAGTGGTAAACCTTAAAAAATTATTTCCTGATTTAAATGAAAAATTGAAACAATTTATAAATGAAGCGAAAAACCGTCCAAAACTTAAAAAACTCTTTGATTATTACGGCTTGAAATATAAAGATGAAAAATTGATCAAAAAGACAGAAAAGAAAGTCAAATTGCAAACAAATTTAGAAAATTTGTTTAGACCTGATTACGAAATTGTTGAGAAAGAAAAAAAAATCGTAAATAAATTTAATACTTATAGATATGTTTATAAAATAAGACAAATAAACAAACTCACACCGGGCCAGTATTATAGTATCTTAAAAGATTTATTCAGGAGAGCAATTGGAAAAATTGAAGGAAAGGTAGATATAATTGTATTCAATCCCTATTTAACGCAACCCTTCCACCCTAAAATGATGTCAACGAAAGAAGCCTATGAGACCTATTTAGATGTTTTAACGCATAAAATTGAATACAAAGAGTTGGATATTAAAGACTGTGAATTTATTTTTACAGTCGTTGATTTGCCTAAAGGCGGTAAACATTTGAAATTACTGAACGATAACGATGTTCTCGATAAAAGAAGTATAATTCAAATTAAAAATGACGATAATATCTGTTTGGCTAGATCCATCGTTACAGCCCTGGCTATTCAAAATCGTAAAATTTTATGCGAAAAATTGAATGTAGAAAAACTTACAGATTTAGATGTTAAATACATAAAAATGGGTAGAAAATTACAAAAAAGTTTAGCGATAAAATTGCATGAAATGTGTGATATTCCGTTAGAAATGTGTAATTTAGAGCATGTTAAACAATTCGAAATTTTTTTTAATATTCAAATAACTATATTTTGCAGAGAAAATTTTAACGAAAGAATATACAGCGGCGCCTATAAATCTAATCGTGTTTACATTTTAAAAAATAGAAATCATTTTGATGTCATTACAACGGTTACAGGATTTTTAGGAAAAAACCATTTTTGTGATTATTGTAAAGTCAGTTATAGTAGAAGTGATCAACATAAATGTTCTTTAAAATGCAATAGATGTTTTAGGAAAGGGAGTAATTGCGAAGGCGGTGATATTCAGTGTAATGATTGTTTTAGATCGTTTAAAGGAAAAAACTGCTTCGAAAATCATAAAAATAAAGAGGGAAAAATACTCAGTCTGTGAAACACTGTGGAAATGTTTAAAATGTAAGAGAAATATCGATAGAAGTCAAGATGAGGGGTTCATCTTCCGGTCCCAGGCCCTTTTCAGGCCCATATGCCGACGCGAGGAACCACCCGTGAAGCAAGCCCCGCGACGCGTCCCGAAGGTCGCCGCCAGACAAGCTCCAACAGAGCGGAACCCCGCGCAAACTCCGGTCAAACCGACACCGCTGCCCAGCGCACACGGTGACGGCTATTCCCAAGAAGAGACGAACGGCCTCCACGGCAGTTCTCACCACCCAGCTAGAAAAACCAAGTGGTCCCTAAACTTGGTTACTCGAGCCGGTAGACCCCGCAAGCCATCGCAGGAACCAGACGCCTATAAAGACGCTGGGCCCACGGACTGAACCGAGGCTTCCCGACCCGAATTTAATTTACGGACAGGCCCCCAAGATCAGATACCATTTTCCGGCAGAGACATTTTTGTGGGCCAGCCGATCGGAAAGTTAGTGAGGAGCCCCTAGCTTGAAAACCAGGGAGGACGGGGGAAATCCCTCCGGCCGTAAAGCGACCCAGCTCCTGGCTTTTCGCACAGACCACCCGGCTCAACCGACGGAACACCTCGCGGATCACGCCGGGAGCCAGTTGGTCCAGACTAGGTGCCGTTAGCGACCCCAGGCGGGCACGGAAAGCTCCACCTAGACGGAATAGACTCCGCCTCGCTAGGGGGTCGGACGGAACGGAGTCCCGCCAGCCCCCACCGACTCGACTCCATACTAGGACAGAGAAGCCAGCGGAGGCCGACAGAAACCCGCCCGCCACTACCTTACCTCACGGCTGTCGAGGGTACCCAGGCCCGAAGACCCCTGACCCCGTGCAGTGACCGACCGCTACCTTTGTTAGTGCGTTCGAAAGTTAGGTGGAGACACCTCTAGGTCCTCATCACCAGGCGAGGCAAACTCCGGTACCGCATAGACACGGAGGACCTGGATCGTACCAAGAGTTCACCTGAGGCACGATGGCCGCCGCGTTACCGGCGAGCTTCCGGCCCGTTTCCCTGCGGGGATAGCGTTCGACGGTGGACCTGCCGGCCGACCCCCTCCAAAGGGTCACGGCACGACATGGAGCAACCAGAGCCATACTGGCCTCCCCACGCGACCGCTCCTTGGTCAACGGGGGCACCGCCAAACCCTACCACCCTGAGGGTCGGCTCCCAACTGCTCCAGCTGAGGTCCTCGGAGGGATGAGCCACCCAAGTCATAAAGTAACCTGGGCGCTGTCCGAAACCCTCGCCCTTCGGTTGCTCCAGGAGTCCCTGCATGGCGTTCCCGCGAGCCCCGTCGTCACTAGCGAGCACCGAGGACTTTCCACTACAAAGCCCTCACTCATACTTCAGGCTCCCTCTTAGTCAATAGGTGGATGGGGTCGTATCGCCTTAGCTAGTCTTTGCCCGGCGACACCGTCCGGCCCGTAGACCGGCACCGGGATCGACCTATGGAGCGTCGCTATCCGGCTTGGCCAGAGAACCCGGCTGCCGGGGGATGCGTGTAGGTCGAGCCCGAAGGCCCCCGCACCCCATGCACAACGTCCGTTACCCGTGGCCACCGGACCCTTGGCCTGTCGACCGCAGGTCTCTCTAGGAGGTGGCGAATCGTCCCCATCCGGCCCCCCTCGCATTCGTACACAACGAACTCTGCCGAGCTTCCGGTCGCCTCCCCCACTCAAGGGGTCGGGTCGGAACCACCCGGAGGGGCGGCCACATATCGATAGAAGTCAAAGAGGACCGAAAGATCATAAATGCGGAGAAAGACAATGTCAAAACTGCAGAGGATGGGTTTTGGAAGATCATAAGTGCTATATACGTAGGAAAGAATCTAAGGGGGGAACTTGTAAAAATAGCTGTCCCAAAAATATAAAAGATAGATAGGAATGGTGTGAGAAATGTAAAAGGTCAGAATTTACAGAAAAATATATGTTTTTTGACGTTGAAACGAATCAAGAGACAGGAAATCACCAAGTCAATCTAGTTATAAATCATAATTTTAACGGAAAAGAAAAAATATTTCAGAATGAAAATGAATATTGTAAATGGTTATTCCAAAAGAAACATTGCGGTTATACAGTATTAGCGCATTATGGAAAAGGATTCGATTTTCAATTTCTAGCTAAATACTGCTTTAAAAATAAAATTAAAGTGTTTACAATATATCAAGGAAATAAACTCATATCTATGCAAGCAACCGTATATAATATAAGGTTTATCGATTCTATTAATTTTACACTGATTCCGTTAAGAAAATTTCCTAAAACGTTTGGACTAACGGAATTGGCTAAAGGTTATTTTCCTCATTTGTTTAACACTAAGGAAAATCAAAATTATGTAGGAAAATATCCTGAAAAATACCATTATGGTTATGATACTATGATTTTAGATCAAAGAAAAACTTTTGATAAATGGTATAAATCGGTAAAAAACGAAACATTTGATTTTCAAAAAGAAATTATAAAATATTGTAGATCTGATGTTGATATTTTAAGAAAAGGATGTTTAGAATTGCGAAGATTATTTCTAAACATTGCTAATATTGATCCTTTTAAATATATCACTTTAGCAGGCGTTTGTATGGCTATATACAGAGATAAATTCATTCCAGTGAATACAATATCGATTGATGAGGAGTTTATTCCAAAGGATCAATTCAGTAAGAAATCGATAATTTGGTTAGACTATCTGTCTAAAAAACACAATATCAAAATACAGCATGCTTTAAACGGTGGTGAGAAAAATCTGAAATTAGGTGATAAAACTTATAAAGTAGACGGTTTTTATAATAACACTGTTTATCAGTTTCAAGGATGTCATTGGCACGGTTGTCCTCGCTGTTTTACAGAATCCACTGTCAATCTTCAAAATCAGATATGTATGAAAGATTTGTATGAAAGAACTCAAAAAATAAATAAAAAAAATAAAAGATAAAGGATTTGAATTGATTGAAATATGGGAATACGATTTTGATAGTGACAAAGAAATTAAAAAATATATGAAAAATGAATGGAAAAGAGATTTTGTAGAACCTTTAAATCCTAGAAACGCATTCACCGGAGGTAGGTGTGAACCTACCAAATTAATCTACGAAATGAAAGAAAACGAAAAGGGTAGATATATCGATGTTTGTTCACTTTATCCAACAGTGAATTACTTTGATTACTATCCTGTTGGTCATTCGGTAAAAATTTATAATCCAGAAAAATATGATAAGAATTGGTATGGTTTGATATAATGCAAAATACTTTCATCTAGAAATCTCTATCATCCAGTTTTACCTTATAAAGGAGAAAAATTAATATTTAGTTTGTGTAAATCATGTTCAAATCCTATAAAATGCGAAAAGAAACAATGTAAAAAATGTTATGAAATACGGAATAAAGAATGTAATCATACGGATGAGGAGAGAAGTTTTACTGGTACGTGGACAACTAGCGAAGTTGAACTGGCGATTGAAAAATGTTATAAGATTTTAAATATCTATGAAGTTTGGCATTTTGAAAAGAAATCTAATACATTATTTAAAGATTATGTTAAAATGTTTTTGAAAATCAAATTAGAAACAGATGATAAATGGTCTGAAAATTTCAAAACTGAAAAAGAATATAAAAGGTGCGTAGAAAAGAAATTGGGTATAAGGTTAGGAGAAATCAAAGAAAACCCAGGAATGAGATTTATATCTAAAATTTGTTTAAACTCTTTATGGGGAAAGTTCGGACAGAGAAAAAATATGAAACAAACAGAGAATGTAACAGAATTGGCAGATTTTTATAGAATTATACTGAACGACCGCATTAAAGACTTGAATATGATATTTTTAAATGATGAGTGTGTGCAAATGGATTATAAGATGAAAGATGAATATGTCAAGAATAACTTTAATACGAATATTTATATAGCGGCTTTTACAACCAGTTCGGCTAGAATAAGATTATATGAAATGCTTGATAAATTAGGAGATAAAGTTATGTATTACGATACAGATAGTATTGTGTATATCTATGATGGCTCCAATAAAGTAAAAACGGGTTGTATGTTAGGCGAGTGGACCGATGAATTAGGAGAAGATAAATATATGAAATCGTGGATATCTGGAGCAAGTAAAGATTATGGTTATATTCTGAACGATGGTTCTGTAAAAGGAAAAGTAAAAGGACTTAAAATGAGTTATGAGAGTGAAACTAAGCTGAATTTTGACGAGAGAATGAAAACAATAACTGGGGAAATTGACCATATAGATGTAGAAATAAATCAATTTCAGATACAAAAAGATAGAAATGTTAAAGTGAATAAAATGAATAAAAGATATATGTTTGGATATGATAAAAGAATAATTTTAGATAACTTTGATACTGTACCATTTGGATTTTAAACTGAATCCTTAATTTATAAAAAATGTTTTCTAATAAATGGACGATGTCACTCTTATCACAAATGTTCAAGGTTTTATACTTCCTTTTAAATCTATAGCGAGAGAAATAAGCTGGGTTCATTTAAAAGAAGGAATAGGTGAAACGATTTCTGTGTTTACACCTAACTATGAATTAGGTGATCAAGACCATGGAATAGTTCGTAGGTGTACTAATGATATCCATGGTTTAAGATTTAAAAGATATTCAGATAATACAGGCTTATGGATTAGTAGTGACAATGTAAAAGATTATTTCATACAATTGCATCAGATATACGGTGGCACATTTGCTTTTAAGGGAGGAATTATTCCAAAAAGTACCTTTGAAGAATGGGGAATTCCTGTGAAAATATTAGAAGTACCGAGATGCGTTCGAATCCTAGGACCGGGTTGTTCTATGTACAGGTGTCTGTACTATAAAAATTTTCTTTCAAAAATTGTTTCTGAATAAATGGAAGAATTCAACAGTCTCAGATCATTCCCTGCAACTCATAAGTTAAAAGATTTAGAGTCGGGGAAATACAAACTGATTTCATTGAAGAAAATTCAAACTAAATTTGGAAATACGACTATTGCAAGATTAGAAGTTAATGACGTAGAAAAAGATTATTTTCTTAAAAAGAGTCATGGAAAAATATCTGAAAATGCAATAACAAAACTGAATAAAGGGGGTTACATCTTTCATTTTAAAGGAAAAAATAATGACGGCTATTATGATTATGAAGTAGAAAAAGCTTAATCCTGCAATTTCTTTTAAATCTTACAATAATCGGATGGACCATTTATCGAACTAGGAAAATTTCAAACTCACTAAATAATATTTACTGAAATTCAAAATATATCTGGTTTAAGTACAAATTTCTTTTCTGGCAAAGATGTGTTCATTTCAACACAAACTATTTTTTTTATTTTATCGAACTATGAATATATCCAGAATAGTATTTATAATTGCTAATAAAAAGAGAAAATTGGTTATCTATTAAAACATATGACAAAAATCATTTAACTTTTATTTCAAATAGCAATATAATGCAATTGATATTAATATTATCTTACAGGTTATTTCTTATTTATTTAATCTGTCTAAACTTTGTTCGAATGGGTTTTATTTAATCTGTCGAAAATTTATTTTTAAATAAATATTACAATATTTCGTCATAAGTACTGTACTGTTTAATGGCCTACCTTTCATTATTTCAAATTTGACCCTGTTACTACAAATCATAGCATCGATAGCTCTAATAATTATACTAGATTTCATAGTTTCAATGATTCAATAAAAGTAACTTTCACCGCAAAAAATACAAAATGGATCAAACCTCTAAAATTTCTCAACCTGGTTTATTATTAAGAAAATGCGTCAGTCAAATTTTTGATCACAGTAATCGTTATATATTAGCATTTAGTGGGTCAATTCAAATACTATTTTATAATCATCATTTGCTCCACAATTTCATCCAATAATATTAACATAAATCAGAACTGTCGTCTTTCGAGATACACTAGCTCTACATATATGCTGAAAGTTTGTTCCGACAGTAAGCGCGCACTCCCGCTCAGCCGATTGCAATCCGTCATGCGAGACCGGCGCGGGAACTTCCCCGAAGCGAAGAACGAAAATCTCAAATCTGAGACTCTTCCTAGGCGGACACGCACTAAACGCCCAGATAGATGGGAATGTACAAATTATGGTATTATTTTATATTCATCATCTCTTCGATATTTAGACAGTCAAACTTTTTCATCTCATTAAATATTAATATTGTATGGATTATTTCGAATTATGAAAAATTGTTCGATAGTCAAACTTTTCGATGAAAATCTTACAATTTTAGGTACAATATTCGATATTTAGACAGACAAACTTTTTGATGAAAATCTTACAAAATCGTTAAATATTTGCGTTTAGTGGAATATAAAAAGTGTTCCATAGTCGGTACCATATACTACTAATATGTTTCGTAACTGACTATGGTGTCAGTCCTGATACAAGTTCCTGTATATATGTATATAAAAAGAATTGTTTAGTTATTAGACTCTCTTTGCATTTATATTTGAAGTAGTTACAGTCCATAATCAATTTACATACACACACATTAGTGGTCTAGTCATTTGGAGTTAGAAAGTGGCACTAGTCTTAGAGTATTAGAATATTTTGAAATTGTAGAAGAGGATAGAGAGCTTAATGATAATCTTGAAGCCTTTACAGAAATAGAAGAGGAAGCAGAAAATTAGAGGTAAGGCTTATAAAATTCTTACTCTCTAACAGTAATAATAGTAAAAATTCATCTCATGTTAGTAATTCAATAATTCAAGTATAAATTTTAAATTGCTTATTATATCATTACCGAAGATTTCGGGAAATTATCAATAGTTTTACACATTTAGAGATCAGTTTATGACTTTAATTGATTCAAATAGTAAATTGAGTAGCACACAGAAACTTTATTATTTAAAATCTACTTTTAGTCATAGTGCTTTAGATGTAGTTACTGATGTTTTGATGATTATCATGAATTGCTTTTTAAAGCATTACCAGATCGTTTTCTAAATAAACGTTTCATTGAAACAGTCATGTGAATGAAATATTATCAGTGGAAATTTCATCGCAAGTTTCAGATAAATGTTTAAGGGCTATTGTTGACGGATGTCAAAAACACATTTTCGCTCTTAAAACTATTGGTTTACAACTTAATCAATTTTCAGAAATCATGTTGATAAATATTATTCTTAAAAACTAGACAAAGAAACAAAAAAACAATTTGAATTATCCTTAACCCGGTGGAAGGCGCGCACTCATTAGCACACATTTGGTCGCGTGGGGTTCCTGTATAACCCCACCGAAAAACTTAAGTTTAATGCAATTTACGCATGTAAATTTATTCAAACATATATAAAAAATGTATAAAATATATTTTTAAGATATAAGTTTCAATTTCAGAATATATTTAAATAAATATCTGCACTTAAAAAAAAAAAAAAAAAAAAAAAAAAAAAAAAAAAAAAAAAAAAAAAAAAACTTACTCATTTTCAAAAAAAATTACATACCTTTATTGGACTTTACATACATTTGTCACAGACGTAATTAGAGTGATCCTTGCAAGTAAATTGTTCACATTTAATACAACTAATTGTGGTTTTTTGTCCTTAGCTCGAGGACAAACTGCACATCGTCCTTTACCAAGCTTTATTCTCTTTGGCAAGTTATTATCAGGATCATCATTACTTTCTGTTGAGGGCAAATCAGATTTAATTTTTTCTCGTAATTCCTTGGGCAACATTGACATAGTTGATCTTTTCATAATTTGTTGGTTAACTAGAGACAATGCCAATGTTTTCAAGAACATTCGCCTACTTTTGTACTGCAGAGGAGCATTTTTGGTGGACATAAGTGCAACTCGCGCATTTATAGCTGCCACATTCAACACACAATAGAAAACAACCATCGGCCACCTATTTGTTTTCCTCGCAGTAGAATAAAGTGTAGACATTTCATCAACAGTATCCACTCCTCCCTTTGTTTCATTGTAAAATTGTATTATTTCCGGCTTCTTTTTCTCAGAGTTTTCATCTATCGTGTTATCATGATGCATTGTAGACAACAAAACTACACATTTCGATTTCTTCGGAACATAAGACACTAATGTTACGTCCTTTTGGAATCCAAATATAGATGAAAAAACTTCCCTTGTTTTTGCTTCTAAAAATTCAACAGGAATCACAGCTTTATTTTTCTTCAAAGTTCCCACGATAGTTAGTTTCTTTGATAGAAGCTCTTTTGCTAATGGATAGCTTGTGTACCAGTTGTCCATTGTCACGTTCCTTGCGGATCCAAATAACGGGGTGCAGAGTCGTTTTACAATTGCAGATGGTGAATTGTGGACTTTGAACGGACCTTCTGGTTGTTGTCCGGCATAAATTTCCATATTATATGTATAAAATGTCCTCGCATCGACTAAGGCGAATATTTTAATTCCATATCTTGCCGGTTTTTTCGGCATGTACTGCCGAAATCCACAACGACCTCGAAACTTTTCTAACTTCTCGTCTATAGTGACATATTCACTAACTGAATATATCTCTTGACACTTTTTATTGAATGCACTGAAAAAATCTCTCACTGCTGCCAGTTTATCTAATTGACGTCGATCTTCACGGTCTTTTATATTATCAAATCTCAAGCATCTGAGAAGAAATGTGAACCGCTTGTAAGACATTGTTTTTCGAAGCAATTCAATTCCAGTTCCATCGGCGCTCCACAAATCCTTTGCATTAGTATGGGATGATTTGTGTAGCCCGCATAAATATAAGAGACCAAATAGCGCTCTCATCTCCACTTCATCCGTATTTCTAGCATCACGACTTCGTTGGAAATTTGCAGATATTTTATCAATAAAAATATTAGTGCAATCCACGATATTTTTTATAACGTTGGAATCAAAAAAGAGTTCCCAACTTTCAACAGGTTCCGTAATACCTGATGCAACTGATTTTAGTCCAGGTAGATGAATAATGATGTTGCACGAGCTAGTTCTCACTTTTGCATTCGGTTTATCTTTTTTCCAGACTGTTTTATCTTTTCCTACGTAAATGTCATTTTCTTGATCGGATTCACCGCTTATATTGGCAGCTTCAAATTCACTGTCACTGTCGTGACTACTATAAATTTCATAATCAATTTCATCTTCACTAGCAGAGTCTATTTCTTCATCTGAAGTTTCAACAGTATCCAGCAGCCCTCTCAATCTCTCCATTTCTTTCTCATATTCCGTCAATTTTCGTTTAGCTGCCATTTTCGAAAAGAACAAAAAATCAAGCGTCCACTATCTATGCGAGCAGAAAACTAATGAGAGGGAATTGCTGTAAAATGCGGTCGCGCGGGGTTGCTAGGTTACCCCAGTGGCAGGTGGCTTTCCAGGAAATGATTGCTTCTCCCTAACAAAAGAAAAACACCTGCTGATGGCAGGTGCTATTGAAAGAAAACATTTTAAAAGTTAGCTACTGAAGGGATGAATAATGACGGACTAATACGAATTCCAGAATAGAAGTTTTTATGAGACTGGGGTGACTCAGGTACCCCGCGCGCCTTCCACCGGGTTAACCACCTGTGAATTACCCGTATGGGATGAATTTATTGCCTTTCAGCAAAAGCGCTGCTTAGTATTACAGAATTTGAAGGGTAATTTAAATACAAAACCTAAACAGTTTTCAAGTGAAAGAAATCAAAAAGCAAAAATTTGCTCATAAACAACGATTCCTTTAAAAAAAAAATAAATGTATTCTTTACCAGTCTATCAATCATTCTGTTTTTAAAAGTAATGTGTTCTTAAAAATGAACGAATATGACAGATATTTAGTAGCAAAAAGATATAATCTCTGTATCAGTTATTTTTCTCCAACGCACAAGATTTCGAAATGCCTATCAAAGTCACGCTGCTCTTTTTGTTCAGATAGACATAACAGCTTACTTTGTCGCAAGCATGCCTCTTCTTCTAATGAAAAAAATTACCCACCTGTCACTCGAAAAATAAATAAACGAGAAAACAATTCAAAAAATGAAATAAACTTGGAATTCCCCGCCCCTTACTTCTGCAGAAAACGACGGATGCAATTAATGAATCGTTGGAAGCTTTATATAATGTAAGTACGAAAAATAGATCAATTTTATTGAATACTTGTTTTGTTTTTGTTGAATATAATTTTGGAAATAGAAGGAAATACAGAATGGAGTTAGATTCAGCGAGCAATGTAAATATTTTGACTACGGTATGCGCAGATGCATTGAAATAAAAAAAAAGATTAATTAATGTACCCATAAGTTGGTTGAATGGTTATTTGCATGATATAAAAAATAAAATTCCACGTGTTATTTCCAATGCGGGTGAAAGTTTCAAGGAGAATACATATTTCTTAATTGTTTCTAAAATCACAGATGTAATTCCATCAATGTAATTAAATATATCGGACATTAATTTACCAAATCTTGTGGAATTTGCTGACCCAACGCCTTTCAAACAGGGAAAAAATCATGGTTTAATTGGATGTAAATTATTTTATAGAATTTTAAATCATAATTCAGTTAAGATTGGTGATAACTTAATTTTGCAAGGCTCAGTTTATGGATGGATTCCAACCGGCAAACTAGATGAAAGGGCAACCACAAATAACTCCGCTGTGTGCCACTTTATTAGAGATTTCGATAAAATTAATGATAATTTAAGACAATTTTGGGAATTGGAATCGATTGACATTGTGCATGATCTAAAAATATCGGAAAATGATCAAGCGCAAAAAATTTTCGTCAAAACTGTAAAATTTGTAGGTGGTCCATATGAAGTTCAGTTGCCTTGGAAAAGGGACTGAAAGGAATTACAAGGTAACTTTAATATTGCGAAACAGCGTTTGGAAGGTTTAAAAAGAAAATTTTATACACATCCTGAACTTTTTCTTCAGTGTTCTGAGATAATCAATGATTACCTAAATCAAGGAATTATTGAGCAGGTTGAAGGCTATGAACCTGTTTTAGAAAGGCTGTTTACTATTTTCCCCATCATGCGGTATGTAAAGAACATAAGCTCACTACAAAATTTTGTATAGTTTTCGACGTCACCTCTCATGATAACAACATGTTGTCTTTAAATGATTGCTTATGGCCAGGCATCAACTTAAATCCATATCTATACGACATTTTAATACACTTCAGATTAAATCAAATTGCTCTTTCTTCTGACATCGAGTATGCGTTCCTTCAAATTTCACTCGCTGAAAGGGATCGTGATGCTGTACGCTTTATGTGGTTTGATAATGATTTCAGATCTTCCAAAACAGTAAAGATTTTAGATTTAAACGCGTTATTTTTGGAGTTAATGCTTCTCCATTTCTTCTATCAGCTACCATTAAAGAGCACATCAAGCAGTTTAAAAACCTATATTCAAGAACTGTTAATTTACTTGGTAAATATATTTATGTAGATGATTTCATATCAGGCGAAGATACTCTGCAAGAAGCTCTTAATGTTTCTCTTAATGCTAAGAAAATAATGTCTGAAGCAGGAATGACTCTACGAAAATGGATTATAAATGATGAAGCGTTCGTAAAGTGATGGCAAAAAGAAGGTTTAGATATTCAGACGGAACATGCTACTATAAGCATAGGAAGTAATCTCATTAAAGTAATGGGTATGTCTTGGAAAACAGAAGAGAATTGTCTGACATTCGAAGGCAGGAGTCTAATAAAATTCTTGTCTTATCAAAAGAGCTAAAAACGTCTATTATTGCAAGCAGTTGGAAAAATCTTTGATCCATTAGGCATGATCACGTCATTCACCATTAGAGTCAAATGCTTATTCCAAGAATTATGGCTAAGAAACCATCATGTGACGGTCAATCGCCAACTAATATGCAAGAAAAGTGGGTGAAATGGTGCGAAGAATTACCAAATTTAGCAGAGGTAACTACCCCGAGGAACATGCTTGGTTGTGCAAATCAAGTAATCGCTGCCAGTAAAATAGCGTATGGCTCCGCTTTTAATTTAATAACAAGAACAGACAGTGGAGTTGAAATTAATCTTGTGACCTCAAAGAGTCGTGTTGCCCCGATAAAAGAAATTACTCTACCTAGACTGGAACTTCTCGGAGCATTATTAAGGGCAAGATTGATTGATAAGATAAAACCTATCCTAGATCAGAAAACACAATCTACGGTATACTTCTGAACTGACTGCAAAATAATATTATACTGGATCAAAGAACCATCAAAGCGATGGAAACGGTTTGTGGCAAACCGTGTCATAGAGATCAATGCACTGACTGTTTCTAACTCATGGTATCACTGCTCCAGAAAGGATAAAACTGCCGATCTCTTAACGCGAGGTGCGACTGTAAATTTTGTTTTAGAGAATTCCATGTGGTTTAAGGGAACACAATTTTTAGCAGCTGACGACTAGTCAATTCCTGTTCCGGAAAAAGACTATTTACAGCATATATTATAGCAGGGACTAAATCAAACTGTAAAAATAACATTGATTCTAAGATTTCTCTTTCTCTTTTCAGTAATCCTGAAGCAGTAGATTTTTTTCTAAGTGTGAACAGCAATTATTACAGTATTCTTCATATATTGGCTAATATTTATAGATTTTTTCACAATTGTAAATGTCAATCAGTAGGCCAGCGCCGAGGCATCCTCACCACCTCAGAAATACAGGCTTCAGAAACTTCTTTAATTAAGTTAGTACAAAATGCAGAATTTCCGTAAAAGATCAGCAACTTGAAACTGAAGTCAAGGGTTCCTCCTTCCAGTAAAATTAAATGTTTATCCCCCTTTTTGGATCAAAGTAATATCTTAAGAGTTGGAGGCAGATTGGAAAATTCAGATTCAAACTTCGATAACAAGCACCAAATAATTTTGCCGAAAGGCCATAAGATTACAAAACTCATATTTGAGTATTTTCATAGCAAATATTTTCATATTTGCCAAAGTTTGATAAATTTCGTACGTATGAGGTTTTGGCTCGTAAGTGGAAAAATTTCGCGCGTAAAGTAGTGCATGACTGCGTTGTCTGTTTCAAGAGCAAGCCAGTTACTGCCAAACAAATCATGGGTGTTCTCCCATCAGAAAGGATAACTCCAAATTTTACTTTCCACCATATAAGAGCTGATTTTTGTGGTCCTTTAGAGATTAAATATTAAAATCAGAGAAATGTCGTGATCTTTATTTGCTTAGTGACAAAGGCTATTCATTTAGAACTGGTCACGGATCTAACATTTGACGCGTTTATCACAGCACTTAAACATTTTTTTTTCTACGTGAGGAAAATGCTCTTCTATTATAACAGATAATGCTACAAATTTTAAGTGTGCTAATTCAGAATTACGCAAACTTCATGAGTTAGTTAGTAGAACAGATGAAAAATCAGTTAATTATCTTGCAACAGAAGTTAATGAATTGAAGTTCATTCCTCCTAGATCTCCCAACTTTGGCGGTTTGTGGGAAGCTGGAGTAAAATCATTCAAAAACCATCTTAAGAGAACTTTAAAGGGTGATAGACTGACAATGGAAGAATTCCAAACAATCACCACCCAAATTGAATGACTTTAAAATTCACGTCCCTTAACCCCCGTTATCAACAGACATAAATCATTTTAACGTATTGACACCAGGCCATTTCCCAATTGGTCGGCCAATAGATGCTATTCCAGCACCTCAATTAATTGATATTAATGAATCGAGATTACCTCGGTCGCAGCGAGTAACTAAATTTGTTCAATTAGTTTGGAGAAATTGGCAATTAAATTACTTAAGTGATCTCCAAAATCGTTCAAAATTGCAAATAAAGATCAATAACATCAAACCAGTAGGAATGGTAGTAATAAAAGAGGACAATTTATCTCCTTGTAAATGGATGCTGGGACGAATCCTAGAGGTTATACCAGGGAAGAATGGTAATTTTAGAGTAGCGAAATTAAAAACAGCGCCTAACGTTTTCGTTAGGTCGATTTATGTGTCTTACCCATTGATTGATGACCCACTGATCTAACGTATATGTATTTTTTCTTGTTTATTTGGTTTAAAGGGAATTTGGAATGTTTACAATAATTTATATTCATTTAGAATTTGTTTTAAGAAATACCTTAATTTTTTTTTTTTTATCTTAAAATTTATTTATTATTGGCTTGTATAATAAGTATTATTATTGCAACTAATCTTTATTACATTTCGTATTACCATTTATCTATTTCTTATTTAGTGTTATATGAATAGTATTGAATTTTATATGTTGTAATATTTGAATGTGGTGAGTAAGCTGTATAATATATGCACTTCATATTGCTTTATTGGATGTTGGCACATGTCAATGGGAGCCGGCATGTTATGGCTTGTCTTTTCACCGTTTTGAGCGCACCTCCTTCTGCATTCCACCAGACTTTTGTGATTGCCGTTTGACAATGTCTGTCTCTATCGTCTGTTGTTGTTGTTTGCACGTCGAATGTTCTTATGGAATAACCCCGCATTTATTGAGCTATTTCGTTAGCTAAAATAGCCATGGGTTCTTATTGTTAGTAATAACGTCTATTATAGTATTGGTGTATCAAAAGTATACAGATTATGCCTTTAATTTGAGTGGTATTGTCCACGAAAACAACATCGCGATATGTTTCGTAACTGACTATGGTTTCAGTCCTGATACAAGTTCATGTATATATGTATATAAAAAGAACTGTTTTGTTATTAGACTCTCTTTGTATTATTTGACTATCTTCGCATTTATATTTGAACTAGTTACTGTCAATAATCAATTTACATACACGCACAGGTTCAAATGGTTTTATTGTATTTTTAATTTTGATACTTTCATTTTAAAAGGAAAACAATTATAACTGATGGAAACAGCATTAACATTATTAGTGGATGCAGAGCTACACTGCTAAAAACAATTAGGGGAGCACATGGTTTTAACAAAATTACGCAAATATTTAAACCGATAAGTAACTTAAAATAAAACACCCATAATTTAAAGCGTTGTAGAAAACAGATAAAGAAAACTTCACATGCAAATTACAGTTTATGACGTCAAAAATTAGAAAATGGAGATAAGTGCAAAAATCGGGATTTCACAGAAACGTCTGTTTCTCTGTCTTTGTTGTAAAATTTAATTGCTCAGCTAGTGTTTTGAGAAAAGGTGACTTGAAAATGAAACAACATGACAACAACATGATTTACCGGAATCCATGACTTGGTATGTTATCGGGACAGTTGAATTTGGGGAAACACAACGAAGTGTAGTGAACGCTGTTGGAGTCGCAAGAAGTGTCCATGAAGAAGGCTGTGAAAACGATTCCAAGACACATCGAATGGAAGGCATCGACAAGTGCAAGGTCGGGATTGTGCTAACGAATAAACTGGTGACCTACATATCCTGTTAAAAGATCGTAGAGATGGCACGGGCGATGCTACTCAGCTGCAAACACACTTGTTCTTGGCCACAGGATGAAGGGTATCCAGCCATACAGTCCGAAATAGTCTTCATCAGGGTGGTCTTTATGCACGTAAGCCAATGGTCTGTATTCTGATGACCTCAAGCAACTGTGCGGCCAAAAGAATGTGGGCAACTGAACACCGAGTTTGGAGGCAACGTTGCAGGAGTTAAATTCTGTTTACAAACGAGTCCCAATTCAGTGTGGATGTGACATCTGATGTGTTTTGGCATGGAGAGAAAGAGGCACTCAAAATAATCCCATATTCATTCGTGAAAGATCACATTACAGACGAGGTGGTCTGATGCTATGGATTGTAATTAGCATAGGTGGACGTACGGGCCTGCATATCATTCGAAATTGCATTTTGACGGTCCGAAGTTATACAGACGAGATATTGAGACCTCATGTCGTATTGTATGTTGCAGCAATTAATAATTTCTGTTTTTTCATGCATGATAATGGCAGACCTCAAACAGTTCGTCTTGTGGAAAACATTCTTGAAGTTAAAACAATACAGCGTATGGGATGACCAGCATGCTCTTCTGTCCTAAATCCGATCGAGCATGTTTGGGCCATACTTAGACGACACACTGCTGTGAGATCGAGGCCTCCTTTTACTGTCCGGGACTTGGAGATTGAAATTCTTGAGCAGTGGAACAGTATTTCCCAAAATCTTATCGATAACCTTATCGCATCCATGGAAAACAGTTATGCAGCAGTATTAGTTGTTCGAGGAGACCACACGTCATATTAAAAATCTTCCATCAATTCTAAACAATACTTTTTTTTATCCTTTACATGAAACCAAATTGTTGCCCTAAACCATATTTTCATGTTCTTTCCATCTTTTCAAATTATAAATGCCCTCATTAAAAAAAAAAAAAAAAAAAAAAAAAAAAAAAAAAAAAAAAGCGTCTTTTTTCCTGTATTGCGCATCGATACACGTCTACTACCCATTTTATGCCCATTAAAAATTATTCAAACATTAGCATAAATTTTTAAAAATGCAAATAAATTTCCCTTAACATCAACTATACTAATAAAAGAATAAATCGGTCTGTGTGTGTGTGTTCGCGATGGATAGCAAAAACCTCTGCACCTAGAAGTCTAAAACTTTATGTATGAATAGTCCAAGACAGGTCCCGATGCACCTGGGGCTCAGAATTTTATTTTTTTAAAGGATCGGGGCCCTGAGCCCCTTTATTTTTTATGCACTATATTCATAATAACATGACTCTTTTCTATACGATCTACTTCGTTGTTGGGGTAAATTCTCCATTCAGTTTGAACCTCATTTCTACAATGCAGTTAAGACCCTGAGACCCTTGGCGCCCGGTGCAAGGCCCCTTGAAGTTTTAGTGCACTAAATTGTTAATAAATTTCTTCCTTCAATTCCTATCTTCATTTTTGGTATCCTTTCTCCATTCAGTTATTGTCCAGTTTCAACATTCCTGTTAAGACCCTGGGTCCATTCAAGGTCTCATAGGGCCTGGTCAAGGGCCCGTTGAACTTTTTGTGTGCCATGCATTTTTTAACTCCCTAATTTTTTCGCCTTCTCAGTACGTAATTTCAAAGTGAAGTCTTGGACTCATCTCCCTAGATCAACACCCACGTATTTTTATTGGGCTTCAGTTCCCTGTTTTAAGCATTTCCACAATTTTTTTCGCATTTCTTTAAAACTATATTCTAATGATTAATTGATTATCTATGCTTAATTTTAACTAATCGAAGATCTAAAACGCTAAATACTAAAACATTTTAACATGTTTTCGTGTTAAGGAGTTGATTTCAACTATTAGTTGGATCCTTTTCGGCCCCATATTATAGTTGCTTTAAACACTCTAAAAACGGTATTTTCAAAACTGACCAAAAAATACGCAAATCTGAATATTTCGCATAGTCAAAATGGCTCCGAAAAAAATTTACTCAAGTTTGAAAATTGTATATACTCTTTTCTGAAAACACGGATATATTCAAATACGAACGCATGATTGTTCATTCTTGAGTGTGTGCATGTTTTCAGAAATGAGTATATGTATGTTTCAAACTTGAGTAATTTTGATTTGGAGCCATTTTGACTATGCGACATACTCAGATTTGAGTATGTTTTGCTCCGTTTTGAAAATGCCGTTTTTAGAGTGTACGCAACAGGGCGCATATCTAACACTAATCATTGTGTAACTTATAGAAATTAAATGTGCATACAATAAAAATAGGTTCGAGACAACAAAATTAATGAAATTACCTTCTAATTTTTTAATGAAATCTTGCGAAGTCTTTCTTTTACGAATTCATCCATTTTTCGATTTCGAATTATAATTAATTTAAAAACTACTAAAACGTATCTTTATACCCAACTATATGCCATTGAAGTCCCTGGTCCCTTGGTCCTGTTGTAGGTCTCATTGAAGTTTTTGTACAATAAATTTTTAATAAATGGCCCCCCTCTTAAACCGATATTTATTTTTGGAACCCTTTTTCCATTTCGTTACTCTTCCTTTTCTATATTCCAGTTAAAAACCTTGGGCACCCTAATGTCCCGATGGTGCCGTTCCGGGACCCCTTGAATTGTTTGTGTGCCATCCTTTTTTCACCCTCTAATTCTAACCTTCTCCGTGCATAATTTTAAAATAGAGTTTCGGACTCTTCCCCCAAGACCATTAACCTCATATTGTTATAGGGCCCCTAGGACCCACTTTTAAGTATTTACACAATTTTTTGGGACTTTCTTTAAAATTTTATTGTAATGATTATTTCATACCCTATGTTTAATTTTACTAATTGAATATCTAATGTGTTATGAACTTATACCTTTTAACATGTTTTCATGTTAGGGTACTGCTCTTTACTATGATTTGGCACTATTTGGGCCTTTTGTTGTAGGACTTTTTAAATTTTGCAGATTAAAAAAAATAGATAATAAATATTAATTCGTGAAATCTAGATAAAACTTGACTAAACACGGGCTGTAAAAAAAATAACTTGTTCTGTATCGATCTCATGCAGTAACTGACTTACTGACTTGGCATTTTTCTCGATGCTAATGTTCTCGTCCCCTGGTCATGATATTCCTGGTTCAATTCCCACCGGTGCCAATTCACTCTCTATTCATTGGTGGCCCGTACAAACACGCAACCATCAACAACAACGTCATCTCCACCCAAAAGGTGGCAGCACGAAATAGATAATCTCTACGCACAATATCTGTGAAATCCTCGTAACACAAAGAAGCACATACCGCGCATCACGCATGCCTTCGACAACATTATTCACGAGTGCATATCTCTTGTCTGAAAGGTGTTTTTGTCACTGGGTGTGGAGTGTGTAGCGATCTCTTCTCGCCTACTGATCAAGAGAACCCTTGTTCAACTCTTTCCGGCACCAAATCACACTCACGTCAATTTCTTAACCTTTTAAGCGCCGCACTATGATTGAAAGATAACACAAACTATTAATTGGTAAAAATCACATTAAAACAAAAACATAAGCACTATGAGTAATTATTTTTTCAAAAAAATAATTGTACAGGATTTATAAGAAATGGAACATTGACGAGAAACACTTACTTTTTCCCGCCTTAGTTTTTCAAGTTTTTATAAATTGTGATTAACGATATTTAAATTAAAATCTCTATTTCTATGCCCAATATTTTAAATTTGTACATGTTAAGTTATAAAAGTTGTTCAGGAATAACACAGGTTAAACAGAAAAATAGCTGGGCTTTGCCCGTTGAGTCTTCATTTTGCTCAATATTCCAGCAAAAATTGTCATGAATCAGTAGGAAGTTTTCACAGAAAAAACTTTGCCACTAAATTTAAATAAAATATTGGATAAACAGACGATTTTAAAATAAACTAGTATGTTGTGGCCATCACAAAACTTTCTTCTATATAAATCACGTCAATTAAATCATTTAAATAGTACAAGAAATTACATGAATTTAGCACCACTTCATATCAAAGTATATCTGAATTTGAAGTTTGATGAAAATTCGTGCATTAGTTCTTGAGATAGAGCTACAGCGGGAATTCTGAAAAATGTAGCATAACAGCGCCACTTGTTGAGCGATTTACACTAAAAATAAACAGCACTAAATGATATCAAGGTATATCTGAATCTGAAGTTTGTTGAAAATCTAAGCGTTAGTTCTTGAGATAAAGCTATTGCGGAAATCGCAAAAATACAGCATAGCAGCGCCACCTGTTGAGCGATTTACACCAAAAATCAAACAGCACTAATTTACACGTCAATTCATGTCAAGGACTAACTAAATCTGAAGTTTGATGAAAATCCGTGCAATAGTCCTTAAGATACAGCTCTTGCGAAAATCGTGAAAATGCAGCACAGCAGCGTCACCTGTTGGGCGATTTACACCAAAAATTAAACAGCACTATCTTATATCAAGGAATAACGAAATCTGAAGTTTGATGAAAATTCGTGCATTTTTTCTTGAGTTAGAGCTATTGAAATAATCATGAATAATGCAGCATAGCAGCGCCACCTGTTGGGCGATTTTCACAAACACGTAATCAGCGCCAAACTATATCCTGTACTAACTGAATCTGAAGTTTTATGAAAATCCGTGCAGTAGTTCTTGAGATATAGCTATTGCAGAAATCGTGAAGAATGCCGCATAGCAGCGCCACCTGTTGGGCGATTTTCACCAAAAACTAATCAGGTCTAGTTTATATCAAGGTATAACTAAATAATAAGTTTTGTGAAATTCTGTGCATTAGTTCTTGAGATAGAGCGCCCACAAAATTTTTGTCACATACAGACTCACAGACAGAGTGACAGAGTGACAGAGTGTCGGAGTGACAGACAGACTCACAGACAGACATTTTCTAAAAACCATCAAATCGTGTTCTGGGCATTCTAAAACGTGTAAATCCGTCGAAAACCGGGAGTCGAAAATTTTTACGAATCCAATACTTTCTTCTTGTAAAGATAGAAGAAAGTAAAAATTTTCACGAATCCAATACTTTCTTCTTGTAAAGATAGAAGAAAGTAAAAATATATATGAACAGGAATGATGCAGGTTGATGAGCAGGAATTACTGTATAAAAAAAAAAATTACAATTATTTTAAAACAATATAAAAAAAAATTATAAAAACACTATACGAAAATAATAATAATGCCTGTACTAAAGTTCACAGCACAATAATCATATAAATGAAAATGTAAAAAAATACAAGGAGAAATAAACAATCTCCTAATTTCAAATTGCTATTGCCTGTAACAAGATTTTTTTAGCTTTCTAGATTTATTTCTAGGCATTACTGTCGAATCAGTTGGGACCAATAGATCTTCTCGAGTGCTCTTCTCAGAGTACTTGGTGACATCCACTAAACAACAATAATTCAAAATATTGACCAATATTATTTTTCATATACAGTTAGAACTTCTCTTTTTTGAAATGCATAAAATGTTGTCATATATGCTACACGCAGTAGGAAAGATTTCCGAAATATTTGCAATGCTTTTAGTTTTTTGGATTTTTAAATTTTGCAATTCCTTTTGCAGAGATGTTTGATATTTTTCTGTTTCTACATAATTTTACGTTTCAAATTCACTCCTACCTTTGCGGTGAAGGTACTTCAGAATCAACTCCGTGTTCATTAGAAATTTAAAAGTCATCTACTTTTCTAGAGATATTTCAATTTCACCATAAACATCTGCTGGCAGTATAGGATGAAAAATTTCTTCATTTATGTTTTCCTCATCTATTAAACATGCACTTTTTTCTGGAGGTAGTTTACAAATATCAATGCATTCTTCATCAGAATCATCCGATAATTCATAAAAGTATTTAAGTGCATCTTCTGATGTACAAAATGGTTTTGAATGCGACATCTCATCTGTGTGACATATCCTAACTAACTGAAAAACAATTACAGAGGGAAGTAAAAAGAATAAGAATGCCTTATTTTTCGGTATCACTTCTCCAATCCTAACTTGGCTCTCATTTTGAGTCATAAACAACGTCTGACTATCAACAAACACACTTATTTTCAGCGGCAGCTATGAGCAATCTACCTCAGATCGGAGAACGTGTGTAAAAGATGAAGTAGGAGGGAGGGGCCAGGAGAGTAGGTGTGCAAGGAAATACGTAGACCAAAGTTGTAAACATCTTTCATTGACACTTACTAAAATTATCGTATTCAGAAACTTTTTATCATCACTTATATGCATTGTAATCAAAGTTTTAAAAAATCATGTTAAAAAATAAACGTTCACACGCCAATATTTCATTTCTGGAACATGCAGATTTGTTATCTAAAAGAAACAAGATTTTTTTTTATTTGTTAGAACTTATGTTCTACGAATAAAATGATCATTTTTAATTTCTCTCATATAATTATATAAATATTTGTTAAATTTTGAATTTTATATGATTTTTCAAATTGTGTCCAATGAAAAGTCTAAGAAAAGACCAAAAATTTGATTGAGAAAATAAAAATTTCTGTCTTTAATTTCTGTCTTTAATTTTCGGTCTTTCTTAGGAGAGAACCCTACATACTATTTATTTTATTAACGCATTATCGACGACAAAAAATCAATCCACACTTTCCTTTTAAATAATAATTTTTATACAGCAATGCGAATGAAATTGCATTTTTCACAGAATTTTGAAATTGATGTTCCATTTATGGAACACTGGCGTGTAAAAGGTTTTAATCTATGAAAATATTATATTTAGTATGAAAATATACAATAATTTTTTCTAAGTTACAGGGATTTCGAAAAGCGTTCTTTTTTCATTAGAAACTTAAGAAACCAATATATTTCGGACATTTAAAAAAGCATTTATTTACATGCCACCGATTTTTAGAAATATTTTTGAGTAATTTTTGCTGTGTAATAAACTGTTTTCAAAATCCTGAATATCGGGTTTTCTGATGATATTAATTCTCAATTAAACACTTTCAGTAGCACATTTATGTATGATAATCATAATTTTAATGTTAATTTTTATTCTGTTAATGTATCATGTTTCACACATGTTCCTCAAACATTATTTTTTCTACGTGAAAATGTTTACTTCAGAATTCCTCGAAAAAAATATCCCAGCTTAAAAAACTAATTAATTCACAATGAAATCTATTTGAAAACTTTTTTCCAAAAATCAGTGGCTGGAAAGGAACTTTGTTTTCGTAAATGCTTCTTTTAATCACGAAAATACATTGATTTCTGAGGTTTCTATAAATAAATAATGCTTTCCGGAATCATGGGTAACTTAGAATAGGTTATTTTGTTTTTCGTTGTTTGTGGTTATATTATGTTTTCTTATATCAAAAAGAAATATTATTATTATTATTTTTTACAATAGTCTCGCTGGGAACCTGCGCTGCTTTTTCTGCACAGCTGTAGCACTAGGCACAGTACTGTGGTTAAAACACAGGTTTAAATATAATTTTCTTCTAAAATTTTACCCCCCCTCCCCTCCCATCGGTCGCAATAGGCCTGATTGGCATATCGCAATTTGTTCTTTCTACTCTCCGCCACTAGAGGTTGCAGGGTTACTTACTTACAGTGTAATAAATGATTTTTTTTTTCATTCAAGTTTGAAATATTATCCCTTTGCACATTTTAATGAGGGTCACTGATCACTTTAAGAGAGTTAGATTTGCGTCAATTAATTGCTAATGACTCATTTTCCAACAGGTGCCTGTCAGGTGCATTGCGCTCGAACCCGTGAGTCCTAGAGTTGCGACTGACGGAGGGTTAAATGCAATTATGTATTTACGAAAATTTTGTGTAATTGAATATCTGGATATTGGTATCAATGAATTTATGACAACTATGGTTTTACTAAAAACATCATTTTATCATTTATTTTTTCTTATTGATACAAATATAACAAGTTTAAGGATTTAAAAGTAATGCCTTTGAAGTAATTTTAATAAAAAAAAAAAACAAGTAATCTATGTTTCAAAAATACTTTCTGATAAACAGAAAGAAAGTTTTAAAAGACATT
The DNA here is from genome assembly GCA_963932465.1 of Maratus speciosus. Lineage (NCBI taxonomy): Eukaryota > Metazoa > Arthropoda > Arachnida > Araneae > Salticidae > Maratus > Maratus speciosus. The sequence continues at coordinate 361,669,483 of OZ010791.1, read as the reverse complement.
ATACAATTTTTCACTACAACTCGGATCAAATATCATGCGACTTTGATGTAAATTCAATATACATTTTTTTTTTTTTTTTTTTTTTTTGTCAGAAAACTAATACATATATTTTGCTAATAACTTCCGCAACTATAATGGAAATGCCGTCTGGCTTTTCCCTTTTCTCTTCAATATAATATTCTGAAACTATTTTTTTTTTCATTAAAAAAAATAAGTTTGGCAGTCTGTGATACACACGTATATACTGCATAAAATAGGAATTGTACATTTAAAATTTTTCTAATATTTATTTGACATGTCAGGTTATTAAAGCAGTATTTTTTTAAAAATGCACAATTATTTTTCGAAAATAGCATACTAGTTATTGCATGAAGTATGCATTTTTGTTTCAAATTTGAGTTATTATTCTTTTTATATCCAAAGTTATGAATATTTAAATCAAGTTTATCATAAAGTTTTTTAAAATCTTTTAATGATGTCTCTTATAAATATATACTTAATAAAACGGTATTTAATATGAAAAAAATATATATTTACTGCAAGGTGTATTTCTTTTCCTAATAAAATGACAAATGTTTCGAAAATCATTCTTGAAGGTTTATATAAGTTTATATAATGTTTATATAAGTTTATTTATGCCTTATATAAGTTTATATAAGGCATATAAATATTTTACTGAAGCAAAAATTATCCTTCAAAAATGTACTTTATTCTATTCTTCATACTATATTCATAGCATATTTATTACATTAACTACATATTCAAATTTAATAACGCGTTATAGTTATAGTTTTCATTTGTAAAATCAGAACCATATACCTCATATTTGTATAAAAAGTAGCGACTTTTGCGAATTTTTTTTAATCTCAAACTAGCTATATACTTAGAGTTTAGGTTTTGGCATAAAATAGTCCTTTGCTTGGTAAACTGTCGTCTCTTATGAGTATGATGAGCTTCCACGACGTAAAATTAAGATCTGATACCCTCTAATTTCTAGTTTTGAAGCTACCTCAACTCAAGTCACGGTTCTATATAAAATATCCGAAACAATACCAGAACTGATAGACATCATACGATGAAGAGGTACCAGACAGTCCTTTGGAGATCTGATTTATGCTTCATCAAAATGTACTGAACTTTACTCATTAAACACAAATATTTTGTGCACTGTATCACTATTTATTTATATCACAATACGATGAGCGAATACTCCGGTTGCCATCTTACGTCACAATACTTTTTCTACTTCGTTCACTTCTCATTTTCAATCCAGGGGAATTCGCAACGCCCTCTTACGGGACTTGTAAACTCTTCCCCGGATTGAAATGTACAAATTTCAATACCTTAGAAGTTTTACAATAAAATAAATTTACATAGTACAATTACAGAAAACTTTTACACTGCAAACAGATATACACAACATAACAATAATTAATTAAATAACTTTCTAAAATTTCATCTCAAAAAGTTATTTGGAATCTTCCCCCATTAAATTCCTAGCATTATCCGTAAAAATCATAGAATATTTTCCACGTCTAGCCATATATCGCCTATGAGAGGAAATGAGAGCATCTGAAGTTAAATCTGAGAGAAGCTTAAGATGAATGGCTCGAGTTACAAAACATACACAAACACAAATAAATATTTTGTTCAATGAATCCTTACGCTGATTTTTATAGGTTACATAAAATGGACCACATAGAACTAAACCGGTACAATTAAATCCTGGTGACTCTTTAATTCTTTCATAAGATAACTAACCCATTGGCTAAGAGCATGGAGTTGGTTTTACCTTAAAACAAATAACACAAGAATGCACGATTTTTCTTTCCAAATTTGTACCCCCTAGAGGCCAAAAATTTAATCTAACAGAATTCAAGAGTCCTTGGGGATTAACATGAAAAAGACGCTTATGTATAGTAGTAAAATAAATCTTACTTAATTTAGATTTTTTTGACAAAATAGCCGGATGTCTCTGCTCTTAATATATGGAAGCGTTGCTGAGCCTTCCGCCAGCACGAAAGATTCCCTTATCATCTATAAAAGGATTTAAAATATTGAGATTACCTCTCACAGCCTTTTTACAACATAAACATTTTTGTAATGCTCTAATCAAAATGTTTTCAGCTTCCTTGACATCTTCAAAAATCAAGTTAACCTTTCATTTATCAGCATTACTACAATTGTATATAAATCTGCAAACAAAGGAAAAAATACGTAAACGTTTTTAATAATCATTACTAAGATCAAAAAAGTTACTAAAAAGGGATAAATTCTCGGTGGCTAGAACTAAATTCGCTAGGAAAATGCACAGATATTATTCCTTTCGAACATTTCATTTCACTTAAATAGTTCTGACTTTCACTTTCAGTTAGTAAGTCACTTTCAGAAAAAGATGATTTAAATAACATGAGGAAAATTCTGTACCCATCAAAAATTCGGGAAGTGTAAAGCACTTGGAATTGTTCACAAAGGAGTCCACACTTATTCCTCGTGAAAGAAGATCTGATGGATCGTCTTTATCTGCAGAATGAAACCATGTTTCTGGTTGAGTTAATCTTTGGATTTCATTCACACGATTGGCAAGGAAGGACTTCCATTTTCTGCTTGATCTCTTTATCCAGAATAAAGCAATTTTTGAATCTATCCAATAATTGATTTTAAAAGTATTTTTACGATCAGTTATCTTTTTAATTTCTGACCCTAAGCGAACTGAGAGTAAATAATCAAATAACTCTAAGCGCGTGAAAGTTATTCTCTTTACAGGGGCAACTCTGGTTTTAGATGCTATGAAACTAACAGAAACTTGGTCGTAATCTTGCACTCTCAAATAAACAACATCACCATAAGCTTTTTCACCTACATCAGAAAAGCGGTGAATTTCAACATTGTTTGTATCAAACGACAGGAAAACAAATCTATGGATTTTAAATATATTTAATTTAGAGAGTTCTGAACACCATTGTGTCCATTTTTCGCAAATGTCAATGGCAAGCTCAGCATCCTAAGACAGCTTTGTATCCATAAATCTTGCAAAATACATTTAACTCTTATAGTAAATGGAGATAGGATACCAGTAGTGTCATAGCCTACAGTAGTCTGTAAGACTAACCGCTTAATATTTTTCTTAATCTTCAAAAATTCTATTAAACTCAAAATGTCTGTACTAATAGAATAATGTTCAACATCCCATGATATCCCTAATACTTTTAATGCATTTATAATTCCATGATTTTGATCAAATGAATAAATCTCGAACCCTTCTTTCTTAGACCGTTCTATTAACGATTTGTCTTTTGTTAACCATTTCCTCAAATTGAAACTAGCTTCATTATCTTAGCTTCATATGAAATCTTCAAAGCTTCCTCAATATTATCGGTACAACTCATCAGATCATCGACATAAAGACAAATATCAAGGATTTCAAAAGTTTCTGGATATTGTTCCTTAAATTTTCGTATATGCTTTTTTATTGTGGCAGCTAGGAGAAATGGTCTAGCATTTAATCCAAAAAAGTAAGCGATTAAAACGATACAATTGGATTTTCAAATTATCAGACACTTTATTTGACAGAACTTCGGTAACTTCCGCAAGGAAATATCTGACAGGATCCCTGTCCTTTTCTGATAATGAAATTTGTAAACATGAAATATGAGAACATACCCCAAAGTAAACGAACCAAGACACCCAAGAAAAGCAAGATCACCGAGTAAGTAAATTATAAATATTTTAACAAAATTATTAAAAGTAAACCATAAATAGGTAATCTGATTAACTTAGGTCAATATAGATAATTAAAGACAATTTAGGCTAACTATCAATCACGTATAACAAATTATCTAAGGAAATACTAAGTAACATCAGATTAGCCATTGACAGCCTCTATAGGTCCCATCCCTCAGACTCTCGTCTCACCTACCCCCTTTTTTTGAAGACCCGAAGCACACCCCCCCACCCGAGGCACACCCTCCACCGCGCCCCAGAGGATGCACCCTGGGGAAAAGCCCAGCGCCGCCCTCCCCCAATAGCTTTAGTCTAATACACATCTGTGTCCGCCATGTACGCTAATGGCACCTGTTGCACGTAAAATCCGTCGTGGAGGCAAAATCCTCAAAGTTACATGCGAATTATACCTCTGGATGTGCCTTGACAGGTCTCATCACCTGATGTAAGTTCTAAATTACGAAGTCAACTTGAGTATCAAAGCGCAGGTACAAAACAACAAGATCAAAATGTTAAGTAACCGTTTTAACTAAGTTCATATCTAAGCAGTAGGCACAATCGATAGGATGAAGATTAGGTCCTCGTCAGATTTATTGCCGCTACACGGCGATTAGGCGATCACCGACCCGATACCAGGTATGAAACCCGTTCAGCTGGGGAGACCCGACAGGTAGGAGCCTGGTCATCGGTTAGAAAAAAAGAAAGATAATGAAATTTGGAGAAATGCTTTCTCCACATCTGCTCAAATTCCTATCATATTCAATCTAAAATTAAAGAGCAACTGAAAAATACTAGTATTTAAATTGATACCAGGTCACAGACAATCGTTTAACGAATGCTGACCTACGTTGTGAGAACTAGCATCAAACACAATGCGTGTTTTCTTGGTGATACTGTCTTTTCTAAAAACTGCTCGATGTGGCAAATAGAATATGGGTCTGTCTGGTCTAGTTGAATCTAACACTTTTTCAATAATAACACAATCAATATATTCTTTCAAAATCTCTTAGTACTGAGAAAACAAATTATCATCGTTTCGCATTTTATTAATTAAATATTTAAATAGTTTCTCAGAGACTTCATAGAAATCGTTGAAATTTATCCAATCGTTTTTCTATGGAAGGACTACTTCGTAACGATTATATTTATAGGAAACTGTTTCTGTGAAAAAATCCAATGCCTTATCTTCATCATTCCAGTAAGGATCATCTCTAATTCCAATCGATTCTAAATCGAAAAATCTATTTGATTGTTCTTCTTTATTGCAAATTAATCCACAATAATTATCATTATTATCAGCATTCGAATCAGAGATTGAACCCCCACCACGCACCGAAATACGGGATTCTGCAAAAATGACGTTAGAACTTCATAAGAGAATTTGACCAGTTCGCAATAATTCGTAGAAACCCTCAGTCCCTAACAAAACATCCATTTTATTAGGTTCATTTAATTTTGGATCTGCCAATCTCACATCTTTAGGCAGCTCGAAAAATGAAAATATAAAATAATGCCCTGGTATAAAGTTTGTTATTTTTAGAACCATCAAAAAATCTATTGTTCTCTTATAATTAGCCTTATTTGAAACAGTGGCCCTAAGTTTGCATTTGACACTTATTTGAGAATCATTCAAACATGAAGAAGGAACATTAAATTTCTCCCATCTAATTCCTAATAATTTTGCAAAGTTATCAGAAATATACGAGTAATTTGAGCGGACATCTATTAATGCACGTGCAAGTATAAATTCTCCAGACACATCCTCAATATTAACTAAAGCAGTAGATAAAATAGTGGTTTTTCAACTTTGAGATGAATTATTTACGGAAGTGCTACGAAATCACTGTCCCCAATTTAAAAACACTTAGCTTCGGGATTTAAGCTGTATTTTTCATCCTGGGTGGGAGAAGATGAATTCGCAATCATATCTGATCCTCCTGACTGCTGACTGAACTACATTGGTGGAGAATTATTTATTTTTCCGTTTGCATGTGAAGGAGAGATGAATGACGTTTAGAGCAATACGTGCACGAATAATTCGATGTACAGTTTCTCGCAGAATGGTTTGAGTTTGATAAATGGTTGAAACATATTTTGTTTCTTTTTACGAATTCAATGCGGTCATTGATAGGAATCTTCTGTAATACCTTGCATTTAAATAATGAATGTGAATCATTTTTGAAGGAAATTAGCTTAGAATTCTTCGCAGCGAAACGACGCCGCCTTTTCTTTTGCTTGCTTTTTTTGACTGACGGTGTTAATATTTGTTTTAGAAGCTACGAAAGTCCTAGCATGATTTTTTAGAAAGGAAATCAATTCTGAGAATTTCGGCAATTCGTCTTTTTGGATTCTCATTCCCACCGAAGCTGAGAAGAAGAATCTAGATTCTGAATTAACAGGTATGCAAATATGGTGTCTGAAAATCCCTCTATTTTTGCTCAAGAGCTTCTAATTACCTAATGCATCCAATTACACTGTCCACTAATTTTAAAATTCAAGTCGGATTTTCAATTTGAATGGAGGGAAAAGACAAAAAACTCTTCAAATATGCAAATACTTGATCTCGTTTATTCGAAATTCTATTTTCTAAAAGATTCCATGCTATCGCATGATTAGTATCAGTAATTGGTATCGACTGAATGATTCTTAAATGATCAGCAAGCAGTGATAATTTCAAATAAGAAAGTTTTTGCGAAGCTGATAAAGCTGAATTATTATGAACACTAGAAATAAAAATATCTCTAAATGTCTATTCCATATCCATTTCTATCCATCCATGTAATTGCCCACTAAATTTTTGGGAAATTTAATTTAGTTAAGCGAATTGTTTCGCTAACGTTTTCTCCGCGTTTTGTTAAAACTGGAGCTAATTCACGTAATTTTCTTTTTACAATTAAATATATTTTATCTACATACTCTTGAACAGATTGTTGCTCAGCAATTATATTTATCATCATCTTTATCGTCATAAAGTTGAAATATTTTCCTAAATATCTCTGCAGATCCTTTTTCAATCGCAGATGATTATTTCTCGTAAAGTTCCAACTCAATTTTATCCAAACCATTGTTATTCGTAAGCTCATTTGTAGCCTTAGTTACGTTGGATTTCAATATATTTTTTTTTCTTTTAAAATAGCTTCCATATTTAAATAATATTTTAGAACAAATACTAATTATAATCAAGCAATAAAGAGGTCAGAACTTACTCCTTTTCATAGTATCCAAGGCCGGTACTAAGAGCACTTAGTTCCTTTTTAATAATGTTCACAAATCATAGATACAAAATGTTCGAAGCTAAATTTTTATTAACACGATATATTGATGAAATAAACTATTTATCCATAGGGATCCTTCGCGCTCATACGATCACAATATGTGCTGAACTTTACTCATTAAACACAAATATCTTTTGGACTGTATCACTATTTATTGATATCACAATACGATGCGCGAGCACTCCGGTCTCCTTCTTACTTCACAACAATTTCTCTACGCCGTTCACTTCACATTTTCAATAATGGGGAATTCGCGACGCTCGCTTACGGGACTTATAAATTCCCAGTTTTCAATAATAAAAAAGTATAATAGTGTGAATCCAATATTTACTGAAAGCAATGATGTACACAGTGAGCTAATATAGAGTAAATAATGTTGAAATAAAATAAAATTTTTTGGTTTGGAGAAGCGGTGCCAGTTGAGCCTTTTTAACTGTTTTATGTACTGCATAACCCTGTGCATGGATTATAATTAATTTTTAAACTGTCCGTCTCTAAAACACACATATATATACAGTTAAACCTCCTTGAACGGACACCTCTACAGAACGACAACCTCCGAATACCGGCCACATGTTGATGGAACCAAACACGTTCTATAGCATTAACATTAGTACGAACGTCTAAATAAGGAATTCCGAACAACGGCCACTCAAAAGTCACAAGAACAAATTTTTATAGCTCCTGATACAGTTTAATATTTATTTGCAAACCGAAATGTACAGCAGATCAAACAAACTTTACTTGATATGTCAACAAACAGAAAAAGAAGACATTAATAATAATGGGGAAAATTTATATAATAATCTTAGAACGGCAGGCATAAGTAACATAAAGAACAGTTTGTTTGTATGTCTGTTCAAAAATTTGGCAGTTATTGTCACATTTGATTCCATATAGCAAATGATGGAAGATAGGAGAGAGGGAGAGAAAATAGATTATAGAAAATATCAGTATGAACACATTCACGACGGAAAAGGAGAATTCTCGTTTACATTCAAAAAGCATCATTCTCCAAGGCTTCCGACAATTTACACCTCTTGGTTTCTACCTCACAGAAAATGCATTTATATCCTGTTGTCTATATTGTTTTAGATTGTAAGGCATTTTATATAAAATTCATACATTGAAAGATATTCCGATGCATAAACTTGGGAAACCTATCTAGAACACCAATATATAAAATACTTTCAGAACAGGGAGAAGCTTCTATGTTTAAAAATTCACATTTGATAAAAATTGCCCGTCGGCATTATGTTAGCACATATACCGAAGATTTGATGAACCTTCAAGAAACCCAAAATTTCTCATTAAATCATAATGATGATGAGTTATTTAGCAAATCAAGTCATATTTCTTTTCTTTTGAGAACGACATTGGCAAAAAGAAGCTCCAAATTACTGATTTTCTCATTGTAATAAAAGAATGAGGATGATTTAAAATGGCTGTGTGTATTTCTATTTAAATTTATGTAATTTGGATTTTTGTTAATGAATCCTCTGAATAACACCCACCTCTGAAGAGCGGTCACTTTTCACCGGTCCCACGAGTAATCGTTATTCAGAGGTTAAATTGTATTTAAAAAATCGCGATTGACTTTCGTTTCTATTATTTGAATCACTCAGTATGCAATGCATTAGATATGTAGACCAGGGTTTGTACGATTCCCGTTAAAGAGATTATCTATGAAGAAAAACTGATACCGAAGAATTTCTTGGTTTGCAAATTCCAGGGCCCGTGCGAACCCTGATGTTGACATATAATTGTGTAGGCTATAAAAAAATGGAAGTTATAAAAAATGTTTCTATATTTACAGCTGGAAAATAGTCTGATGTCATCAGCAAAATTCCTTGTGGATACCCTTTTGATTTGTTCTTACTATTTTAAAGAAAAATAGCAAAAACATTTGAGAAGGTATAAAGTTAAATTTCTCACTCCGTAAAATGACATAACAGCTGTGAAAAATAAATTTATAAATAGTTAATATTAAAAGTATATAATAAGACAGTTAAAAGCCCTTATGTAAGAAAATTAGAGTTATTTATCAATTTAGAATTTTTTGTTACTGATGCAATATTAAACAAATTAATATTTCATACACTTGGAACCAGGAATATTTTATGAAACACAAAGAAACATGAAAGTATCAATTAAAAAAAGGTCATATTTTGCGTATTTGTTTCCAAAAAATATTATGTATTTGAGCTTTATTTTTGTCCGCATTATTATTCAAAATATCATTTCGAAATTGTTATTTTAGTATTGAAAAATGCATATGAAAATATTGTTTAATATTTTCGTTTGTCTTTGAAAGTGGATTTCATATTGATTTATATTTTTTTTGATAAAATTATTTTATATTTGAAGCAAAATACTTTTCAGATTGTGATTTTTTCAAATGATTTTTTAAATATTCTGTTAGAAGGTTTTATTATTTTATACTGGATATATTTCTATTCTGGATTTATATAATAAATAAAAAAATTTATTGTGTGTTCTGCATAAAGATAATTATAGCCGCAAAAATATTTTTATAACACGATCATAAAGACAATGTAGATCTTTAGACAGAAATTGGAGATGATAAGCTTAATTTATTATTTTAAAATAAAATAACTAATAAATTTAATGTAAAATATATTATTAAAATTATTAAATATTTTTCATAACGCTCAAAATTGAGTAGAATTACTTTAAAAAAAATTCAAATTAGCAAGTAAAATTGGCCAAAATGTAATACACGGGAGATACTGCGTTTGCAGTGAAAAACAAAAGTAGTGACCATACGATGCTATTTCAAATTCCTCATGGATCAAAACCAATGCAGTAATTGCACTATGTCATATTTTGTACCTTTTACATAGCAAGGTACAAAATGTAACATATTTTAATAATTGCATATTCATGTAATTTTAGATAAACAACTCCTGCAAAAGAGCCATGATCTTTACATATATACTTATATGAAACTATCCTCTGATCTGCCTCACCAATCTCGTAAATTTACAACTCATCATTTTCTGAAATTTTCAAGATTATTTCCATAAATAAAGGGAAACAATAACGATTTCCAAAATTTCTGAAATGTCGGATGAAGAAATCTTTTTTAGATATCAGTGTTTGAGTATACCTGTGACAAACAATGTTCTGACTTAACAACTTTTTTAAAAAGGTTTGTAAAATAAACTATGATTTTCTGTCATTTTTAAGAATTTGTAATAATTTTAATAAATAATACGTCCATTCTGTTCTATTGATAATGTTTTTTGAAATCATAAAACCAAACTGACACCAAATTTCCCTTATTTATTGATACAATATACATCTTTTTCATCATAAACATAAATTGTATCCTCAGAAACTGCTATATAAAAGATGAAGTGCAAGAATATGTGCTTGTTCATAAAAATAATTCTAAGCATCATGTTGATGTCGTTTTTTGTGAATGGTGGTTATGTGTTTCCAATAATTTAGAAATTATACGTGTTTCTTCACGCAGATTTTGCATTTATCACAGAATAATAAATATTTCAAGGGGAAAGAAAACGGCTAAGACATGGGAATTTGTTTCCAAAGTATGCAAAAAGCATTTCAATAATGGGAAACAATATTTTACCTATTCAGGATAACCGATCGATAAAAATAGATTTTTTGAATGCAATCCTATAAATATGGAAAATGCTGGCATATGTTTTAGGAAATAGGTGTTCGATAACAGAAAAATTGTTTCTTGATAACTACTGTAGTGGTAGATAACTAGAATAGCCATCAAACTGTAAAAAGTTTTTTTATTTTGTTATAATTTCATTTAAAAAGTATTTTTAAATATTATAACATGGGAAAGAACAATGTTAAATAGATTGAAAAATAAATAATAAATAAAAATACATAAATAAATAAAAGGCTAAACAATCGAAATGTCCGTTTTATTTAAATCTAACTAAATTATTCAAGAAAATATTGCATTTTTTAATATTTTCAAAAAGTATTGAATGAATTAAACACACCAATAAAAACGAATGAATATAACGTATGCACGAGAAAGCAATATATTGTAAAAACAATTTTTAAATTTCTTCTGAAATTTGAAACTTATATAATAGTATAATACTGGAACTGTTATACTGTATATGGTGAAAAATTCTAAAAAGAATAAAAAGTTTGGTTTATGAGAATTTGAAAGTTTTTATTTATATGAGAAATGACTTTTTGTGAGAAAAAAAAAATACATAAAGTATTAAACACTACTTCCTACATATGCATTTTATTTAAAACGATAAACATTATTATTGCAGTAACACAATGTAATTCAGTTTTATTTTGTCTTTGTGATTAAAAAAAATTAATATGCTTTATTTCGTGTCAACCTTGAACCATAATTGAGAATTCCAAACCATCAAAATGTTTTAAAATTGGATTAAATTTATATGGATGATTTGCTGATATCTTACTTCTTACTTATTTTATTTGAGATAAAAACGTATAAAAGATTAAAAAATTACACGACCTGTAAATATGCGCAATTTTAAATATTCCGTGCGAATAAAAATTTCCTAAAATTATAAAAAATAATAAGAACAAGAAAGAAAAATCACGTTTAAGCATAGATTATCAAACTCTTTCCAGAACATCCCCCATCTCTCATCCAGAACATTTTTACGATGCTTTCACCATTAAAGTTGCTGAAATAAGATATGTTAATGAACTGTTTGAAAACACATAGCTATTTTAAAAATATATCGTGCGTCAATTATCATACAATTTAAAACACATTCAGAATACTACAAAGGAACTCCGTTTAATAAAATGAAAGATGTTATCTTATCAAACAATGTGTAACACACATAAATATTTTAAAACTCAATTTCTGCAGTTACCATATAAATTTCGGACTATCTAAATTATCTGATATTATTTGATGTATAGATTTGTATATATACTTCATAGTACGCTAAAATTGAGTTCATTGAGTTAATGCTTAACCCTCCGACTGTCTTGGAAAAGGGCAAAATTGCAATGTTGTTTTCTCTGTATTTTGTTTTAAATGCTAAAAAATATGATTCTTTGAACATTTTATAAAAAAAATTAATAGCGAATATGAATGCAATCATTCGAAGTATTAATCATTGTTTAATGTATTACAAATACATTAAATCAATATAATTATATTACTTTAAATATTGCTTGCATTGCAGTGAAACCTGGTGCTTAGTGAACGTATTAACACGGGCTTGTCAGTGAGGGGGTCAAATCAGTTGAAAATTCCACTTTAGCAAAGTCGTCAATAAAAATGTATATAGCAACTTAAAACGCAGTTTGAGAAATTGTCACTGGAAGGAAGTAGGGGAAAGTGTTGTACCTTTGACATACATGTACCTTGGATCTACGCAGTTTTTAGCTCTACCTATTGGTTTTGTATACATCGAATCAATGTAGATTTGACATATACTACTAGATGTCCCATTGTAGTTTATCACTTTAATATAGTCAGCGCATGTTGCAGGCTGTTGTTAAATAAATTATTTTATCGTCAAAAGATAAATTTTAAGTTAGAACTTTTTATTATTTCTCGTTATCAACAGCTATTTGTTTTAAGTTCAAAGTTATACATAAAAGAATATTTATAGCGCATTATGGACATGAATTTCACATCCTGTTAAGCCTAACTAGAAAATCACTAGTCACACTTTTTCAAAACACCCAGTGTTGTACCTTGAACAGGTCCAATGTGCAACAGAATTCATGTTATAGTATTTAAAAGCCAATAAATGAAAATGTTATTCCTCGACAGTTTGTCCTCGTATCATTAATGGAAGGAATGAAAACTCAACTCTACTACCACTTGTGTACAGAATATATGTATAAATGATGACAATGTTAACTAGTATGTTATGGCCATCACAAAACTTTTTTCTATATAAATCACGTCAAGTAAATCATTTAAATATTACAAGGAATTACATCAATTTAGCACCAATTCATATCAAAATATATCTGAATTTGAAGTTTGATGAAAATTCGTGCATTAGTTATTGAGATAGAGCTATAGGGGAAAGTCTGAAAAATGCAGCATAGCAGCGCCACTTGTTCAGTGATTTGGACCAAAACACAAACAGCACTAATTCATATCAAGGTATACCGGAATCTGAAGTTTGTTGAAAATCCAAGCATTAGTTCTTGCGATAGAGTTATTGCGGAATTCACAAAAATGCACCATAGCAGCGCCACCTGTTGAGCGAATTATACCAAAATTTATAAAACGTCAATTCATGTCAAGGACTAACTGAATCGGAAGTTTGAAGAAAATCCGTGCATTAGTTCTTGAGATTGAGCTATTGTGGAAATCATGAAAAATGCTGCATAGCAGAGCCACCTGTTGTGTGATTTAAACTTAAAAACAAAAATAGCACTAATTCATATCCAGGTATACCTGAATCTGAAGTTTGTTGAAAACGCAAGCATTAGTTCTTGAGATAGAGCTATTGCAGAAATCACAAAAATGCACCATAGCAGCGCCACCTGTTGAGCGATTTACACCAAAAGGTGCAAAACGTCAACTCATGTCAAGGACTAACTGAATCTGAAGTTTGATGAAAATCCGTGCATTATTTCTTGAGATAGAGCTATTGCGAAAATCGTGTAAATCCTGCAAAATGCAGCATAGCAGCGACATCTGTTAGGCGATTTACACCGAAAAGTTACCAACACAAATTCATATCAAGTATTAACTGCATCTGAAGTTTTATGAAAATCTGTGCATTAGTTCTTGAGATAGAACATGCATTAGTTCTTGAGATGAGTTCTTGTTGGGCGATTTACGCCAAAAACTAATCATCACCAATTTATATCAGGAACTAACTGAATATAATTTTTTATTAAATTCCGTACATTAGTTCTTGAGATACAGCGCCCACAAAATTTGTGTCACATACTGACAGAACCACAGACTAACAGATTCACAGACTCACAGGCAGACATTTTGTAAAAACATGTTTTTCGGATTCTCGGACCCCTAAAACGTGTAAATCCGTCGAAAACCAGAAATCGAAAATTTTCATGAATCCAATACTTTTTTCTTGTAAAGATAGAAGAAAGTAAAAAAGTGATTATTCTTGTTTCCATGAAACGTTTTAATAGCATTAGAATATAATTCATACTTGAGGAAAATACGTTTTTCAATTATTTGCGAACAAATCATTAGCATTTTTCCAGAACCTAGACCTGAATCTAGATAGATATTGCGCTGTGAGCAAACCGAGACTGAACAACCCAAAGCCTACATTTTTAAAAACATTCTGCTGTTTTAAATAAGCAAACTTTCTGATTAAACTACAACATAATTGCATGTTATGCTATTAAAAAGCCAATAAATGAAAATGTTATTTCACGAATGTTTGTCCTTGTGTCATTAATGGAAAGAATCCAAAACTCAACTCTACTACTCACCTTCAACTGCACTGTAAAAAAAAAAAAAAAATGGTAATATTCCATGTAAAATCCAGGAACGTTACGCCTTTTCTCAGGTTTTCAGAATAATTTAGCTCTTTCCTGTGAAATTCTGGTTTTCATATCTGAAACGTTCCTGAACAAAAGTTGGAAACAGGAAAACGCTGCTGCCGCCATTTTATTATTTTGTTGCTGTATCCGTTGCTCGCGCGCTAGTGTCGAAAACAAATTCTTTATATGAATGTCAAAAAATCAGCATGGAATGGGAATAAATGAATAGACGACATAAGCCTTTACGCCTCTATTGTCAAGACCATTCAGATGCAAATGCAATATCTCTGTGACACCGCTAAGAAATTATCCCTCGTACCTGTCTGTGGAATGTTTAACGAGCAGTACATGTAAAAAGAAATACACCTATCATTTGGATTTTCATTAACCAGGGAACCACCAAACATGATGCTCGCAGATTTTGATTAATTTAAGATATGTTTTAGTGTTCTTATCCCTAATTATTCTTGTGAAAGGATTTCTTCAAATGGGCCTTAGATTTTCAGAAATCGGGTGCCGAAGTTTAGCATACCTTTCAAATACCCATTAGTTTGCAGCTTTCAATGTGTTTTTCGTGGTGTGGACGCAGAGGGCTCGCATGCCACCCGGACGGCCCGAGTTCGATGCTACCTCTAGACTTTTTTTTTTCTTTTTTAATTAATTTTATATTTTGAAACTTTACAACTTTTAAGTACGGCTATGAATTGCTGCAAATTTGAATTTCTTATATTTTCGTAAAAAATATCAATTACTTTTATAATTTTTTTTCATGAAAATTTATATGTATGTTATCTTACTTGTAAACTAACATCTTTACTGATGAAAATCCAAAATTTTTTATGAGTAGATTTTTTTTTAATTGTTATTTACATTTATATATTTTTATATTTTAAGCAAAGTTCAGAGACAATATATCACATGTATTTATTGAATTTTAACTGAAAATTTATTTTTTCGTGTAAATTATAAATAATAATTTTGATGTCAAATGTCAAGATGTGTTTATCTTTAAATGAATAAAAATAGACAAATTATATTGCAAAATATTTTTTACATTCTAACAAATAATGATAATAAAGGAAAAATTGTCAACTAGAAATGTAAAAATCGTCTGCGGATTCCGCATGAAATATAACTTATGATATATATTATTTAAGAAATCGTTAGATAGCATTTTATAATAATATCAGAATAAATAAAAAAAAATATATTGATATATTTCGTGGGTTTTATTATTTTTATTTTTTATTTTTTATTTTATTTATTTATTTATTTTTTAAATACAAGTACTAGGTAAGAAGTTAAGCTCTATTATAGAAAAAAAAATTTCGTATAAATATTCCGTTTTGAATATTTCTACGACATATGTCACTCGATTAAACTGAAATGTCAAAGTCAGTAATAGCAAACAATTTTGTATTTCAGCATTTGTCATATTTTAATATATTGAACAAAGCAAACATTAAAAAGATATTATTTTTTTTTTCTAATAAAATATTGTGCATTATTTGAGACTTGTATTTAAAATACAAAAAGTTAAATAATAATAATATTATGGAAACAAACTTTCTCCACATATTAATATCTATTTCCGTCAATAAAAGGTGAATTTAAAAATTACAGAAAAAATAGAAGTTTTCGTGGAAAATCAAAAATATAAATCGATTTTGAAAATATCAAAATTTCGAAGCTGTAAAAATTCACAACTTTGATTAAAATTTGTAAAGTGTCAAAAATATGAAATTATTATTAAAAAAATAAACAGTTAGGAGGAAGCATCGAACTCGGTTCCTCTGGCTGGCAGGTGAACACTCTGAGATCAGTCCACGTAATACTCAGTGAGCGACGCAAACTAATCAGTATTTGAAACGTATGCTGAACTTCGCCCCCAGTTTCTGGGAATCTAAGACCCATTTGTAGAAATGCTTTCACTAGAATAATTAGGAATAAGAGTGTGAGTAATTGGTGAGCATCATGTTTGGTGGTATCCTTGAAAGAGTGCATATTAACAGAAACCTTTTGAACACTTCTGAAACGTTCCATAGAAAACAAGTTAAACTTTCTGTGACATGTCAGTAATGTTTTGCTGTCAACAGAAACATTCCTGGTATTTCGCAGGAAGCTTACTGGCATTTCTGTGGAAAGTTTTTAAGGTATACAGTAAAGTTTCAGTCATTTTCAAGAAATGTTTCTTGGATATAATGGGCAACTCAGCTGCCCCTTTTTTCCCAGGAACGTTACGGGATTTTTTTTTTACAGTGTGTGTTGGAAAGAGTTAAAGAAGAAAAATGATGACAAAAATAATTTCGGATTCAGGATTGTAATAACAGAGTAATCGGATCTTTAAATGAATATAAATGCGAGTATTACTCGCCCTCAGAGGGTTCCGTAGAATAAATTTAGGAATTATTAATTGCATTAATTATAAAAAGAAAATTCTTGCTAAAAGAATAATAAGACTGTGTAAAAAACTATATAATGAGGGTTATGGTATAGCTGTGTATATTAGAAAAGTATGAATGGGTATACCATAAAAATTTTAAAATATATGAAGCCCAAGTGATATCAGATATTGCTATTCTGTATAACTCATTTTTTTAATCTTATCCTAATATGTTTTGATGGACTTATTTGCGTACTGACAATAAATGTAGTGCATATATATTTAAACTTCATTTTGCATTACGTAAAGCTAAGTTCATCGTAGTAATAATATTTTATTTTTACACTGTACTTAAAACAAAATCCTTGTTCGAAGTTTAAACTTGGCATTGGGCTCGCAAAATTTCAATGCCAATTTGGTACATGCCGCTTTTTTCCAGGTATGATTTTAATGAACCTTTAAAGACATGGGAGGCGTATTGAGAGATCCACTCAATGCAAATATTTCGCGAATTCAATAGTATTTATGTGGTTAATTCTAATTAAATTGGTCGGTTTATAACCATGTCAGGTTTATTTCTTTTATACTACTATTGGTCATTACATTACACAAATATGTCATTAAAAGTTGCTATCTAGTCTTGAAAAGCCGATGGTCCATCGAGTACGCCACCCCTGTCCTTACGAAGGTTAAACCGTCCGTGTCTTTAAGGGTTGATATTTCGATTAATTAAAGAGGAATTTTTTTTCCGAAAATCATTATCGACAACACTTTTATGCTTATGCGGCGATAGGCATCTTCAGCTCTCCTCAACATTTTTGCTGAATGCGCGAAATTCGAATTTTGTGTGCAACGGAAAAAATATGATTTTCTCAAAAACTATGTGAGCTAGTGCAATCACTATAGTTTTCCTGCAAGGTTTAAATTAATGTCTACTATCTCTAATTTTTTCATAAACTTAGTTTCAGTAGATTTGGAAATAGAAGGGAATGGACATATTTTTGCACTCAATTTTCAACGATATTTCTGAAAATATAATACGTAAAATTAAAAGAAATGTACTTTTGATTTCAGCGTTACGAATGTTTTCACACGATATTTAAGGAAAAGATTTTTTTAATCAAGTAACTTAAATATCCCCTCTATATTTTACCGAATTATATTTTCGGTTGTTTAATAATCTGTAAATATGTGGGTCAAAGGTCTTTATTACTTCCCCGAATTTGAACTTTCCACGTCCATAGTTTACGAGTAAAACTTCTGTCACAGACTTATAATGATATCTTATAATGATTCGTTTTTACTTTTTAAGTACGTAACCCTAAAAAAGCAGAAAAATGAATAGATTCAAAAATCTTAAATAAAATGAGCAAAACTAATATATAACAAATGTATAGAAATGAAACTTGTGGTGAAATACAATGAACAGAATAATCAGAATAAAGGATGTAATATTACACTATAGCCCCTGGAAGTTTCACCGCAATGCGAAAAGTGGTTCTAAGACTATAAAAAACCATCATATCAATAGCGTTTAATTTTTTATTAGTTTTTAGTGATAAAATTCAGTCTTTCACAATCGGTTAAAGTAATGAAAAACATTTAAGTTAAACAAAATTAATGCTCATTCCATGTATAATACCTAATACACTTAAAATGCTATATTTTTGTTTCGTGTGAATACAGTTTCGAAAACATTAATTTCCTCAGTAATACTATTGAAATACGGCCAATATTCTCTTATTCCTTTAAAAAGAATTCAATATATGTTACCGTTACATAAAATTAAATTTAACATTACATTAAAATTAAACAATTAAATAACTTTTAAAACTGATTTTTTTTTCGCACGAGGTTATCAATTCGAGATGTATATATATATTTTTTGTACGTTCACCGATTACTTCGAACCTGCGCGAGCGTTTCTTCTTGATTTTTTTTTAATTGAAAGAGGATTCTCTGGAAATGGCCACGTTTGAATTTCAGTACTTTTTTACAGAATTAAAAAAAAAAAAATCAATATATACCGAAACCAGACATGACAAAATTTAAGTTTTCAGTTAGGAGTATGGAGCATTGCAGGGACATTAAACAACGTAAACAAAATACAGCTCTTT
The DNA here is from genome assembly GCA_963932465.1 of Maratus speciosus. Lineage (NCBI taxonomy): Eukaryota > Metazoa > Arthropoda > Arachnida > Araneae > Salticidae > Maratus > Maratus speciosus. The sequence goes on along the minus strand of OZ010791.1, from coordinate 361,650,488 downwards.
CTAGGTTCTACACGGCTAATGAAGCCTGCTATATTAACTTTGATGAAGCAAAAATTATATTTAATGCAATAACCCTTTTGAGAGTAAAATTAGAGAATCAGCCGAAATCATTTCACGTGAGAATAAACGTTGTAACGATAAGTTATCCTATAATATTCCCAAAATCTGGTGTAATATCATAAAGTCATAATTCTGTATCTAATTGCAATATTTCAATTTAAACTTGAATCATGTTGCCAAAAACTTGAATGAAAACTTAGTTGAATGTGGTTCTCTACTCCCTAATGCGTAGATGACGACATTCGTGGTTTCTTCAATCGAACTTTTGATTTTTTGGACTCATTTCATTAATAAGTATTTATTTTCACTGGATGGCACCACTACATTTTTGTTTTAATATCTTTAGTCAATGTTCGACAAATTGTCTCTCGCACAGGAAGCCTTCATCTCTGAGCTTTTAGCCATTTAACCATCATATTTGCTGAAGACGGCTGTAGAAACAGCTCGAAACGTAGAATTTTTCTGTTAGCTTATGAAAGTTTGTGTTTTGTGTACCATTAAGCAAGGTTGTGTGTCTTCATGTATTATATTTTATGATACAATTGTCCAGAATATGATATTATCTATACTAATAAAATAACAAATCGCTCTGTGTGTCAGTGTGTTTGAGTGTGTGTGATGGCTAGCGAAAACTACAGCACATAGATGTCTGAAAATTTAGGTGGTGTTAGTCTATGACAGGTCCTGATGCATCTGAGGCTCAGATTTTTAATTTTTTAAGGGACGGGGCCCCTGGACCCCTTTAAGTTTTTATGCGCTAAATTGCTAATAACTTTCCCCTTTTTCATCCAATCTTCTTCGGTTTAGGGGACCTATCTCTAGTTAGTGATTATCGACTTTCTCTCTTTCAGTTAAGACCCTGGCCCATTGGGGCCTGATACAGGGCCCCTTGAAGTGTTTGTGCAAATAAATTGTTAATAAATTGCTTCTTTTTAATCTGATCTTCGTTTTTAGAATCTTTTTTCCATTTCGTCACTATCACGATTCTACATTCCAGGTAAGACCCTGGGCCCCCTGGGGTGCATAGGGCCAGTCCAGGGCCCCTTGGACTTTCTATGCGCCAATCATTTTTAACCCTCTATTTTTCTCATCTTCTCAGTCTATAATATTAAAGTTTAGTCTTAGGCTCTTCTTCACAGAAAAATTCCATCATATTTTTATTTTGGCCCCAGGGCCCCTTTTTTAAACATTACCCCTTTTTGTGCATTTCTTTAAAATGTTATTTTAACGAATTATTTATGTTTCCTATGTTTAATTTTAAATTAATTAATAACATATGTCCCTAGATATATTAATAAATCTATTAATAATATATTCCCTATGCGTAATATTGACTAATTGAAGATCTAAAGCGATAAATACTAAGACATTTATACATGTTTTCATGTTACGGCCCTGTTTTTAATTATCAATTTCCTCCATTTGGGCCCCCTATTATAGATCCCTTAAAAATGGTACGATTCAGAAGCCTCTTTTTCTAACAATTTCTTAGGCCCTCCAGCTACTATATGAGCGAAAAAAAATTATCAGGCTTCAGATACCACAAATTCTGACTATTAATCGCTTTCTTGGAGCCCTTGGTGCAGCTTATTTAAAAATGATCGGAACTGCTTGCAACTTTCTTTAACACATTTCTAGCATCCTCTGACTACTTTATGAACTTCTAGAAAGTATCTTTATATGCAACTACATGCCACTTATGTCCCTGTCCCTTTGGGGTCTGGTACAGGGCCCTTTTTTGTACCATAAAGTTTTTGTACTATACATTTTTAATAAATTACCTTCTCTTAATGCGATTTCCATTTTTGGAACTCTTTTTCCATTTAGTTATTCTCCATCCGTTTAGTTATTTCTTTATTCCAGTTAAAATCCTGGGACATCCTAGAGATCCATTAGGCCTGATCCGGAGCCCCTTGATCATTTTGTGCTGCATGCATTTTTCACCAACTAATTTTCTCGCATTATCAATGCAGAATTTTAAAATTGAGTCTTTCACTCTTCTCCCCAAACCAACACCCTCAATTTATTTTTAATGGACCCTAGGGCCCTGTTTTAAGTATTTCTCCCCACTTTTTTCGCATCTCTTTAAAATTGATTAATCTACTGATTAATACATACCCTATGCTTAATTTTGACTTATTGAAGATCTAAAGTGTTAGAACATAGACCTTTTAACAAGTTTTTATGTTAGGGCCTTGCTCTTTACTATCAGTCGGCCCTCTTCGGGCCCTTTTTTATAAGTCCCTTAAAAACAGACCGATTCGCTAGCTTTTTTTTACAACATCTTAATTCCTCATGCTACTACATGATTGGCAAAAAAATTTCTCAAACTTCAGATAACATCAATTTTGAATATTAAGCTCCGTCTTGGGCCCTTTGTTGCAGCTTCTTTAAAAAATATCCGATTCTATTTCATTTTCCTTTAACATAGTTTCAGCGTCCTCGAGCTAATTTAAAACTACTAAAAATTTTTCTTATACCCAACATTATTCCAATTAAGACTCTGGCCCCCAGGGCCCGGTCTTCTTTATACCTCAGCTATCACTTCTTTCGAACATTAATCTCCTTTTTCAGCATCAACTTGTGTTTACTCACTACAGCTGTAAATTAAAAATCGTGTTAATTTAAAGGTAACTTTAGATAATGGATTTCATCAGTTTAATAAATGTTGTGTTAATGTTAAAAGTAATTCATTAAATTTACAAGAGGAGATGTCATCTTTCACCGCTTCGGGGGGGGGGGGTGCATTATTCTTCCGATTTTAAGGACCTAATTTCAACGGGATTTGGTACATTCAATGTAGATTACAACTGCAGCTACTTTGTGTATTATGAAATTTTATCTTAGAATTCAGTTACCAAAATTTTCTAACATTAATGATGCATTCATTTTTTTATTTTATGGGCTTGATTACTACGAGGTTTGGTTCGCTCAACTTGGTTTTCGATTGTCTCCGGCACGTGCACTTCCGGTACATGCTGCCTTAACTAGCATGGACCCAGGTTGAAGGTTCGTTCCGAAAGAAGTTTGTTGGAAACACACTAGACGCTGCGTAAGGCAATGGGTGCCTCCGAAATTAAGTTAATTAAAAAGAATTTCCAAGGATATGAAATCATACAAACTTGAGTTTCGTTTAAGATTATTATTTACGGACCACGGGCAGGTCTGCTAGTTTATCAAATATTCCATTTTCAACGATTTTCATCAAGTGACGTAGAGCTATCTGTTTGACGGAAAAGTGACAGTCTTGCGATTTTTTTCTTTATAATACGGTTTCTTCACTAATATTGATGTAGGGAAAAACTATATAGTAATAGAAGTTGGGTTTTTTTTTCCGGTTAAGAAGTTTATAATTATTTGGTGTTCGTTTCCCTGTACGAATTTGTTAGTTTATGTTACTGCAATACAATACCTGCAAATTTTAAATCCCTTTAATCATATCTTAAAATAATAATTATATTTATAATCTAATAAACTTTATTTTAAAATAACAGATATTTAAATTAAAAAAAATATTTGAAAAATGTATAAAAATATTAATATTATGATTATATATATATATACAAGATGACCCGCCAGCGTTTCCCGGGTTTGTAAATAATAACCTTAAACAAAACGTAAGTTTGTATGATCTTATATCTTTGGAAATTCTTTTAAATGAACTTAATTTCGCAGGCCCCATTGCCTTCCGCAGCGTCTAGTGTATTCCCATCAAACTTCCTTCCGATCGAACTTGTAATCTAGATCCCCACTACGTATATTTACCGGAAGTGCCCTTACGTGCCAGAGTCAATCGAAAACTAAGTTGAGTGAGCCAAACCTCGTAGGAATCAAGCCCATAGAATCCAAAAGAAAAAAGAATGCACCATTAACGTTAGAAAATATTGGTATCTAAAGTCTAAGATAAAATCTCATAGTACAGAAAATAACTTAATTGTAATTTAAGTTGAAAAAAGCAAATATAGTTGAAATTGGGCCCTTAAACCCGAGGAAATAACGCGCATCCAAGCGGTGGAAGTTGCCCCCTCACCTTCTAAATTTCATGAATTACTTTTAGCATTAACACGATATTTAATAAACGGATGAAATCCCTTACCTAAAGTTACATTTAAAGTAACGCGATTTTTAATTTACGGCTGTAGTGAGTATGTCGTAAGTTGATGCTGAAAAAAGTGACTAATGTTCGAAAAAGGTGGTAGATGAGGTATGAAGAAAGAAGGGGCCCTGGGAGCCAGGGTCTTAACTTGAATGTAATTGGGTATAAGAAAATGTTTTTGAGGTTTTAAAGTAGCTGGAAGAAGCTAAAACTATGTTAAAGAAAATTGCAATAGAATAGGCTAGTTTTTAAAGAACAAAGGCCCCAAAAGACGATTAATATTCAAAATTGGTGGTAGCTAGAGTCTGCAATATTTTTTTGTTGTTCATGTAGAAGAATTTGTTAGAAGAAAAAAGGTCCTGAATCGAACCATTTTTAAGGGAGTTATAACAGGGGGCCCAAAACGGCCCAACTTATAGTTGAGAGCAGGGCCCTAACATGAAAACATGTTTAAATGTTTTAGTAGTTAGCGTTTTTGATCTTCAATTAGTCATATTTAATCACAGGGTATGAAATAACCATTAAAATAATATTTTAAAGAAATGCGTAAAAATGGGGTAAATGCTTAAAAATGGGCCCTAGAGCTCCAATAAAAATATGAGGGTGTTGGTCTAGGGAGAAGTGTGCAAGACTCAATATTAAAGTTATGCAATGAGAAGGTGAGAAAATTAGGGTGTAAAAAATGCATAGCACACAAATAGTTCAAGGGGCCCCGGATTTTAACAGGAATATAGAAACTGGAGAAAAACTAAAGGGAAAAATGGTTCCAAAAATGAATATCGGATTATGAGGGGCAATTTATTAATAATTTATGATGCAAATGTTTCAAGGGGCCTTATACCGGGCCCCAAGGGGGAATGGACTTAAGTGGCATATAGTTTGGTATAAATACACTTTTTAGTATTTTCTAACGTAATTTGAGGACGATAGAAATATGGTAAAGAAAATTGAAAGAAAATATGGTAAAACAATTCGGATCATTTTTAAAGAAGATGCACCAAGGGCCCCAAGAAGACGATTTATATTCAAAATTGGTGGTAGATAAAGTCTGAAATATTTTTTTGTCGTTCATGTAATAGCTGTAGAACGTAAGATATTGTTAGAAAAATAAAGCTAGTGAATCGGGCTATTTTTAAGGGATCATTAGAATATAATTTAAAAGAAATGTGCAAAAAATTGAGGAAATGCCTAAAAAAGGGCCCTAGGGCACCAATAAAAATATGTGAGTGTTAGTCTAAGGAAAAGAGTTCAGACTCAACTTTAAAATTACGCACTGTGAAGGTGAGAAAATAAGGTGTGAAAAACGCATGGCACAAAAATATTTAATGGGTCCTGGACCGGTCCCTACCAAACCCTAGACGGACATATGGTCTTAATGTAGAAACGTGAGAATAACTAATTGGAGATTGTATCCAGAAATAAAGATAGGATAAAAAGGAAGCAATTTATTAAAAATTTACAGCACTAAAACTTCAAGGAGCCCTATACCGGCCCCTTGCAACGGTGCCAGGCTCTTAACTGAAATGTAGAAATGGGGTAGAAACTGAAAGGAGAATCCACCCCAAAAACGTAGAAGATCGGATAGAAAAGAAGCATGCTATTAAAAATTTAGTGCACTAAAACTTCCATGGGACCTGTACTGGGCCCCTTGAGAGGGTGCCAGGCTCTTAACTGAAATGTAGAAATGGAGTAGAAACTGAAAGGAGAATTCACCCCAAAAACGAAGAAGACTGGATAGAAAGGAGGCATGTTATTAAAATTTAGTACGCTAAAACTTCAAGGAGCCCTGTACTGGGCCCCTTTATAGGGTTCCAGGGTCTTAACTGAAAATGTAGAAATGGTGCAGAAACTGAAAGGAGAATTCATCCTCAAAACGACGAAGATCAGATAGAAAAGAGGCATGTTATTAACAATTTAGTGCACTAAAACTTCAAGGGGACCTGTACTGGGCCCCTTTATAGGATTCCAGGGTTTTAACTGAAAATGTAGAAATGGTGCAGAAACTGAAAGGAGAATTCATCCTCAAAACGACGAAGATTAGATAGAAAAGAGGCATGTTATTAACAATTTAGTGCACCAAAACTTCAAGGGGCCCCTGTACTGGTCCCCTTGACAGGGTGCTAGTGTCTTAACTGAAATGTAGAAACGGGACAGAAACTGAAAGGAGAATTCACCCCCCCACCCCCCACCCCCCCCCCAAAAAAAAAAAAAAACAAAGAAGATCTGATCGAAAAGAGGCATGTTATTAACAATTGAGTGCATAAAAACTTAAAGGGAGCCAGGGCCCCGGCCCTTAAAAAATTAAAAATCTGAGTCTTAGGTGCATCGGAACCTAAGACTCAGATTGGACTAATCACTCCTGAATTTTAAGACTTCTATGGGTGATAGATTTCGCTATCCATCGCCGACAGGGACATACACACAGAGCAATTTGTTCTTTTATTAGTATATATATATATGTGTGTGTGTGTGTATTATTTCCATAGTCTTCAACTTATTTCATCTTGTTGATTAAATATCATTATTGCTATCTTATCCACTTGAAATACAAATGTATCTACTTTACCATTAATCATTTTGTTAACTATATATAAATGTTTGTTTGTTGTCCCTCCTGATCTAAAACTATTCTCATTATCTCTTACTATTTTTTAAACCTCTTGTATATTTCATATTTAGCCCTTTTTATATACGATTTTCATTCATAAATTAACTTGTTATTTCATCACTTTTTACTCAGACTTACTACTTTCTCCTGTCATATACTTTATACTAAACATGTATTATCTTATATTAACTCTTAATTTTACTTTTTTTGGGAGGAATGTTAGTGATTTTTCCTGTGATTTTTCCTTGTATGTAATTGAGGTTTTGTCCTCTTATAATTTTTAAGATCCTGTGTGAGGTCTATCTTTCTGTAGATCTCTTGGTATTATATTTTCTTTTATTTTATGATGCGCTATCAGGTGCTAAATTTTGTCCTTTTAGGCTTAATGCCGAAAAAATTGGATGAAATAACGCATCTTCACTATGAATTAACCAGCAAGCATCTCCGAGGATTCTGTGGGTTATTCATAGTTTCTTATTTTATATACTGTTTTCTATGTTCATATCTTGTTCATCTTTAGAATTTTACCATTTGCTCGTAAAGATTTATACAAATGATCTAAATTTAAAAAAATATTTTATGTCAAATATTAAAAATCCATATATGTAAGCATGAATTTCAAAGTAGTTATTTCAACTCTCTACAAACTTTATACTCCTTTTATACGAACTTTTTATCAACTATTACAAAAGAGGATATGCATATTTTGCTAATAACTTACGAAACGGAAAAGGAAATTCATTCTGGATTTTCCTTCCAATATGATATTTTAAATATTATTTAAACTTACAGTTCATATTCTGTCAAAAATCTGAAATTTCAATGTCGTGAGATATCTATGTACTGAAAAATATGCTCATTAAAAATACGAAAATTGTATATATATATATATATATATTAAATATTTATGAAAGTTTTTGAAGTAGCAGTTTTACTATTTGAAATAATAAAATAAAATAAAAAACTCATGATATTTTAACATAATTATGCAAGTAAATATATATTTATCTTAGTCATATAATTTAATAATGCATATTACTTTTACAGTATATAAAGATATTTTAAAGAAGTTTTACTTCCTTTAAATATTAAATAATATCGGGATAGTTTTCAAGAAACAATAAAATAAAGTATATTCAAATTAAAATTTTTGTTTCAAATTTTGAAAAAAAAAATGTACGATATAGTTATGAAGTTAAATTTTTTTTTTTATTGTAAATTTACTTTCTATTTTTTTTTATGAAATAGGGAACATAGAGGTACTTCTAAAGTCCCATACACCTCACTATCTGGGGAACAATTTGGAATTTGAGAAAAATGTAAAACAGTTGTTAAATAAATATTAGGGTTTGTTTGGGGATGGAGTTTGTTTTAAAAATTATATATAAAGTGCTTCTACGGATGTATAACTTTAACGTATTCAGAACTAAAGGCAAACTTAATTTTACATTATATTTAGACTTTTTCGTAAAGTTTGTCATATGATTCCAGGAGGAAAGTAATTCGGTCAAGTAATAAGAATTATTGAGGTTGAAATTTTGGAACTTCTAATGTTAAATCTATTTGTAATAGCGTCAGAGCAGATATGAAAAAAAGGAAATTTTTTTAAACATAACTCAAAACTACTTGAAGGAATGATCTATAATTTTGCATTAGCATATTTGAAGTTTTTAAAAAATAATTTCAGCTAACAAAAATTAGGTTTCAATTCCTAAATGTTTCGAAAATAAAATTTCAAACTGTAATTATTTAATTAATTTCCATATTAGATGTTAAATATTTTAAAGTTTCATCCCCTCCCCACAACGGATTTCAATTTTCTCTCCTGCCTGAAATATCTTTAGTTAAATGCGGTTCCCCTCTCACTGATTCGACGCATGTTTTTAATTTTACCGAAATCCTGATGTGTTTCGAGATATAGAGAGTTTCACGGCTTCTGTATTCACGCAAATATAAGGGAATCTCTTCTAGACGATTTTGTAACACGACATTCAGTTTAAAAAAAAATCGTTTTTTCTTCATATTACACCTTTTTTTCTAGTCGATTAGAATTTTTAATTTTTACAAAATGATTCTTTAGGAGGCATCTCTATAAATACCTGTCTCTTCAAAATAAAGTTACTATCCCTGTCGCTACCACTGATGCTGCTGTAATCGGATATATTGTGAACTTTCAACTTTTTCTGTTTTTACAGCAAATAATGTTGAATATAAAAGTATAAAATCTTCCAGTTTTACAGAAAAATGTATCATGAATACGTTGAAGAAGACAACTTCCAGTCGATGAATTAAATTAAATGTTTTTTAATGTTAAAATCTGTCAATATGAGTTACATATGTACGTTTTACAGGATCAAAATCTGTGCATATAATTTTAAGAACAAATAAATACATGTTTAAAATATTGTAGAATGTTTAAAACATTATTTTATATATAAAACTCGTGAAATTTTAAATTTTATTCACGGGAATCAATAACTGACAAAATTCGAAGTTTAGTATTGTTTTATTCTAATAGTTTGTATAAGCCTTGTGCGTATTACAAAAAAAGTAAAAAAAAAATAAATAAATAAGTAAATGCTGTTCCTTTTTTGGACAAGAAAATGTGTGACACAACATATTAAATATCGTCCCCTCACAATCATAATGCGTTAGAATATAATAAACTGTTTAACAAGAAATTCATGTTTAATGTATTATAGAATGTTTAAAAAATTATTTTATACTAGCAAACCCCGCGGCTTTGCTCGCGTAATAGTTGAAATATGCCAAGTGATATTTCCATGACTATAAATTATTAGAAGAACAGTTTTTGGAATAATTCAAAAATTACGAATTAAGCCACAGATTGACTAAACGTCATTATAAAAGTACAATAGACAGAAATGAGATTTTAATTAAAAAGAAGAACTAAAACTATTTACAAATAAATGATAATTTAGAAAGTATTTACATACTTTTATGCTCATTTCATATGCTCGTTTCAGTATTCATTTGAAGTTCTGAATTTTTTAGAAACCAACTTAACACATTTACATCTTAAAATTAACCATCATGTCAAATTCCAAGTTTCTTGTCTAACAGTCTACCACCTCTCTGGTGTTAGTAGCAACAACATAAAATGCCGAAACAGAGTTGAAATAGAATGTCTCGAAAAATCTTGAAACAGAGACTGTCACCATTAATTTTCCAACATTAACCTTGAAATCGGTTGGTATTTCCTAATATTATATAGAAAACTGAATTTAGATGTTTTAAAGGCTTTCTTGTTGTTCCTGCCAACCAGGTGGTAGTGACACCGGCATAAAATATAGCCCGTATAGGATCAGGGAATATCACTCTTGATTCGCAACCAATATCTTCTGTAATCGGTTTATTATTTCCTGAGATTCCATAGAAATCATAATTTAGGACTCTTCTAGAATGCTTCTCGCTCCTTTCCTTCGCTTCACCCTTTTTTAATTTCGAATATATTTTCGACTGTTCTTAGAGGATATTTATTTTTTATAAGTAACTACCGTGCTATATTTAAAGTTTCTAGCCTCTTCAGTACCCTAGGATTCACAATTTAGAAAGATTTTTGCTCCCGCAACTCTCTAGGTGTTGTGGCCCCGACATAAAATATAGCTTATGTTTGAGCAGGTTCTATCACCATCAATTTGCAACCATTATGTTTGAAATCGGTTTCGTATTTATACGATTGTATAAAAATCGTAATTTAGAACGCTTATAGAACGCTTTTTGCTCACTTCATCCTTTTCAATTTGGAATTTTCTTTCGACAATTCTTAGAAAACATTTGCATCTTTGAAGTAGTTACCATTCCAAATTTAAAATGTTAGACCCCCTCTTTAACATAAAAACGCAATTTAGAACATTTTTTGCTCCTGTAACCTCCCGGCGGTAGTGACAACAGCGTAAAATATAGGCTATGTTGGATCGGGGACTGTCACCGTCAATTTGAAACCATTACTTCTGGTATCGGTTTATATTTCCTGAGATTGCGTGGAAATCGCTATTTAGAACGTTCTTTTTTAAAACAAAAGTTTTATTTTCCCCCCATTTAAATTTCAAATATTTAAGGAACTCTTCTCAGAGAGCATTTACATCTCATATGTAATTACCATGCCAAATTTTAAATTGGTAGCCCCTCCAGTATCACAAAAATCACAATTTAGAACGTTTTTTAAAATGCTTCCGCAAGGTGGTAGTGACGTAAATCTTATATTGGAGCAAGGGCTGTCGTCATCAATTTCCAACCATTACTTTTGAAATTGGTTGTGTACTTTCTGAAATTGCGTAGAAATCGCCATTTAGAACGTTTTTTAGAACTCTTTTCGCGCATTTTCACACCTTTTAAATTTCGAATTTTTTAAGAAATGTCCTTAGAGATCATTTATATATTATAAGTAACTACCATTTCAAATTTCATGTTTCTAGGCCCTTCAGTAACAGAAAAATCGCATTTTCGAACGTTTTTTTGCTCCTGCACCCCCTTTGGGGGTAATGACATCGACATAAAATGTAGCCTATGTTGGAGCAAGGATTGTCACCATCATTTTGACACCATTATTTTTTAAATCGGTTTGGTAATCCTTAAAATTGCGTAAAAATCACCATTTAGAACGGTTTTTAGAACGGTTTTTGCGCATTTCTACCCCTTATAAATTTCGAATTTTTTAAGAAATGTCCTTTGAGATCATTTATATCTAATAAGTAGCTACCATGCCAAATCCCATGTATCTGGGCCCTTCAGTATCACAAAAATCGTAATTTCGAACTTTTTTTGCTCCTGCACCCCCTTTAGGGGTAGTGGCACTGACATAAAATGTAGCCTATGTTGGAGCAAGGGTTATCACCATCATATTGACACCATTATTTTTGAAATCGGTTTGGTACTTCTTGAGGTTGCGTAAAAATCGCCATTTAGAACGTTTTTTAGAACGCTTTTTGAGCATTTCCACCCCTTTTAAATTTCGAATTTTTTAAGAAATGTCCTTAGAGATCATTTATATCTAATAAGTAACTACCATTCCAAATTTCACGTTTCTAGGCCCTTCAGTAACACAAAAATCGCATTTTCAGAACGTTTTTTGCTCCTGCACCCCCATTTGGTCCGTGGCACGGACATACGATATAGCCTATATTCTTTTGGGACTAACACCATCATTTTGATACCATTACTTTTGGAATCGGTTCGGTAGTTCCAGAGCTTACCTTCTACAAATAAACAATTTTTACCTCTTTATAATATGAGTATAGATTTGAAATGCAAGAAATTGTAAAATTTTATTTAAATGAAACTTGGAAAATTTTGAAGTTCGGCGAATTTCAACGATTTGCAGTATTTTAAACTTTTTTAACAATTGTTTTTTTATGTTTGTTTTTACTTTCAAATATTCCACGTTTTAAATGGGAATTTCATATCTGCTCTTTTTCAAAACTGGATATGTATATTTTAATGTTTACTTCCGTGACATAAAAGTAAATGCTTTCTGGATTTTTCTCTTATTTGAGATATTTGAAATTTACTCAAATTAACATATTTTATTATGTCCTGGGCCCCACCATGGCCGAGAGGTTCTGCTCTCGAAGCTGGTAGACGGGAGGTGCTGGGTTCGAACCCAATCGCGCCCGTCGGCCTAATCGTTCGGAGTTTTCATGGTTTTCTTCGAACCTTGTATTTCCAAGCGTAAATACGGGTTAGGTTCCCTTACAATGACCCCCACGAAGGGCACTCCTCACCTTTGAGCCCATATTCCTAGAGTAGATAATTGGCCGTCCTAAACAACACCACCACCACCATTATGTCCTGGAAAAAATCTTAAATTTGAATGTCTGTAAGATGTAGTAACAAGGAATGTCTACATATGTACATACTACGAAAAATCTGAAAAAAACTATAGAAGGTTCTTCTCATGAGGATAGACATGTTTATAATAAAAATTCGGCGGAAACTCAATAGATTTTTTGTAAAACAAATACTGAAAATTTTGTTATTTGGCGATTTACCATCTTTTGGCAATGGAATAAAATTTCAAAAAATACTTTTTTATGCCAAATACTCGTTAAGGTAAAATTCTTTCATGTTGAACTTGTTTAAATAAATTTAATTTAAATAACTTTTTTTGAAAGTTTTAGTTTGTTTTAACTACACTTTTGTCATATATATTTTTATAATGAATGTTAACTATGAAATTTTATGAATTAAAACAAAAGTTAATTTCATTGGAATTTTTTCAAACTCAAAATTAAATGTAATTGAGCACTGTCGATGCAACTCTGTTGCTATGGGGGGGAAAAAAAACTTCTTCGATAATGAAATGGGCAACTGCAGCAATCTTCATCTGCCTTTATTTTGGAATACACTTAAATATATGAAATCATATAATAGTGATAAAATTAAATAACTGCAGCAGCAATCAACATAAAAATGTAATAGAAAAAATATGTATTAAACTATCTCTTAGTTTAAGTTTTAATTTATTAAATACTACTTACACGCATTCGAAAAATCAATTAACAAGCGATTTTCAGATTTTCAGATGCATTAAAATCGTTTGCTTTTGTCGAGGAAAAGTGTTGCTCGCCTTGTCGAGTGTCGCATTCATCCTTTCGCGCAAATACTCGAAAGTATTTTATATTTTTATAGACTTTCTACTGTAATTCCGTCGCTAAGTTTGACTGATCGTTTATGACATACATAGTTTAATTAGTGTTTTTTTACAAACTATTCTGTGTATGCTCGGTAAGGATACCTTCGTTGTAGGTATTATACAGATTAACATATGGCAGACAAACTGCTCATGAAACATTAAATCTATTCTGTTCCTGTAAAACGTTGTAAGTAATAAGATGTACATTCACATATTTAATCATTGCATTTAAGGCAAAATGCATATTGATTAATTCCGAAAACATTACATGCATTTAACAATTAAAACCAATTTTATCCCTGTCAGGGGAAAAGCACTTCTATGCGTAAAATGCTGAGTAAAATGCTGAAATGTGTAAAATCATTGAATAAGATCGGAATTTATAAACAAATTTATTTCAAAATAAGTAAAAGCTTTACCTCGCGTACTTGATAAATGGAAAATTTTCATTTCAAAATTCTAGTGCCTATGTGGCATTTAGGAATTAAAATTAAGTGGTCCAAAAATTAACCACCGCCCTTCATGGTGTTAAGAGATAGAAAATAGAATCTGCAAATTACAAAAACTCTTATATCTACATTTTTGTTTTCTAAAAAATATATCTCAAGCTAGGTTTCCATTTTTAGATTTTATTTCTGAAATTCTTCTTCAATCTTTTACATGAATGTAAATTTCATATGAATATACAATTTTTTCTTTTCGATTATTTATAGAGTGTTTCAGATATGAATTTCCCTTTTCTAGGAAATAGTATTTCCCATTGGGTGTAATATATTTTTCAGGTTGTCATTTTTTTAAATATCTATATGAAATGTACCCTTTCAATTTCTTATTTCTGTAAAAAGCAGACATTTTTTGTAGCTGTTTTTGAGCGGTATTATAAAAATATAATTCAAAACATATAATGCTGTACTCGTAGAAAGCTGTCATTCACTCCTGAAAATATATATTTGTGTTAATTATTTTCTTGTCCTAAAATGAAATACTTTAGATATTGTGTTTAACTAATTGCGTTAATTTTCATCAATTATTAATTTTGAAATTTCGAAATGTGAATGCATATTCTTTTTAATGTTATAAATAAAATTTAATTATGTAATTAATTAAATTTTTTGGGTGATATTTAAAGTATATAAGCTCCGATTTCAGATAAAATTACAGGATTTACCAAAATATTAAAAACAAAAAATAAAATCGACTATTTTTGTAAAATATTTTATGTGCAATATACTTCAAAATGAAAGCTTAATATTTAGTTACATATTGTACAATATTGTACAAAAGATGTTCTCAAACGCGTATAATTCCACATTAAAATTTATGCTGAAAACGTATGCTCGACATTTTTAATTTGTCTCTATTGATGTGTTTTAAATTATTTTTAAAATACTCAAATATTTAAATAAGTTGATCTTTAATCATGCTATATATGCACTGCAATAACATTTACATTATTTTACTTTCAAAATTTATTTAATTTTAATGCTTTGAATTTAACCAATTACCAGTATTTTGGGGCACTAAAATCAGGTCGTTCCATTTTTAGTGTTATGAAACACTAATAATTTGCAAAGTTGAAAAGGTCTCCAGGTATAATTTGCTTCTAAAGCTCCGTTTTTAAGAAGCCCAAAGTGTTTCCCATTTCCTTGTTTCCTCTTCCTTGACGTAATTGAATGTTTTTTTTTTTTTTTTTTTACCGTTTTTATCATAAAAACGTTATAGAAAAAGAGGCTGCATAAAAAATTAAGTTTTATATTTTAATATCCATACAGACTTTGTAATTACTTTTAGCGATTCCACAAATTCTTGTTCGTGATTTTATTTATTTTTTAACATTTTTATTGATGCTTTAGTTCTTTTTGGAAAACCACCAAAACGAGTCTGTTCAAAGAAAAAAAAATCTAAATCTGAGCAAGTCTTCTAAATCTACTCGTTGACATTCATTTTATACAAACTTCTTTGCTGAAAGCAATGTAATAAAAAATGACAATTTGAGGAAAATCCCTTGACATTCAGCAACTTTTAGAAAGCAATTAAAAATCAGTTCACTCTATCGCCCATTTTTTTCTGAATTTTCATGGTATTTAACTGGCCCTTTTTACGAGTTAATCCAAAGAGTTCACTATTAAATAACGAAAAAAAAAATGTTTTTTTTTGGCCTGTGCGCATGCGCAGTAAAAAAATATTTCATACAACTGGTCATATTTCGTAAAATGTTTAATATATTTACATTCCAATTTCACTACATTATTTCTACTACATTTTGTCAAATTTTCTGAAACTGGCATTAAATTTGGTACAAACCTTGCATGATATAAACGAAAAGCATGCAAGTTTGTTTTGATCTTTAAAAAAAAAATCGATTTATCTCCATGAATATACGTCTTATACTTACGCAAATGAGTACACATATTGTAGCATATGCACGTATTCGTAAGCTATAGAGATCGATAATTTCGTGCATCTTATTTTACTGGGTGATACCAAATATTATTCTTTTTCTTCGATTTTTTGTTAGTTCCCCAATTGTCCTTATGATCAAATCGCCACTCATAAATATGTGGTCAAACATACTCTTTATAACCCTGAAATCCCAGAAAACCCAGATAACTAAATCTATAAATATTCTAAAGATGTTCTAAATCTACAAAATGACTAAACTTTAAAGTGTTCGGGGATTAAAGACCATATAATGTATATTCGACACAATTTTGTAGACATATTAATTACATTTAAATAGTTTTTTCTTTATTGTATGACAATAAGTAAGAGATTACGTTGAGTGTAAACTCATTTATAATGTAAAAAAATATAATTTCAATTATGAATAAGGAAATGTAAAAAAATAATTTCAATTATGAATAAGGCAATGTAAAAAAAAAGTAATTTCAATTATGAATAAGGAAATGTAAAAAAAAAAAAAAAAAAAAAAATCAATTATGAATAAGGAACTAGTAGCTACACAATAGAAATTCATTATTAATAATAAACTATAAACTAAGTTGTTATGAGACTGCCAAATGCAAGATAATGCAATTAAAAATCTACTTGCTTGACTTCCTTACAGATTAGACTGTAAAATGCTTTTAAATTCAAGAAATTAAAATTTGTTATTGGAGTATGTTACAGTGTGCCTCGATTAATGTTGAATTTGGAGGAAGTTTACAACGCACCAGTCTGTTAGTTTACTGAATGTCTGGGGTTTTGAGCATGAAGAGCGCGTGAAGCATACATTCACAAATACTTTTGTCAACTCATGTAAATTTATCCGTTAATTGACGAAAGTCTGTTTTTTTCCAGTTACAGGGGGTAAAATAACCGTCAATTGAAGGCAAATAAGACAAAATAAAATTTGCGGGCCTTGGATTAGAACCAGACATCTTAGCGTTACGAGACGGGCACGCTAACCACGGCGCTACAGTCGCACAAACGCGAAATATTTTGAAGTAAATATGTTTGCTTGAGATGGGTATGGTTTGAACAATTTCATTAAAAAGCTTTTAATTTTCAAGTTCATTTCTGGAAGATTTCGTCTTTAATGAGATTGTGGTTTTAATGAGGTTTTAATATTTTATTATTAATATAGGATAAAAATATTAAATAAAAATATTTTTATGTAGATTGGTAGATATAAAATAAGAATATTATATTTTTATTCTATAAGATTTTTTTTGAGAAATATCGTTCTTTCTTCCATTTCGTATTTTAATTAAAATATCTTTTAAATGATTTCTTTTAAAATGTGTTTGAAATGCGAATATTTATTTATAAATAACTTTATAAATTCAACTTTATTTAACTTTATTAAACTTTTTCAACTTTAAAAAATAAATTGTGTGTACTTTTCAATAAATCAGGAACACAGGGATGAGAGCGTTCCGACACAAATGACTGATTATCACCACTAAATTTTAATAGTATTTATTGCATTCTTTAAAGACAGAATTTCTGATATTTAATAAAGCAAAGAATCTATTAAAAGTTAGTTAATCTGTCATTTGGCTCGGAGCACTCTAATCCCTGGGAACATGATTGTAGCTTACTTTTGAATTCGAATATATTTTTTTTTCTCTTTTAATTACATAAGAAATCTTAATTTATAGAATTTTTAGTTTTTCACTTCATGTATGTATATATGTGTGTATGTGTGTTATTTTATAGAATATTAAAATATTTAGTTGATTCCATGAAATTACATGCATTAATCGGACATTGGATATTATCTGTATCCTTATATGAGATTTCAAAATGATCTTCAATCATTTTTTTTTTTTTTTTTTTTTTTTTTGTGCGACAACAATATTATGTGAACAATAAATAATATATATATATATATATGTGTGTGTGTGTGTGTGTGTGTGTGTGTGTCATAATACGGTCCTAAATTTAAAAAAAATAGTTTATTGTAGTTACTAAATGCACATGAAAAATTCAGATAAATTATAAGATTTCCATATTTTTAATTTTATTATTGGTTACTGATTGGACTGAACGTTTTTCTTTGAGGTAGAGTAGCGTTTTTTTTTTTTTTTTTTTTTTTTTAATAATAATAAAATACGTCATCTAGTTTTCAGATTTTCAAACCTACACTATTATAAAGAACATATGTGATAAAAAAAACAATAATTAATTATTTTAAGAATGGTATTTATGTAATGTTGTGTTTAGTTACAATATTAAAAGAAAGAATAATAGTGATATTTAACGTTGCATTTTAAATTCGTATTCTCTAACGTATATTCTCTATTTTGCAAAATCAAAAACATATTCAAAAATTTACAGAAGTTTGGACTATATTCATTAAAAGAATATACATAAACATGATAAATCCTGTAATTTAATATTATAAAACGTTAAAAAGTTGAAGAAATCAACAATATCACAATTAAACAAACATATTCACAATCTATTCACACGTAAACCTTTCATTCACAATCCAGTTTAGAGTTAACTACGCGTAACATGTATGTTTTTTTTTTTTTTTTTTTTTTTTTTTTTTTTTTTTTTTTTTTTTTTAAATAGAATGAAGAATATGCGAAAAGTATTTTTTGTGCATATCTACAGGTATGTTTCCTTATCAGTAAAGTACAACAAACAGAAAGTACAAATACAAAAAAATATCATAGTCAAAAGGAATATGAACATTAAAGCGGTTTTGTAACAGGAATTTATTCATTCATAATAATGAATTGATAAATATAAAAATTAAATTATTTTGTAAACCGAAATTCATGTATACTTCTATCTTTTTACATTTGTAAATATTTACAATAAAACATCTAAAACAGTTTCTGTTTTTTAGGTTTAAATTAAATGTGTTTAAAAAAAAAAAACTTCATATGACGTTTAATCTAATTAACTCATTGAACAAAATATTGCACTACAATATATAATATATAATGTTTATTTTTTAAGTAAAATAATCACTAACAAAAAAATTAAAAAATAAAGTAAATGGCTGTGTTTTTTCCATGTGTTAAAGTGTTTCTTCTCGTCACCAATTCTTTTCAAACTTTAGAAAATATTTCACAATCTATTCAACGTGTTTGAAAATGGCTTATCTGTCTTCAAGTGATAAATTTGTTCTATCACCTGACCATAGCTTGCAAAGAAATCAATCGGCAAACATTGATAAATGTATATGAAGATAATTTGATATACTATGTGGAGATATTTTAAGGGAATATTTTTTTCTATAACCAGTTTGCTGAAACGCGGAAAAAGTGTGCATTAAAATATGAAAGATTATTCTATATTATAAAAGAAAGAGTTTAGATTATAGGTCAGTCCACCGCAATTGAAAATTTTTGCTGAAAAATTATTTAAACCAAAGTGTAAGTATTATGTAATAATGTAGTTTATGATTCCGAACATCTGATATGTTACACTTAGTAGCAAAATGTTTATTGGCGTTCTGAAAAAGTAACAGACGAAGAAAGTATTTTTGATTGTTTACAAAATGTTTGAAATAAACTAAATCTGTTAACTACACACATTTATTCAAACAATTAAACAAAGGATGATTTTGATAATGCCAAAAAAAAGTAGATTTTTCTGAAAACTATACATTTTTATTCCAAGACTAAATTTTGGCACGAAATTGCGCACCACTGCTCAAATCGACAAGCGATTGTATTTTCAGATCTCATTCAGTGGGATGCAATTAAGTAAAATCTTATGGCATTACTTCCGACAATATAACTCATAATCCATATTCTATAAATGCTTTGCTGCGTAAAATTTTAACAGAGCTCTATGTGAATGTATTTTCCAAAAGAGTATTTTTTTTCATGTGGTTTTGTTTTCCATTTCAAACAAAATTAAAACATTGCAAATATAACAATAATAAATCGCACTTCTTCAACGATTAATTTAATAAGACATTTTAATATGCATATTTTTTATAATTATTTTTTGAAATTTATAATTTTCTGGATTTTTTTTTTTTGTTTGAGCAATATTTTTCTGTGAATGTAAACGTTCTTTAACGTAAAAAAAAAATCTTTATGCAAATATATTTTTCGTGGGGTACTACTTGATTATAGCATCGACCAATTTCGCCAAACTATTCGCCAACGCCAAATTATACAAAATAACATAAATTTTTATTTCAAATAAGGAAAGAACAAATAAATTAGTAAAACCTTAATAAAAATGCAAGTAAAACGTCGAATTAAAATTAATTTGATGACGTAATAAATACGTGTAAGGTGCTTAATGTCAAGTAAATATGACATTTACGATCATCCATTATTGGCATTTAATCTTATATTTTGGCGATAGTATTTTGGTCGATGGGATAATCAAGTAGTACCTTTTAATTTTATTCAAAAAATTTAGCTTTAAAAATCCACTTTTTTTTTTACTTCACTGTTCGAATAAATATATAAGTTAAATGTTCATCATTGTCTGCAAATAATTCTTTAATTTTTTTATTCTATTTATTCTGCTGGAATAGACAGATGGAAAACAGTAGTAGACCTGCCAGAAGAGAACGTTTATTAAAAAATGTATTGTAACATGTAAAGAGATTGAATTTAAGCTACCAGAACCACATATAGCGCAATTTGAGATGCTGGGAGTTCAACAACAAGCAAATGAAAATGAACAATCGGAATGTTCTTAAAGTTCAAAAATCAATCTCTTCAATCATTGTAATGCTCTCTAATTTAACAGTGTGATGACTAGAGAATACTTTAATTCCTGTTGTCATAACTGTCTAATTTCCGTACCAAACTCTACTTTAAATGGTCAACTAAAAGAGTTGTTCCATAATTGCCCAAATTTTGTCTAAGGCATAAGATAGTATAATATCTCAATGAAGTTAGCATCGTTTTCAGCAATGCAGAATGACATTCCAGGTGATGGTCTTTACTGCTTTAAAATAGAAGGTAAAAAATCACAATTTCGTTTAATTCAAGATTCGTTTGGAAAATGGACCAGCGCAGCGGGCATAGCCTGCTAGTATTTATATAAAACAATATTGCCAGTATCGGAAAAAATTACATCGAATCACTTTTCTTAAAACAATTTTATACAGACACCGCAGAATTTAAAAATTCATCAAAATCAGGGACAAGGCACGGTAAGGAATTTCGTGGTATATTTGGACATCCAACATCATCCAAAACTTATTTATCTCGTTAATATTGTTATAACTCATGCAATGGAATGTTTGCCATATAACAAATAAATAACCCAAGAATGTGTACTGAAATAAAAATTATTATTCAGTGACTTAAAAGTCAAAATTATGTGAAAATGCCTCATATGAAGAATTAATAATTCAACAGATTATGAATCATTGTCTTACTTGGGGATAAGGCCAAAGAAAAATGCTTTATATCCAAAAATTTAATTTGAAGAAGATATTAAATAAATTTCGTGCAAAGATGTTTTAAATGTACGTTTCTTATATGGAAGATAAAGCTTATATATCATTATATGTACTATTGTTGTACGAGAAATAATGCGTTATTGTTTTAGAGACCTGATAAACATTTAAAGACTTACTTTGGAGCAAAATAATCAAATATATTGTTCGCCCATTGTTAAAAAAATCTCGAATTTAATAAAATTTTAATCAGTGTGAATATTTTATCTAAAGAATTCCTGATTTATATTATAAAGATTGGAATGTTTTAATAAGAGGATTTATCGCGAAGGAAAAAAAATCTGATCATCATTCAAAATTAAAGAAATAAAATTTGCTTTAATTTTGCCAAAAGTTTTAGAAGTCAACGTCTAATATCATTTAATTACATTCGCTACTTTTAGGTATTTAAAACAATATAAAATGGGAAAAAAGTATATTTTTTATATATAAACATAGGGACTTTCTATTTGTGTAAAAAATATGTAAGTCTAAATCTGATACTTTTTCAATGGAAATTATAATATCTGATTAAACATATACTGTTTACATTCATATTAGATCTGAAACGTTTCCAATGCAGCGAAAGGATATTATAATTGATAAAATGTATTTTTCAAAAGTACATAATAGTGTCTTAAAAATTAATCTTTTCTTCCTAATGAAGCAGAATACTGTTTAGGTAGTTCTAAAAATATTTTATATTAGAGATAATTTATCAGTAAATATTATTTAATAAAAAGTATATATACTTACTTTTACAGCATAACATTACAGATTGTAGAATAGATTATGGCTAACACTGTCAAGAAGTGACCATTTAGTTGTTAGTACTACGGAGAAGGTTATAATGTTGTCTCTTAGATAAAGTGTTGGCATTGGGAGATCCGAGCTATAGATCAAACCTCGGTTCGAATGTTGTTGCAGTTCCTACTAATTCTGATACTGAAATTACAGTTAAATACATATAAAAAAATACATAGTATTTTGCGTGAATAATAAGGGAGCTGAATAGAATTAGAACATAATTTAAAATTTTCTTAATATCTACATTTTCAATAAGAATAGTGTATTTGTTATTTTGGTGAGATATTAATCCATGCATTACATTTATGGAATTGGAAAATACAATATAATACTTTTTAAAAAGCATAAACTAAAATCACGCTCCTGCAAGTATACAGAAATTAAAATAGAAAAAAATGAACGCACATGACATCTTCATATACATGTTTTATTATGGTGGATTTTAAATCATATACAATAATTGTTATCATCTATATATTCTATTGAGCTTGTTATAAACGTACATACATTGGTAGCCATCCAAAATGCAACACCAAGAAATACAAGAGATATCAAAGCCGAATTTACATTAGAGATTACACATTTTATCAGTGTTATTTGATTCTAAAGACAACATTTTTTGAAATTAAGGAGACGGAAAAATCATTAAGAACTGTTAACTCCATATCTGCCAATAACCACTGCTACACGCCGCGGCATAGAGTGAATGAGGCTTTGGATGTGTCGTTGTGAAATGGCATCCCACGCTTCCTCCACAAGTAGCCAAAGTTCATCTGGTGTAATCGCAGGTGTGACATTCCGTGTAGGCGTTCTCCAATCCTTTATTGGATATGCTCGATGGGTGATAGATCTAGATCTAGACATATCATGGTAATAGTGAATTATGGTGAGCTAAGA
Source organism: Maratus speciosus (assembly GCA_963932465.1). Lineage (NCBI taxonomy): Eukaryota > Metazoa > Arthropoda > Arachnida > Araneae > Salticidae > Maratus > Maratus speciosus. The sequence goes on along the minus strand of OZ010791.1, from coordinate 361,627,492 downwards.
AGAAACCTTCAACATTACTTGCAACATGTGCTGGCGCATTGTCCTGTTTAAGCGTAATCGTAGGCAGCGCTGGATGTAAGGGTGGAGAACACGCTGCAAAACATCAGAGATATAGCGCTGGCTGATAAGTGTATCATTAATGCGTACTAGAGGGGTGCGGGAGTCGAATCCAATACCACCCCACACCATAACACCGGGTGCAAGATCAATGTATCCATGCATATTACAGAAGTTGAACAGCCTCACCTCACGGTGTCTCAAAAATCTTATTTGGCCATTGTGATATTGCAGGCAGAAGCGTGATTCGTCCGAAAGCACAATGCTATACAATTCGGTTGTCCTTCCCTGCCATTCAGTGCGCCATTGTAAACGCAATCGCCTGCGGTTTAATGTCAAATGTATACGAAGCAATGGACGCCTAGTGGACATTTCAATCTGTACTGCAAATGACATCGAACTATTGTGGACTTCGATTGTTCTGTTGGATTCTGCATTCGTTGTGTTATGGTTGCGGATGGGGTGGTGCGTTTCATCAGTGTCATGCACAGAATATACCTGTCTTCCTGTGGCGTGATGTGACGAGGCGGTTGCAATTGTCTGTCGTTCCCTCCTGCATCCAAAGATTCCATATTCCCATGACTGTTGCTTGGCTACGTCTGATACGATGGCCAATATCTCGGAAGGATAATCCGAAATCATTGTATGCAACGATTCTGACGCGGTCAAAACAAAAAATGTGCTTCAGTGGTGCTCGTTTTTTTTTTTTTTTTTTTTTTTTTTTTTTTTTTTTTTTTTTTTTTTTTTTTTCTGAGAGGCATACGGAATCCATACACACGAAAAATCGCAAAAATGGAGAAAATAATTCAAGTTCTTCAAAACGACAATCATTCTTCCATTTATATACAGATTGAAAGGGGCGCTGCAGTCACCCACGATCTACGCCAGCGCTGAAATCGACCAAGAATCGACGTTGAAAAAAAAAAAGCGCTTCTTATGTTCCACAAGATATTTCTGAAAATCTTTAAATCGTAACATTTTTATTATATTAAAAGCATTTTGCTTAATTATATATATTACTGAACAGAAATAATAAAATTTTATAATATTTTGAATTTAGATACTTACGATTTACATCATTTATTACTATTATTATTATTATTATTAATTGTATTTATTCGATGTTGAAACATAGAGAAATAAATGAAATCTACTAATACGAATTTCCGTACATTGTACAGAATGCAGCTGTGTATGTAACATGCTATAAAAATATACGTAACATTATTTTTATATTTTTTATAGCTCGAAAATATCTGATCTTCCAGTCCAAGATTTTTTTGAAGAACTCTGCTCAAGTTGCATTTTTCCATTGTGCATTGTTTTCCATTTTTCTTTCGTTTTTTCCATACAACTACATACTATGTTTAAGCCTTTTATTTAAGAATCTAGAAAACCTAAAACCTTCGTAAAAGCTTATTGAATATAGCAAAATATATTCCAATTAAAAAAATTATGTGTTTTTTTTTCTTTTTCTTTTCTTTTCTTTCTTTTTTTTTTTTTAACAAAGTCATTTTACAGTTATATTAGATATTAAACTTTGGCCAAATAAACGTTGATTTGTAATAATATGTAATGTATTATTTGTTAATATTTATATTATTTAATAAAGAAGAAAATATAGGAATGATTTTGAGTAACTAGTTTATAATGATTTCAAAATATATAAATACCATAAAAAAGTACATTTTTTGACGGAAGAAAGGATTAATCTTTTTTGTTGTTTCTCTTGAAGTTATAGTTCAAAAAATGCTAATAATTGTTTCTGAATAAATAACAGAATATTTGTAAAATTTGACAAATAAACTGAAATACAATATACATATATTTTTTTTTTTGCTACAATAATTTTAAATGTGCATTGTAGTATATGACATTGAGAGAGACATCTTAATAATTTTACAAAGTTTCCTTGTCATAGAAACCAATTTTAAATTCATAAATTCCGAAAATCTAATAATCGTATGTCTACTATGTTGAACTTATTATATCTTAAATACATAAGTATTCTACTTTAAATCAACTTCTGTGAGATGAAATTGAAAAGAAATATTGATGAAGACTTACAAGGAGGGGGCCAACCTTGTTAATCACAGATTTTGATTATTTTAATATATGTTGTACGGTAGAGACCCCTTAGTGTCAGGTTCAACGGATTTTATCCAACGCTCCTTAGTTCTTGAGAAACCGGGGGTCTAATACTCGTACACAACTTAAATACTCACTTTGCAACCCGAATGATAGGTTTGTCGTAGCTCAGTTGATATGGCGTTAGCTGGTTGATACATGGCCCGGGTTAGATACCTGAATGCGCTACGTTTTTTTTCTCTCATTTTTTGTTTTATAAATATCCTTTTAATTATAATTTAATATTTTCAATTAAAATATTTAATAACATTCATTAATTATAATGTTAACAAACTTAAATTTATCATTTTTTATTTTTAAACTATTGTTTTTCATCCTTTAAAGAGGTTTAAAAAGAAATTGGATCTATTATTGAATGATAAAAATTCCAAAATCGTGACAAAATCTGTTGTGGCGTCATCTAGTTATTATAAAATAAAAGAATATTCATATAAAATAAAAATAAAAGCAGAAAGAAGATAAAGGGGAAAGCAAAATAATTGAAAGCGCAAGCATACGTATTACAAATTTAAAAATCTTTAATATGCAAAAAATCGGTTGTAATTTAATTCTGATGCTAATTTTTAATATAATTATGCTTGTTACTTTAAAAACAGAATAATAGTATTATCGCATTGGCTTCCTTTGTTAAAGCAATGCTTAAATGATGTTTTTTTTTTAAATCACGAATTGACACAATTGCTCAATATGATTGCATCGATAAAAGATATATGAAATACATTTTAAAAGTGATTAAAAAAAACTATCATTTTTATGATGTTTTATTACAACTATTTAGTTAAAAGTAATATATATATATATATATATATATATATATATATATATATAATTGATATGCAATATCATAAATTTTATTTGACAATCAGATTATTAGTTATACTTATAAGTATATTTATAAAACAAAAAATGAGGGAAAAAAACGTAACGCATTCAGGTATCGAATCCGGGTCCGCGGATCAGCCGGCAAATGCCATACCAACTGAGCTATGACCAGCCTATCATTTTGGTTTCAAAGTAAATATTTAAGTTGAGTACGACCATTAGACCCCCCCGGTTTCTCAAGAACTAAGGAGCGTTGGATAAAATCCGTTGAACCTGACACTAAGGGGTCTCTACCCTACAACATATATTAAAATAATCAAAATCTGTGATTAACAAGGTTGGCCCTCTCCTTCTTAGATTTCAGACAACATATATTAAAATCTATTCTGTGGATTTATGTTACCACATAAGATATTTACTGGAACAAAGAAAGAATTTACTGAAATTAAGTTTAACACCTTCTTACATAACACATCAGGTAACATTGTTTGTACATTATTTTTCAGTTAAATTGTTCTTTCTTTTTAACACTTTTAAACATAGTTGAAAAGAATTTATGAATTGACTTTGACCGAATTGTCTCTCTGTTCGTCTGTCCGTACTATAACTTACGTAATTAGACTCTGATTGCCGTATAATTGATATACGTTAATGAGGATCACCATTACACGTTTGTTATTGAACATGAAGTATATACTACTCATAGTTATTTTACAAGGGCACTCAATTTATTTTTTATTCCATTGCATTATAGTCTGCGGGGAAAAATCAATTGCGGTGTATTTTAATCGTGTTACAATAAATTAAACGGAATGAAATTTATGTACAATTTCTAGATGCACTAGATGTTATGAGTAGAACTTGCAATACACGTACAGGGAAACTTAAATATTTTCCATTATATTAATGTATATGGAGAAAAATCATTTGCTGCTAATTTTCAATAGCTTTTTAAGGGGGGGGGGGGGTCTCAGGAATCTTTAAGTTGGAAAAAATGAAAAAAAGTCTAATTTCAACATGAAATATCTTAAAATACGTATGATTTTAAAACAAAATTTTTTTTGTGGGGACAAAAGATATAAATATATTCATTTCATGTATTTAAAAAATTGTCAGATGCAGAATTAGCATTTATACGGAGGCTCCAATCTGTCAGAGATTTGTCGAGCAGAAAATTGATACAATAGCTTACATGCAGGACTAAAAAACAAATTTTGCAACTAGAATCGAAATTTTGTTGTCTACATATACTTCAGATTATTAAAATTAACCTGAACATAAATAAATTTGTATTTAGATAATTTTTATATTTTTAAGACAAAGTTGTATTTCGCTAATGCAAAATTTTGAAAATTTCAACAGTGCAATCCTCTAAAAAAATATTTTTTTGAACAATAAAAAGGAAATTTTAGGTTCCGTTTATACAGACTAACGTGAAACATATGTTATAAAAATTTCATTAAAACAATATTTAGAAGCTTTTGAGATATCGTGCGCGTTATGCCAATAAACCTCATTTGCAGAAAAATGACTCCAACATTGTAAAAAAAAATCTGCAATGTAACTAAAGATTTTTAGGAAACTGGGATTCCTAGAAATTTTTATGTAACGGCAACAAGAAAAATTCCTGTAATACACGCTGTTACAGTGAAAGATTAGGAAACGCCGATTCAGCTATTGAGTGAGAAACTCTAGAAGACATAACTTCTGTTTTAATGGGAATTTCAATGAAATAATTATATTCAAATGTTTAAAAAAAATAGTAGTTTATCATATAAATAAATAAAAATTTCGAAAATTTTGAAACTTTATGAGTCCCCAGACCCATTAAGCATGTGTTTGACTGAATTAAATTTCAGCTTAATATGTAGCGTTTAGAAAACCTGCATAGAAGATATTGGGTTGTACAAAATAATTTAAGTGCATTTTTGTCTATTGGCAGAAATTATTGAAAATTAATTTTCAATTGTACTTTGCGTTTTCATGCTAAAATAAATTTTAGTATATTATGTTGAATCTGTACAAATGTATTGATTATATAAAGAGTTGAACAAAAGAATTTGTGTACCTTCCCGGCTATGGGCGTAGTTGCAGAAATGTGGTTTTCAAATGTGTTATACGTTTTCTAAAGTTTCTTCTTAGGTATCTTATTTACCTTATTAAACGAAGTTTTGTCAACCTTTTATCTACTGCGGTACTTATAAGCACCATCAAAATAACCCGTTATAAAATTCCTTTAAAACATCAATTAGTAGTTAAACAGTGTATAGTTTTAAAATGAATAGAATACAGTTTTCCCTTTATTAAACAGAATAAATTTGAAAATAAAACAGTACCTTTGATTTCTTGATGCAGACTCCAGTTGCGTTCGAAATGGATTTATGAAACCACTTAATTCAAACTCATGAATTTTGAATGCTTACATTGATGAGTCGAGATTAAATACATACTTGAAGAATAAAGATTTCACTCAAAGAATTACGAATTAACTGGTCTTTGATATATTTATTTGAACAGAATTAGATTTAGATTTTAACCACACACATCACGAATCAAAAACATAACATTCTGAGCTTCGATTACAGTTCCGCAGAACAACAGAAAAATAAAACAAATAAATTATCTAATAAAAGAAAAAAAAGACAATATTAATATACATAATACTTTAAAAATGACAATAAGAATTTTAAAATTAAGAAAGAGTTAAAAAGAATATGTTTTAGAATTATTTAAAGTCCTTTTTTTAAAAAAAAAAGCAGTAATAGTTTCAATGAGGAACAGTCCTTGCAAAATTTTAGTGCTGCCATCTACAGCGATTTCATATTACTAAAAAGTCTCTGTTCATAAGAAAATCATACATCCTCCGCCCCCGGGAGGAGAGGGGATACCTTTGAAATGGGACGCTTGATGTCACCGTCAGCGGTTTTAATCAAAACAACTCGTATAAGATTGTGCGGTCCAGGAAAAGCCTTTAGAATGCGGCCCAACTTCCATCTCATGGTCTGAAATCGATCGTGAACAATCACCAAGTCTCCTTCTCGTAGATTATCGCGTGGAGTAGTCCATTTTGGACGCTGTTGGAGATGTTGAAGATATTCACGTGACCCTCTACACCAAAACTGATTCTTTGCTTTTTTAATCAAGCGCCACCGAGCATTTAATGTTAGAATTCTGGTATTTGAAGATTCTGAAATATCAAGGAGGGGTGCTCCTATTAGAAAATGACCTGGAGTTAATGCACGTGGATCTGATGAATCCGAAGACATAGGGGTTAAACGTCTTGAATTTATACAACTTTCAATTTGACATAGCAAAGTAGTTAATTCTTCAAAATTCAATACACTAGATTTACATGCTCTTAGAATGTGATTTTTAGTAGGCTTTACAGCTGCCTCCCATAGCCCACCAAAGTGTGGTGCATATGGAAGGATGAAATGCCAATTGATTTTCTGGCTCGAAAGAAATTATACACTAGATTTACATGCTCTTAGAATGTGATTTTTAGTAGGCTTTACAGCTGCCTCCCATAGCCCTCCAAAGTGTGGTGCATATGGAAGGATGAAATGCCAATTGATTTTCTGGCTCGAAAGAAATTATTGAACTTCATTTTCTTTCAAATATTGAAATAGCTTCTTTAACTGATTAGCCAGACCTGTGAAGTTTTTTTCCGTTGTATGAATAGACATCGGACGGTAGGCCTCTACGCGCGATAAATCGCTTCAAGGCTGCTAGCAGGGCTTGCACAGACAAGTCTGATACCAACTCAAGGTGTACCGCCTTAGTGCACATACAGACGAATACTGCTACATAAGATTTAATTTTGATCTTACTTCTTGGCAAATTTTGTTTAGTTAGACAGGGTCCTGCAAAATCTAAACCAACCTTGGAAAATGGACGGATTGGGGTGATTCTGTCAACGGGAAGATCTACCATCATTTGTTGACAAGCTTGAGACTTAAGGCGTTTTCAAAGCACACATTTGTGGAGCTCTTGTCGTACAGTAGAACGACCATTGATAAACCAGTACTGTTGGCGTATTATTGCAAGTACTAGCTGTGTACCTACATGTAGATGTTGCTCATGGACATGTTTTATCAATAACTTAGTAATAATATGAGTTTTGGGAAGTAGCATAGGATACTTTCTATCAAAACCTAACGACTGATGTTGTGGCAAACGTCCACCAACTCGAATAATATCACTCGAATCTAAAAACACATTTAATGATAATAATTTACTATTGCTTGATAAGGGCTTTCTTTCTTTTAATAATTTAAGCTCGTGTAGAATTCAGAACTTTGTACTAATTTAACAATACATTGAATAGAATCAGAGATTTCTTGTGCACTCAGATTTCCAGATTTTTTTGTAGCACTATGCCTAGCATTATAGATGAATCTAAGACACCACGCTGTGACTCTTGATAACTTAGAATTTTGAGAACTTAAGAATAAAGTCTGGAAGGGCAATTACTTGAGTTAAGTTACTGACAGATTGAATTACTGGATTTAACTCAGATATTGGAGGATTGTACAAAGGTATTGGGGTTGGTTTATTTGATAGCAGACATGGAGGCCCATGCCACCATAGCGAATGAATACATGGAATATGATTCCACTCACATGAAGGCATTAACGATTGGATTTGACAGACTCGATTTAGAACAGATTGATTTTCTTTTAAAAGAGGTGATTTTAACCAGCTGAGAACGATTTGGGAATTTGTCCACAGATAAATATTGTCAAAGTTTATTGCCAAAGTATCGATAATGACTGAGCACAACTTGGCTAGTAAAAGAGCTGAACAAAGCTCAATACGTGGCAGTGTTTGAGGATTTATAGGATTGACGTTAGTTTTAGCTGCAATCAAATTGACAAATACTTCGTCAGGAGTAACAACAAGTAAATAAGTAACAGCAGCATAAGCTTTACCTGAGCCATCACAAAAACCATGTGACTGAAATTAAACATCATTTTGATTATAAGCATTAATATATCTGAGTATTTCAATTGACTTTAACAAATGAATTCTGATAGGAACTCCCTCCAAACCTGTAGTATGGAGTCTGGGATTTCTTCATCCCACGAAATCTTATCTTTCCAAAGATCTTGCAACATGATCTTTAATCTTTTTTTAGTAGGAGCTAGGAAACCCAATGGGTTAAATATTGTAGCCACTACTGATAACAAATCTCTTTTTGTTTTTACTTCTTTAAAATCATTAAAACGAATTTGTAAAACGTCTTTGTAAGAATCCCAAAGTAGTCCGAGAACTTTAACGGTATCATCTTCCTGAATTACCTTTTGCGATGAAGCCTTCATTTCATCTGGTAAATGAGCTATTACTTCTGGATCATTACAAGTCCACTTACGTAGATTAAAACCTCCGCTTTTCATAACTTCGATTAATACAGTTACCAAAATTTGGGCATTTTCCTTTGAATCCGAACCGGAAAGTAGATCATCTACGTACGTACTTTTTCGAATTATCTGAGAGGTTTCTTTATGATTTTTCTCATTGTCATTTGGTAATTTGTGTAATGTCCTAATGTCCAAAAATGGAGCGCAAGAAGTACCGTACGTAACAGTCAACAGCCTGTATGTTTTAATAATTTCATCTGAATTGAATCTCCAAAGAATGCGTTGATAGTCTACATGATTTTGATTGACGAGGATTTGCCTGAACATTTTCTCGATATCAGAACTAAAGGCGATTGGATGCATTCTGAACCTTAACAGTAGAGGAAAGATTTCTGGTTGCAATTTTGGACCTATCGCTAGATAATCATTCAAGGAGCGACCTTCTGAACCAACAGCAGATGCGTCAAATACCACTCTTAGCCGAGTTGTAGAACTATCTTCTTTTAACAACACGTGATGTGGGAGATAAAAATTATCAGGATTTGAAATTTCTGAATCTCGTACAAGTTCCATGTGCCCCAAGTCGATATACTCGCGCATGAAGGATAAATACTGCTCTTTAAGCAAAGGGTTTTATTGAAGTTTCTTCTCCAAGTAGGAGAAACGTTTTAAGGCTTGAGATTTGGAGTTCCCTAAAATAGGTTTAGATTTAAAGGGTAGATTTACAATATATCTTCCAGATTCTGAACGTGAAACTGTTTTCGCATAGTTATCTTCAACTAGAGAAATTGGATCAGAAGTAGGAACCGATTCAAGTTCCCAAAATTTTTGCAGTTGAGAACTGATTTGTGTAGTGACATGACAACTAACTGAATTTTGATTTGATTCATTCGAATAAATGATTCTCGAAAGAATCCAACCCAATCTAGAATTAACAGCACTCGGTGATCCTTTAGGTCCGAGAATCGATTCCCCTATTATGATGTTAGCAAATAAATCTGCGCCTATAAGTATATCAATAGTTGACAAATGAAAATTAAGGTCCGCAAGATTCAATCCTTCAATGCGTGGCCAATATTTAGTTGTAATCAAAAAATTTGGTAAATTGGTTGTAATCTGATTAACAACTAATGCATCAAAGTGAAAAGTTTCATTATTGAAATGTGGGGAGAAATTCAAGTCAAGGAAACTTCCTGAAGAGCCGTTTCTGCGAATAAATTATTGATTCCTGAGATTTTATGATTTGTAGGCCTAGATGGAAGACCTAATTTTTTACAACAAGCTTTAGAAAGTAAACTTTTCTGAGAAGCACTGTCTATCATAGCTCTGCAAGGAATAAATTTTCCTGATTTAGATTTAACCTTTATAATGGCAGTAGCCAACAATGTTTGAGAATTTTCATTGATAGATTGAGAAGTGAAACAGTTTGACTCAGAATTAACAACAGCATTTGGTGTTGTAATTCGATCTTGCTGCCTGAAAGAATTCTGTGATGCAGGAGTAGTCTGATCACGATGAAGGAGTGTATGATGTTTAGAGTTGCAATATTTACATGTGGCAGTAATAAGGCAATTTGCGACAAAGTGATTTGATCGTAAACAATTGGTGCAAAGCTTTTTAGATTTAACTAAGTGCCAGCGTTGATCAACAGATAATTTTTAAATTTCTGGGCACTTGTAGAGTGGATGGGATTCATTACACTGTGCGCATGAAATATTTGGCGATTTATTTATACTATCCATCACGACTGCATTGGCGACAGATTTTTTTGAAAAATGTTGAGACTTAGTTTCAAATTTTTGATTAGATTTGGATTCACCTTTAAAAAATTCAGAATTACAACTCTGCAAACTACGAGCCTGTTTTTCGAGAAATGTCATCAACATTTCATAAGTTGGAAACGAGTCATTGTTTAAGGATAATTCCCATTGCTTTTTTAAGGATTCATCAAATTTCGCCTGTACAATATACACTAATATCAAATCAACAAATTCATTAAATTCGAATTTCAAAGATTTTAAGTTTCGAATTACTTCATTACACGTATCCAAAAGCTCTAAAATAGTTTTCTGCGTGGGCGATTTCAATGGTTTGGCATTAACAAATTTAGACAGCAATGAATATGCCAAATTCTTACGATTATCATATCTATTAACTAGAGTTTCCCAAGCTTCTTTATAATTTTCACCAGAAATTGTAAAACCAGATATTAATTTCGAAGGATAATTCCTAACACTAGCTATAAGATACGAAAATTTCAACTGGTCTGAAATTGATTGATTATTATGAATCGCAGTTAAAAATGTATGTTTGTATGTTATCCATTGAGTGATATCACCATAAAAAATGGGTAACTCGAACTTTGGCAAATTTAGAGCATTATTATTAACACCTATATTTGAGTTATTATTAGCTACACTTTCATTTTCTTGTGATTTTATTCCTTGAATTTCTAAAAACTGTTCAATTTTGACTAAATCATCAACAACAATATCTTTAGCTTCAGTAAAAGACTCGTATAAAGAATTTACACTTTCTTCAGCTGCGCCAAAATAAGATTTTTTAAAATCATTTTCTAAACCTATCAATTCAGCTTTTAGCTTCTCAATTAATTTTAAATTTTTATTTTCAATTGCCTCAATAACTTGAGCGCTAAATCTTTTTATTTCTTTTACAGTAAAAAGGAATTTCGATTCCGCAGCAGTTTCTGCTTTCGTTTTCATGATAATATATTAAATAAATAAGATTATCACTAGTTATCTCCGGCTCGACGGACCAAAGAATTATATGTATAGTTTAAAAATGAATAGAATATAGTTTTCCCTTTATTAAACAGAATAAATTTGAAAATAAAACAGTACCTTTGATTTCTTGATGCAGACTCCAGTTGCGTTCGAAATGGACTTATGAAACCACTTAATTCAAACTCATGAACTTTGAATGCTTACATTGATGAGTCGAGATTAAATACATATTTGAAGAATAAAGATTTCACTCAAAGAATTATGAATTAACTGGTTTTTCCTATTTTTAATTGAACGGAATTAGATTTAGATTTTAACCACACACATCACGAATAAAAAACATAACATTCTGAGCTTCGATTACAGATCCCCAGAACAGCAGAAAAATAAAACAAATAAATTATCTAATAAAAGAAAAAAAAGACAATATTAATATATATAATACTTTAAAAATAACAATAAGAATTTTAAAATTAAGAAAGAGTTAAAAAGAATATGTTTTAGAATTATTTAAAGTCATTTTTTTTAAAAAAAAAAAAGCAGTAATAGTTCGAATCAGGAACAGCCCTTGCAAAATTTTAGTGTTGCCATCTACAGCGATTTGATATTACTAAAAAGTCTCTGTTCATAAGAAAATCATAGAAACAGTTTAGATTCAGTTAGAGTGATGTATTATTTTATCTTGTTCCAAAAGCACTATTGGTTGCACAAAACAAAAATATTTTTATAAGGATGATTTCTTTTCTTTTTCATCTTTTCAGTTTTCATTGCGTTGGGGGGGGGGGGATTTTCCAATTCTGAAATATTTCTACATTTCTATTGTAAAAACATTATATTTTTTCATTTCCTAATTCTATAAAATACTAAGAAAATATTTAAATTAAAAGATTTGAGTGGTAGTATAAATGCTACACAAAATCCCTATAAATTCAAATTTAATTTGTCCACCTAAATCCTTCAATCCTTTTAACATTTATTAAAGGATTATGTAAATCTTCTAACGTAGTTTCTAAAATTCACGAAAAATACTTTAGAGGATAAAATGATCACGAATTCATAATTCGGTACATAAAGAGTTAAAGAATTCTGGAAGTTTTGGAACGTGTTTCATATTCTTTGCATGATGCATGATTGTTATTTCTTGCTTTTTGAAGTAAAAACAAGTATGTCTACGTAAACAGAAATTCACAGTATCATTTGTAATTAGTTATTTATAGAAGAAATAGACGGAATGTATATACAGATATCGCTTAATACCTAGTATATGTTGAATAAAACAAAACTGTTTGTTTGCTCAAAATTGGAGAAAGAGTATGTGATTGAAATGCTTAAGCTTGCTACTGTCGGTAGCGGAATTTTTTTTTTTTTTTTTTTTTTTTTTTTTTTTAAGTTTACTGAAAGATTATGAATGGATTTTTTCAAACAGTTTATTAAAGAATGAAAAGTATTTTTATCTTCTTTTGCTTGATCGATAGTTATAATAATAAAATAATATATATATATATATATATATATATATATATATATATATATACATATATATTAATTAAAAATTGGATTGGATAATTATAAGTTTAGACCTTTTAAAAATAAAATGCATATACATTTTATATATTTTTCTAGTGTAAACTTTAAACAAATATTAGTTCGGTTTCTTCAATATATAAAGGAATATGTCGCAAAAATGTAATGTCTGATTTTACAAAATATAAAATGTACACTATTCCAACTCGGTTATAGGGTAGAGCCCCCAAAACTTTTTTCTAATAATTTGTGTTTGCAATATTTTTTGAGATGAGATAATTATATTAATAAAAATCAACTGATGTATAAAAAACCCGTGCATTCATAAAATTGCAAACGTCTGGTTGGTTGGAATCTATGATATAAATTCAGTTTAATCTACTAAAAAGGTATGCATTTAAAATATTTTATTTAAAAAAATCCTTAATAAAAAATAACAGAAGTTTGAAAAATTTCGGATATTTTGTTTCAAGTAAAAAGAGCTAATTTTTGATGTCAATCAGGACCTTATTATATAAAAAAAGAAAAGAATAAAACGTAAAACTCCACTCATCAATAAAAAGAGATCCTTAGATGAATACACTTTTAATATGATAATGAAACACAATATATTAAACAATGGTTTCTTATTATTATTTCGAATGAAAATTAAAGAGGAGATTAAAAAAAACATATTTATTTAGTATATCCAGGTACTTAAATGATTAAAAATCTAACTGTTATGTAAATAAATAAAAAGAAATAAAAAAGAAACACACATCAATTCTACAACAAATTTTTCTTCTGTCAGACATAAAATTTTATGTTGAGAATTTCCTATTTTTAACAATAATGCTGGAAAATGTGAGAAAGTAGGAATCGAGAATTTACTTGTGTAAGTTCAACAGCTGGCTATAAAATTGAGCTGGCTAATGAAGGGCATTCTTTTGTTAAATTATTTTTCCGTCTCTCCATGAGTTGAAAATGTCAGTACAACATATATATTCCTTTTTCAGTTTAACATTTTAATTCTTTTGTTTGACTTACCAGTTTTTGACAAATTATTGTGATTTTTCAGAACGAGGATTTCTATAACTTCTTATTAATGCATTTGTTTTACAAAGCGGTTTTTTGAAATTGTCATTTTAAAATTTACTTTGTACAAATAAAATAACAAATGTAACGTGAAAACAAATGCATGTCTAAAAACATGTGATTAATAATTACAATAATGAATAAAAGATTTAAAATTCTGAATTATACTTGCAGTTCCATTAATCATGAAGTTCGATATTTATATGAAAACGTATACACATCTTGGTTTTAGAAAATCTCGATTTAAAACAAAATATTTTATATTTTATGGCCATACATGTAAAAAAAAATCTATTATAATTATGACAGTTTGCATGCATTATAATATTTTTATTTATTAATTGTCCTCTGGTTATTAAAGAAAATTTTATGAGACGTGACATTTGCATTCTAACATTTTATATTTTGCAGCAGATAATGATAGCGTACATGAACTTTGTTGTTAAAAAGTAAAACATATTAAAGAAAATAAAATATCAAAAGCATAAATAGGATGGGTAAGAAGCAATTTGAGACACTGTAAATAAGATTTTTTTTTCTAATCGTACCATTTGTCGCATTAATATAAATATCGAATAAACTAAGGAAATTATAATATCCTTAAATCAGTGCGAATACTCTTCAGTATCTTTCCATACTACTAATGATTTTAATTCTTTTAATCAATCCTGAAATTTCTTCTAACATAAATTAGAACAGATTCAATAAAAAAGAACTTGCTGCTGCTGATTTATTTATGAATTTACAACTATGTGGTATTTTTTTCGAAAATAATAGTGTAAATGAACGTACTTATACGGATAAAAAAATAAAAGTCTTGAAAAGATTTTATCAAGGCATAAATGTTAAAAGGAAAAATACTATTGTTTCAATTTATTTTCATTTAAAAAAGATTTTTTTTTAATTTTCTTATTTTATCATTTTTTTAGATTTAAAAATTTATAATAATGAAGGGAAATATATATATATATATATATTTTTTTTCACAAGGAATATTTTTAGATGTTCAAAATCGGTTTACATAGTTTCTTTATTTCTTTTACAAATCCTTAAGTTTAAATCATTATTCATTTCAAATAACGAGAATTTACAATAAATTTAATGGATAAGATGATTTGTTATTAATATAAAATCAAACATACAATTTTTGTTCGTAACATGTAAATAACAATTTTTGTTTCTCAGTTTAAATTTGAAATTCTATTTTCCCATACAGCTACATGAACATTACAAAATTTCGATGTTATTCATAATCATAAATACGCACATTATGCAGAGGAAATATGTGGATTACAAATATCTGTTTCCAATAAGTTTGCCATTACACACATTTTGCATATTGATTTTACATTTATCAAAACATAATGAATATTTCACTGAGAAAAACTAGGACATTACATGAAATTACGTTTCGAAAATATGTACATTTTTTTTCTTGATTACTGAATCAAAATTGATTATTTATTCAGAAGGATCTCTTTTAAAACATAAAAATACTCGAAATATAGAAATACTCGAAATATTTAAAGATATTATTATAAAAAGAAAGCTTTACTTACTTTAAGCTTAAGGGGACAGTTCACCACAAAATTTGTCAAAATTAGATTTTGACCAGATCAAATCGATTTTTTTATATAATAAATGGATGTTTGTTTAATTGTGAATATTTTGACACCTCATTTTTACCAATACGGTAATTATATCGCGAGATAATGTTGATTGTGTTAATACACCCAGCGCAGTTACAAAGAAACAAACATTTAAATCCCTTGCTTACATTCCAAGTTGACACGCGCTTCATCTGTTCGTCATTCATTGTGTTTTTGATTTGTATGGAATCTGTTAAATCTTCCTTTTTTGTCAGACTGGACGGGATACAGATAGATTTTTCGCCGTTAGCCACACGAGAATGACCAAACAGAAGTCTGCATTTTTGCAAACGATTCGCTGTTTACTTCAAACAGCAAAAAGTTCAAAAAAATGCGGGGTTCTGATTGGTCAGTCTCAATTCGCTAACAGCGAAAAATGTATCGATAATTTGATCTTTTTGACGTTAGATTTCCTCTCATTGTTTTTTAATTTTACCTCTAATTAAAGCAGGGAAGAAACAACTAATCAGTTTGATAAGAACTCAAGATTTTTTAAGAATCTGTTTAAAACATGGCTTAAAATGGTTTCGCTTTGTTGCGAGTTTGTTTTAATATTTAAATTTGCCATTTTTTTAAAGAAAATGTTTGAGTTTTTTTCAAATTTGAATAAAAAACGTGCCAAAAGTTAAACGGAGTCATGGAGCTATGATCAAGATAGCTGTGAAGCGATGGCGATCTGGTATGAAAAGTGAAGATAATCTCTCTGAAACTGTTCCATCTACGTCTGAATATATTCCAAAATATAATTTTCAGAATTAACCTCACAAGAATTTCAAAATAATAATATTATTAAAGAAAGAAAAGATGTGGATGATGCAAAATATGGATTTTCACACAAGTTAAAATTAGTGTGTGATATTTGTGGCCAACAGGAAAGTAAAATTTACAATTCCAAAGAAATGTTTGGTTTTGATAGTCTATTGCTACAATCCTTTGATATTAATCTAAGAGTTGTTCAGGCCGTTTTGAGTTTTGGGAGAGGATATTCAGCAATAGAGATTGTATGTATAGGGGAAACTGGGGATGAAAGGAACACTCAACAATTCACAAAGAAAATAAAATGTAGAAATTTTCAACTTTGGCTTAATCCATAGCGATACTTTTTCTGTCTTAATAATACTTATAACTAGCGTCAGCAATAGTAGCGTTGTAGATGGTGAAAGCAAAACCTGTTTTTGATATAGAAAAGTAAATTTTGATCTTGCTTTTCTTTTTTTCTCTAAAAAAATAATATTGTGATTAGCATTATAATATTTATGTTATTTAGCAATGCAAAGTATGCACTTTATGTGAATATCAGTATATTTTGTTAGCTAAAATACTGGCATGCATGAATACCTTTTTAATTTCGCTAGGTGGGTAAGGGGTTAAAAGGGACAGTAACTGAGGGGTTGAAAGGGACGTGTCCTTTTTCAACCTCTCATTGTTTATAATTATTTCACAAAATATTATTTACGTTTCGTAAAATTAAATTATGGTTTTTAATTTTTTATGTGGAAAAAATTAATGCATTATTATGTAGAATAAAAATATGCAGATATTACAATAACATATACCTGCAATTTAAGAATTTTTTTCCTTTTCCAAAAATCATCAAAAGTCTATATGCTTCAAAAATATCAAAGGAAAATTGAGAAAATCGAATTACTGAAGATGAAATGATGAGTGCTGCATCTGAAGTAGAGGATAAAAAAAACTGTCTGTTAGTTCAGCAACTAAAGCCTTCGGCATTTAAAAGTCCTATTGAGAAATAGAAATGTTGTAAAATTTAAGAATGCAGAAGCAGACGAATTTCAATAGGCATTTCAGCATTAGCTTAACATTCTAGTTGCTCCAAAACTGACCCTACGCTTCTGTTATTTGATAATAATGAAAGCAATATAAATATTAAGACAATAAAATTTTCAAAAGGTAATGGAAAAATTATGGTGATATTCATGCCGCCCTTTAACTCCAGAAAAGCACTCAGAATAAATTCGAAGTGCATTTTTTCAGAAAAAAAAGAATAAAACCACTTTGTATTTGCTGAAATGAAGGACGTGACTATTAATGATATTTTGATGAACTTAACTAAATCTATATATAGCAGATGGTGAGACAGGTATAGCTAAATCTTCCTTAATTTGTTTTTATTTAAAGTTGTTTTATGTTAAGTAGGCCTAAACAAGTTATTTTTCTTGTTTTTGTTTTATCATATGTTGCAATATATTTTATTTTTATTTGTGTATTATTATCTTTTATTTTTAAATAATGCAATCGAAAAAAAAAAATCTTAAAATTGCTTTATGCATGTGTGTCCCTTTCAACTCCGCACAATGTCGCTTTAATCCCTTACGATGGGTTTAAAAGGGACATTTCTCCCAATTTATAAAAATGCGTATGGATTTTAAATTACTGTACTTGAGGATAACAGGTTTTACTAGTATTAAAGCAAAGGTTTTAGACGAGAATTAGGCGCAAACATGAGAATGATATCTTTTAATGTCATTATTTTATAAGCTTATAAAGGCAAAATGTCCCCTTCATTCCCCATCTCCCCTCCAAACATTTATTTAATGCCCGAGTAATTTTTTATTAATACGTACAAAAGAATGTTACACAAATCAATATAAGTTTCATTAGGAAAAAATATTCAAAAAAATCAGAAATGACGTTGAAAATGAATATGGTGTTTATAATGGTTATGTTACAACAAATATTAGTGTTTAATTTGACGGTATTTGGCTTGCTAGAGGTCCTACATCTCAAATAGGCGTTGACTGTGTTATAGACATATCAAATGATTTAATGTTGATTATGAAGACATGTCAAAGCATTGCACTCTGTATGAGTATGCAGAATCTGACCTCGGTGAAAACATCAGTTGAATATTGTATATGGTATGAAGTCCATAAAAATTCACGCACTTTTAATCATCACGGAACTTCTGGTTCAATGGAAGTGAAATAAAGTCAAGATCTAAGGTGATCTAAGATCAAAATCATCTAAGGTCAAGATCTTAAAAATTAGGTTTACAGTACACCACAATTCTTTCAGATGGGGACTCTAAAATATTCAAGTACTTGAATGAAAAAAAATATTTATGGTTCTGATATTTAAATTCAAAAGCAAGAGTGTTTGAACCATGTCAGCAAGCGTCTTGAGGCAGAATTACACAAAATCGTTCTAGAATAGCGTGGAAAACGCATTACACTTGAGGGTAAATCGTATGGAAGTTTGAAGGAAGAAACGAACAAAAGAAACATACGCGATATTATCAGAATGCCATTATTTAAATAAGGGTAACATAAATAAGATGAGAAATGATATTTATGCAACACTGTTTCGTAACAGTTCAACAGGTGAAAAACCGCGGCATAATAAATGTCCTCTTGGAAAAGATTCTTGGTATTTATACCAAGCCGCCAAGTGACGCTAAGCTAAAAACCCCATAATCGAGCGTAGGCTCCGATAAATAATCACCCAATCATTACCAAGCGGCACTGGCAAGAGGTGAAATATCTACTCCAGACAAAACACATTTAAAAACACTTATCAATAGGAACTATTTGTCAAGAAATATGCCAATTTATCAAAGACTCGTATCAAATGAACACTGTGTGAGATGCCTGACTCAAAATTCCAATCAAAGTCTCCATAGGTTTATATCCTCCATATGTCTCCATATATTATTGTGAAAATGCTGAAAGAATGCGGCAATCTATAAATCGGAGTGTTCTTCAGCCACTGAGACAATGACAGCATGAACCTTCATTCCCTCAGTTAGCCTAGGTTCACACATGTGTATATGTAATGGTTTATATGTATGATGTACAGTGTGGTATTTCACCTATAATGTGTGTTCTCGAATACCTATATCATATGCATATATGATATATATATATAACATTTAGTCTAAAATATTATTACATGTCATATTTAAATTATATATATGTATGATATTGCCAGGTACAAATATTTATGTGAAAAATTAATAATCATAAATTTCACCATTTTACACATCAGAGTGAATATATCAATTACTAGTTTTTTCTAATTCAATTGTAAATATTTATTAACATATTTTTAAATATCATTTAATTATCATATATCTATCTCTAAACATTATTTGATTTAAAACTTAATCAATTAACAGTTATAAATATTTTTTATTTCACTAATAATTCAATAGATAGCAGCACCACACTGTTTCATTTGAACGCATGGAAAAGTTCATTCTCAATTCTAAATTATCTATATAAGGTTCTGGTTGTATATAATGGGAGTGTGCTTGGCTATGCTGCATATTGTTGATCCTTGGTCCACCATCATATAAAAAACACTTTTGGCAACATGTGTTGGTGATCTTTAATGATTGTATTTTATTATGCCTCATGATAAGACAGTATGGATTTCAATTTCGTATTTTTTTTTCCTCTATCTTTTTAAATCTTGTTTTATTTTGAACTTAATTGGTGTAATGGTTTATCTCTATGTTTTATGTGTGTAGTAGTCCCAAATGCATATTTTTTATCTAATTAATGTCTAATATGAAAATGAAACCATAAATTTTATTTGTGGAATTTTATGCATTTGGCACCAGACAATTCTGTCTAAGTTCTAAAAATTCCGTTATTACATTTGTGCTGTTTTTTACTACTTTTTTGGAATCTTTCTTATGCGTGTTGAGAGGAAATGTATTTTTGTCAATTTTTCATTTCATTTTATTCATAATTTCGCAGTTTTTATAGGTGGTCTTTAATGTTTATTTAATGGTTATATATATATATAACATATCTCTATGCATATATTTCTATGTATTTCATACTCTGTATATCTATACACACACATACATGTATAGATGAACAAAATTACTTATTGGATTAAAAAAGCAACAACAGAAAGTATAAATTAATGATGTTACTTCCTCTTGTAATGTTTCTACTTCTCTTCATTTTTTACCTTGTAGGAAAACTTATTCCAAAGTATTCAATATCCGTGGAAGTGACTTATCTGTCTCTTTCAAGTAATAAATTGTTCTTATCGCTTGACCGTGACATCAGCATGAAATATATTGGAATAACTTTGATAAATACAAATGTGACTATCTTGAAGTAAAATATCTAGCTTTAATGTGAGTTGAAATAAGTGAAAATGGTTTCCGAGCATTAGTATCTATATCATTTACTGAAAGAGTGAAAAGTAAATTAAGTTACTTATGGATTAACAATTTCATTCTCCAAATAGTAGCCCTCCTCCCCACACCGAATAAAACAACCATTTTACTCGGTGTTTATGTAAAATAAAGGTAGACAAATTTTAAAATATTTCATAATATATATGGAGACAAAATAAATTTGAAAATGTAAGATCAAATTGTATGCAGATATAATTGCAGAGTATATGTAGAATGTTACGTTAAATATTGGTAGGAATAATTGTTTCAAGAAGCAAACAATTCTATTATATACAAATTTTCTTACTCGACCTTTAAACTAAAATTGAACTAATATAAAATTTAAGCAAAATGTTTCATTGAAATTTGTTACTTTAACACATATATACTCAAATGTATATAGGTATGCATGTTTGTGTGCTTGTTTATGTATATAGTTAATATAATATACTCTCTGCAAAATGAAATGATACTATAATTTAAGCTGCAATTGAAATTTTCATTCCTTAGGCATTCTTTATAGAATATATGAATTTTTGCATGTCGAAAACTTTCAAAAACAGGTAAATGAAGGAATTATCAGAGAATAGATAAAAGTTCTCGATAAATATATCAACTTTTAATTTCATTAATTTAATTAAATGTATTTCTTTTCCAAAATGTAAAGTTAATTAAGAAAAGAAATTGAAAAGGTAATTATAATTAATAAGATTTCTCAAAATGAATTTTAAACGTTTTTAAAACTCGTTAATTAATATTCGACATTTTTAAGTGAATTTCACTCATATGAATGCTATAATTATATCTTTTAATTTTAATTAATACTTAAGATTTTTTTTTTCATTTTACAACTCTGAGCATTATTAAAGGCTAAGCCGTTTTTCTCAAAAGTAAATGAACCACTTGAAACAATTTAATCTTGGAACAATTTAAACTTGAAACAATTTTTCTCATGTAAAATGTGGAAATTGACTTGCTCTGTGGAATCTTCAATGAACGTTTAAGAAAACAAGCGATGTAAAAGATTATTATTCTTTTTTATAAATTAGAATATTCTGAATAGTATCCCCATTTTCGTCTATAAGCTCATTAGAACATAGGAACAAAATTCCAATAAGAAATTTAAATCACAAACTAGAGAATTTTCCTTATTACATTTATCGCAAATTATTAAACAGTAGCCGAGTAATCCGTCGTTTAGAAGGGACATTTTAAATATTGTTGCTTTAATTTATTATCTCTACTTCTAATATTCCTTTTTAACCTAAAACGCACATAGTGGTAAATAATTTGAAGTATTGAAAATTATATATTTCAATAAAAACTGTAATCAATTATAAAACTCTGATTATAAACCTTACAAAAATATTTCCATACATAAAGAAAAAACTAATAATAAATCATACAAAGGAATAAAATAATTCAATAAATAAATATTAATATCAGTTAACTGGATAATGTAATTATTTGTTATTTTCGTATAACATTGAAATTAACAATATCTAATAGTGAGTACATTAAGGGAATTTGGAATGCTCTGCATAAAGTTTTTCAGATCAATTAATTTAATTTTTTGAACGAATTGTTTACAGCTTCTAATTAACCCATTACCCACTGGTAAACATAAATGGTCTATATTTCCATTAACTATCTAGGTATCACATTTTTTGAATTAAAAATTTTGGTTTATTTAATTAAAGAAAATTTGATGATTAAATAAAGCGAATATAACTTTTTAAAATTTGTGGTGGTAAAGCTTCTTCCGCATAAAATTTCAAGTTCCCTATTTTATAATTTCCATGGTTAATGGGTTAAGCTCTCCCTACTTTGCAGTGATTATGTAATTATTGAAAATTGATAAATTAAAAATAATTATTGAACTAATCAAAAAAGCTCTTTTGCATTTTCTTGTGACATCAGGTACATAAATTTATACGCTACATTATTATCTATATTTTTGAAACTATCCGCTATTCATCGAATCTTTGTATATTTATTTATTTTTATGGATTTCCTACTCTTTTTAATTATTGGTGGTAAAAAAAATGGATCAGTCGATATTTAATTGATAATAGGCGGTAATAATTATTATCTGTATATATTCATTTTATTTTACAGATTTTCTACTATTTTTAATTATTAGTGGTAAATAAGTGATCAGGCGATAATTAGTTTATAAATTTATTAAATGATTACTTTTTTGACAATTATTACATATTTGTTATACATGTAGGATATAACTGATTACAACTAAAAACCTGGATATTGTTTATTATCGGATTAAATTGCAATCTGGCATTCAATTAATACATTTTATTTTAATTCATATATATTTTTAACTAACTCCCCTTTAATCTCTTTAAATCAAACTTCTACAAGGAATAGTGATTAAAACATATATAGATTACACACACAAAAGAATATTTTACGCAGTCGTATTGTGCAACTATGAAAATAATTTATCTCTGAAATTTCAATTATAAAAAATCATATTGTGTTGTGGTATTATTTTTTAAGATAAATAAAAATGAATTGTTCATGATTTATTAAAAAATATATAACAATGAAAAGAAAACAAGGTAGTATGAGAATAATGTTAAAATTATTACTATATGATTATTATGAGTATTATGATGACTTACTATGTCTATTATGAATATTATGACTATAAAAAATGAATAAAAAATAAACTAATTTTATTTCAAAACAAAAAGATACTTCTGAAAGAAATTACCACTAAGTATAATATTTCACAACCATATGTATCAGAAGGTTTCACAAAAAATTAATATTGATTGTCATTAAAATGTATAAAAGTAAAAAGTATTACTGTGGGCATAAAAAAGTAAATAGAGTTGCCATTGGATAATAAGTACACTGTTAAAAATTTTGCAGCATTCTGGCAGGTCATTCGACCGTTTTTCGAAAAAACGGTTTCACAACCATAATTTAACTATATTCTGACCATAAAATGGCCAATAATATGGTCAGAATAGTGTTAAATTACGGTTGTGTAACCGTTTTCGGAAAAAAACGGTGAAATGACCTGCCAGAATGCTGCAAATTTTTAACAGTGTAGATTTACCGAAACTCATTATCTTTGGATGATAAAAGTTATCTTACACTTACTAATTCTCAATACAGTAAGGAACTATATATAAAATTATACAGACAAATAAGAAACCTAAAGAACTTTTTGCTTAAAAGGTAATTGAAGTAATTATAATGTTTTAATTAATTGTCTGAGAAAATATAATTTGCGATTTATATTCTACTCCTATTTGATTGAAAATTAAGCAAAGCAACATCTACCATATATGCTTTAGAAAATATATATATTGTTCAATAAAAAAATTATCATTCTAAGCAAAATTATGCGAGATATTCACCTTATACAGCTGTGTCTCATTACGCCAAATATGTGTCAATAGTACCGGGTGTCCCAAAAAGGACTGACTGATTTTAAAATTCAATAACTTGCAAACGGTGACAGATATTTAAAAAATTCTTGCAGGAGGGTTATGCATAAGGTCAAAAGTTTTCTTACAGTGATTTTCAATTTTAGTTCGAATTACAAACAATAGATGCCGCTGCGATCAATAGATGCTGAATTCAGGCTCGATTTTTGGTACTTCGTGGCCCGGATAATACATTTCCATCTCCTTTTTCAGCATGGAACAAGAGAAAGGACTAGAAATCGAGCCTGTATTTAGCGACTATTGCTCTTAGCGCCATCTATTGTTTGTAATTCAAACTAAAATCGAAAATCACTGTAATAAAACTTTTGACCTTATGCATAAACCTCCTGCAAGAATTTTTTAAATATCTGTCACCGTTTGCAAGTTATTGAATTTTAAAATCAGTCAGTCCTTTTTGGGACACCCGGTATCTTAATTCTTAGAACAGGTATAAAGACGCCAATGGTATTTAATCACAGAAAAATTGCGAGTTTTCCACAGAGCTGTTTAGATATCTTTAAGAACGTTGCGTGAAAAAGAATTAAACAATAACTGGAAATGAAAATGATAAACAAATTAAAAAAGGATAAACAGATATTTGAAAATTGATGAAAAAAGTTTCCAAAGTGCTTTTATGTTAGCGGAAGCAAAATTCATGTCTCTGATTTCTAAATCACCGTTTGTAAGGTGCCATTCGTTCTTTTCATGAAAATTATGGCGTACGTTAAAAAACACGCAAGTTGAGCTACAGTGCGTTCTTGCTTGATGCCGTTGTGCTCCATAATTTATCAGATACTATTTACTTTCAACCGATTATTCGTGAATGTTGAGAAATATTAAATTCATTGATTAAAGTGCTGGCTAGTCATTGCGAATTAAACTGTATTTTTAATAATCACATAATATTGAACAGATGAAGAAAACTGTTACATTTAAAAAAATAAATAAACTAACTTCTCTGAATTTTACTTATGTAATATTCGGTTTTCCCATACCTCACAGAATGTCGAAAAAAAATGTCACTTGAAGGCCAAGAAATAGTTTCATTGCGATCATCGGGACATCGTAAAGAGTTTGCTGTAAGTATTACTCCCTATGACGAGAAAAATGAATTGAGGACTAAAAATAGGAAAAGCTGAAATTATCAAAAAAATCGATTTTTTTTTTTAAAGAAAAATATCTTAAATGCCAATCGTAACAAACAGGAGAACCCTTGAAGTGGCAACCCTAGTAGAAATAGTTCAAAAAAGAATAGACCAAATGTCGCTGATTGAATGTGCCACAAGAAATGAAGAGGATAATGCTGAATGTGCCACACAAAGTGAAAAGGAGAACGCTTAAAGTGCCAGAGATGCGATGCGCGGCGAATAGTGGCCATTAGAAAAACTAATAATTTTGATATCGTTTATATCAATGGAATATTTTTAAGCGAGTGAAAAATACTAAATAAATAAATAAACGAGTTCAAATGATAATATTAGGTATTGAAGCACTAAACGAAAGAAATCTAGGTGCCCACAGTTTAAAGCGTTGATCTAAGAGCCCAAAAGGAGTGCAGTGGAAAACGCTGTAAGTACCAGTAAAAAGAGTTTCTATTTTACACGCCCTCATGAAAAATTTCTTCTTTTGGACTTTCAGGGTTTTCCATTTTTAGTCATTAATTCTTTCACAACTTTGTGTAGGCCTGCCTCAGTAAACATGCCTACAATAAATACATAGGCATGTTTCGTGTGGATTGATATTCTTTATTATACAATAAAAAACATGCAGACATTTCCATCATGAAATATACTATGACTGAAATTATCATGTCAATTAAATTTATATGCCATCAGCACTCTAAAAATACCAATCCAGAGTGCTTCAGCATGACGTTTAAAAATTTAAGAAATAATACAGTACACTGCAGCAGTATTTGTATAGGAAGCGTTCAATAGGAATATAATTAGTCAAAATTATAGAAGGGAAATTCTTGTAAGAACTAAGAAGTTCTCTCAAATATTTTCTTAATAAAAAAGAAATATAATATCGTTACATCAAATAAAAAAGATTTCGGATCTGATAACTAATAATATATATAATATTTGTGAGCTTTTAAATATATAACATTTAAAAAAAATGTTGTTCTGGGTTGCACCAACATTTATGCCAGCATTTAAAGGTCTGGTTGAACCTCAGCGACAGATGTTGACACGAGATTTCACCATCTTAGCGTTACAGCTACTCTAGCCCTAAAAGTTGGTTCAGCCTAGCAAAAAACTACTATAGACGTAGCTCACTAAACATAACTTTATCAGAAACTTTGATTTAAAAAGTAATTAAATGGATCTGATTATAGTTAATTTATAAATAACATAAAATAAAATGAATTAAATCTGGATAATTTACCATTTCGATATTTAATAGAAATAAAATAGATAAAAGTTTACTTTTAACGAATTATCAGTATTATACTTCATGTTCCCATTCATTATAATTTAAAATATAATTTTTTCATACACTTTTCTACTATAATATCAGAACCCAATTAAATTCATAAAAAAATATCCTCACTGTATGAAAAATCTAAATAATAATAACAATTGCACAAAATAAAAAAATTCACCGCGTATATCAGTTGCTCATTTTTGATTTTCTCTCAGAGCTGAATAGAAAAAAGAATACACATCTTTTCTCTAACGCTCTGTATATTATAATAATATGCCGAATATTATTTAAAAACGAAATTTGTGAAAATATGTATGATTAAATTTTAAGACGTAATTTGTTTTTTGAATACATGAAACAAGATTATAGAAAAAAATCTAAAATTTGCTGTATGATGAGTAAATTGATATCGAAAGAAAATAATCAACAATGTTCAAAAATACCACTTACCATGCTACCTTTATAGCGTCATTTGAAGCTAGCTGAAACGATAATAAACAAAATAAATAAGAGTAATTTTTGTAGTAAACACAAGGAAAGCACTCCTTTTATTGTGGGATGACAGCATTAACTATTAACTCTGGAATAGTGTGCACTTACACAACGGTGACAAAACAGAATTATTTTAATTTGGTCTAACAACCCTCTAAAATACTGGAGCCTTCTTTGCCTTATTTTTAGCATATCAACTCTACCATTTTCTAAATATTGGCCAGCGATTGGCCAACTATCTGTACTAATTGGGATGTTAGGACAAAAAACTTGTGTCACATTGATATTAAGCAACCTGTAATATTGAATATGACTACTAAATTGAGACCTTGGTTTCCTATATAAAAATAATTTTCTCTATTATGATCAACCAGTTCCTAAATGCTTGTAAACTTTAATCGAAAACATCCTTTATAAAGGTACAAAAAGCATTTCAAAAATCGTTAAAAAGATCTTTACAACTATCCCTTTAATCTTTAATAATATATTATTTCTTACTGAAACTTTTAAAACCACTTTATTTGCTATAAACACTAGCAGCAAATAGAAACATACTCTATGCTATCATGAAACTAATTTTAAGTTTCGTTGTCATCTCTGTCATTCTCTTGTAAATTTTAAATATTGTAGTAGAACTAATTACAATACTGTCAGGAATAGATTTTTTTTTTATAAATACATAATTTAAGTAAATATGAGTCAATGTTTTAAAAAATATATTCATATAAATTTTGTAGATTTTGATATATGTATAATTTTAAGTTATAAACTTTTCACCATATTTTTCTAGAATATTTCGTTATTTTAAATAGCTAAAAATAAATGACTTTTTTTATAAAAAAAAAATATTTATTTAAAGCTGACACATGCGATATAGTGCTTGGTTTATGTCATTAAGTGCGTAACACACAAAAAATGCAATTTTCAAATAAAATGTATAATTTATGTGCTTTCAATCTATATTATAAAGGACAGATATGTATGTGCGTAACGCATACGTTATTCTGCGAATGGCAACACTTTCAAATTTTCAATGAATTTTCGATTTGCCATTTTCGCTACTGAAAAATTTTAAACTCCTACACATCACACGTTTTCAGTTTTTATACCGTCGTATAAGGAAAAAAATGTACTTTTAAATGCAATTTGTTTAAAAGCTGTATCTCAATTTATTTTTGAAATATTAATTTCTTATAGTGTTTTGTACCAATTTTGTAATTGTGGCAACAGAAGTACCCCATTTTTATTGAAAATAAAATGAAAATAGTACATTACTGTATTTTTTGTTGACATTTCCTTATAAAAATTGAAATTAAAATACATGCTATGTCAAAAAATTTTTTTTTTTTAATAAAATCCGGTGAATTTTAGTTTTACTTCGTTTCTATTCATCAATGTTTCTTAGTTTACAGCAAAAATAATTTACAAACAATATAACACTTTCCCTTTGCGAAAACGTATTTTAAATACGTTGATTTCCTTCACAATTACCCATTTCGTATCAGAAAGCTTAAATAATGCAATTTTATTTATCCGTGTGTATTAATATTTTCCGAATTTTGAAAAAGTGATTTCTCATAAAACATTATACAAGCTATTATACACAAAAACAAGTGAAGGGCTATGTAACATTAAATGCTCGATTTTCCTTTGCGGAGCTTCTTGAATGACGATATTGCTTTTTGTTGTGTTCGAGTGTTATTGTGCGAGAATGACGTCATTTAAATACTTTTCGAGGCTAACGAAAAAGACAGGCTGCCGCGGTGCATTCCACGTATCTTTTTTTACAGACCGCTTGAGTCACGTGATGCTCGAATGCACCAATGCGGGTGTACGAAAAGAGCATTACGTCACTCTAGTAAATACGGTCATACGGTCTGTAAAAAAAGACACTTGGGATGCACCGCTGTAGCCTGTCTTTTTCGTTAGCAGCGAATACTTTTCTATAGATGTACGACTGACTACAAAATTTAAGAATTCTAGAAGCTTTATATAGATGTTGTTTAAGACTGGATCATAAAAGTGGAATGCTTTAACGGATGCAAATGACGTCATTATATATATATATATAAAAGTGTATTCTAATTCTTAAAACTGAAATATGTTTTGTAGAAGTACGTCGTTTCACCCATGTTGTTTTGAAATTCTTCACAGGTGAAAAAATTTCTTTTAAAAATAACGTAATCGAAATCACAGGCTGATAAAGCGCAGTATTTTACAACATTTTACTGATTACATATGCGATTAAAGTTTAATTTTAATAATTCAGACAATCAGCGGTCGTATTTCATAGGGGAAATTTTATCGCTCCTACCAGAACTATTAATCAATAATCTTCATGTTTTTTTTTTTTTTTAATTTAAAATATAATATACAAAAACGTACTATGAAGCTATTACATTCAAAACAGTGTAGGAACAATAAAATTTTTCCTGTAGAATACGATCCCTGGACAACTGAGTGAAATAGAAATAGCATTTTGTTAATTTAGGTTAAAATAATTTTTGTTTGAAAGTTAGACTGACAAATTTAAGATGCATTTTCTATTGTAACTAATTTTGTAGGTTTATTATAAATCAATGAAACAGTTCCTTCTTAAACATTTTCCTCCGTCGAAGTTCGACGGATTCCACCTCGTACTTATAAAAAAAATAAAGTTATATTTAATTTATTTCCAAGCAAATTTCACTTGAATTTAAATTGTAAGAATTTATTATCATAAAAAATTAAAATTTCTCTGATAACAGATTTGTTAAAAATGAAAAAATAAAACAAACACTGAAAAAAATATATGCAGTTTGTATTTCCTTTCAAAAATATAAATTAAGTTTTGAAGATTCTGCAATAATGAGTGTTCACCGATAGAGTAATTAAAAATTTGCATCTACACGCATGTTTCGAAACGTTAATTAAGGTTAATCAGATTCTTTATTCAAAATTCCCTGAATGTCTTAGAGGATATGTAAGGGTAAAAGAAGATCATTTACAAACAGAAAAAGACTGCTTACTAAAGAGAAATGTTTAATGTCGACCTTTCTATAGCTTTGCATAAAGTCGTAATTAGCTTAGAAAACTAAAAAGCAATCAGCTTTCACAAATAAGACGAGTATTACAAATTAAAATGCCAGAATAAATCAAGTTTTAAATGGATGTTAAAAGAATGTTTCTGATATATTTCAGAAGTATAAAATAAATACAAGAGTATATTTCAGTTTTTTTTTACAGTGGTTTGGATTTAATTGGATAAAAAAAAATAAAATGACCGTTTATCTATGCTCCAATAAATAGTAAGAAAATAATTATCCAACATTATTCCTGATAGGCAAGAAATTTGTTCTACTTTAATATACATTACGTACATTTTTTTTAAGTATAAAATTTTAATTTATTTATTTTAAATACCACGAATGCGTTTTAGTTTGTGTATTAAAATGAACATTATTTATTAGAAACTAAGATATAGGGAAAATGTCTGCTTAACAATGCATATATTAGAACCTTCAAAGGAGTTTAAATTTTATTTTCAGTAATTATATTAAAAATACTTTTATCTTTATTATGTGCCAAAGATATGTTGTTCCTCATTTTTTATGTCACTCCTGTCTCCTTGAATAAAATTGCTGAGGAAGCTACATGGCTTAATTATCTGGACTTCAAAAGCAGTTACAAAATGCAAAATAGATATAAAGATAAGAATAAGTTTATTACACTGAAAAAAAAAAAACACTGTAAATTTGCCAGAACAAACTCGATCACAGTGAATGTGCTATATCTTTCTTTGGTTTCCTGACTATATTAACATGGAAAATACAGTAGTTGCGTAAAATTAACAGCACAATGTGCTGGCAATTTGGACGCAAAAACAGGACAGCACAAACTGCTGGCGTCCAAATTGCCAGCACATTGTGCTGTTAATTTTACGCAACTACTGTAGTTTGCATATTAATATAGTCGGGAGACCAAAGAAAGATACAGCACATTCACTTCTGATCGAGTTTGTGTGCGAAATGAACAGTACTTTGTTCTGTAAAAATGTCGTTTTTTACAGTGTATTTGTCACTACTGTCCCGTACTTAAATTTTACTTATTATTGTTTTTTTATGATTTTGTCTTGATGTACATATGCTTAACTCAAAATACCATATTGCACTGTTACTAAAATAAACTTACTATATGCACAGAAGCATTGTTCTTAATATCGTCACTACTGCCTGTGTAACTTCAGTCCCCTTTAAATGAAATTGCATAAGCTTACTCGGAATAAGTTTTAAAATATGAAACTTCAACTGTCTTACTTAAAGCTATTTCACACGTGACACACATGAGAAATGCTATCATTATAGTTCAGAACCACCATTTGAAGACTTTAATCCTGTTTTAAGAATACTCCAATGATTATGTAAAGATTTTCAAGTATCATCTCCTGATTTAGAAATTGAACTTATTATTATAGGATATTCGTTAGGATTAAAGATGTGTATGATGAGAGCTAGCTTCCTGGTGAGTTGTTAATTTTTTTTTACCCTACCATTTATCTTATGGTTGATTATTTCAAAAGGATTAATCCAATCTTGAAATAGTTAAATAAATATATGGATGTTGCATAATTTATAATTTTTAACCGATTAAACTGGATATTTTAATGAGAATGTCACTTTTGTTCCTATAAATGTCAGTTCCTTTCCTCATTTTAAACACTTGAATACTTAAATGTCAGTTCCTTTAAACACTTGAAACTTATTTAAATTTATTACAGATATCATATTCATCAATATATATACATATATATTTTATTATAAAAATACAATAAAAAAGTTTAAGAATTCTATTACCATCCTGAATTATAAACTAAATAAAAATCTTGTGGACAGTAGTGACATTGATTACCAAATTAATTTATAAATCAATTTTTTTAAAAATTATTTATAAAATACTGTTTAAAGTTTATGCCATAATATTATATATTACTCACCACCTAATGAATTTCCTATTTCTAAAAAAAAATGTTTAAAATTTAACTGTAATTTTTCACTAAATAATATAGAGAATTTACACACTTATTGGAAAAATGCCCTTATATTTTTATTCAAGTAATTAAAATGCCATAAGCCTTTAAGACAGGGAGATTTTTTGGTAGAAATTTAAAGATGGGTGGTTTCCCCTTACCGATAGGACCGTATTTGATTGAAAAATTATTTAACAAAATACACCATGTCAGGTTATGCCAAGGGAGGACCCACACAATTGTGTGGGTTCGGGCTTAATGCAACCGTTTTTGAGCTGTATCTACACAATTGTGTAGTTTGGGATTACGTGTGCAAATATCTAAAATCCTTGGGGACTAGGTCTGTACTTCCCCAGTGGTAAACTACAAAATTTAAAACTATCCCGGGTGATACTGTTACAACAGAGTGTGGTTTTTTTTATAGACTTCTTTACTGAAGCACGTCCTAAAAAAAGGAATCGTCTGCTCATCTATGGAAAATTTTCACTGATCTCGTGGTAAATTCAAGCAGACACTACGGAATCTGTCGAGCGTTTGCTGAACTTTCCATAATTTATTATTTATTCATGGTGGCTTACTTGCTGTGTCGACAAAATGGAATGAATTTATCAAACTTAAAAATCTATCCCGTGATATGCATATAACTCATATAAAACTTATAAATCATATATGACATCTAGGACTCAGAGTAAAAACATACAGTTCGTTACATGTGCATATTATATGTCTAATACTATCAATTTTAAGTAGAAATAATGAATATTTTAAATAGAAATCAGGAATAGTACAAACCTATTTAAAATTAATCCGGTTTAAAAATGTATTTAATAAAAAATAAATTGCTAAAAACATAAGTTAAAAAAAAATCACTTAAAAATAAAAACTTTATATGTTAGGAATAGTACCCGTTTTGGAAACGGTAAAACCCGGACCCGCACAATTGTGTGGGTCATTTGTTTTTCAACATTTGTAAAGCCTAATTAAATTAATCAAAGACAAAATCAATTAAAATCATGAATAAAGTATATGAAAAGGAAAATTAAATCTAAGCAAACATTAAAATCATATTTAAAAGAAATTACGACAGTACATACTTTTTGTCTATTGCTGTCAGATGATGTATCTTTTTACAAGCAGAAAATCTAATCCTGTATTCTAGTTAGTGCCCCCTAGTGGTGTCTTATCAAAACATCTGAAGCCAATTAACTCATATAAATGTGCAGATTTGGTTTTAAATCTCACAAAAACAGGAAATAGGCATTATCTTTTACTTTAGTATCACTTCCCACAATTGTGTGGGTCAGGGATTAAAGGGATAAAGTACTTATATTTCAATACATATTTTGAAGTGTACATTAAATCTTATCTATGAAACTTAGGGCCTACAAAAGCCCACTGACACTTTACAGATAAATAAACCGGAAGGTAACTCGATTCCCGTCCTTAATATGAACATTAGAAAGGGTTTTTTGGAATTAGCTATAAAAAAAGATTAGGACATTTTTAAAGTACTTTTTTATGACATTCTAAAGGAATAAAGTATTCTTTCAATAAAAAAATATTCTCAATAAAACGTCATATTCTATTAAACCATTTTTTCTTTTATCTTCTTTTTTTTTTTTTTTTCACACGAAAAAAATTTCACTGCTTTTTAGTTTGGGTTAAATCCAATTTTCGTCGCCACTTTTATAACGCCGCTCTCTTATAAAAACTAATTACTCTTAACTAAGGAATAAAGCATAACTATAATATTACTTTTAGTTTATTATATACATTATTTACAGCAGCTGCTAAGCGCAGCTCTCAGAACAAAACACATCTTGCAACTGCGCAGAAATATCCTCGGCTACGTGCAAAGCCTTACAATTCCAGATTGAGTAGTGCTGCCATCTATTAACATAGATCGCTACTATTTCGGATTCTTGGTTAAGGATATAACACACCTCCCCTCATAGTTCAAACAAACTACAGGCAATCTTGTTCTATGACTTCTTCGAACTGGAGCACTTTTCTTACAGTCCTCGTCATAAGTTTCAGCCAAATTGTCTTTCGCAGTTTTATTTGTCGTAACATAATTTTTATTACTTACTGTACCTGCCACAATATCATGCGAAGGCTGAGATTGGCTTGGTTCTATCGTATTATCATTATTATGCTGTTCTTTTATCTTCCCATTAATTCCTGAAAAACGGTTTTGGTTAACCCTTTCATACCTATCATAATTACTGTAATTTTTACCGCTATGTCCCATATTTTCAACTTTGTCTGACATTAGTTTATCATTTCGATTTATCTCTTTATTACGTCTCAACTGATCAACGTGACGTTTACACATTACTCCATCAAATCTATTTACTAAAACCCATCTACTCCCCAATAATTTCATAATTTTTCCTTTTACCCATTTCTCCCCTTTTCCAAAATTTTTAACAAAAACTAAATCATGAAGTTTATATTTGTGCAGGGGTTGCTGTATTTTAGGTTTTAATGGTAATACCAAGTGAAGGGCTGTTCGAACTGGCCTACCAAACATTAATTCAGCAGGAGTTTTACCAGTCACCGAATAAGGAGTGGAATGATTTTCTAACAAAAATCGTGAAATTGGCAATGTTATGTAACTTTTATCTAGCTTTTTAAGGCATTTTTTCACAGTTTGCACATATCTTTCCGCTTGTCCGTTCGAAGACGGATGATAAGGTGGAACAGGCGTATTCTTAATTCCATTATTTTTAAGAAATTCCTCAAATTCATCACTTGTGAACGCGGGACCATTATCACTGATTAATTCAACAGGTAATCCAAATGTGGCAAAAATTCTCCTTAATACCTTAATTTGTAGTTTTACTATCAGACCTGGGTACTACTTCTACCTCCAACCATTTAGTATAAGAATCGACTACTATTAAAAACATTTTACCTTCAAAAGGACCGGCATGATCTATATGGATCCTTTCCCAGGGCAGTTCAGATTTCCATTTCAAGGATTCCATTTTGGGACAATCCCTCGCAAACATGTGACATCTATTACAAGAATTTACCATTTGTTCAAATTTTTTATCCATATTTGGCCACCAAACTACCCCCCTAGCTTTCGCTTTCATGCTCGATATACCCTGATGAACGGAATGCAGTAATTTTAATATATATTCATGGCCTTCCTCTGGTACGATCACTCTATGTCCCCACAATAGACAATTTTCTAGACAGGAAATTCCTTCCCTTCTACGAAAATATGGTTGATATTCTTCTGGATTTAACTTTCGTTGCCACCCATGTAACACCCACTCTAAAATTTGTTTAGTTACAGGATTTTCAGTTGTCCACTTTGCAATAGTTTTAGAAGTAACCGGCCAATTATCATTATTTGAAACAAACATTATTTCCACAGGATTACTCACTATATTTACAGTTTCTGGGGGAGGTAATTTACTTAATGCGTCAGCATTTTTATTATTTTTACACTCGCGATACTCAATTGTATAATCATACCCAGCTAACATTAATGACCATCTCAGCATTCTTAGTGATAATGTATCAGGTACCTTTTTAACAGGATCAAATAATCTAATTAGGTTTATGATCTGTTATAATTTTAAATTTTTTTCCAGCTAAATACTGGTGAAATTTAGTGACGCCAAACATTACAGATGAAGCTTCTTTATCAATCATGGCATAATTTCTTTCAGTTCTATTTAAAGTTCTCGAAGCATAAGCAATAGGTTTCTCTTTACCCTCAA
The DNA here is from genome assembly GCA_963932465.1 of Maratus speciosus. NCBI lineage: Eukaryota > Metazoa > Arthropoda > Arachnida > Araneae > Salticidae > Maratus > Maratus speciosus. Next base: position 361,591,840 of record OZ010791.1, on the reverse strand, counting down.
CATCGTGGCTTAAAACTGACCTTATACCGTATTCAGAAGCATCAGAGATTAAAACTATATCTTTGTTTACATCATATAATTCTAAAATAGGAGATTACATAATAATTGTTTAACTTTTTTAAACGCTTTTTCATGCTTTCTGACCATGTCCAGTTTACATTATTATCTAATAATCTATGTAAGGGTTCTAAGACATCTTGAAATATTATGCAGGAAGTTTCTAAAATAAGAAATTAAGTCTAAAAATGAACGCAATTGTGATACATTATTAGGAATAGGAGCATTCAAAATATCATTAACTTTTTCTGGAATAGGTCTAATTCCTTCATGAGATATTTTATGACCTAAATAAGAAAGCTCCGAAAAACATAAATTTTAATTTTTTCTTATTTAATCTTATACCATGCTCAGAAAAGCATTTCAGAACATTTTCAACTCTTTCAGAATGTTCTGATTCATTACTAGCACTTATAATAACATCATCTAAAAATACACCAACATATTCAAATTTTTTTTTAAATATGTTCAATTTTTCTTTGGAACATACCAGGAGCACATTTTACCACAAATGCTAATCGTAACACATTGAACAAACCTTTATGAGTATTTATAGTCAAAATTTTACAACTTTCTTTATCTACAGGTTGTTGTAAATATGCATCTTTTAAATCAAAAACAGTAAAAAATTTACCACCTGATAATTTAGAAAATAATTCTTCCATTCTAGGAAGAGTATAGTTATCATTTTCAGTATTTGTATTAACTGTTGCTCTATAATCACCACATATTCTAGCAGAACCATTAGGCTTAGGAACAATTACTATAGGACTAGCCCATTCTGAATGATCAACAGGTTTCAAAATACCCTCATTAGTTAATCGTTCCAATTCAACATCAGTAGCCCGTAAGGCATGGTGACGTCACGGCGACGTCGTTGTGAAGTCACACTGTGATTTTATGACGGTCGATGTGACGTCACGTGACGTGGATGTGACGTCACAGTGACTAGAATGTGAGGTCGTTATGGCCGTTTTAGAGGTCGTTTGTGACGTCACATTGTGACCACTCTGTGAAGTCACGGTGTGACTAATTTGTGAAAAGTGTGTCATTTGTGACTATTTTGGCATTAACTTTGTGACGAACCTGTGACGAAAGTGACAATGTTTTGAAGTCACACTGTGACCAATTTGTGAAATATGTGTCATTTGTGACGAACTTGTCATAAACTCTGTGATGATTTCAAATGAAAATCAAATTTCAAATTAATTGCTTAAAAGGCGCAAAGGTGAACTAGTGAAAAAGATTCCATGCTGGAACTCGAACCCGGGCCATCAGTATAGCGCACTTACGTTCTACCGACTAAACCACATGGAACGATACCCAGCCTGGAAAATTTCTCACTATTACATGTTGGCAAGGCTACAAACGCAGCACAAGATGCAATATTTATCGTCAGCCACCGACATGGCGCAAGCACGAAACTTAATTAAATCCAGCATCGATTGAAACTATATTAATACTTGGAAATTTCTTCAGAGAGAACCATTCGCCTTGCATACAATATTTCAAATGAAAATCAAATTTCAAATTAATAGCTTAAAAGGCAATTTTAATTTGAAATTTGATTTTCATTTGAAATACTGTATGCAAGGCGAATGTTTCTCTCTGGAAAAATTTCCAAGTACTAATATAGATTTAATCGATGCTGGTTTAATTAAGTTTCGTGTTTGCCCCATGACGGTGGCTCACGATAAATATTCCATCTTATGCGGCGTTTGTAGCCTTGCCAACATGTAATAAGGAGAAAATTTCCAGGCTGGGTATCGTTCCATGTGGTTTAGTCGGTAGAATGTCAGTGCGCTATACTGATGACCCGGGATAGAGACCCGGCGTGGATATTTTTCAGTATGTTGGCCTTTGCGCCTTTTAAGCAATTTATTTGAAATTTGATTTTCATTTGAAATATTGTATGCAAGGCGAATGTTTCTCTCTGGAAAAATGTCCAAGTATTAATACTGTGATGATTCTTGTCATAAAAACTACGATAATTTTAAAGGAAAGTTTTGTTTGAAATATAAAATTTTATCTTTTTACCGTACTTTTTAGCAAGATATCGCTATTTTGGAGTCCTATTCTTCTAAAATATTTTTAATTTTCCATTTAAAAAACAATGCTTATTAACTGACATCTTTTTTTATTAAGTTAGCTTGATCTTGAATTCAAGCTTAATATTAAGAATGTGTAAGCTTTTTAATGTGTTATGATTTGTCATTGCTTTTTTAAATACGAACATGGAGTCTAACGGACATTAATACAACTGTTACTTATAGAACTACATGATAAGCAATATTTATTTAAATTTTTTATTCCCGTATATATTGTATTTTGTGAATATGAGCTAATTAGATTTGGTATGTTTTATATGAAAAGACTGATCTGGGAAATAGAAACAACAAGTAACATATATCATGCGTTAGGCATAGATTATAAAACACTTTCCAACTCTTCCTAAATGTTTTATCAAGACATCGGGGGAAATAACGTAAATAAGATAACTAAGTAAACATGAAAACGCGTAAAACATTTAAAAACTGATTTACGCAGTTACCATCCACTAAGGTGTAAAAAAATCATAATTAAAAAAAATAAATAAAAAAAAATCGGTTTTTTTTATTTAAATCAGATTTTTTTTATTTAAATCAGATTTGTATGATTTTTTTCCCAGCATTCAAATACTGAATAGCTATCATGAGTTTTAGGTTTCCAAAACAATTACACCACTAATTGCTAACATAATCTATGTTTTTACACTTTAATTAATAAAATTATAATTGTTAGCTTGTAATTACAGAAATAAAAACTGCAAATTAGTAGTTTCATTAGGTAGTATTATACAATAATGTTATATACATTAATATTGTAATAATTATGTAAAACTTTATAAATACTAGAGATACTTAACATTTATGAAAATTATTAACTGCATTTTATACTAAATAGCTAACATTACTTCAAATTAATTATTAAACAATCAACTCTCTAATTAGGAACATATTATACATTTTTAAGCCTTAATTATTAAAATGATAATAATTCATTTTAGAAAGAAAAAGGGACAGGATGCTAGTTCAAAAAACGGGCACTATTTCATGAGGAAATATATTAGTAATGTGTTTAGTAATGATGTAAGAAAAAAAAAAGAATATTTTTTAGCATTATAAGTAAAGTGTCCTTAATTTTTAATAATTTTATGAATAACTAATTGAAAAATACAATTAAATAACATATTTTAATAATATCCTGTTTTTTCTAAAGAAATAAAGTTCTATATTTTTGCAAGATTTTTTCCACATGAATTTAGAATACTGTTGAATGGGGAAGTTTTTTACAAGAAATCTCTGGCTACAACTACAGGTAAATTTCAACTTTTTTTTTTCTTTTTTTAAGGCAGGGTGCATTTTGCCAATTTCAAAAGGGGCATGGTGTGGCACCATTAAACAAAATGGCCTAGAAGAAGCAGTATAAGTAATTACAGAATTAATAAAAACTGCAAATAAGTAAAATTCATTAGTTAGTAGCACAAATAACAAAACTAACAAATATTATTTGCAGCTCATTTTGCATTTGTATTTAGGAAAATTTCTGTAAACCACCAAAATCTATACTTACACACATGTACGTGTATGCTAACGAAAAAAAAAAAAAAAAAAAAAAAAAAAAAAAAAAATGAAAAAAATGAAAATGAGTTAAACCCATTCATATAGAGTTAGCCACTCAAGTTAGCCACTAATATCTGAAATCTCAAAATATTTAAGTAACAGCATTATTACCTCTATTAGCTTTCAATGGTTCAATTTTTTAATATACATGAGTTACAAAAAAAAAATAAAATAAAATAAAATAAAATAATAATAATAATAAACATTTATTCAACCTATACCAAAGAAGCTCTTGCTGTGCTTAGCATTTTTATACCAATTATTTCTTTTTCTCTTATGCATTCATTTACAATTTAGCTGCTGAGCAGATGTCATTCTTTCATTCTTCTTTAACTTGAGATTGCTATTAATTACTATTTATTCTTTTACTTGTAGAAATGTAATTATACTTGCTATGTGTATTTTATATAAAATAATGCATAAATTGATTACCTAAAGGAAATTATGACATTGTAAATTATGTTAGATTTAAAAATCATTTTTAAATGAAACTGTTTTAATTTGGATAAAAACTTAAAAACAATGCTTTTTACAAACTCAACTGTTTTTAATTTTTTTACAATACTAATAAATTAAACTTAGAAACAATTATTTAAAGCTCTTTTTTTGTTTATTAATAAGTCAAAATACCTGTAGAAACTTTCAAATTATGTTCATGTTAGATTTTAATACTTTTTTTTGACATTTTAAACATTTAGAAAATTTTTGATTTTAATCAATGATTTTTTTTTAAAAATCGGTTGATTAAAATCATGATTTAATTGCTGATTTAAATCAACCGATTAAAATCGTTGACACCCTACCTTCCACAGCCAAATATGTTTTCTAATTCTTTTAAACAGTCCTGTATTTGATCTGTAGATTGATATATATATATATATACTATATAATGGAAAAATTTAGTTTATCAAGGAAACACATAACAGGTTGAAATTCTCTTTCAGCAATTTATACTAATATATGGAAACATACTTAAATAATTTTGTACAACCCTGTAGTTTACCTAGAACCTTTATTACACGCCACTATTTACTTAAAATTTTATTCAAGCTAAAACACTCTTAAAACTGCTGAAATTACATTTCCAGAAATTATAATTCATAGATGGCAACGTATCCAATTCTTTGCGTGACCCTGTATATCATTTTATCTATATACTACAAACATTTCTTAGTAAATTAAATACAGTGCAGCGTTAAAATGCATAACTTATTTAAAAACCTCCTTTAAGCAATACCCAGTAACCCTTTCGAATACTTTTGTATATTCCTGTATATGAATTATAGCATATATATATACACCATATACTATGCATAAATGTAGTGAATCATAAAAGTGTATATCATAATTTAAAATGTATTTCCAGCAATCATCGCTAATGAACAGTACTTCGGATACAATATAGTATCTGAAATATTTTGTGTGTCCCTGTAAATGCTATATACACTTCGTATTATACATGAAATAATTCATAGTATGTAAACCTCAACGACGTATATCAATTTCATTACATATCAAATAGATTAACATAAATAAAGTACGCCGCAAACAATTTTCTCCACCCCTATATCATTATGTATTGGAATTCCTTTTTTAGCCCTGTAAATGAACAATAACTATTCTTTGCATCGCATATTCTATGGAATGCACATTTTAGTGCGCTTCATAAATGCATATCAATTTTATTCTGTTTGAAAGCGTGTAAAATCATTAAAAATCATTTGAAACGATTTTTTTCCCACAAGCCGTAATGTAATGGAATACAATTGACTGTCCCTGTAAATGAAATAACATGCTACAAACTTCATTACAAATAGGGGTCTTGCTATGGTAAACGTTAATAACATCCAAAAATTTTAAATAATTTAATTATCTTTAAATGTCTATTAATTATGTTAATGATTGATGATAATACTTGTCCATATACTTTTATATTTATGCCACCATGTGGTTTTAACCCAATATTTAAATAAGAAAATAAACCAGATTAAAATGCAATTTAAATCACTAATTCTAATAATCTGATCAAAGCTGTTGAAAAGGAAGTTAGATATTTTAACAAAATAAGAAATAAATGTAATGAAATATTTGTGTTCTATAACATGTTTATTAGAAGATAACTGAAATCATTGTAATTAAAAAAAAAAAAAAAAAAAAAAAAAAAAAAGCAAACAAGGAAAATAATATTTTAGATATTTCAGCGAAATAAAAAATAAATGTAATGAAATATTTATGTTCTACAGCATGTTAATGAGAAACTAACTAAAATTGTTGTAATAAAAATAAAAAAAAAAAAGCAAACAGGGAAAATAATATTTTTACATACCTAATTTCATTGACGTTGTACGTGATACTTTGATTTTGGGGAACCAATTAAATCCGATTATAAGTACGATAGCAATGACTTGAATCATCTTCAACAAGTCAAAGCTACCGTAATTTTCTCGGGTTTATATTTTGTTAGCTGAATTAACTTGGATCCTGAGAACGTTCTTGTTTCAGTTTTTAAATCCGTGTCAACACATCTATGCTGTCCAGTGTCCACAGAACTTCAGTGTCCACAGAACTGTCCAGTGACCCGCGTTTATTCTAAAAAGTTTCACAGTTACTTTTATCCGTTATTCTGCGGTCGAGTGGTAACAACTGAAATAGTGCAGATGCAGACGATTTTTAAGTTTCGAAGTTCGAAGCAGATGTTTTTTGGTTTTATTTGTTTTTCTATACCACAGTTTTGGAAGGAAATTAAATGCGTAATAATTTTGTCATATTGTCCCTAATTCAATTTCCTGTTTGAAAATGTTTTATTGTATTTCATCTTTTATTTTTATCAGTTTTATTGAATTGTAAAGTTTCATTTACGTAAATTATAATAATAATATTATCCATAATTAGAGTTTACTAGATAAAACATTGCTTAAATTTTCAAAATGTATACAAATTAATTTAATGGTAATAATGATGACTCCCTCCTTTTTTTTTTAAAGTAAAATTTGTATCACAGGTAATATATACAAAATATCTTCTTAAAAAATACAACAAGATTATCGAGAAGAGATGAGTTTTTCTTTGTCAATCTGTCATTCTCTTAATATTAATTTTCTGTAGAATAAAACTTGTAAAATAATTTTTAAAGATATATTTTGAAAACAAAAAATAAAACATGAATAATTAATTATGTCGTGGGCTTTGCCTAAATTTTGTACATTAATTTTATATTCGGAAAATGTCAATTCTATTTTAAACGTTTGAAAGAAGTAGAATAAAAAAAAAATACTTAAAATAGTGAAACACTAAGAGGAAAAAAAATGACTTGAATGCAAATTATAAAGCAAGAAATGCATATATGACTGAACTTTGAAGACGCTTTCTGCGTGCTCATTAAAAGCTGCAGCCTTAACTGTAATAGAAAGTTTTTAGTTTGAAACGACAGAAATGTTTCGACTACTCTTTGAGAAACTTCTAGTATAACAGATGATCATTTACAAAAATCTTTATAAAAGATAAGTCGAGGTCTGCTTACCTAAAACATTTTTTTAATAATATGAAATTCTCATAATTAGGAAATCGTTTTGTGTTGCTGATGAATTAATTACATTTTATGTTATATGAAAACAAAAAGTTTTTGTTAGAGGCACAGATGCAACTTGGACCACGGTTTAAAAAATTTGTTAATCCGGCAGAAAAATATATTTTACAGTAAATAACATGTTTTTAATAATTTTTGTAATTTTTTAAAGTTTTCTAAGAAGTTCACATCTCAGTCACAATGTGACATCACTGAGTGGTGGCATTTTGGTCACAGATGTGACGTGACCACAGTGACTTACAGTGACGTCACAATGACGTCACTGTGACCATGCATGCTATGAGGGAGCTTTCCTTAAAGCAAAAAGAACATATCGAGACTTAAGAAAAACTGGTTTTGCATCTTTTTTTCAGTTTTATTGACGCGGGAGGACCCTTGATTGTTCCGATCCCGTAGGAAAATTCCTAATTAAATCATCTTTCGAAATGCTTTTAATCATATTTACATTAGGCCAAAATAATTTTGATGCTTTTAACCAAGTTTTTCCGATTAGACTCGGACCCTCCTCTTTAATTACCAATATTCTTAAATCAGGCATACAATATTCATTAACATCAGCATTTACTTTTTATTCCCCCAAAACAGTTAAAGAGTCTTTAGTATAAGTTTGTAGCTTAATATTATATTGAATTAAAGGCAGCTTACCTGAGAACAATTTATGAGCAACACTTTTACTTACAATAGTATGAGCAGCACCACTATCGATTTCAAATTGTATTTTTACACCATTTATTTTAACCGATTTAAACCATGACACCTTATTGGAGTTGTCGTCCATAAAATTTAAACAATATTCTTCCTGAACAGTTTTAATTTTTCTGTTCTTAAAAGGTTTCTCACTTTTCATTCCAAAGTTTCTGTTACGACAACAAATTTTTAAATGCCCCAATCGATGGCAGAAATGGCATTCTGCAAATTTAAAAGGGCATAACTTAGGCTTATGATTCTTAGAACCTCTATAACACGGTTTCTCAGGCGCGAATTTATCTTCGTTAGGCTTAGGTGCATGAGTATACTTCTCTACTTCCGATTTCTCTGCTTTCGGAACACGCACTTGATTGACAGTTGTGCTATCTCCGATGTGTAGGGATTTCACTCCAGCCTCAGCTATCTCAAATGACTCACCTATTTCCATCGCTGTTTGGAACGTTAAGTCTCTAGAATCCAGTAATTTTTGCTGTATTTTCTCATCCTGTATGCCAAACACCAACTGATCACGCAGGCGGTCATTAAGCGTATTCCCGAAGTTACAATATTCGGATAAACGACGTAAATCTCTTATAAAATCGGCTATATTCTCACCTTGCTTCCTTAGTCGTTTCTGGAACTTAAATCGTACCACAATTTCACTAGGGCGTGGTGAAAAATGATCTTTAACTTTCTTTACAAGATCCTCGTAACTGATTTCTTTCAGCGTATTTGGAACAATAACATCACGTAAAATAGCAAAAGTTGTTGTTCTAACCGAACTCAATAAAATATTTTTTTTCATTTCATCATTCTTGATGCCGTTCGCTGAGAAATAAAAATCAATTTTCTCGACGTAAATGGTCCAAGGAACATTTGCATTACATTCTTCCAAGCGCCCCAGAGTAATTATTTCTTTCTCGGCCATTTTCTGTGCCACTTTTTCTTTTTCTCTTTCGAAAAAGATTTTTTTTCTTTTCTTTTTTTTTTCACTCGAAAAAAATTTCACTGCTTTTTAGTTTGGGTTAAATCCCATTTTCGTCGCCACTTTTATAACGCCGCTCTCTTATAATAACTAATTACTCTTAACTAAGGAAGAAAGCATAACTATAATATTACTTATAGTTTATTATATGCATTATTTACAGCAGCTGCTAAGCGCAGTTCTCAGAAAAAAACACATCTTACAACTGCTCAGAAATATCCTCGGCTACGTGCAAAGCCTTACAATTCCAGATTGTGTAGTGCTGCCATCTATTAACATATATCGCTACTATTTCGGATTCTTGGTTAAGGAAATAACACATTTATTAAAATTTGAATTATGAAAATAAAAATATTTTTACTTGAATGATACAATTTTCTTCAGTCAATTATATAATAAAGAACAAACATATCCGTGTGTAACGCTAACGTCATTTTGACGGTAGAATCATCAGACGATTAAATTTAACTTTTATTCCATTTTTTTAAACCTTTAAATACCACACATTTTCGATTTCTACACCGTCGAATACGAAAAAAAAATGTATTTTTAAATGTACTTTGTTTGAAAACTATACCGCAATTTCTTTTAAATCTGTTTAGCAATTTACTCAATTTCTATTCTTTTAAAATTAATATTTAAGCTAGATTAAAAAAAAAAAAAATCTATATCTGTCGCGTGTGGACGATTCAGAAATATAAATTCGTTTGCCCTTTAATTAATATAAATAGCGCATCATTTGATTTCAGCTTATATTCCATACAGAAATTAAAGCATTCATCAGTCAATAAATAAAACAATAAAATATAAATAAAAAAACAATTTAAGAAATGTAACCGAATTTTGCGCTTAATCCATTCAAATGAGCATAATCAAAAAGGCTGATTGGAAGCAGCAATTTTACGAATTCTTCGGATACTCGCTTTTGATGTAAGGCAAATGTAAAAATATCGCTTTGAATATTTTTTGAAATTTTATTTGAACACAATTTTGCTATTTTTCATATAAATATGATTTTTATTATTATTAGTGTGCATTCTAAGAATACAGTAAATGTAAAAAATATAGTAGAATTATCAAAAGAAATACAACAACAAATACGAGCCCTTACGAGGCCGTCTAACAGCAATCATTGACATTATTTTCTGGTAAATATTTTCTTTAATTTTTGATTAACTTCATTTCTTAATATCGAACAATATTTGTTAACGATGTTTAACTATACTATGTCGAAAATCGCTAGCAGAACATTTCGAAAAATACCTCATTCATCACTATTCCTTTAGTAAGTGAAGAGAAAAAATAATGTTTACATTAGAAATTATATAAGTTTTCTCCAATGTTTTGTAACCCGGAAAGCAAAAGTTTATCCCCCTGTACTAATAATGTTTCAATCCATTACCAATGTGTACTTTCAAATCAAACCATAAAAATATACGACATACGTACTGTCCTGTTCTTTTTATGTTACCTCTAAAATTTAATAGCAATTTTTTCCTTATTTAATAGTTAAAATTAGTAGCTTTCGGCGACAAAATTATGCAAAATTAATCTATGAGGGACGTTCCGAATCTATGTTTTTTTTTTTCAACCAGTGGCTGAGATGTTCTGCTCTCGAAGCTGGTAGACGGGAGGTGCCGGGTTCGAACCCAATCGCGGCCGTCGGCTTAATCGTTCGGAGTTTTCGAGGTTTTCTTCGAGCCATGGATTTCCATGCGTAAATACGGGTTAGGTTCCCTTAGAAAGACCCCCACGAAAGGCATTCACCCCCCTGGGCCTATATCCCTCGTGCAGATAATTGGCCGTCAGAAACCCATCAACCAACCATTTTTTTTCAAGCTGAAACTTTATTTCAGAATCAAAAGTACACTATGGCATCGCCTTGCACTATTTTCCGACATAGTCGCCATCTACAATGAGACATTTGGCGTAGCGTGCAAACTGTTTGCAGAAATCACTCTGGTAAAACTAAGAAGAAGTTCCGAGGTTGGTCTCACTTAAAACGATGAAAATTTGTGTATCGATTGGCTATAGTTAGCATATAGATATATGAGCATCATAAAGCGCAACCACCAGGGGGGGGGGGGGGGGTCTTGAGAATATAAGTCGCAAAGTTTAAGCTACAGTTCATAATCGGATAAATTTTTCTTTGGCAAGCGTGTGTGATCGGTAGCACGCTGGATTTAAGTTTTTTCAGCCTGGTTTTTCGGAAAGAAAATTTTTATCAATTATATTCGATCCACAATTGAAAAATATGTATATGTCTGATAATTTAAATTTACGGAATTAAATTTATGTTTTGTAGCATATAAGTGGTTTTTTAACTACGAAATTTTGCATTTTAAATAATGTTCTAATAAATTTCTTTTCTAAATAATGAAAAGAAAGAAAAAGAAAACCATATTTATGTCTATAGACCAGGTATTTTTCGTTGTTATTCAAAATTATTTGCGGTTATTTCAATAAATATTCTCTTATTTTCATAGAGAAATGAATTAAAACACGTGATATAAATGCGTGAATAATTATATTATTTTAATTTTCTTTATATATGAAAGTATTTCGAATATTTGATGATTTTTTAATACCCTTTTTAAAATTCTTAATATGACTTTTTTTATTTCGAATTTTTGGTTTTGTAATTATTACCTACGTAATAACTATGTTCCACAATTCAATATCTTTTTAGAAATTATTTTTAGCACAAAGACAGTTATTCTAACTATGATCATAAGAATCCAAAATCTAAAAATATCACAAATTTAAAAGCAAGTTGGTAAAAAATGATACATTTATATGCACACTTTTGAATGCAATTTTTATAATTTTAGCCTATCACGAAGTGAATTAAAAATTTATAGCAAAATTCCATCTTTACATACCGAAAACAGGTTCAGTTAGATAAAAATTTCAAAGCAATATATATTTATATATTTTTTTTCGTTGACAGTAACATTGGTCGAATCTTTAGAGATTTTGATGCACCAACAATAATTTTACCTTAGCTTGCTTATTCTCGGAATAGCGTGTTTTCTCCCTTTCAAATGTATTGCACAGATTCCAGCAAGCTACATGCTTATTCTTCACCTGGAAAATGTGATTGGAGGCGGGCCTGTATTATTCAGGTCGCGCTGATAAATTAGTAAAAATTCTATTCATTCTATAGGCATGTTTGCAAGCTAACAGTGAAGCAGAGAATCCACATGAAAAATAATTTATTTTAAAATACTTAAAATAGAATGTTTGCTATATAGAAAATATTTTTCCTAAATGGAAATTTTAATTAAACAAGTCAATCCAAAATACCCATGAGCTTAGAATTCAGCAGAAATTTAGAAATTAATGTTATTTAGAAAATATAGATAAATATACATCTATGTTTTTTAACTTTATATCTTATACATCACAAAATGGTTTACAAAATGCAGACTTCACTTTTATTATTAAAAATATAAATAATAATACTATGTAAAGAAATATGAAAAAGAAAATAGAAAAATAATTAATAAATCAAACTTATGCTTAAAAAAAACAGTAAAACATCTATAACAGACACTTTATAATAGTAGACACTTTCTATTTAGCGAATATTTTCTCTTCAGATGAGCCAAACATTAGGGCAAAGGCGTCGTGATGGGGGGTGGGGGTGGGGTGGAGCCCCCATATATGTGAACTTGGAGAATTTGAGCTTAGAATTGGGAATTTATAGATTTTTAAAACACTTTTTATTTTTTTTAAGTAAAAAAAAAAAAAAAAAAAAAAAAAAAAAAAAAATGTTTTGCTGACTACCTTTCTGAGTTCTGTAATATTAAAATAGTTAAACTTATAAAATAAATACAAAAAATCAGCCAGACTCAATTTCTCATTATGTTTCTCTGTGCTACGAAAATATCTACCCGAATTGAATTTCTTTACTGTTGTCCACCAACAGTGTCTCTAATACATTTCCTCCAAAACTTGCTCATTTCTGGATTTTTTAAACATTCTCAAAAAGCTAAAAACAATGAGGCTATTTTCATATGAAGTACGATTATGACTCGTACACAATTGAAGACAAAAACTTTCATTAAATGAAAATATAATTATAATTTTATGTTTTCAGTTTAAACATTTTTCTTTGGATTTTTTTTTTTTTTTTTTTTTTTTTTTTTTTTTTTTTTTTTTGTATAAGTATCGTTATCATGAAACACACGTAGAATATATCATTTTAGTTGAAAATAGAGCAATTTGTTTCACGTTGGGAAATTTTAATTATAAGATGGAAAAATTTTGAACTCTCCCCCTGAAAATTTTTTGTAGATACGCCCCTGCATTAGAGTCGAGTTAATAAATTTAAATAAACTTGGAATTTGTATGAATTTATATCTTTTACCAGAAAAAATTATACTTTTAAACGAAAGTCTTCCCAAACAAAACTCGTATCATGCACCCCGCATTATTTTTAGTTTTAAAAACCAAATGTGCAATTTCAACGTAAAATGTACTATTTTTAAGTGGTATTATAAGCTTTTTCATATTTTCACCAAATAACGAATTGAGAGCTTTAAAGTGTGCGGAATTTTTATTTCTTAGCAAGATGGCTACTTCAGGTAGAATTTTCTAGCCATTGCACACACACACACAACAAGGACAAACTCTATTCGTTTATTAGTAGAGATATTTTAACATTTGAATAGAAAAAAAATATATATATATGTGGCACAGATCAGCCCCCTATTTAGAAATTTATTACCTAGTTAATTTAAATAAATTAAATGGTTCCTTGATTAATAAAAAAAGAAATAATATTAAAAGAAATATATATGATCTTTTTTAAGAGTTAATAAAATAATAAATTAACAAAATGTGGATTTAAAGATATATAATAATAATCATTATTTTAAATAATGGATTAAGTTAATTGAAATATTTAATTATAATAATTAAAATATTTAATTAAACTTAAAAATGGTAAAAGTTATTCCAATAAATAAAAACAATTAAAAGTTTATAATAGTTATCTGATACACTAATCAAAATAAATCGATAATTAGTAATATAAAACTGACTTCAATAAAAATCGAATTCACATTTTTTAACAATAAAATTGATTATTTTATTCCAGAACCACTCATGAGATGGCGCCAGCACTGTGACTTCCTAAATACCTCCCCAGAAACGACTTCCGGGAATGACTTCGTAGGTGCTTCCCCAGCAATGGCTTCCCAGGTACTTCCCCAGGACTGACGTCCTCGGACGTTGCTCCGTAGGACGTCACTGGGAGCTTACTCCTGAGGAAATCTTAAAAATCTATTCTCAGGAAGTCCCCATTTTGTTATTTTAGTATCAGGAGGAATTTGGGATGTCTTGGAGCTCCTGGGGACGTTTTCGGGAGCTTTCGTGCTATATGGGTCGGTGAGACCAGTCTCGGACCCTCTCCTTGTAAGTTCTTCAACGATGCAAGGAATTGTCGCACAGCATGCTCCATCTCAGCACTGTTTTGGACGCCTCAAGTGATCGAGGCTGATTCCCATTCTGGTGCTCTTGTGATTTGGGCCGTGACTCAGCCGCACTCTCAGAGCGTCACTTCCTGAAATAATGCTGAAGTGGAGCAGGCTGTGCGACAATTACTGGCATCCCAGGGCACTGAGTTTTACTTTACTCTTCAAAATTATTACACGCTGCGACAAATGCCTCAATGTCCGTGGCGAGTATGTCAAAAAATAGTGCAAGGTGTGTAGTGTATGATGCCAAAGTGAATTATTTTCGGTCAATAAAGTTTCAGTGTAAAAAGAAATGGCGAAACATAGTAACGGAGATTACTCATATTAATTTTACTAAATTTTACCTCATACTAAATTTTAATGGTAACAAGAAACCGTACAAGTTGGTATTTACGTATGTGAATGTGTCTGAAATATTTGAAAAACTCTTTCATAATTCTTCATTCCTTATTTAGCATATGGTCAATATATTCATATTTGCATTATTAGTTCATGTACTTAAAAAAGAAGATAAAGAAATGAACAACGGGATGCATAACTTAATTTTAACATTTTTGTGTTTTTTTCGACGAATTTGCATGTTCAAAGTGATAAAATTTTTATGTATATTTTTCAATTGACTCGAATATTTTTGGGATTGTACCTTCCGGCCTATTTGATAAAACTAAGTATGGGATTTACAATAAAGTAAAAGTTTTTTTTTTCTTCTTACACATAAAAATATAAAATAAATTCAGTTTTTATAGTAATTTTATACGTATTTGCACATTTTATATTTTTTTTTTCTCCCAAACTATTTAACTTGTGCTAAATCCGTTATTTAAAATTATGCAGCATACTTCTGTGAATAGTTTAACAAAAATAGCTCAAAATATTTAAAATTGTACAAAAAGACGCATTTTATAATTTACTTGATTTTTTAAATAAGTTTGTAAAGTGGGTTTAATTTTGTACATTCTAAAATAATATATAATGTACAGTTGTGATTAATGAATCTTTTGAAATTACACATATTTTATTAAACTATATTAAACAAGTAAAGAACATAGCACGGAAATATGAGAAATATAGACTATTAGAAGTAATTAACAAAAGATTCAAACATGGATAATTATGTACTTTTAAACATTTTAGTGTGTCCGGTTAAGAATTAAGATATGTAAGAAAGCGCAGATTATTCTTTTATATTCCTTAAAACATAAATCACATTTCAAAATCCTGAATCCTACATATCCTGGACATTTTTTGTATTACGATTCTTTACATACACAACACTTGATCTTTTCTTCTTGATTATGACCTTTATAGATTTTTAAATAATATAATAGGCTATTAGTTCGATTCTACGTCAATTATATAGTTTTTTCTGCTTTGTTTCGTAACTGTTCTGTTTTTTTTTTTTTTGTTGTTTTATGTACTTTGTTACTGCGATTTCGAAGTAGGCATATCAATAATATGTTCTCGAGCAGCATTACGACATCGTAAATTTATCGAATAAGTTACTACTTGAAATACATACTACTGGTTGGCTTTATTTCATTCATTGGATTTACATCATCTGGACGCATAACTGTGTATAACGGTTTTTCAGTAATAATGGTTAATCAATAACTCGATTAATCGTCATTTATTGCTATCGTCTGGACCTTATGAATATCCTATCTATAATTGTCATTTTACATAACCACGCTAGCTAAAAAATCGCCACTACTCCTACTTCATGCATCTTCTACCATATATTAAATCAGGCGGAATAAAATCACTTTGTGGATACATGGTATTGCTGATTTAAACTTTTTAATGTAAAATAATCCACATATCATTATTGTTAACTTTCATGTTATCCGAGCAAGATTTTGCTTTTTTTTATTTTGTTACTGAATTATTTTTATAGCAAAATCATTTCTTTTGTATATTTCCCATTACAAAGTCAAATATTAATTAAACTATTCAAATATATATATATATATATATATATATATTGATTTTTAAATATTTTTTTATTGATTTAACCTCTTAATTCTCGCTCTTGTGATATTCACGTGCTGTGTCTTTTACTCAGATTGTTTGGGCCCGACCAGTTTTATAAAATAGTGTTATTATGGTATCATGTTACCTGTAATTAAATAAGGTGAGTATTTCTTTTTCAAAAAAGAGGGGCCAACAATCAATTTGAATTTTTAAACCGTAATTTAATGTGACCGTTAACGGGTTAAGAATATATTCACGTAAAATACACTGATATTATAAATTATACATGGCTCCATAATCTGACAAAACTCCTAACGTAAACTATTTTCTCGAAATAATGTACATGTTTTGTTCATTTTTGTATGTTAATGACGCATTATATTACTTCCTTACCATAAAAAGAATTGGAGATTTGCGTCACATTTTTTTATCTCTTTCAAAACATGATAATTTCTTTGCAGCTCATCTACCTCCAGCGTGTGCGCGTTCACACAATATTTCCATTAAAGGGAAAATTTAGTTCCCCATTTCGTCTTTTAGTAGAGCAGGATATTTTCTACTTCGCTGTGAAAACCTTAATAAATGAATTAAATCCGACAATCAAGTAATCATTATAAATACGGAAAGTTTTGAAACAGTAACAGAGTGAAGTTGAAGAGAAATATTATCAAAATATAGAAAATTTCAAATTACCCGAAGCCTTTTTTTAATGTTCTCAAAAATTATCTTCTAGAATAAAAAACCAGACAAAACACGTTTAGTATTAGCAACAAACTTCAGGCGATAATTGGCTGCAACGAATGCATTCATATATGTGTGAGCACTTTACTTTATCCTACCTACGGTTACTTAGCCTTTTATTCTCTTACGAGGTTTTTTAAGTCCCATTAAAGAAAAAAAATTCATCTAGTAATAAACGTATATGGTACTTTTCTTATACTTGAGTAATACTTTCAGTAAACACAACGAAACAGACAAAGCTAAATATTTTAATGCAATTATTTTTTCAAATATTTGCATGGATTTAGCTTTTCATCTAATGGAATATTTTACGAAAATTTGCAACTGCAAAACACTTCTCAGTTACAGATAAGATCAAATTAATTTACAATGTTCTTTTAAGAATTGTGGGGTGTCTATAACTGTATTTTTTGTTAATTAATGTAATTATTCTTGTAAATGTTTTTATTAAACAAATGTCTAACTACTGATGCATTATTCAGTTTTATTTAAAAATCTATCTAAAAATCATATTGTTATTATATATATCATATATATTATAAAGCAGTAAGCTCTAAAATTCCGCGCAAGTGTTTTGAAAAACTACCCGGTGGATTTTTTTGCAGATGGTATCATTCGATAGGAAATTTTCCAGGCGTGGTTTATGAGTCAAATATACAGGAATAACTATGATTTTTGGTAATAAATTTCGTATTTTATTGATATTTTTGAAGAAAGGCTAGCCAGTAGTCATTTTGGCGAAAATTATCATTGATAAATGAATTGAAATGGCTATATCTCTTAGAAAATAATGCAAATATCTTGCAAATAAAAGAAGAAAATGATTACTGACATTTAATTAAAAAAACGCTTTAATGATGCATAAAATATTTAATTTAAAAATTAAAAAATATATATTTGTAATGGTTAAAACGTAATTTAACGTGAAATATTACAATTGATACAACATTTGGCGATTTATCCTCTGCATTAGATTTAAAAAAAAAGAATCTGAATATTTGATTAAATGAATTTTTAATATTTTTTCCCCTTTTATTCATCTCTTTTTTTTCTTTTTATCTAATTTCCGTATCACATGACTTACAGGAGAAATAAGCAGATGTAATTATAAAAGTTAATATAATTTATGAGCTACACATCATTTGTTTCGTTGCGATTTTTATTTACACTTTTGTTGCCAAACAATGTGATTTTAAGCCAAAAATGCATATGTGTGACTTTAGCTTGAGGATGTTTTACAAAATGATGTTTTTTCAAGTGCAGATAATTTTTGGAGTACAGTTTAATATTCAATTGTAAAGTATATGATATGAGTTAATATTTAAAAAATTAAAATCAAATATTTAAATTTTAGAGTGAATTTCTGCCACTCATACCTATTATAAAATAATGTCATACTTGAAAAAAAGTTTTTCCTCGTAATTTCAAAGCATGTATTTAATGAATATTATCCCTTTTTTGACAAATATTTTTTATTGTTTATTTAATTTCTTCTTTCGCCATTTGTGAATTTCAATTATAGGACTTTATAACTACTTCTTCGAATTTCTTCTTCTGTTAAGCAATATTTTAAGAGTTATTGGACTAATCTTTGACAATCGAGTACCGCCAAATGGCATATCAACTTTATGATTGGAAGTTTTATTGGCACAGGTGCCATATAGGCACCGAGGTAACTAATGGGCTCTAAAATAGCGTTATTTCGCCTGACATGGTAATCCGGATATTGTTCTTTATTTATTAATAAAATGTTTATTTACTTCTACTTTCTTTTTTAAATTACATAAATGGTGCGATCGCAGTTTAATTACCGTTTTGGCGCGATTTTCAAAAATCACCAAAAAATCAACATCTTAGTTTTGCCATATTGGGAGAAGTCCGAAATACCGGGGAGGGGGGGGGGGGAGCACATGGTGAAGCTATCTCGCCAAAAAAGTCGCCTTGACGAACGAGAGCAAACTCTGATTTACCGACATAAATTGTTTTTTGCTCTATAGTCATTATTTAAACTTTTTAATTTTTTTTTACATATTTTTAATAATAGAAAATAATTTAAATATATATATGTAAGTGGTATTCCATAACGATGTTTCCGCCACATTAGCGTAAAAGAAAATCGCGCAAAACTTGGTGCATATATCACATCTGTGCCGTTTTGTTTATGTTTGAAGGTGAATTTTAGACCGGTAATCCGATTACAGAAAATCAGTCAGGTTATTTAATTAGCGATTATTTTTCATTATGAAGCGAACTAACAAAACGAAATTTACTATTGTTGCGACTGAAGAATTAACGACTGCCTAATGTTATTTTTAAAAATTACCAAAACGATTTTTTAATTATTTGTTTACATTATTCTAAATATTTTTGGTATATTATTATTTACATTATTTGTTTACGTTATATCTAAATATTTATGTTGATAGAATTGGCATATTTATCGTTTCGCCGCCAAGTCATGCGCCAAGCAGTCGTTAACTCAGCGGTATAGCCTAATTATTATATATTTTTCATCTGCAGTTATTTTACTATCACTAAAAAGCAGGGTACTACTTTATTATTCCGTCGGCGATTTTCGCCAAAATATACAAATTGCCAAGCCATTCGCCAAATTATAAAAATTGACGTAATTTTTATTTTAAATAACGAAAGGACAAATAAATTAGTAAAACATTAAGATTTATGCAATTATGCGTTGTTATTATAAAAGATGGCATACTGAAATAAATTTTCGATATTCTTTTTAATTCGTCATTTCATTTTAATTTTTTCTGCATACCGTCTATTTCTTTAGGACAATAATCAATTATTGGCCTAAAATTTTATAGTTTGGCGATATTTTTTGGTCGGCGAGATATGCAAGTAGTACCAAAAATACAAGTAAAACTTCGAATAAATAAGACTTGATGACGTAACAAACACGTGTAACATATTTAATTGCCATTGACTGTGACATTTACGACCATGCATTATTGGCATTTAATCCTACAGTTTGGCGACAGTTTTTTGGTCGACGAGATAAAACAAGTAGTAACAGAAATCGCAAGCCTATTTATCTCTCTGTAGTTTTATACTCATTAGAAAAATGCAAATAAAACCTTAGGTTCACGTATTCAACAAAAAGAATTTTACTAAAAATTTTGCATAACTAACGTTATTTATCATTGTCTGTTCTACTTAAGGTTTGGAATTTTTTTTGTAAATGATCTATAATTGTGTCACTAACAATTTGGCATAATTTAATTCAGCGTAGTATGGCGTGTAATTAACATTGTTTTGTAACTAATTATGTTATATTTATAACTATATCGTTGCAAAACACTTCTAATATTTGTCGTCAACCTTGGCTTAATACGAATATAGAAGATTTATATATATAGAAGAATATAGAAGATAATATAGAAGATTTTTTACAAGGCAAACTAAATGTTTATTTTTCTACCAGTATCAGTCATCGAGGTTTTTTTTTTTTTTTTTTTTTTTTTTTTTTTTTTTTTTTTTTTTTAACGTTAACGATTACACTGTAAAAAAAAAATCTGTAAAGTTACTAAAGTTTTTCTAGGAAACTGGGATTTCTAGAACTTTTTATGTAGGGGCAACAAGAAAATTTCCTGTAACAGACGCTGTTACAGGAATTTTTGTTGTAGCCGTTACATAAAAAGTTCTAGGAATCCCAGTTTCCTAGAAAAACTTTAGTAACTTTACAGATTTTTTTTTTACAGTGTACATGATTGAAACTGGTCTATAAATTAAAAAGACATTGAAATTGACGTCCTTTTAATTTTATTCAAACCAAGACTCCCTTATCATATATCTGATCCCTTATCATATATCTGATACATGATAAGGGAGTCTTGATTCAAACACTTGAGCTTTAAAAATCCACGTTTTTTTTCTCCATTTTTCTTTTAAATACGATGGTTAAACACTGTGCTTTATGTGCAAATAATTTGTTACACTTTTGATTGTATTTTCTCTTATCGAATACAAAGATGGAAAACTGTAATAAACCTGCTAGGAGAGGACTTATTTTTCGAAATATAACATAACGTAGAGCGAAGTTGTATTCAAGCTGTTAGAAGAACACATATCGTTAAGCTGAGGTGTCTGGAGTCCAAGGACTAACAAACGAATATGAACCAACCGAAAATTACTTAAATTCAATGGTCAATATGTGCAATCAGTGTATTTTTTAATATTTTAGTAGTGTGGTAATGGATGAATAAAAAGTAATTTATTTCCTGCTGTCATAACTGCCTCATTTCCCTACCAAACCCTATTATAAATGATGAAGTAAAAGAATTGCTTCTGAATAGCCCAAATTTTGTCCAATGCATAAGATCGCAAAGGAAAAATATACTATCGCAATGGTATTTGCATCATTTTCAGGAATGCGAGAGGGCAATAAAGGTGAAGATCCAGATTTATTTAAAATGCAAGGTGAAATTCACCATTTCGTTTGATTCAAAATTCACTTAGAAAAATGGACCAGCGCAGCGGGCATAGCCTGCTAGTGTTTTTATAAATCATAAGATATTAACACTGTAAAAAAATATCTGTAAGTCTATACACGTAAAGTTAAAGAAATCTGTATGCCTACTAAAATTTTATCTGTACACTGAACAAAAATGATGTTAATCTACAAAACTAGTTTTTGTAAAGCTACAGAATTCTGTCGCTTTACAAAAGAATCTACTAAAATTATAGTATAATCTAATATATTATAATCTAATATAGCATAATCTAATAAATTTTATCTGTCAACCGGGTTGCAATTACATAAAACGTCCTAGGTATATCAGTTTCCTAAATTATTCCTAACAACCTTACATATTTTTTGATTTACGGTGCGAAAATGTATCTGTTTCATGAATTTTTGTTGTTTTCGTTACATAAAATGTTCAAGGAATCCTTTTTTTAGAAAAAGTTTAGTAATTTTACTGTAGAAAATTTCTGATTTTTTAGTCGGGACAAACAGGTTTAAAAAAAAAAAAAATGTAGGACTGTATAATTTTTACGATATCTTCTATTGTTTATCCTGAGAATTAGACATTTTAATTCTAATGTAAAATTTATTTTGAAGATTAAAAAGAGAGAAAATAACATAGGAAATAGGTAAATGCTTTGTAAATTTCAAAAGTTTAACGGCAATAATTCTGTAGATTCATATAACCACACTTCCCTCTGATCAAAGAATTGCGGAATTTCAGATTATAATAAACTTAAAATTATTGATGTAAACACTAAAGAAAACCATTTTCTTGAAAACAAAAAAATATATGTATATTATTATTTTTATTTACAAGCATAAAATTCTTAATTGATAATTAAATCTCATTTTGTAATTTTACATTTATCTTTGATCAACTTATAACGACCAGCGCAATTTCAGTATTAAATTGACAAAGCATGAAGTTTATCTGATTCAACGAATTAAGACTGTTCTTAACTGCTCAACAAGCGCAAAACGTTTTTACACATTTATAAATTCATTTTATAACGGAAAGATATAAAATTGGAAAGCCTGTCCAGGTAAGCGATTTGGAGTGGAACTGTGTTTTCCATTTTTTTATCCATAAATTTCCTATTGACTTAGAAGCGAATTGGATCATGTGACAAACCCGTTTTTCTCTCGCTCTTGGGTGTTATTCTACGTTCGCGCGGAAATTCGGTTCAAAACATCCACTTTGACAGTGTTTTCTGAAAGATCTATTGCGTTTGCAAAAAAATGGAAAAAACTGCTAGATGGCATAGTTTCTGAACAACAACACCATCTAATTTCCTGCATTTTCGAACAGAAAGAAATTAAAACTTATGTCAGAAAGTTTCCCTTTTGGATTTGAGAACACCCTTAAACAATAATTTGATGGAGTTTGATACGCTTTTGTGCGTGTTTACTTTATCACAATCTTAAAGCTTTTCCGTTGAATACGTTTAGTAACGAATTTAGTTTTTATTAGCTTTAATGAAAAATTTATTGGAACCCCATTTACAATATTAAACTGCCTTCATTAAATATAAATAGCAGTGTTATAAAAATAGAGTTATCAATAAAACAAATTTCTACAAAAAATAGATAAACTATCAAATAGTTTCAGCAGTGTTACATCAATAAATTGTTCAACAAAAATGCAAATCGCAAACAAACCTAGATATTTACTCTTATTTATATTTAGATATCAAATTTAGTCATTACAGTACAAGTGCATTATAAAACTATTCCTCCTTTTATTAGATATTTATTATAAATTTGATTTCTTTAAGAAATTTTATTTAAGAATAACACATTATTTTCTTTAAAAAATTATAAAATCCTCAAAGAACGTTTGAAGGAAACATAGACTTACAGTAATTAAGTTTTTTTAGTTCAGATATCGGTTTATTATGTTATTGCGTAAATTAAATTTTAGCATTCTAATAAAATCTATGCTTTTGTTAGAAGAATGATTATGGAATCTTTTGTACGAACTAATAGGATTTTCAAGTACAACTATCGAACTATTCAGTTGTTCAATAACTAATACTTAACTTTTCGCAACATTCCACAAAATTTTAATTAATTTCACACATCTAATCTCTTTTTTTACAGTGATGAGTACTTTAAGCATTTTTACCTAGCACATAGCTGTACATCATAAGTGATTAAAACATTTTTGCTTGAAAGGATATTGAAAACATTGAAAGAATTCATTTCATAAAACTCTTTAAGTGAAAGACGGAAAATCTTGATTGATCTCTTCGATAATAATAAAAAATGTCACTGTACTTTATATGAATATTTCGTTTTAACTAGATAGAAAATTAATTTCAAGACTGTCCAACGAAAATTTCGATTTTTAAAATTTTCTTTAATTTTTGTTTTTTAGTGCAAATTATATAAAAGGAATGAGTATTTTTTCTATAAAAGAATGGGGTGATTAAATAAATGAACAGAAATTGATATTATAAAATATATTAAGAAAACGAACAACAACAAAAAAAAAAGAAAAAAACCCACCAAAAATAACAACAACAAAATTGAAGTTATTTCATCCAAAAAACAAACAAAAAATCCGATTTTATGCAAATAAAAAATCTTAATGTATTGTTTAATATTTAAAGTACCCATAGGAAGTTTTAATAACAATTGTATTAAGGCAGTAAGTTACCTTTCTGTGAAGTAAAGTAATTAAAAACATCGTTAATAAACAGAAATTGGCATTATAAAATATATTAAGAAATCGAACTAAAACGCAACCCTCCCCCTCCAAAAAAGAAAAAAAATCCGAATTAATTTAAATACAAAATATCAATGTATTTATTTTTGAAAAAAGAAATAATCCGAATTAATTTAAATACAAAATCTCAATGTATTTCTTTTTGATACTTAAAGCATCCATACCCAGTTTGTAATAGCAATTGTATTAAGACAGTAAATATTACCTTTTCGTGAAGTAAAGTAATTAAAAACAACATTAATATACATATATGAACAAAAATGGATATTATTTCGTAAATATTTATCTCAGGGTATTCATTAGAATGTGATGAGATTTTTTTATATATTTTTTTAATTTGAACATGTTGTTCAAGTTTGCAAATTGTTCTCTTAAATTTAAATGTATTATGAGATTGATTGATTGATAGGTATGACTGAAATTGTAAATATCTCTCTATTCTAAAAAAAAGTAACTACCGCTGTCACCGCCGCCGCCGCCGGTTTTGATTTTTTTGTGACCGGAGGCCTTTCTTCGTTAATATTAACAAAAAGAATGCATACAAAAATATGAAAATCGGTGGTTTTATACAGAAATGTTTGATAAACACGCTGATGCAGACAGTTTTCCAATCGAAGAATTATTTTAAGAGTTATTTAATGCTAAATTTGGACAAAATCGTTCCACTAAAAAAGTTTTATAGCAGCAAAAACTATACATGGCAGTGTAATCATTTTTAGATCATTTTATGCGTTAGAATTTGCCGGAGTGCAGATTTCATTAATTTTTTTATTTTGACTCATTTTTTCAGGTTTTATTTCTATTTTAACTTCAAATTTTCAGCATTTCTAGAGATATTTTTTACAGATTTCAGAAAATTGTACTAATTTAAACTGTTGCCAACTGTATAAAAAGCGCAAGCAATAATGTTTGCTTCAAATTAAAAATTTATTTACACGTGACTATTATAAACAGGAAAAAAACTTTCAAATTAGAATTAAATAATTACGTATAAAAAGCAGGAACTTATTAAAAATTACGTCATAAAAAGTATACACGTGAATTTTAAAAGAGAAAGGATATTGTAAAATAATAAATTCATTAACATGCGTTAGAAGTCTTAGGAGAAATTACGTCATATTTACGTCACATTATAGTTATTACATAAAATGAACACAAAATAATATTGCAAAAAAGTTTAAATTTAGAAATTGCGCTAGACATTTATTTGATATTTTGAGAATTAATTTAAAATGTCTCATTTAAAAGAACTTGCTTTTCGCTTTGTTAAAAAATACGAGGAGACAAAGATTCTCTTTACTTAATTCCTTTTATATTAGCTTATTTTGAAATGTTGTTACACGTGTATACGTCATCAAGTCATTTTTATTTCGACGTTTTATTTGTGTTTTTATTAACGTTGTACGAATTTATTTGTTCTTTCGTTATTTAAAATAAAAATTATATCAATTTGTATAATTTGGCGAGTGGTTTGGCGATTTATATAATTTGGCGAAATTGGTCGACAGGATAATCAAGTAGTACCGCAGCGGATTTGGCGTTAAAATTCCCCAATCAAAGAGAAATGAATAGAAATTCGTTTATAGGGAGATCGCCACTGTTTTATAAATTATAATTCAATCTTTCGAAATCTTTTTAAAGCCGATCAAATTAGCGTGCATTTAGAGTCTGCGGTGTCTGGACGGGGGTTGGCGAGCGTAGCTCGTAGGGGGCCGAGCCCCCTATTTGTGAAAATAAAAATAAAGATTTATATTTTCTCAATTAAAGCACTTTTGAGTTCAAAGAAATATTTTACAATCATTGTTAAATACTTTAAGTCATTTTTATTTAAATAAGAATTTTGAGTATTTGAAACATGACATAAAATAATTGTAATATAATATACTAGAATTACTCCATCCTGTGTAAATGTATAACATATTACTCTGGTATTCGTACGAAATTCAGATTGGAAAAGCTACACTGTAAAATCTCGCTTTGCTAGCTCAACGTTTATAATGTAATAAATAAAATATTAATAGATAAAATTATAAATTATAAAGCAGTTAAAAAATCAATTAAATGTAAATTAACTTATAGTTTAATATTTTTATGTTCTAACAAAATTTATTAAAACGATTTTAAGTTATTTAATGATTCAAGTTCAATAAAATTCTTGGATGTTGCCCTAGGGATCATAAAACTAATTTCAACAAGTATAAATTATGAAGAAAAAAAACTAGGTTTGAAAAACTTTCTGTACTGTATTTATTTTTTTTTATTAAAAGCGTTGCTTTTAACAATGCTATTGTCACTTGTAATGAAGACAATCAATTTTATTTAATCGGTATTATTACAAACGATGAAAACATCATCGTTTCATTGTAAAATCAGTGAAATTAAAGAAGCAAAAAGTTTCATTTATGATTTCAATTAGAAAAAAAAATAGAAAAAAAAAATAAATACATTTTAGTAGCTGTTCAATTTGTTCAACTTTTATAGCTTTACATGCATGAGATTATCCTTTTAAGTAAAGTCTAAACTAAAAGTTTACGCACACTTTAATGTGTTTTAATTAAAATTTTATAATTTAAGAACAGTTTTTGTGAAATTTAAAATATTATTTTAATTAATTTAATCGTTAATGATTGCAATTTTATAGAAAAGTTGTGTTTGAGTAATTAAACTGTATATTTTATGATTTCGAATTCGTATTTTGTTAAAATAATTGAAACATTTGTTTTGGATAATTTTGACTAGTGCACAATGTAATTGGAAGAAAATTTTGTATGATGTAACAATGATTTAATAGCATTTATAAATGCATTTGCTTATTCGGTAAATGTCTTAAAAAAAAAAAAAAAATCATTAAATGCGTTAACATCAATTACCTATTTAAATAGATTTACATCATAAAACACTTTAAACGCTTTTCCTATTAATTATTCAGTACATTATCAATGATTAAACGTTTTTATACTTAAATGTAACATTAAATCACGCAAATAATGTACTACAAGAGACCAATTTAAAAAGTGGCTAAGAAGTTGCTCGATGTGATCAGTAAATCATATGATCAGAGCTCGATATGATCAGTAAAATAAACTTAGTTTTATTTTAAAGTATCTTAATTTAATAGAAACTACATAAATAAGGTAGATTTATAAATATATTATTTTAATTTATTTTAACTGATTCTCTTTTTTAATGTAAATAAATCTAAGAAATTGGTCATATTTGTGATAAAAAAATGACACAATATATTTTAACCACTTTAATGTTCGCCCCGAAATAAGTCGGTGGTAAGAACACTGTTTCCCTACTACCGTTACCAGTAAAGCGGTTAATTTAAACATATTATATATTAGGGTGGGTCGAAAAAACCGAAATTTTTATAATCGAAATGTAATAGCGCGGAAAAGTTGCCTTTTGTAATACAGAATAAATTTCTAAAATATTACATCGATCGGTTAATATCTTTTACCGCCGCAAGGGGGCCAAAGTTTCAAAAAATCGCAAAAAACATGTTTTTTTTTTTATAATTTTTTTTAAAATTATCCAAACATACCAATACAATTTTTAGTAGAACGCAACAGATACATGAAGATATGAGAAATGTCCCGGTAAATGTTCATTATGATGAAATCATATCTTTATTTGCCGCAAAAAGACCATATTTTTTGTAAAAATTTCAAAAATTTCAATTTTTCATTTTTTTTCTAAATTTTTATAATTTCTATAATATGTCTAGAAATAAATAATTTTACTTTTTATCTATTAATATATCATAATTTTTTATAACTATTTGTAATAGACTTGAAAATAAAGTTAATCATTCATTTTTCTTGACGATCGCTTCATCTACTGATGTTTTACTTCATAACAGTTTTACTTCATGCCACAAAAATTATATAAAATGAGCAAAATGTTTTAGTATTTTATTAATTAAAATATATAGGTGTTTAACCGAAACGGGTTAAATAAACTTAAAATGAAGAATGATTTAATGTAAATGAATTTTATAATATAACTTGCTTTCAGATGAAGCCATTATTTCTCGAGAGGCCAAAACTCATCAGATGTGATCCTCCCTCTGTTCTAGTAAACAAACTTTATCAGTGCTTCAATGAATAATTTCACGCATCTTTCTAGTGATTGAGTGGGACAAGGAAAGCTATAATAGCTGGTATCTTTAATCGAAAATTTTAAAATCACCAGCGTTTTTAGTCGATAAAGAAACCATAACAGGTGGTTCCGTTAGATTTCAGTTTTGTCAGTAGACTAAAGCCATACAATTTTAAGCTTCAGTGTTGAAGTCTTCTATGATAAAGTGGCGGATGGCACTATTCTAGTCCACAGAACTTCGTGCTTTTGCAATTTTCTTCATGGCTGGGGCCCTGATGTTCTCCTCTTCATATGCTATCATTCCAAAGAGGCTATTTGTATGATTTGCGAAATAGTCATTTCGTGAAAATACAGGAACTATAATCTTTCGTAGATTATCTGTCAAGTAACGTAAGTTACTAACTATAGTGCACAGATTCTGGAAAACATGAGTAATTCATTTTAATTGTGAACCAACTGATGCAGTACATTTTCAGGATGTACTCAAAGAGTATGACAAGTTAAGAAGAGAGTTTCTTTGTTCCAACGTAGAGTCTCAAAATTAGAATAGCAGTAATGATCCACCTTGAGTGAAATATTTGTCCAGGGACTCAGCAAAAAAGGTCCATTGTATACACGCGTGTTGAAAGAGCTTGCAATATTTCAGACATATACTTCTGGTCAGTTGACAAATCATCTTTACCAACGGCTAGGTGATCAGATAAACTGGCTTAAATTTTGCAATTGGTAATAATTCGCAAATCGCAAGAGATCAACCAATTGGGCCACAATATGATAGAGAACCTGTTTTATGTCATCAAGATGTTTGAAAAGATGCCTCAGTGGAAGCTCATTGAAGTGAGGTCAAGGAAGCCAATAAAGTGTTTTTTTAAAAGTTGTTCTCAACTAAACCTACTATAACACCACCTTTGCATCCTGTTTTGAAGACAGTTCCGCGAAATTCAACTGCAATTATTATTCCAGTCGGGATTTCATTTTTCTTCAAAAAATCTATAATGTCATTGCATATAGAAGTCGCCTTGCCAGACGATGGGGTCAAATGACGAAAATAATTAAGACCTGGTTCTAGTACAAAGAGATATGTTCCTCCTTGACTTCGCAAAGATGAAACTTTGCCACCTCTTTAACCTGGCAGATATTTCTATCTTTAGGGCCATCAAAGTATAGAGTAAAAAAAGCACATTACCAAAAAAAAAAAAAAAAAAAAAAAAAAAAAAAACCGAACAAAGTGAAACGTGGCCCTCTAGCAGCGAGAAATTAATTTTACGTGCAGGCAGCTGCAGGTGTTTCTATCATTGAGCAATTTTTTTTAAATATAATTACAGTGATCAGGGTTAACAATGTGCATGAAATTAACAACATAAAAAGCCTTTCCCAGCCTATTAGAAATGTAAAAAATCTGAAAACATTACAAAAGTTATGAAAATTGAAAAAATGAAAAACTAATTTTTAACATTTTTTAGAAATTTTGGCCCTGTTGTGGCGTTAAAAGCAACGATGTCACAAAAATGAAATGTTAATGTTACATTACTAATATTTTGGCGTGGCTGTTGCGTTCTATTAGAAATTAAATAAGTATGTTTGGATAATTAAAAAAAAAAATTGCTAAAAGTATGTTTTTTGCGATTTTTCCGAAATTTGAACCCCTTGCGGCGGTAAAAGATATTAACCAATCGGTACCAATTTTACGTATTTTATCTTTTTTACAAAAGGCAACTTTTCCGCGCTATTACGTTTCGATTATATTACGTTTCGATTATAAATATTCCGTTTTTTTCGACCCACCCTATTATATGTATTTATATTTCACATATGTTTCGGCCAGAGTTAAAAAAAAAAAATTGAGTGTGGTTGAAAAAGCGTGAAAATCGTTCCATTTCTCGCAACCTAACAATAAAAATGAGTTGTAAAAACACACAGATTTGTTTTCGATGACACCCATTATTTTAATGTAAAATAAAATGCTATGTAATAATTCAGAAAGTTTTTAATATGAATTTATTATTAATTAATTCCATAATATATTTTTTTTTACTTTCTTCTAACTTGAACAGAAGAAAGTATTGTAATCGACATTTTTTCGACGGATTTGCACGTTTTAAGGGTCAGAGATCCTAAAAAACATGTTTATAGAAACTGCCTGTCTGTCCGCGTGTCTGTATGTTGCCATTGTATCATGAAAAAGTGTATGAAGTTATGCATAGAAGTGATGCAATTTTTTTTAAGTTTTTCGCTGAGGCAGGTCCTTCATTATTTTGGAAAACAATCCGCCAAAAGGAGGCGCTGTAATAGCGATTTTTGCGCCATTTTGAGTATTGTGCCATCGGAAAGTGTAAGAAGTTATTCTTAGAATTGAATAAAATTTTTTGTGTAGGTCTTTGGTCATAGAAAGAAGGTCCTCCTTGAATTTGGAAAAATTGCGCCGGTAGAGGTGCTGTAATAGCGGTTACCAGAAGGGGGTGCTATAATGGCTATTTTTGTGCAATTTTCAATATTGCACCATCGAAAAATGTATGAAGTTATGCATAGAATTGAGCCAAATTTTTATGTATATTTTTGGCCATGGTAAGAATGTCCTTCCTGAATTTGGAAATATTCCGCCATAAGGGGGCTCTATTACAGCGATTTTTGTGTAATTTACTTGATTTTTAGTAGTTCAATGAAGCGACGAGAACTTTCCATCCTGGTAAGCTGACCGACGATTCGCAAACAGACAATATACAACAGAATCACGGAAAACTATTGATTTTAATAAATATCATGATCGAGATTAATTCGTTTTTATTCCGATTAATTGACTGAAGCAGAAATTTAAGATGAAAGTCAAAGTTGATATCGTATTGAACTAATAAAAATTTAATATTGACATTTGTAACAACGTTTTGCAATATTATAATATATGAGATAGAAGAAAGTTTTGGGATTGGCACATCCAACTAGTTAATCGTTAAAATGCCTTGGATATGTCAGGATCTATTTAGTGTATCTGATTAGAAGAAATTCGATCGAGAGATATTTATGGAATATCTAAATTGACTCATGGGCTAACAGTAGGAATCTGAAAATTTCTCTGAATATTTAACAAATTGTACATAAATTATACATTCCTCTGCCTCATTTTATCTAACGAATTCAATTATCAAGCTATAACGAAAGTTTTCTGTCAAATCAGCATTGCCTATACTAATTATAATACATATAGTCAACTGTAATTTTATATATAACCACCATTCCGTCAAACCTTCACAGTATCATATGATACAACACTAGTACCTGAAGCTGTAGACTTTATTCGGTGACATTATGTAGCTCACTTTTTGCAACAAAAGTGAAAGTAAATGATGGTAAGAACCTATTGTGTGAAACAATGAAAATATAAAAGTCCTGGTAGAGCCCTGAAGGTATTTTTCAAAATTCTTGAAATTTTTCACATTTATTAGAGGTACTAAAAGGCAACTTTTGGCTGCTATCCGAAATCAAAATTCCAACTTTCGTTTTTTTCACTCCACCCTATTACACAGTAACTCCATACGCCTTATCCAACATATGTTATTATAAATCTATTTCTGAACATCTGCTCATATACAAGATAAATTAACTCGATATCAATAAACATTAATATGAATTTCAATTTTAAAATTTTCAATTTATGAGTGCACTGTTAAAATTTTGCAGGATTCTGGCAGGTCATTTGATCGTTTTTTTCGAAAACGTTTACACAACCGTAATTTTAACACTATTCTGACCATATTATTGGCCATTTTATGGTCAGAATATAGTTAACCCTTTATCTACTGTCGTTACTTATAAGTACCACTCACTTTAAACTTTTATACCAAAGTGAATATTTCTAATATTCTAACAGTACTTTGCAAAAAACGTCCTTTTAACTCCACTGTATCCGAATACATGGCAGCAGTAATTGTAGGTTTGTTACTTTAGAGAGGAATGAGGCTATCTTTGAAGCAGTCGATGTGTTTTGTGTGTGTGTGTGTGTGTGTATTTTGCACAGATTGCCACGCTCGTGTTTTCATTGCTGCAAACACAGTAAAGGATATAAGATAAGTTTTGGATTTTTTATGTGTTCATTATGACCTTAGAATACAATATGACTAGATATTTTAGGTGAACAGCGTATGTATTTGATTTAACAGTTGAATTACTCGGTGGTACTTATAAGTACCGTCAGTATACTGGGTGTTGGAAAAATCTTCTTGTTTACTTTTCGTCTGTGTAGTTATCCATCGTTTTCATCTGCTTTAAAATGTAATTACTAAAATGTAGTGTAGTAATGAAATTCCTGGTTTTTCTTTTCGGTTTCACTGCTATTTTTAATAGGAAATCGAAAAAGTTTTGGCACCAGCTCGTTTTTGCTATGCTAAAAATGGCATATGTAAATTCATACATTGCATATGTGGAGATGCAGAAGAACATGTTGTCCCTGGAATATTGACGTCTCATAACTAAAGGACTGCTAACAAGATCGAAACCTAAGAAAAATGTTTTTTTTTTTTTTTTAAACCATTTCAGGAACAAAGCATTTTCAATTCTAAGGTGTTGAAATAAATGATTGGCACCGGAATTTGCCAAACGATGTATTTGTAAATAAGAAAAAAGCCTATATTTCACATACTTATTAAATCGAAAGTATTTTCTGGTGCCAGTTGAAATACCTTGTGGCATTACTGTTACGATATTTTAGAGATAGTGTACTGAGAATACTTTAAAGTACCACTTTAATTAATTACCTCTAAATAATTAAATTTCTCACGGGTGAGTATATTTTTATGTATAACCTTTAATTTTCATTTTAGTAACTGAAATAAAAAATATTGCATGAAAACAATTGCAGTAGATCATAATGTCTTAGATAAAGGGTAAAATTATGATTATAAAACCATTTTTTTTTTCAAAAAACGGTCGAAAGACCTGCCAGAATGCTGCAAAATTTTTAACAGTGTGTGTTTTTGCAACAATGTAATATTAAAGAAATTAAACTTTTCTAATTTTTGAAATTTCCGGAAAACAAAACAAAACAAATTAGATATTAGTGAGACAACAAGATATTAGTGAGTTTTATGAGTTACAAAACTGTAAAATGTATTCTGAATTTGGTGTTAAATATTTATTTTATATTGACGCATTCGCGTCTGTACTTTGTATGTACTAGTAAATCTGCAGATCAGGAGCCTCAATGTCAGCTCGGTAAGTCATTGTTAATCTCCCTTTTGCGTAATATTGAACATTTTACAATACGTACTTTACATTTTTTAATTACATTTATATTTAAAAACATATAAAAATCTTGGAATGTCTCGGGAATTTGAAGCGTTAAATTAAATAGATGTTATATAATTACATTCTGAAATTCTGATAAACTACTTAATCTAAAAATTTTTTAGATAAAATGTAGATTTGTTTAGGTGGTCAGGATCTTGAACAGTAGTAGCCCCACTAAATTTGCATTAGACAGTTTCTATTGATTGTGCAAATGGATAAAGTATATCTTGGATTTCGTTTTACACTATAATTTTATAAGGATATGCACCAGGTTGGGCAATCATTTCATCTTATCCTAAAATAAAAATACCAAGATTTACTTTTCTACCATTTACGAAACACTTGCCCCTGATGGATAAATAGAATATAATCTCATATACGAAAGGCACTTATAGAACTGCAAACTGAATCTATTACTCCTAACTCATATCTAATTTAGAAATCTAGTGATTTTTGCGATTTTTTTTCCTTAAAAAATGTTGATGATCTTTCTGTAAGATATAGATTTAAGATATTATCTAAATAGGCCCTAATGTATTCGATAGCGATAACATGCAAAAATCATCCATCAATAGGCATATGTGAAGACTTTTAAATATACTGGGTAACCATTTAACATCATGCCTACTGTTATCGATAAATATAATTTAGATATCATAAATTATTCAAAAATGAAGTAAAGTGTTTTTTCCATTCAATCAGAAAGATTTATTGCTATCATAATCCTTTTGTAAATTGCTAAGTAATATTTATTGATGTTCTAATAATTTTGTAAATCATTAAGTGTTGTTTATTGCTTTATATGTTTATCTTATGTTACGCAGCTGTGCCCAATGACGTCAGATACTCTTTCTGACGAAAGTGTAAATGGGAAATAATGTTTAGTATGCATTAAAGTTTTGATCATGTAACTTCTTTTCGTAATCTTTGAATCAGAGTTATTTTGTCGCTTAGAAGTGCCGTTAATTGCTATGATAACTACAGTTGTAGTTTTTTTTTATGAATTTTAAGTTAAGTTATTAGAGATAACATTTGGCGCCCAACGTGGGGCCCGACATAGCAATTATGGATATAAAAGCGTTGAAACTAGAAAGAAAAAATCTGCGAATAAGTTTTACGTCATGTACGAATAAAATTACAGAAGAATTATTGAAACTAGAGATTGATCTTAAAAGTCTGTCTGTGTTACAGAAACAATTAGAGGATAAATTTGGAAGGTTAGAGGAATGTCAGAAAAATATAAGTAGCATACTGTTGAAAGAAAGTTCCGAAAAGGAGTGTGAGGAAGATTTTCAAGCAGCCGAAGAATATCGGGATAAATACCTTGAGTTGAAGACTGGAGTAGAAGAAAAAATGATTTCTTTGCAGACGCCCGTTTTTGAAAATCGAAACGAATCTCTTGAGAAGAGAAGATTTAAATTGCCGAAGATTGAATTGAAAAAATTTAATGGTGATGTTAAGGACTATTTGTCTTTTTGGTCTCAATTTCAGAAGATACATGAAGATAAAAGTATTTCGGATTCGGATAAATTTCAATATTTAATACAGGCGGTCGTTCCGAATTCAAAAGCAGCCAGAGTGGTGGAGAGCTTTCCAGCTACAGCTGCTAATTATCATCAAGCAATAAACCAAATCAAAGAAAGATTTGGTAGAGAAGATCTGCTCGTACAAGTCTATATACGGGATTTGTTAACAATGGTTATGAAAAATGCTATCGCTGGCCGAGTAAAAACAGATTTGCCAAAGTTGTACGATGAATTAGAGGGAAAGTTGCGATCTCTGGAAAGTTTAGGACGTACGCAAGAAAAATACGGCGATTTCCTGATCCCGTTAGTAGAATCGATCCTCCCTGAAGAAGTCTTGATGTCATGGGAAAGAAAACGAAATGCCGAAGATGCGATGCACGAAGAACGTTCCCTTAAAAATTTAATGTCTTTTCTAAAGCACGAAGTGCAAAGCGAAGAGATGGTTGCTTTAGCACGTAGTGGTTTTGGTGCTAATACTAATAATAAAAGATATGACCGGTATAATAAAACTTCCTCTCATGCAACGGCTTCATCTCTAGTAAACACTTCTTTTGAAAATACAGGTAAGCGAGAATTTACTTGTATTTTTTGTAATAAAAAACATTCATCGCGAGATTGTTTTGCTGCTAGAAATATGACTTTAGAAAATAAGAAAAATATTTTACTGAAGAAAAATGCTTGCTTTAGTTGTTTTAAGCCTAACCACATATCTAAAAACTGTAGATTTAAAAGTACTTGCATTAAGTGTAAAAAATATCATCATTTTCTTATGTGCCCAGATTATAATAGTGAAAATGATAAGAAAGAAAATGAAAGTCATAAAACTAATACTATGACAAATCATTCAAATAGTGAAAATGTTTATCTCATGACATTAATGGTTAAAGTGAAAAATAAGAATGTGGAACTAAAGGTTCGCACTATTATTGATTCTGGTTCTCAAAACAGTTATGTTAGTAAAAAGGTGGTTGAGAATCTACATCTGGTTCCTAAGAGGAAAATTAAAATGACCCATTGCCTTTTTGGGGGGAGAGAAACCTCAGTTCAAATACATGATGTTTATGATTTAATTATTTCTGATTTAAATGATTCCTTTAGTTGTAGAGCTGAGGTATTCTCTGAAAATAAAATTACTGGTTTTGTATCCAAACTTTCTAGTGTAGAGGCACTTATTGAACTTAGAGAAAAACAAATTATTTTACCTGATCTTGAATCCGAAGATTCGGAAATTAATTTACTTTTAGGTGCCGATTTAATTGGCACATTATTCACTAATAAATGTATGAAATTAAATTCAGGTTTATTTATGTTAGAAACACGATTGGGTTGTGTATTAACTGGAAAACCCAATCAAAATTTGAGTAGTAATTATGATAGTAATACTGTTTTGTCTGTTGTATCTTTGTATGTAAAAAATGCTTCTATTAATGAGTTATGGGATCTTGAAACGATCGGTATTAGGGAGCCTGTAGAAAGTTTGAAAAATCAATATGAGCATTCTAAAATAATAGAGGAATTTAAAACCAATATTAAAATTCATCCAGATGGTAGATATGAAGTTTGTTTACCTTTTAAATCTGATACGATTGAATTACCCAGTAATAAAGAAATGACGTGGAAGAGACATAAAAAGATGTGCGAACGCACACAAAAGGGGGGTCTTCTTATTGATTATGAAAATGTTTTCAGAGAATGGGAAGATTTAGAAATAATTGAAAAAGTAACGGGGGACGTCCAGAAAGAGCATTTTTTGCCGCATCGGCCTGTGGTGAAAGTGGACAGTGCTACGACCAAAATTAGGCCCGTTTTTGATGCGTCCGCTAGAGAATATGGAAAGTGTTCCTTAAATGATATTTTGTATAAAGGCCCGAATTTAATTGAGCAAATACCGGACATTATCGATAGGTTTCGAATTTATAAAATTGGTCTTTCTGCGGATATCGAAAAAGCCTTTTTGCAGATTAGCATAAACCCGGATCATAGAGAATTTTTACGATTTTTTTATCCTTCTGTGAACGAAGAAATTACTTATAGACATTGCAGGGTGGTTTTAGGAGTGAATTCAAGCCCATTTTTGTTGGCAGCGTCGATATCTCATTTGTTAGATAATGTATCTCTTAATTATAGGAATATGGCAGAAAATTTGAAATATTCATTTTATGTTGATAATTGTGTTACAGGTGTTTTGAATGCTGCGGAACAAGACGAATTTATCGAGCAGGCTAAATGAATTATGTCTCGAGGGTGTTTTAATTGGAGAAATTGGGAAAGTAACGTTAAATCTCAAAATGTTTCAAAGAGTTCGGGGGTAACAAAATTGCTTGGGATATTGTGGGATCTTGATTGGGATATGCTTAAGTGTAATTTAACTTTTGATAAATTGAGTAACAATGAAAATTTCACTAAAAGATTAATTTTGAGCTCTATGCAGAAAATTTTTGACCCGATTGGAATATTGTGCCCGGCAACTTTGCCACCCAAAATTATATTACAACAAACCTGGAAATTGGGTCTAGGTTGGGATTCTCCATTACCGGAGGAAATTCAAAGACCTTTTAAAAAATGGTTCAGCGAAATAAATGTATTAGAGGACGTTCAAATTCCGCGATATGTTGAAATAAATGAGACTACCGAGATGCATGTTTTCGTGGATGCATGCAAAGAAGCATATGCAGCTTGCGTCTTTTTTCGAACTATAACCCCGGAAGGTGTAAAAATTCAATTAATTAGAGCTAAAGCTAGAGTTGCTCCTATAAAGCAAGCGTCAATTCCCAGATTAGAATTAATCGCGTGTAACATCGGAGCTAGGTTGGCACATTCAGTACAGCAAGCACTTAGTGTCCAGAACATGAAAACCATTTTTTGGAGTGACTCCATGGTTGCGTTGTACTGGATAAGTGAATACGGTGAATGGTCCGTTTTTGTTTCGAACAGGGTGAAAGAAATAAAAGGTCTTTTCCCCAATAGCGAATGGCGCCATGTGCCAGGAAAAATGAATCCTGCGGATTTGATTTCGCGTGGGTGTTCTCCCCAGCAATTGCTAGAATCTCGGTGGTGGGAAGGGCCGAAATGGCTCATGGAAGAAAGGGAAAAATGGCCCAGGACTGAGACTCTTGATAGTGAAACTCCAGAGATTACTAGTGAAAGGAGAAAAGTGAAATTGTGTAATGTAAACACAACAGTCAAAAATATTCCTTGGTACGCTAGGAAATTTTCAAAATTTGAATCTATTATTAGACTAGTTGCTTGGGTATTAAGATTCATAAATAATGTGAAATCGCGATACAGTGCAAGGAAAAATGGTAAATTATCAGTTGAGGAATTAGAAAATGCTTAAAAAACTTTAATTTCAATGGTACAAAGTGAGTTTTTCCCAGATGTAGATTCGATACCTAATCTAGTCTGTTTTAAAGATGAAGACGGTATAATTAGAGTAAAGACAAGAATTACAGAACGCATTGATACACCATATTTCTTGTCGCCAATTCTTTTACCTGATGACTGTATTTTCACGGTTAGACTAATAGAACATTTCCATGTAGCGAATTGTCATGCTGGAACTCACATTCTTCTAAGTATTTTGAGAGAAAACTATTGGATCCAAAGAGGTAGAAAAACTGTCCGAAAAGTTGTAAGTAAATGCATTCCTTGCCAGCGCTACAAAGTTAAATCACGTGAATCCGATCCAGTGCCACTGCCTTTAGATCGCATTAAAGATTCTAAAGTTTTTGAAATTGTAGGCGTTGATTTAGCTGGACCTTTATTTATTAAAAATGCAGATAAAACCTGGATAGTGCTCTATACTTGTGCAGTCTATCGAGCTGTTCATTTAGTACTTGTCTCCTCTTTGTCAACTGATGCATTTTTGCTGTCTTTGCGACGTTTCATCGCAAGAAGAGGCAGACCTAGAATATTCTATTCTGATAATGGCACCAATTTCAAAGGTGCCAATAATGATCTGTCAAAGATTGATTGGGAAAAATTGACTCGTTTCTCCGACCTGAAACGAATCGTTTGGAATTTCAATCCTCCCTCAGCC
Organism: Maratus speciosus; assembly: GCA_963932465.1. NCBI lineage: Eukaryota > Metazoa > Arthropoda > Arachnida > Araneae > Salticidae > Maratus > Maratus speciosus. The sequence continues at coordinate 361,552,502 of OZ010791.1, read as the reverse complement.
GACTGGTGGGGTGGCTGGTGGGAAAGGCTGATCCGTGTGATCAAAGAGCTTCTCCGACGAACACTCGGTAAAGCTGTCGTGACTTTTGAGGAACTGCAAACAATTTTGTGCGATTGTGAATATATTATTAACTCTCGCCCTCTCACATATCAATCCGAAAATCCAGAGGATTTAGTTCCATTAACACCGAACATGTTTTTAGTGCAAAACTCTAGTTCTAGTGTTACGGACATTGATGAAGTTGACGCAACACAGTTTCGCAAAAGGCTGCGATACAGACTTAAGCTCATGGAACAATTAAGAATGCGCTTTCGAACTGAATATCTCGGTCAACTTATTCAAAGGCGTCGTGAAATCGCCCAGTTACCAGACATGAAGCTGGGTGAACTTGTGCTCATTGGGGACGATGTACAAAAACGTCTCAATTGGCCGCTAGCAAAGATTGTAGACCTAATTCCTGGAAAGGATGGCAAAATTAGAACAGTCAAATTGAAAACTGAACATGGTGTTGTTATCAGACCCATACAACGAGTTTTTCCATTAGAATTACCTCTTACTAATTTTTATCCTTCTCCTTTTCAGCTAGAAAGCAGTAATCAAGGTGCTTTGATGGGGACAGATTCTTCAGACTTGTTGACAGAATCTGAGCCAACTACTTATAGAACCAGGTTCGGTCGTGTGACCAAAATGCCCCAGAGATTTGGGAAGTAGAATGTAGTTTTGAGTAGCTAGTCAGCAACTCAAAAGGGGGGAGAGTGTTATCGATAAATATAATTTAGATATCATAAATTATTCAAAAATGAAGTAAAGTGTTTTTTCCATTCAATCAGAAAGATTTATTGCTATCATAATCCTTTTGTAAATTGCTAAGTAATATTTATTGATGTTCTAATAATTTTGTAAATCATTAAGTGTTGTTTATTGCTTTATATGTTTATCTTATGTTACGCAGCTGTGCCCAATGACGTCAGATACTCTTTCTGACGAAAGTGTAAATGGGAAATAATGTTTAGTATGCATTAAAGTTTTGATCATGTAACTTCTTTTCGTAATCTTTGAATCAGAGTTATTTTGTCGCTTAGAAGTGCCGTTAATTGCTATGATAACTACAGTTGTAGTTTTTTTTTAATGAATTTTAAGTTAAGTTATTAGAGATAACACCTACTGTCAATTTACTAAATAGCAATCGTTATTTTGCGCTATAAATTATTTTTTGTGATAGACGTTTAATAGTTCTAAAATTGAATTTAAAACCATAATGTCTCTAAAATCATTCATATTTGACGCAAACCTATATTGCACAACAGAACACATAAGATTAATTAACTTTTTATTTCCCTCAGCTAGATATTCTGATTAATCTTTTGGAACCAGGATTTTTTGTATAATTTTTATAGGCTATGAAATGCAGTTGTTAGGCATCTAATAAAACAGAAAGGAAAAAAAAAGAAGTGTGTCAAATAACTAAATTGATAAAACAAAAGGCTTTAGATTATTGAAATATATGTGTTAAATTCCATCAAAAGTAAAACATCTAACTTAAAACAATTCTGAGAAATGTATTTACAAATTTCCAAAACTAATAGGAATATTTTCAGACCATTATTGGGAAATTTTAGCATCCGTAATTTACCATTTAAATCCATTAATGATATGTGCCATTTTCTTTCAGCAAATGGAAATTTAAAATGGTCTGAATTACCATAGAAAACACGGAAACAAAAAACCTTTCCAGCCTGAACAGTAAGACTTCACTGAGGTTTCAGCAATCATTTATTTAAATTTTACAGAACATTTTCCATTCTACAGGTAATTGTCCTTGGAAGCATTCAATATTCTAAAGCCTTTTTTTACTCGGCTGCCAAGAAGGGTTATGTGTTTCACGCGTATCTGGATATGTGGATTATTTTTTATACCCTCGAAACATCCCAACGGCTGGATGGATTTTAATGAATAAGGTCTCTATGGATTCGTCTTAACCGTCCAGTGGTTATAGGCTATATTTTGTTTTTAGAAATTCAAAATGGCGGTCGTAAAATACAAAATGGGGGTAGAGAGGGAAACAAAATACGCACCCTATTGAGTGGCATATCATTGGATAGGTTTTTCAAAATGAAGACGATGTTTCATTGACTAGTTTATAGTCAGATGCTCCGTTTAAATATTACACCACATGGAAGTTGTGTAGGAATGATGTCTAGCTTTATCATCATAGATATCTATAGACATCTATAGGCCTCATCAAAACAGTGTTTATAGATACGAACTAACAATTAAACACGACTTAAAATCATCAAGAAAAGTAAATAAAAATTGTTAAGCAATACAAAATATAGTTTCGTATTGATGAAAAATAATTAATTCGCTTTTTACGCAGTCGGGTTTTTTTGATTTTTTAAATTTAATTTTTATTTGTTTAATAATTATTTACCTATTTTATTCAGTTGGACATATAATATTGTAATATTTCAGGTATTAAAAATTGATTCAATGCATAAACTTTAAATGAATTAATAGTAATTTGTAATCATATAATATTAATGAGTTATAAATTTAAATAATTTCAGTTGAATAACACATATTTGATATTGAAAGAAGTAGAAGTGAATAAATAATTTAGTGAAATAACCGATGTTTAATTGAAAAGTTACGCATGCACACAAGTTTGAAACGTTAATTAAGGTTAATTAGATTTTTTATACTTAAATTTTTTGAAGATCTTTTAAATAATTTAGAACAAAAGTTGATCATTTTACAATTAGAAAAATATAACCTTGGCAGATAATTTTGTTTTTTGTTTCAACTTTAATGTCCATGTTTGTGATTCGGTTAGAGGACGTAATTAGATTGAAACGAACAATTCAGTCAAATAAATAATGCTCATGTTGAAATTTTAAATTATATAAAGGTAGTAAAACTTAAAGTGAACATTGAAAGTAATTAAAAAATAATCACACATAACATAATTTAATTATACTTTTAAGAGTTGTGCATGACACAAAGTGTTATATATTTAATTTATATACACAATATAATTTATATTTATATACACATATGCTGAAAATAATTCATGGATATTAAGTTTGGGAATGAATCTTACGGCTGGGGAATTCTTTATGTATTGAAACATGGTCGACAGACGTAATTATTTATGTATTCATGCATGGTCGACAGTCGTGTTATGCTATAGGAGAAAACAATTACACATCTTTGGCAGAATAAAATGCATTGTATTGAACAATTGCATACAAAAGGAAAAGAACATAATTTGTGCATATGAGAAAAAACGAATAAAACATAGTGTTTCCTTCAAAGAGAATCAGTTTTAGTAGGGGGTGTGGATTCCTCGGATGGTCAAAAATAATGGAAACCTTTGAGACATAGAGTCAGTATGACTATTAATGAGGAACTGGTGTATTTGGACCCACTCCTCTAGAAGAGTTTATTCTAGACTTGAGAGTTTGTGGAGGTGGTAGGCAGCCAGAAACTCGTCTGCCTAGAATGTCCCAAACCTGTTTTATTGTGTTCATGTAAAAAGGATATGCTGGCCATTCCATTCGTATGATTATTAACTCGAAAAGGAGATCATCCAGTAAGTGAGACCGAGGTGGCCTGCAATTTTCATCCATTAACGCGGAGTAATCTCCAATTGCTAAAGCGTAAGGAACTACAATAGATCTGAGGATCTTATCCTTACATCGCTGACCGGTCAGATCTGTAATTCAAATTATGTGGAGGTTGGTGCGCCCATCAACGGAGATGCCAGCATAGATCATCACTCCCCCACCTCCAAATTTGACTCTTCCTTGCACTAACGCCTGATTGTTTATAGTGCCAAGTACCCTCCAGATAAAATACGCCTATTATCAGGATGAACAGAAAAACGGGACTCGTCAGAAAAAAGAATATTGCACCATTCACTTCTTCTCCTGCACACATGAACTGTTGCCCACTCTCTGCTAGAGAGTGGTGACTTGCTGTTAACGTAACACATACAATTGGTCTGCGAGCATACAGACCTACCGCGTAGAGCAGTTTTCGGACAGTTTGAGTCGAAACGTTGGTACCAGTAAGCGAGCAAATGTGTTGTTGGAGAAGAGTGGCATTTATACTTTGGTATCTCCAAGCCGTTAACGGTAAATATCGATAATTATTGGGTGATGTTGCACGTCTATGACCTTGCCCTCATCTTCGTCCTCTTTTTAGTCTCCAAAAATCGGTTCCAGATCCTAGAAACCATACTTTGCGAAACTCCAGTGACTTCTGCTACTTCGGTTGTGTTTCGCCACGTCTAACCGACCAAAAACCTTCCAAGCTTCTGATTCTGTTTAATGACTTCTTTGGGACATTGAACTCGTCGAAAGAAAGCACTTACTGAACGTTGATCGCTGTTTTCCGATTGTGTTTCAGCAAGTCGCTGCCGCTAAAGCGTCGTTTTAACGGCAAACGCAAAATTTGTACCGAAAATTTACTCCGAAGTTTGAAAATGAGAAGAAATTGCATTTGTGACTTCTTTTATTTTCTGCCAAAAAAATTAAAAATAAATAAAAATAAATAAATTAAAAAAAATCGCTTATACTGTAATTTTAAACAGCGTGTCCGGTCTCAACGTTGTCCAATGGCCAATTCCTAAACCGTTAGTCATAGACATATATTTCCAATTATAAAAATGTTTTAAATCAAGTAAAGAAATATTTTAAAAGCTACTTGGGTCAATAAAAACATTTCTTAAAAAATTACGAAATTTCAATTTTTATGCTGCCACCCTGTCCTATAAGTTATATTTAGTAGAATTTTCCTATTTACACTGACAAGTAAGACAAAAACAGTCCCATTCATATAACACTAAAATTGAGCGAGTTATAAAACTTTAAAAATGCACGACTTATGCCGCTTTTCTACTCTGAAAACAAATGAATTCGGTTTGGCTTGAGGGGTCATATACCAAGTGCTTAAAGTATTCGAAGATCTTATTTCATGTGTATCTGCGCTTTGAAAAAAAATCGTACAAGTATTACGATTAAGTTAACATTTATTAAGTTTCAGATTGGCTAAAATAACATATGTTTTATTTTGTCAGAATTTGAGACTGTTTCTTTTATGACTTCTTTTAACAAAAATTATGTTATTTTTATAAGTTTTTATGTTACTTCAACGATCGTATGTATGTTTTTCCAGTTCAAAATTTTTACTCGAACTCGAGATTAGATTTTACATACTGGCACAAGTCCAATAACAATCTAATATTATTATAATTTTCGGTGGTTAGCATTTATACTTATTTTACAGGATAACACAAACAATTTCGGTTAGATTACCGCGAAGATGTTTAAGAAAAAGTTTTAGATTAGATAATACAAAACTGCGATTGTTTTTTTTTTTTTTTTTTTTTTTTTTTTTTTTTTTTTAACTTTTATATATATTTTAGCACTGAATCCGAAAAATATATTACTTTTTAACCATCATGTCAGGATATTTCACAAATCATAAATTGTCAAATTTAAAGAATAAAAAAAGTCGGATACTATAAAGTAAAGGAGATAGTTGTGTTTTTAAACTTTTGATAATTGATTTTTATGTACTTTTTAGCACTGAATCTGAAAATGACCTTCATTTTTAACCATCACGTTAGAATTTTTTGCAAATCGTAAATGTGTTAGTTAAAATATAGCGAAAATCTCATACTATAGAACACATGTAAAACTTTTTTCGTTTTATTTTATTTTATTCAATAATTTATTCGATATTTTTGCTTATCCTAGGATTCTTACAGGTAAATAGCTGAGTGGTCCGATGAGATGAGGGAGGATATTCAATTTTAATTTTGAACTTTTTAACTTTGAAATTTGCGAAAAATCCTGATGTGATGGTTAAAAATGAAGGTCAATTTCAGATTCAGCGGTACAGAATACATAAGAATCAATTATCAAAAGCTAAAAAACATGACATAACCGAACTTTTGCAGTCTAGTGTAATCTAATTTTAAAATACGTAAGATTTTGTAAAGTATTGGGGCTGTTAATTTAGTATCATTTTATTTAACTAATATTCTGTTTTTTCTTTCTTCTTAAATGTTTATTACAAATTGCATATTTTGCATTAATATGACAGAATGATTAAAAATTTCAAATTTATATTGGAATGTTAATTTTACTCTCAACCATTGTTTAATATGTCTGAGGAAATTATATTTCGATTAAATTTGTGAATTACACCCAATTTGCAACAAAAACTATGCTTCAACTTTAAACAGCTATTACTCGGTCAATTTTAATCGTAGAATAACCGGCCTTTCTGTGTATTACTTGTCAGTGTAAAAGGAAAATTTTACTAAATATAACTTATAGGGTTTGGGGACCGTATAAAAATTTAAATTTCGTAATTTTTTAAGAAATGTTTTTATTGACCCAAATTGCTTTTAAAATATTTCTTTACCTGATTTTAAACATTTTTGTAATTGGGACTATATGTCTATGACTATTGGTTTAGGAATTAGCCATTGGACACCGTTGAGACCGGACACCCTGTATAAGACTTACAATATCCTTTAATTGTTCTGAGCCGTGTAGTTTAATAGATAGGTACATTTTAATAATATATTAAGCAAATCGATAGCTAAAATATATTGTAATATATTGCTACTTCGATGGGATACGATGATTTTTATAAAATTTCGAAACTCTGAGGAACTTAAAACTTACAGACAATTTTTTAGTATAAAAAATCTCGAACGTACAAAAACTCTTTGCGTTTTAGAAGAACAAAAATTAAATTTCTGCCGATTTTTTTTTTCTCAGAACATGGACATTTTTTCTTTCTAAATTTTACTTCTAAAATCCAGCTAATCTAAAGAAAATTAAAAGGTGTAACGTGTAACTTTTTAATATTAATAAGCGTTTTTGTGTTAAAATAATTTGTATTCCTACCAAGTTCTGAAGACATTTGCAATTTAAATTTCATACTTGTCTGCAACGGTGAAAAACAAACCCAGTTTAATCTTTTTAGAGCACTCCGTATAGTCGCAAGTAGCCGGCTAATTAAATTAGAAATGTGTAAATTATAGCCAAGAATGAACATGTATCACAGCTTGTATTAATGCATCTGAGTTAAATTTTTCCGTAGTTTTTTTGGGGGCTACAACAAACAGTAGCTTTTAAAAAATGACAATTGACTTCCCTGATTATGTAAAAACTCGTTGATATGTAAAATTATAAATACGATATATTAACTTACTGAAAATCATATAATTAACAAATTTAAAAATCATTATCTTTACAAAGTGTCAAGATGAATTAAATAATTTTGGCATCAAAAATGTAATTTTTAAAACTAATCAAACAAACACCATATAGAAATAAGATATAAATTTTCATTAACTAACACTTGTAATGAAACTTTTTTGGTTTAATGAATCAAACATAATGCACAGTGTGTGTGGGTGTGTGTGTTTGTGTGGTTACATTGTTTATAGAATTGAAATAATTACATTAAAAATTGCTTTGGTTGAGTCATTTACAGTTATTGTTTTTATAGTATAAAAAGTTAGAATACAAAATAAGTTACTTCAATTCGGCATATCGGATATGACGAGCATTTTACTAAATGGTAAATCAAATATTATGTATATACAATAACTCTTGTTAATTTAAATTCCTGTGTTTTTATAAGCGTTTCCGTAGAAAATGTCCCACCCAAATACAAACATACATCTTTTGATGAATTTGAAGCAGATTTTCTTAACAGGTGATTAGACAAATCTTTCTAACACGGGAAAGTGCGTTACATGTAGTTGAATGTGTTCATGAATTATGTTTGACTACCGTTTTGCCTGCCTATCAGTAATCAAATTCTTGTATATATTCTCTTAATGTGAAGTTGTTTTTATATTTCATTTAGGTTTAATATAATATGTTCTTAATAGAAAATGAATTATTCAGCATTTGGAGTTCGTTTAAAGAGACACACAAAAGACTACCGTCATACAATGTTCTGTGGGAAAAAATCATTTACAATGTATTTTATTGATGTTAAAATACTTCAGACATAATGTGATCGATATGTCTCAATAATATGAAGCACTGCATTTTTTTCTGAGCAGTATAGAATAAGTAGCATTATACAGCGAAACAGCAACGAAAAATGGCGATATGAAACAATTAAAATAATAAATCTTTGTAAAAAATCGCCATAAAATAAAAACAATACACAGGACGCGTTTCGAGCTGAAAATATTAACAGCTCGTCATTAGCTGTTTAATATAGCGTTGCATATATTAAACACACCCAGAAGTCAATGTTACTTTTAAAGATGGTTTTAAAAAGGCTATTTTGTTTATTGCTGCTATCCACCGCAGGTAATATACATTGTTTAAAGAATTCTCAACAGATGGCGATATTGAGTTAATGTGTAATACCAAATTGTATTTATCATTTGAGCAGTTTCGTTTCATTATTGCTAAAATGAACTTAGTAAATTTTATAAAATTAAAAATGTTAGAGGCGTCCAAAAATAGATTTTTTTTACGAAGATATGTTCGCATACGTTATAATTATATATTAGAAAATTATCAATATTTGTGAGAAGTATGTAATTTTTTGTTTATTGCATATTTGAAAATAGTACATTTTAGTCAATATATATATCTTTATTATTATGTTCTAATTTTTTTAGAACTTGTCTATTTACGAACACGTGTTTACGCTGAAGTAAGGGTTATTACGTTGCTTCACGTTGCTTCACGTTGGTTCACGTTATTAAAAGCTGATGACGAGCTTTTAATATTTTTAGCTCGAAACGCGTCCTGTGTATTGTTTTTATTTTATGATGATTTTTTACAAAGATTTATTATTTTAAACTTAAGTAGCACTATACTTCTTTACAAGGACACATACATGAATCACATTGCACTATTAGACCGGGAGTCGGAAGCCCAGACAATCACCTCATCGAGTTCTCGGCTTAAATTCCAGAATTAGTTAAAATTCGATTCGAATATTAAAACGAAATCAGCGACGAGTTAACAGATAAAATCGGGTTTTCAGGTGTTTTTCAGCAAGAAACGAATTGACAGACCGATTGTGTTTTAATATAGCGAATCGAGTTTTAATTAATTCTGAAATTTCAGCCGTGAACTCGATGAGGTGATTGTCTATGCTTCCGCTTCCCTGTCTATATGATTTATGCCGAAAACGTACCCCGGAAAAATTTTATCTACTTTTTAACCCTTTATCTACTGGCCGTACTTATAAGTACCATTAAAATAACTTGTTATAAAATTCATTTAATACATCGATTAGTAGTAATACAGTTTAGAATGAGTTAAAGATTCATTATTTTATCTTGTTCCAAAAGCATTATTGGTTACACAGAACAAAAATATTTTTAAAAGTATGATTTCTTTTGTCATTGCATCTTTTCAGCCTTCTTGGCGCTGGGGTGGAGTGGGGGTTCAATTCTGAAATATTTCTATATTTCTCTTGTAAGAACATCATATTTGTACATTTCCTAATTCTACAAAATACAAAGACAAATATTTAAAATGAAAGATTTGACTGAGATTATAAATTCAAATTTAATTAATCCTTCTAAATCTTTCAATTCTTCTAAAATCCTTCTAAAATTCATTAAATGATTATATAAATCTTCTAATGTAGGTTCAAAAATTCACGAAAAATGCTTTAGAAGATAAAAATTTTACGAATTCATAATTCAGTACATAAAGAGTTAAATAATGTTATTTTATTCTTAGAATAATGAAATAAACATATCACTGATGTTTACTATAACATGCTTTCCACACCATTCATCGTTCATTTTCAGAAACACTCACAATAATTCGATTCAGAATTCACTTTGTTCGATAATTACTTGATGCTTTTTGCACTGTTGTATGCAATTACTTCTTTATGCCTATGCAGTTGTGTGTTTTTCTATTGCTTTATTAGATGTATTTACATGTAGTTGATTTTCTTTATATGATAAAACGGATTTTTTTAATAGTTTGTATTATAGCGTAGCATATATTAAACATACCCAGAAGTAAATGTTACTTTTAAAGAAAGTTTTAAAAAGGCAATTTTATTTATTGCTGCTATCCACCGCAGGTAATATACATCGTTCAATGAATTCTCAACAGATGGCGATATTGAGTTAATGTGTAATACCAAAATTGTATTTATCATTTGAGAAGTTTCGTTTCATTATTGTCAAAATGAAATTCGTAAATTTTATCAAAATAAAAATGTTACAGGCGTCCGAAAATAGATTTTTTACGAAGATATGTTCGCATACGTTATAATTATATATTAGAAAATTGACAATATTTGTGAGAAGTATGCAATATTTTGTTATTGCAGATTTGAAAAAAGTACATTTTAGTCAATATATATATCTTTATCATTATGTTCTAATTTTTAAATTATTGTTTAACTGTTGAAATGATGCATTCTAAATCCGAGTAAATATATTTCAAATCGTTGTTCTTGAGTCATAAAGTGTTAATTATATTCAGTTAGTGTTGGGAAAGTTTTTCATAATCTATACCTGCTGCACGATTTTTCATTTAATTTTCGAATGCTATTGGTCACGTCCAGTCTTTTTCATGCAGACTGAAGTGAGAGAAACAAAAACTAAAAAATATATTTTAAACTTCAATAATGACTTTTCACTGAAATGATAAATTCGCAGTTGGATGATTAAAGTTTACAGTTTTCTCAGAGTATTGATATATTGGAAATTTTGAAAAGAAACTAACCTTAGTGATCATGTTGCAATCTTTTTGACGAATTTCAAATTTACTTGTCAATATATATAGATATAAAGTAGCGGAGAGGAGAAAACTTTTAGAACTGCATGAAATTTCCCACATTGCATATTTCAAATGTGACGGCGTATCTGAAAATATCTGACCGACAAGGGAATGAATACCTCATCCTTCAACGCATGGTAAATGAAAGCAGGAAAAACAAAAACGTGCATTTCCTAAATTATTAGATAAACACATAGTAAGGAAAATCTCTTTCAGCATAGAAAATAGAATATACACTCTAAAAAATAAATTCGTAAATTTACATATTAAAACAGGTATGTAACTGATGATACAAAAACGATTTGTCTACAAGTGTAAAAAGGCGCGTAAATTGCCAAATACACGCCCTGGAGTTTCAATTTCAAAATATACAAGCGGCTTAGTTTTAAATTTAAAATTAACTAAAAAAAAATAATTAAAAATGAAGAGGCTTAAGTGTGTAAAATGTTATCGGATAACTCAGAAATGCACAATTTAACACGTAACTTGCACTTGAGTACACATATATCTGTGTACTATACAAAAACGAATGATTTTGCGTACATAGTACGCAAACATAGTATCTTATAGTTTGAGATGTAAATTTTAGAACTAAATATTTTTATGGTTGCAAAAAATATTTGCCTGAAGAATAAACGCGTTTGCTTGGTGTGTTTGTTCTTTTTCCGGCAGATTTGTTTTTAGACGACAAAATAGTGTGACCCTAGTTTACAAAAAAACAGGTTCGTCTGAAATTATATTTACTGCGTGTCATTCTCTTTTAAAGATATGTTGAAGGTATAAAATAGTATAGAAATACTTTTTGAATAGAATCTACATAATTTGAATAAATTCTCTGTAAATATATCTATTAAGACTACATATCTATTTCCTTTTTTTGTTGCTTTTTCTAACAATTTCAGTCACATGTTTTAAAATATAACGCTTCATCAAGAGGATAATCTCACTATCGAATCCAATGAATAGTAAATCAGCAATACTTACTGAAACGGGATTACAATTCACGATCTACGACTTTCTAAGCCATTCACTTGACCATACAGCTACTGTTAGACAACTCAGGTTTCAATTATTTATATTTATTGGGTTCAGATAACTACACATATTTCTGCGTATTAATGTTACACAAAATCCTGTGTAATATTTTATTCTTACACATACAGCTGTGTAAAATAGTACTCATACATTTGAGTAATATTCCGTTCTTACGCATATAGCTGTGTAATATTATTGCAAATATATCGGTGTAATAGGTAAAATACCAGATACTTGTGTAATATACGAAATTTGTAAATTATATTAACACAGCAATACAGCTACATCAGTAAAAGTTTCAGGATTTTCCATGCTTGTTTGAGTTTTAGAAGTGATTATAAATTACACTCTTCCATTAAGACTGTTAAAACACATACATTCAGGTACATTTTAACGACAAGAGAGGAAATATGGCAAATGTGTAATTTTACAAATTTGCACACAAATGTATGTAAAACTGACTAATTTATACATTTAAGTTAGTAGGATAATTAATAAGATAATGAAATGGATTCGAACAATGGTCCTACAGTACTGAAACTCGAGACGTTATCTCAAAACTAAAAATGATTGATTATTGTTATTTTTTCCCCACGGAATGTGCCGCAGAATGGTTTCGAAAGGGTTAAAAATTTAACTAAGCACATAACCAGGAAGACGATGTTTTTAAAAATAGATGCAATTATTGCGAGAATGGTCTATAGCGTATTTGCAGCATGGGATAAATTTACTAAAATATTGCTAAATGAACATAGATGAAGAAAAAGCAACAAGAAAAAATTTAATAAATATTATTAATATCATACGTTTAATATTATCTATTTATCCTAAAGGTATTTCAAGGAAAAATGCAAAACTGTTTAAAACGTTATATATTTATTTGTTACACTTTAGTTTAATTAAAAATAATTTCCTCCTGAATTCTGAAAGAAATTATTATTCAAATTTTTATGAACACCCCATTTTCTTCTAAATGTTTTTTTTTTCTTTTTTTTTTGCATGGTACATATGTTTTCGACATGATTAGCAAAATGATAAACGATATATTGTCTTTTATTTAATTTATTTCAAAGCAACCGAGAACAATAGAAGTAAATGAATTAGTCTTAACGTAGGATCGTAACCAAAATAGAAACACGAGTGTACATTATATATAAACCTTACTTTTTCCAAACTTCGTTTTATATCGATCATAAACCTGATATTTAATTAACCGTACTCTTTGTAGTACAATAAATAATTTACTTTATTTGTTTGGAAATTTATGAATCTTCTTTTGAGTTTTAATTTAGTCTCATTTTATTATGCACATTCTTTGCCCAAGTTTTTAAAAACATAAAAAACGTTCTCGAATTTATTAAAATTTTAATAGACTGAAATATCTTATCCAAAGAATTTTTGATTTTCAGCATAAAGAATGTGAACTTTTGATTGGAATGTTTTAATAAGAGGTTTTATTGCAACTTAAAACAAGAAAGAAAATCAGACGTGAAGCATATATTGCAAAACAATTTCCAACACATCGAGTATACTTTAGAATTACGTCACTCTTTAATAAGGTGAAAGATGAAGTCTAAGAAAACAAATTTGAAAACACATACCACATTTGAATATGTTATTTTAATAAGTACTATCTATAGTCGAAAAAGTATCCAAATTATTGTGTTTACGTCTGTATATAATTTTTAATTTTATATATATAATGCAGAGTATCGAAAAAAATTCGATCAGAAAACGCATAACGAAGCTGTAATTTCTTCTTCAGAAATTTCCGACAGTAAAAGTTAATGTACATGATTTCACTTGCACACCTGTATATGAACTATGGAATTTATATACATAAAGTAATATGTACAAAAATAGCCCAATTAGAAAAATTATATAAATCCTGAAACCGCACCTCCAACTGTCATCGCTCCTAGACAGTACTCTAACGAAATTCTTTTGTATGTAGCTGTAAATGAACGATAAATGATATACACATCACATTATATAGTGGTCACCTTGCAGTAACTCTAAGTTGTGTAAAACAATTCCAATACGTTTGAAGTAGTGTAATATCATTAACATACATTCCAAAAGATTTTCCGTAATATATCATAATGTAACGGAAAATTTTTCAATACCCTGTAAAACGAACTATAAATACTAAAATTTCCTTTTCAATTGCAAACATTCCTGGATGACCTTTGGTTGATACCAATATAAAACATGATAAAACTATGATAAAAAATTCATCATTTGCAACCTAATTACAATATAATTAAGCGATATACAGCCGTTACCGGCGAACATATAGACAGACGGCCTGACAAACCAAATATGTGAACGCATTTCAACTATAATGGAAAGTGTTAAAAGAATGTTCAATTGTGAGAATTTCAAAATATTTCTTTTTTTTTATATTTTCATACGTTATCGATCCAAATTTTAATTTCATTTAGTTCAATATGCTGTTTTAAACATCGAAATGAATTAAGTAATTAAAACTAAATACAGATTGTAATATGTAAAAATTAGTTTTTATCAATTTATAGACTCATAACATATGTAATAATATATAAGTGTATAAAATTATACTTATACACTAAAAATTAAAACAGTTTATTCAACATTTAAAGCTATGTTTATAAAGTGAAACGTGTGAATAAACAATGCCTTAAATATTAATATCTCGCTTATGATGAACAGCGAATATTTTACATCAAACAATTTTAGATCGACCAGGAACCGCGTGGTTCTGCTATCGAAGATGGTAGATGGGATGTCTGGGTTCGAATCCATGCCACACTCGTCAGCTTAACCATTCTTCGAGTCACCCATAGGTTATGTATATGGTGCATAGAATCCTCAAATTTTTTATCATCCATTTTCAACAGCAAATTACTTCGTAATTAATCCTTCGTAATTACTTCGTAAATACATCCTTTCCGTCTGGATACGAATCCGTGTCGCTCTCGTCAGCCTAACCATTCGGAGTGTCACGTATAGCTGATGTACAGAGTGCACACCATCTTTTATTTGCCTACTATTAATTCTCAACATGATATTTCTCCTTAATTAATCAGAATAATGTGCTTTTCGACTGGGTACGAAATCATGTAGCACTCTTCAGCCTAACTATTGGAGTGTCAAGTATAAGTGATGTATAGCATACAATCTTCAATTTGATTACAATCAATTTTCAAGAGAAGATTTCTCCTTAATTAATTTGAAAATGTGTATTTTTATTTGAATTAATGGTGTTCAAAGATATTGTTACAGGACTATTTTCAAAGGGATTATGAAAATAAAATGTGTTATCTATTTATTCTTATTAGTATTTCGAAAAAAAAACATATATGCAGTCATTCAGGATAACTTCGATCCGCATTTTCTCTATTTTCATATGTCACACTCTTATTTTAAGAATATTGTTGCAACTAGGGGCATAAAAGAGAAGAAATGATCCTAAATTATTGTTTGACTATTAAAAATTAAGGAATAATAAGGATAAAAACAATAAAAAATGAATTTTTAGCCTGATTCAAAGTTACCCAGCCATTTAGGTTAACTTTGCACCATATGATAAATATTATCAAAATAATTCATTTAAAAAAATGTATTATAGTTAGGACAACTTTAAACCCCCCAAAATGCTTTCAGATATGTAAAGACCCCGAATTTACATTTCCCAACATCACAAGAATTGTATAATTTATGACATTACAACAAATATCAGGCATAAGAAAAGTGGAAGAAGAGAACTATGAACATTTAGGGAAAAAAAAACTGTTTATTGTTCATATAAAACATAAAAATGCAGTGGAAAACAATTTTGAATGTTTTATCTCAATAATATATCCATAGTTACAGTAATACATACTAGTACTAGTATTATTCAAACAAGAATAAAAAATGTCGAATGTATGAAATGTCAAATTTGAGTAGCTCCGCCCCGAAAAACGCCTTTAAATGAATTATATGTATTTTACACATATTTGTAAAAATATTTATCTGTTATATATAATGTTCACTTTCGGCATTTATATAAAATATACGTGCAAATATGGGAAATTTTTGACAGTAGCACCTATAATCAGTAAAATATAAACATCAGTATAACTTTGAGCCGGCTCAAAGTTACCCTGAATATGTGATAAAATGTTAGTGCCTTCTTATTTTACATTTTATTAACTATTAATAAATAAATAATCACAAAATATTATCACATTTGCAAAATTTAGACAATAATATGTCTGATAAATGAGTATATTGTTACTTACTATGAAAATTTAATTCGATTACAACAACTTCAAAATTAGCTTGAACATTCAAAATTAGCTTGAAACCAGTACTTCACAAAAAGTGTTAGATGATGCAATTAATAGCGCATAATGTTGCTAATTTATTTTCTAAAGTAAAGAGTAAAAATCCCAGTTTAGGAACCTTGACAACAGAGCTCAGTTCTGGAGTTTATTAGTCTTTTGGAGTCAAAAATATTGAAAAATAGGAGGTGGTGCAAATTTACACCCCATGATTCAAAGTTGCCCTGGATGACTGTATTTATTTAAAAAGGATTTTTGAACTTGTATGACAAATATTCGTCACCTACACATAAAAAAGTAAAATAAAACTCCCCAAAAACATACAGAATAACACTAGACCTAATTTTCACTTCTGTCAGACATGAAATATTGATTTTAGAATTTCCTCTTTATAACAACAGTGCTGGGAAATATGATGATATAGGAATTGACTATTTCCTGGTGTAAGTTAAACAGCTGGCCTTAAAAATTGAGCTAGATAAAAAATCATATTCTTCGGTTGTATCATTTTTTTCTGGCCCTCCCTGGGCCTCTGAAACTTTTTCCAGTTTAAAGCTTTATCTCTTTTGTTTGATTTATCACTTTGTGTCAAAATATAGAGTTTTACAAAGAGAAGAATTCTATAAAATTCTACCGAATACAATTGTGTTGCAATGTAGCTATGATTGCTTTTTCTGAACTTTCATATTGAAATTGATTTTCTTAAAATAAAAAAGCAAAGCAAAATAAAATAAATCATGAAAAACTTGAGATTAACAATCAAAATAATGAATGATTTTTTTTTTCTAAATTAAATTCACAAATTCAGTAAAGCATGAAAAGATAATTTTATATGTGCAGATGTAGATTTCCTGTTTTTTGCAAATTTACATTTTTTTAAAATATTATAGGAATATGTACATATAAAAGTAAAAATTATGACACATTACATATATTGTAAGATTTTGAGTTAAGAATTGTAATGAAATAGGGAATACATAGAGAAATTAATGGATTTAGCAGATTTAACGGAGAATGAGTTTTTTGTAGTCTGATGGATATTATTGTGTAGAATATTATGAAAGCACACAGGGACATTGTTGTCAAATACAAATATATACAAACTAAATATTAAAAACAAAAGGTGAATGGGTAAAGGGGTAATAAAAATGCTTTGAACAGAAGAACTTAATCCTAATGTTGCTGAATATTATTTAAATCAATTTTAATTGAAAACGATTTGTTTTTCATCATGTATTTAAATTTCTATACTATATGAGTGATTTTCAAAAAACTATCGGGCAAAGAAACCTATATAGACAATAGAAAAAATTAAATCGTGTAATGTTTTATACTAGGCTGAAATGCTAAAAAGGAAAATCCCATATATATATATATATATATATAACCGCAAACAAAACATCGAAATCCATCACTCACCATATCTAAATAGAAACTCACATCGAAAATATTAAAATAACCAACATAAAATTTAACTCTTAAAATCAAACTGATGTAGATCTGTATGTAGATACTGATGTAGATACTGATGTAGACTGTAGTACAACTGGTGTAGACCATACTAAAGAAAATATATATAATTGCAAGACATAACAGAACAGAACAGAAGGCGATCGGTATGGCTAACGACATACTCTGCAGGGTTAAGTCCGACTTCACGCTTGCGACGTCCCCCTTCACTCGCCAAGACCAAAATTGAAAAAATGAAAAACTATGAAAAACTAAACAGAACTACAGCATCCACCAAAATATCTCTCTAACTCATTAGATCAATTAACTCACCAAAACCTCCTTTCTCATCCATCACTGAGTTCAGTTCAGTTCCATACCTGCTACTCTTAATAAAATCACTAGTTATTCTCCTGATGAAATTGCGAGGATAACCACGCTTGAATGTTAAGCGGCACCACTCTAAAATATCATTAAACATATCTTTAACTCTAGTACTCAGTCTTTCGATTCGTATTAATCCATTTCTAAGTACGTTCCGTTTAATCGAAACATGCACGTTGGAATCAAAATATATCAGCTTTAAGGTATTGAAGTTGAAATCATTTCGCTTGTCAAATAACTTAGATATCAAATTTTCCCTTTCTATGCTTAGGTTCACATCTAGAAAATTAATATTTTTACAATTCTGGGAGCAGGGTTCCAGAGTCAGAGACGTAGGATAATATGTAAAATCAATATTTTCAATATCATTGTTTAATTTGACTATCAAAACATCATCTATATATCTGTAGGATAATGTGTTACTGTTTAAATTATTATTTCTTTCATATATATGTAAGTAAATGTTTGCCAAAATGGAACTGCAACTCCCCCCCCCCCCCATTGGAATACCCCGAATCTCTTTAAATATTGTATTTCCTTCGTGAAGGTAGTTTTCTTGTACTACTAACTGGAAAAAATTTATGAAAAAATCATTAGGAAAATCCAAAGTACTATTTGTATTAGAAAAATCTACTATTTTTTCTTTTAAATCTGTCAAATCAATGGTGTTATAGAGGTCTTCAAAATCGTAAGCGAATAAACCAGTAATATTTTTAAATTTTTTCAGATTATCTAATAGTGTATAGCTATTTTTGATAATAAAAGTCGTCTTTCCCCCCATCACTCTGTCAAACACTCCCTCCAGTACCCCCAGCGAAGCCTTGCTAGCAGCACCAATATATGAACCAAATGAACAAGTCACACTCCTGAATTTGATAGGGGTTTTATGGAATTTAGGTACTAATATGAGATAAGGGAAACTTTGACTCATTTGTTTCAGCTTAACTTTTTCATAGAAGGCTTTAATCCTATTTTCTATTACTGCAGCTTTCGAATTCAATGGTAAATAGTTATTTTTATTATTGTAGAAATCATTCAAAAGTTTACCGTAAAGTACCTTACATATCAGTGCATAACTTGTATTTGCTTTATCCACATAGGTGATTATAAAATTTTCCTGAATTTCTTTAATTGAATGTGCCAGTTTGTTGTATTTATCTCTATTAACTCCGTCAAAATCTCTGGAAAATTCTCGTTTAATATATATATATATATATAAATAAATATATATACACACACACACACACACACACACACACACATATATATATATATATATATGTGTGTGTGTATTTTTTTATTTCGATTAAAGATTTTTTTTCGTGTTGTATTGATTTTCTTTACATGTCAAAATTTACATTAATGACGGAGGAAAAACTTTGGATAGCTTGAATTAATTATTTTATATTTATTTTTTTCATATTCATAGGTTTCTATTATTACTCCCGTCAGATAAAGACAATTTACGATGAATATATAGGATTTACACAGATAGTTATAAACACACACATTAAAAAAAAAAAAAAAAAAAAAAAAAAAAAAATGTTAAACGGAAAAAACACTTTACGATTCACGGTCGAAATCTTAAATTTGTTGTCCGAGACAACTACATGGTCATTACAAATTTTTGAGGTTATTTATTATTATAAATGCTCACATTATGAAAAGAGAATCTGTGGATGGCAGATATTTTTTTCCGATAATTTTATTTTTATACACATATGGAATACTGATTTTATATTTATCGAAACATACAGAAATTTTCACAGAGAAAAATGTATTACATGAAATTATTTTTCAAAAATATATACAAAATATTTCTTTTGCTTTTTGGTTCATTAATCAACGAAAATTAGTTTATTATTCAGGACTATAATTTTTAAAACATGGAAAGTTGCAAATGTTACATGATATTACTCTAATTAGAACTAAGTTATAATAAAAATATTTCTAGCAATGGTTTGCACATAAACACATATAAATTATTGTTAATAAAACTTTAAATTATAGGACTGTGAAACACACTTCTAAAATATTTTAGCAGACTGTACAATTTTAAAGATTGCAAAATTTCTTCAAATGAAATTCTGCTCAGGGATTACATTAAAAACTTTTTCTTGACTACATGGTTTACGACACATATATATTTACAAAATTTACAAATCTTACTCTTTATAAATGGATTATTTTCAGAAGAAATCCTTTTTGGGGAAAACATTATTCCGCGTGAAATCACAGCGTAGTAGCGTATCCGCTACATCTGAGCTTGTTGTGAAGACTACAACGAAGAACTATGGAACATGCACATGACAAGAATGAAGGAATGCCGAATGCTGCTGCCATCTCTCGAACGATATAATGTTTAAATATTTAAGTATGTTAAGATAGCCAATTTTGTTATTTTATATTATTTTCAAGTTTATTATTATTGTTATTTTGATATTGTAAAATTTATTTTGAAATATTTTGTACAATCCAATAAACATTTTTTAATTAAGGAAGTTAATTTGTAATTTTTTTTTTTTTTTTTTCAGGGGAAATTTATTTTTGCAGAAAAATATAAGGTTTTCCTATAAAAATATATTGTAAAAATATATAATACATGATAATATAGCATAATTTGTGATAGTTTAATTAAACTGCATAATAATTCTTAAACCAAATTTTGTAATATTCTCGGGTTTAAAAGAAATTATTAAAAAAATAGAAATATTCAATATTCAAAACTGTTATATTTCGACTACCGGTTGTAAAAATTAAATATTTTGCAATAAAATGAGATTCAGTTAATCTTTAGAGCTGTTTTCTCTCTCTCTCTCTCTCTCTCACACACACACACAGACACACACACATATATAGTTCTAAAGATTATTTATGAATTAGTGTGGCATGATTATTATGTTAATTGAAGAAAAAGAAAACTTAAAAGACCATATGGAGTTTTATTCAAATAACATGCACAAACGATAACTGCACAAATTCATGAACAATTTTTTTTTTCTCAGTGGAGTTGATTTTAAATACAGCAAGGCTGAAGAGAAGTGAAAAACAAATTGATAATATTTTCTCCTCTTATAATGTTTCTACTTCTCATCATTTTTAGTTTGTACCAAAATTTATTCCAATCTATTCAAGGTCTCTGCAAGTGGCTTATCTGACTCTTTCAAATAATAAATTGTTCTTATCGTTTGACCAAGACATCGAAAAGAGAACCACTTGGAGAACATTGATAAATGTAAATGTGACTAACTGGAAATAAAATATCGAATTTTACTTTTCTTTATACTGTGCAAGAAATTTCATAGTAGAAACAGAGAAAGAATGAATGAACTTGTGAATTATTAGTATTATTCATAAAATAGAAAATCCTCAAAAAGTATTAACAGTAAAGATATAAAAATAAAAAATAAAAAAAAAATAAGGAAATAGACATGATAAGAAATATTGTATAATACCTTGAAATAATTATATTTACAATTTTTAATTAATTTTTCAACTACTTTTCAGCAATGAAATTACGCTTGAAATTATTGAATATCAAACACGTGAATTATCACATTGCTAACAAGGCGTAAACCAACTTCGTGAAAATTTGTATATCACCTATCCTGGGTTCATTTGCGTTCTCATGTTACGTCGCTAGATTGTGTGCTCATGAAAACTTTTCCATCTATTGCTGCGGTAGCAGCCTTACCGACTTATATAAGTGAGAGATGCCAAGTTGGGCATCATCCTTGTGGCTTAGTGGTAGAGCACTGGAGATCTATTCCAGGAGCCCGGAGTCGATTCCCGGATTGGACATTTTTCGAAACCTGTAAAATATGGTAATATATACTATTTTAAAAAGAGTACTAAATGACGGATAATTGCATGATGTGATTATGAACAGCGACTATCTTCTGTAATCGATTGCCACGCTTTTCCGATTGAATGAATCATTCTTCGGTTACCCTGGCCTCGTCCACCCCTGTCGCCACATATTCCGGCTGTTTTGGGGTGGATCAGTAAGATCAATTACACAATCGAAAATCAGTTAGTATAAAAGGATTAGGTTAAATATGTCGCGCCCTATCGGACTTTTATAATGAAACTATGGACAATATTCTTACTTTGGGTTCGGTGTTAAAAATTTACGTCTTCTTGAGAATATCATTCAGAACCGCGGTATTGAAAGAACTGTATTTTCAAATTTTACTCTTATGTTTTATGATTGAGTTTTAGATTATTTTCTGGAACAGGTATAGCTTATGGATGTATTATTTTCAATTTTTAATGCACCATTAAGAATATTTTCAAATATTTTAAAAATGTAAATTATTTACTTTAATTAATAAGTATATACAAAATTTACAATATTATTTATCTTAGAGAAATTCATACAAAATAAATCGAAATTGTTTTGCGCGTGCATTTATCTTTGTTTATGCTGCATCAAGTGATGAAATATATAAAGATGTTTACTTGCCATGTTATTTTTACACCATATGTTTGTCAATATGACCTCACATGAATATTGTCCGTAAGAAAATAGTTTTAAATGTATTGGTTTAATTCATGGCGTAATTTCCAATATTAAATGTGTTTCTCGTAAATATTTTAATTAATTTAAAGTTTTTTTCCTCTTTCAAGATTCATGTGTAAATATATCATACAATTTAAAAAGATTTATGAAAATTACTATTTGAGCTTTTTAAATATGAACTAATTTCACCATTAAATGTTTTTCAAACGTAATTATTTAATTATTTTAAATTACATATGATGATATTTAATATTTGGGCAATTTACATATTACGTAACTGTCATCATAAAACATGTTTCATGTATGATAATTTAATTATAATAAGGTTTGCTTACTTTTTTAATATTCATGTGTAAATAAATTTTTATGACATAACTTTCCATATTTCTTATTTTTAATACGTCAACATTAAATTATTAGTTTAAATTTTCATTTATGTTGTTCATAGTCACTTTTTTTTTATTTGAGAGGAAATATAATTATTTACTGTGTTATACAAATTGGAATGAATATAAAAAATAACTTTCTCTAAATATGAAGAAAATCTCTTGAAATGATGAAATTGTGTAAACAAATTTGAAAAGTACCCCTTAAATAATCAGTGAAATAAAAAAAAAAAAAAAAAAAAAAAAAAAAAAAACAAGCGCAGTTTGCACACTACAAACTTACGAAGTACATCCTTAGAAACAAATTATTAACTTCCTATGTGATAGTTTTTGTTTTTATAAAACTTTTTAATGCTGCAATTTCGACCGATTTTAACAATTAATATCTCTTAAAATAACTCTTAGATTATAAAACGGCGTTCTTCAGCGTGTTTAGGGGACATTTCTTCATGAAAATACAAATTTAATTTTCATATTTTTGTATTCAGTAGTTTTCATAATTTTAGTGAAGAAATACATTACAAAAAAGTACAATGAAGGGTACAAAAAATATGTTTTTTAGAATAGAAAAATTCAAACATATTTTTTACATTTTCCAATATAGATGAAAATTACTTTTGAACACAATTTATCAGTATGTCTGTTTATTGCCTAGCTGTCCGTGTTCAAACTGACGCCAGTAATACAGCCAGACCCGTGTAAGACGATCTCGATTAATACTTGAGTCCGCTTAATACACGGAATTTTCGGGTCCTATGAATATCGCCCATAAGTCTAAAGCTAAAATATCATGTTTAATACCCCATGAAATTGCATTCAGAAGATTAAACGAAAAATCTTTAAAGAAGTCACCCCAGTCACAATCAAGAATTTCCCAGTCACATTTTTGAATGAGCTCTATTACTGTCAAACGTTTTAGGCAGCCTTTTATGTTTTTAAACTATTTTAGACTAAAAATAAACCACTATAAATCCCTATATCAGTTAATTTTTTTTTCGCGATGTACTCTCTCTTTGAAAAAAATTGTAGGATAACAATTTTCTTTTACAGCAATTTAGCGATATGTCACAAAGCCCTATTTTAAATTCTGAAAAATTAAAATCTGGAGAATCTCTTAGAGACCTCCATTATCCTTCGGCTTCATACTTTTCAGAAAATAAAAATGAGGTATATTTGATTAGAACATGATTTATTGTTTTACAGAATACTAATGGTTTTCAAAGATGAACTTATAGATTGGGAATTTTGGCGATTTCTGTTTGATACTCAGTGTTACATAGACAATAATCTGATATTAAGAGAACCTACATTTGTCAGGAAAGATACTCTCAGCATAATGTTAATCCTATTGGAAATTTGTTTACAAATTTATCACTCGCATTTTGATACTTTTAATATATTATTTTTGATTAAGGGTACCTGAGGTTGATAACTTTTATTGGGAGTTTGTAGTTTTTCGATTTAGTTTAGTTTTTTTCTTTATGAGGAGAGATTAAATTTCAGAACCGGTTGTAACAGGCTCTAAAATTGAAATAACCGCATATAAAACAAATTGTATCAAAAAAAAAAAAAAAAAAAATAGAGACGCACAGTAAAAGTTATCGAAATTAGGTACCACATGCAAAAAAAAAAAAAAAAAAAAAAAAAAAAAAAAAAAAAAAAAAAAAAAAATAACATGCGAGCGAGAAATCTTTAAACAATGCTCCCGTTAGATTAACATTAGATTAACATTTCTTTTTCTGTGACTAGAGTAAACTATTAAAACATGCTACCATTAGAAAGTAAAAAAAGTCACACTTTAAATTTTACTAATGAAACTCGAGAAAAAAGAAATCTTCAAAGTTATAATGTCTAATGTATATATATATTTCCATTTTTTTTTAAGTATAACATGTCCTCAGCTGTAAGCATACGTAAATCTAAATTAAAATTAAAGCTGTAGATTTTAACTACAGTAAGTAAATCTTTTAATATACCATGTAATGTATTCCATTTAAATTTTATCTCGAAACTAAAACTTGAAATTATAATTTAATGATGGAGATATCAGTGATTAGATAAAAGTCTTACCCAAATTTAATAGCTTATTTTATTGAGTTAATTAAATGTACTTGTTTTCATAATTTAAAATATATTTAATAAAGGGAAATTAAGAAACAATGTCTGAGATAAAAAGATATCGTAAAAGAAATGATATACATAGTTTTAAAAAAATCAGGAGTTATTTAAAGGGGAAATCTATTTATATGAATGCTATAATAATTATGTTTAATTTTAATGAATATTTAAACTTTTTTTAAACACATCTCTGAACATCATTAATGGTTAATATTTCTTTCACAATGAACCCACAGGTCAGAACTAATAGTGAAATCTCAAATAAAAAGACTGTAAAACCATGCATCAGGCATAGATTATCAAACATTTTCTAATAATATAATATTGTTTAGAAATTTCATTTAAATACACAACAAAATGCGATCCAAATTAATATATGTAAAAAAAAACAAAAACAAAAAAAAAAAAAAACAAAAAAAAAAACATATAACTCAGCAAAAAATAAATCCCTTCTCAGACAATGTTGTCCATTACGGATAGCATACGTGAATACTTTTGTTCAGTGTTGTATATGCTCTATATAATTTATGCACACCATGTAAGAATAAAAATTAATGTCATAGGCGAAAACACAATTCCAGCAATTATCGCTATTAATTCAGTCCTGTTACTCACTACTTTTGTGTGTTTCTGTAAATGAGTGATATATTCTAATAACTAAATAATAAAATGAAAACGCATTGCATCGAACCACAATGATACATATGAATTTATTACGTTTAAAGTGGTGTAACATGATAAAAATACACTGCAGATATTTTATTTCCTTTGATTCTTAGGTATTGGAAGTTTTGTGTGTATCTAAGACAGACTATGAATACTGCATATTCTATAATCAACAGAAAGCATTCTGTTCTTTTATTCAGAGTGGGATATAATTTTTTTAATGTTGATAAACCCTAACGTTAAAATGTATCGGAAAAGAGTTTATCGCAAAATCCCGAATGTAATGGAGTCAATTAGTGAGTCCCATCAAATTAACTATAAAAGTTACTATATCTTCAATAGGGAACATAGAAGTAAAGGAAATGTAAGGAAGTTTCAAGTATTGCGTTTATACTATATTTACAACTGAGCCACGGGAAACAAGGAGCATAAAAGTAAATCTTCCTGTGTTACTTTCTTTAAATCCAGACTGTGGTTCATATTAATCCTCTCTTTCATATATCTTGTTGTGCTGCGAATATGTAATATCAATAACACGAAAATTGCATTGGCGTATGGAATGTTAACCGTTTTTTTTTTTTTTTCAGAAACAACGAAATTGATTAATTGTATTACTGTACGTCGTTCTTGTCTGATGGAATTATTAATAGATCAACTGCTTTTGTTTTGTTTATTCAGATTTCTTGATTCGTTTATTTATAGCGACACAGAAAACAAATACCGTAAAGTTTAAAAGAAAAAAATATGTAGAGTACTTCATCACTTCTACCAGAAATCAGGAAAAAGAATATTTTATTCTATGAAAATTTTCTATATATATTTTAAAGAAAATAACCTCCATTTGAGATGGGTGGATTTTTAAAAGATAAACGAAGTTCTTCTTAAAATCAATTACAGTAGACTACACATATGTTTTTATAAACAAACTCCATATATTTTTTAAATTTATATATTAAAAAATATCAGCTTGAAAGCGGACGAAAGGCGTGGGCATCGGCATAGCCTAGGACATAGCAAGCTTTTGGCATGAACCAACTCATTGAGTGAAAATTCACGAGTTTAAATCGCTTTCTGTGAGCGTTGAATTGTACTTTACTCCCTTTTTGATAAGCAAGCATGAACCGAACGAAAGCTAAAAAAATCTGGGAGTTTGAGCGAAATTTGCAACCAAAACTCAATTTTTTTCGTAATTTATTTAACATTTTTCCAGCCGTTAAGAACACGTTTTTTTCATTCAAATGACATTTAGAGGCCTACACGAACTCAGAAAGGGCCGAGTCTGACAATCACTTTTTCTTAAACATGTCTGCGTCTTGTTTTCGCTGTAGGCTCGGACCGGACAGAATTCGACTTAATTCTGATACAGCGCTTTATTCTTGCAAGAATTCTGCCGAAAATGTCCGGTACGTTCAAAACCCTGCTTCTATGACAATCATTGACCCGTCCCGGTCTAACCCGTGCAAAAACTAAGGAACAATTAAGGAATTATTCTACAATTACCATATTCTTTAAAAAATAGTACATGTACATTTCTAGGGTGTGGGGGGAATACACTATTCTAAAATCCGTTATAAGAATCTGTGTATAACAAATTCCTATTTTAAATGGAAAAAAAAATATCATTGCAAAATGGATATGATAATCCGTTTGTAAAAAAAAAAAAAAAAAAAAAAAAACCTTGCAAGAGACGACGGCCTGCTAAAAAAGGAACTTAATTATAACGAATTTCTTTCTCTCCTATTTGATTTCGTCTTAGAAAGTTTTTCTATATAGAATTTTTAAAATTTTTAAGTCCCCAAGTCTGCGACAACCGACCAAGCTCTACCTGGCTGAACATAGATTGTTACACTTAAAATTCTCTTGTACGAGAAGTCCTAGCTAAAAATGCTTATTCTATATTTTTATTTCATGCTTATATTCTTCATTTTTTTTTAAATACCCTGAACTGTGATATTTATTTTTTAAATGCATCTGATTATATCTAAATGTCACAGGTATTATTGATATCGTTAATCCACATTCTATGTTTTGGAGATGTAAAAATTTTTAAAATTCTGTATAGTAAAATCTTCTAAGACGGAACAGCGTCAGAAAGAAGAAAAATCCGTTGTTGGCAAATTCCATTATTAGCAGGATCGTCGACTGCTGTAAATTAATTTTATTCTTTTTTCAAGCATTATTATTATTCTTATTTTACATAGATCAACATATAAATTTTTATGTTAAAAACGGGATTCCGTTATAGTCAGGTTCTTTTTGTCAGGTTTTACCGTAATTTAATTTTATTGAGTACAAATGCATTTACCTATCATAAAAAAGCAAGTGTGTCAATTTAATGTACACCTATGTAAAAAAAAAAAAAAAAAAAAAAAAAAAAACGATATATTAAAGATAATGAAATAAATGTTTAATGCTAATTCTTCATCACTGTGGCTCCAAAATTGAAAAGTTATTGCTCCAAAATTGAAAAATTATTATTGATATTGATTTCTAAAAAAGAAAATATTATTTCATGTGTATAAATAGTACTTTATGTGGAAAATCTTTCAATCGATCAAAGTGATGTTACTTTTTAATGTATGATCTTATTGAAATTCTGTATGACACATGAACACAGTGCATATAAATGATCAACCACGCAATTTATATTTGACAGACTGAGAGGGACTGCTGAGGCGAGTAGGCCAAATATGCAAAGCATGGGGGACTCTCCCTTTACCTTTTATAAAATAATAATTAGGCTGTAACAAAATCCGCCAGAAAGCGCGATAGTACGGTTTTGGGAAATAATTCACAATAAATGAAACAAACTGTGGCGATGGGGCAGAAAAGTCAGGGACGCTACAGACCACAGCTGCCCGGCAATGAGCCCGAACGCGACAATAAGCAATGTAAGGTCGAGAAAAAAACAAGATGTGCGCGTAAGAGATCAGCTATCACACCACAGTAGTACTCTGGTATCGCCAGTGCAAGCCCAACTCCGGACAAGGTGATATTCCACTCGTTGCAGTAAATTAGGTAGGGTGAACCCAGACAACTGATTTGTTCGTTTGGATAAGTGTAGAATGTGTTGCTGTATTTGTTTGATTTTCGTGAATTAGCGTTAGAATGTTAAGTATCTATTCCTGTGGTGGAGTGATTGGACGTATAAAATGCCAATTTTTCGTGAGTGATCAGTTATTGTATTGGTGACTAAGTGTGTCCGCCTTACCACACATGCATCTGTTCGTTATGGAGCTCATGAATTTTTGCAAGTAAGTCTTCAATGGGACGTGTCCCGTTAGGAAGCTTGTTCCTTGAGGTGTGATATATTAAATGTTAAGTGAGACTTTGGGGTTTGCGTCAAACGTAGGGCTGCCTTTGTTAGTGGAATTTCAGTACTCCTGCCATTCAGTGAAAATCCTGCATTTCATAACACTCTTAATAAATCGCTGGTGTACTGGCAGGTGGTGGCTCATGTTGATTTTTGTCGTAGCTTGTTTCGGTAGTTGGTCCACGCTCTCATTGTCTTGAATACTCTTGAGCGCAAATGCACATCCAATATGAGCTCTCTATAGGCAATGTTATTTTAGCCAGCCATTGACTTTAATATGAATTCCCAGTGGAATTTTTGTTCCGAGCGCGGGGATGTCCTGCAGTCCAGACATGTTAGCGTTCAATATAGATATCTGGAAGAATCCAGGATCCATACAGGATATGTACAGAGCTGAGAGAATTGCAAATAACTTTGTCTGTAAGACTTAGTTATTGTCGTCAAGTATACAGGTCCACTCATGAGTCACAACCGATCCTCACACCATGCAGAAGACTACTGTCACGATGGTAGAGAAATTTGTACGGCCGTATTAACCCATTAAACGCCGCTGTATTAAGCGCGTTTACTAAATAAAGTTTATGTTAATATTTTTATATACATAAGATGCCAATATGATAAAGCAGTTGAAAATTTTTTAATAATTGTAACCGTTTAGAATATATAACATGTCCCGTAGCAGGTGCATTGGCGTCCAATGGGGGTTGAACCTCTCTCCGAATCGGAAAGAACCACATGTTATTTTCTCCAGCTCTAGCGCAAATGCGGTTACAAAAATTAATAAAAACTTCATTTTTTGGCAAGCTGCAAACAATTTCATACAAACATATAAATAATTACTAAAAATACATATATTAACATTTTAATATCAATATCTGAAAAACACTTTTTTTTTTTTTTTTTTGAGCGAGTAGTCAAAAAACCAGAAATATAATGTCAGTCTTACTTTTTTATTATTTTCCTACACATTGTCTATAGACCTTCAAAGAAAAGTGTGATGCAACACTATATTGCTTTATACACTACAGACACACACACACATATATTTATATATATGTATGTTCTACATTTAGATTTCTTCCATGAACTTACATTAAAGTAGTTTATTACATCGACACGTTGTCTGTTAATTAGAACTATATGTATTATTAAATGATGAATTAATTTTTCTTTGTTATCTGTTTCAAATAAAGCAATTGTTTTAGAAATGGAA
Organism: Maratus speciosus; assembly: GCA_963932465.1. Taxonomy (NCBI): domain Eukaryota; kingdom Metazoa; phylum Arthropoda; class Arachnida; order Araneae; family Salticidae; genus Maratus; species Maratus speciosus. The sequence continues at coordinate 361,522,301 of OZ010791.1, read as the reverse complement.
ATTAAAACATCTTTCATTTAAATACGTTAAATGCTTTTCATGCCATTATTACCACACTGAGCTATTCAAATTATTTAAAAAATACATTATTTCTTGTTACACTGTAACGAGAGGCTCGTGGTATTTTAAAATTGATCTACAAGAGTATCGCCGTTAGTAAAATTAATACAATATACTACAATTCTGAATTTTGTAATTTCTTCTTTTTGTATATGATGCATGCCTGTGGAAGTCTGTTTCAAAAGTAGCTGGTAAGTACTACTTTATTATACCTTCATGTATGCTCAAATTTCTTGTTACAAAAAATTGCAAAAAATTCTTTTTTAATGTTTTAGTAATAATTTAGCAATCATTTATAACGCATTCCTGTTTTTTGTTTATCTTTTGTATTTAAAGTCAGACAAAAATTGTTTTTTTATATATAATTTTTAAAACGGATAATTATCAAAAATATAAAATTTTTTAAGGTATTACTGATGGGTTTTTAAAAATGTAATCCGGTTCAAAGGGGTTCTTTTTTCATATAATATCACACATCCGTACTCAAATGAACTGAAATATTGCTGTTCATAAAAATGAATACAAAATGCTCATAACGCAATTTATATTTACATATTTATATATAAGTCATATGGTGTACAAATCACATTTATTCCTCTAACAGTTTAACGGATTTCTTTTCACATACTGCCTGGGAACACATTCTTTCTTTATGGAAGAGAGCGTCAGACAAAGGAACGGAAATGTAAGTACAAGCCGCCAATGCTCCCTTTGTAGGAACATTCCAAAGGAACCTTCTAATATTGCTTTAAAAGGATATATTTACTTCGGGTTAGAAATGTACTGTTAGTTGAAATATTGACTTTAAATATTCACTGTACTTGTATAAAATAAATAATTTATTATTATTTTTTTTTACTACTTTTACTTGAGATAGTCGAAAACCTGAAAATTCTCTTTTTTAAAAGATTTGTAAAAAAATAATATATATATATGTAGAAGTTGTTGTTTGTAAAATGCAATTTGTAGAAGTTTTTGTTTGTAAAATGCTAATTTATTAACGACTTGACTAAATAGATGTTGGAATAACAATACATAAACTTTAATACAATTCTATAGAGATGAATTTATTTCATTTAGTCGATAGCTTATTTAAATACATTACATTTCTGACACAAAACCTATGAATTATTTTCCTTCGAATACGCCACTTAGGCCTAATAATGCTTCCCTTGGCACTGCAAAAGTCGATGTTTGATGAACAATATAATTTTATAGACCGACTCTTTTCCAATCTTTGAATATATCCAAACATTGATCTCGTGATCGTGAATTTTCATAACTCGTGCTTTAAAACCGTGGATAATAAAAATATCAGAGCGTCAGTTAATTCACTGATCATGTACGTCATAACGAAAATAAACGATGTTTAAATTTAAATCCTACATATATATATATATCATTCTGAAAAAAAGAAACAAATTTTAGACTCCATACTATTATCATTTAAATACAAAATGTGTTCTTTAAATAGTTTTAAAATATTTTGAGAAAAAAAAATAGTTGTTCTCGAAACGGGAGCGGTGGCATTTAATGGGTTTTAAGCAGTGTTCCTTGATACAGTTACGAATCAGATATGGCATCCAAACTAAAAAAAACAAAAGTTAAATGAATTAAAATCCTTAGCTGAAATAAGCTATAATATAAAAATAATATGCTTTGTTCATGCAATAATAAATAAAATCGAAGAAACAAGATGATAAAATACAATTTGCTTCATCGAGAAATCCTGATGAAATACTCATAGCAAACACTGCAGCAATCACAGTAATGACACTGAATATGGAAAATATTTACTGTTAAATAGCGTTATAAGAGTACTTTCTACACCAAACCACAATAGATATTATATCATTTGAAATAGAAAAAACAAATATTAATATAGATTATTTGATAATTGAGCAAATCACTCTCAATCACGCTCAGCTCATTAAATTTAACCCTCCGAGCATCTTGCAAAAGGGTAAAATTATAATGTTGTTTTCTTTGCATTTAGTTTTAAATGCTAAGAAAATATGATTCTTTCAATATTGTAAAAAAAAAAAAGAAAAAAAAAAAAAACTCAATTACAAATATGAATGTAATCCTTGAGAGTATTTATCATTCTTCAATGTATTTAAAATTCATTAAATCTATAGAATTATATTATCTTAAATATTGCTTGTATTGCTGTGAATCCTGGAGCTTAGTGAACGGAATATTACACCCCAAACACTTAGAGTGTTAAATTTAACAGTTTACGTTTTATAGTTTGTAATTTGTTAAAAAGTCCGTACATAAAATAACCTCAAACATTCAATTCTTTCTCATGAAGCTAGCGAAAATGTCTTTTATGTCAGAATGAATTTTTCTTAGCTTTTATAAATAATTTTAGAAGCAGTTTTGTTTTCTTCCTGTAGAATATCTTACCATAATTCCCTCAATTCACTTGTGACATATTTGACACTCAGAATCCTTTAAAGCTTACTTCTATTGAATTTTCGTAAATGTAGTGAAATAAGTAATTTGAATTCTTGTACAACGAATTTATAAATGTTCTATTACTTTTTAAGGAGATGTAAGAATGGAACATAAAAGTAAAAGATTCAAAGGATTATCATATTTCAAAGGATTATCATAAAGGGTTATCATATACAATAGCAATGTCAAAGAACTGTTGTTATATAAATATACGGAGTACAAATTCTAATGATTAATTTAAATAAAAAATTAAGTAATTAAAATAATAGTAAAAATAAACTATAGTTAAATAAAAGTAATAACCCAAACATTCAGTTCTTTCTCATGAAGCTAACAAAAATGCCTTTTATGTCAGAATGATATTTTCTTAGCTTTTATAAATAATTTTAGAAGCAGTTTTTTCTTCCTGTAGAATATCTTACCATAATTCGCTTAATTCACTTGTGACATATTTGACACTTAGAATCCTTTAAAGCTTATTTCTATTGAATTTTCGTCAACGTAGCGAAATATGTAATTTAAATTCTTGTACAGCGAATTCATAAATGTTCTATTACTTTTATAGGAGATGTAAGAATTGAACATAAAAGTAAAAGATTTAAAGGTTTATCATATTTCTATAGCATATTCAATACCAATGTCAAATAACTATTTTATATAAATATACAGAGTAAAAATTCTAATAATTAATTTAAATAAATAATTAAGTAATTAAAATAATAGTAAAAATAAACTATAGTTAAAATAAAAGTTAAATAATTAAGTTAATTTCTTCTAACTATCGTGTATAAATATATAGGGTTAATTGTTAAATACACTAAATTGGGATTTAAGAAATATATGCGCAGGGTATGTTCATAGGCGTAAGTCGTCCATATACACCAGAACTGTTTTGTCGATAAAAATGATTATTTTTCAAATGAAAACAGTGCATGAAAAAATTATAAATCATTTATATAGTCCCAAAAAGCCATTACTGGTCTACGTGCAGTCATTGTTTTTACCGACATTTCATTTTGTAACATGTTTCAGCTAAAATAAATTTGTCGATTATAATACCGAGTGTTAATTGTGCTGTTTTTTTAAAAAAAAACATACAAATCATTCAAAATATTAAAATATATTTTACAAATATACAGGGTTAGCGAAATTAAACTTCCGCTACTCAAAGGGCCCTGTAGGCCGTTCTACTGCTCCGAAGAGAAAAATATTTGGACAACAGACACTTCGGAGGATGCGCTCGAGATTTCCGAAATAAAAAAAAATAGTTTAAAAAATCGCCACTAGATGGCGCTACGAGTTAGCGTGTGAAAATAGGACAAACTGAGATCTCGAAACACTAAAGGACCGGTGGTCTTACACAAAAGGAACACAATAAGCACAATAAGTGGGCACAGAATTTCCATGGCCAGGAATCATCAACCGCCATTCTCGCCAGAAATTGTAGCGTGAATGTTTTGCGAGTGTCCGGATCTTGTCGTTCCAATTGCTGAACTGCTTGAATCTTATACGGGTAGAAGATCAGAATTCTAAGCATTGTCGGACACTGGAGTAGGGCATATCAATGGTACGTGAAATCGTCGAGACACTGACAGTTCCATGAGGTGAATGAGTGCTTGCTTCCATGACCGCTATAGCAATATCCTCTACAACGGCGGTGGTACACTTTTACTTCCACTTCCCGGCAAATCGCCTAACTATCCTGTTCACTCGAATTTCACCATCATGTCTATAGGAGCACGCTCCGATATCGGCCCACGTCGTTGTTTCTTGAGACGACGGAACTCTCTCACAACTGCCTCTGCATTCTCACCGTTGCGGTAGTACAGTTTGACTAGCATTGCTCTCTCCGGCAACGTCGGCATTTTGGATTGGGGCACGAGCTTCTTCCTTTTATCGTGCGTGACATTTGCATGTGTTGCTGTAATGTGCTGCCCCGCTGCGCCATCTGGAGGCGATTTTTTAAACTAATTTTTTTTATTTCGGAAATCTCGAGCGCATCCTCCGAAGTGTCTGTTGTCCAAATATTTTTCTCTTCGGAGCAGTAGAACGGCCTACAGGGCCCTTTGAGTAGCGGAAGTTTAATTTCGCTAACCCTGTACTTCATTGATATTAACACTGTTTACTAGTGTTTTTCTAAAATTTAAGAATGTAGGGGAGACCGGGGCTAGTTGGCTACAGGGGTAAGTAGGCGCAGTACTCATAAATAGCCTGTTTGTGGATAGATTGCGCAACCAGTCACAGAGTACCTTTCTTCTTGCTTTTTACAATCGTCATTGTAGTTTTGTAGTGTTACCTACGTGCAGTGGACATTTATTACGATTTTTCTGTTTTTTGTACTCATAAGTAATTTTTTGTTGCTTCATTCTTTTTCTACTTTCGAATACTTATCTTAATAATTGCGATTTAACTTGTGCAGTTTTTGTTAGTGTATGATTAACTATACCTACCCTATAACGACTATCTCGTTATATATGTTTGCATTCTTTCCCCCCCCCCACACCAGTTTCAATTAAATTCGGTTTAATAACTTATTTATTTTAGTGCACTATAGTCAAACAGTGCAGCCCCTAATTTAAGTTCAACATTTAAAAACTAAAGCGATTGTATTAATGGCCCTGCACATTTAAATTAAATTATTCTAGTTACACATCTCTTTAATAAAATAAAATCAGTCATTCAGTCTTCAATTTTTACTTTAGGACTTTTCACACATACGATTTAACCTTGTAGAAAATTCGTTACGGCTGACTGTTAGTTTCAAAAGCATTTTTAACTTCGGTCATTTCCTTATTTGGGCATGAATATAACTCATCATTTAAAATCACTTTACATGCAATCTATTCATTATAAATTATCTTCGCTTCACACCCTTTTGTTCAGATGTATGGCAATTCTGCATTTTTGTGGTAAAGCGGTTTATCTTTGATCTAACATCTGGTCTAGAAAAATACATTCTCATGCCTTTCGCCTAACGAATTCGGTCTGTTACTATGCCCTTTCCAGATAACAATTTTTATTTTTTTTAACCGCAGCTGTATCAATGTACAGATTGGACTGCGCCTGTCATGATTCAAGAATGTTTGCAGCCCACAATCTGCCCCCCCCTACGCAATTAATATGGTAGAAGCCTACCGTATGTATTTGGCGAATCCATACCAGCCAATGTTTCCATTAGCCTCTTGTGCATGGCGCAAAAATACTTTTAGATTGGCGATATTGTCGTCCGCCAAGCAAGAATGTTGTAACTGTATATTCAAGAGATTCCTGCTCTGTCTCTAGCCTCGTGATGACGTCTTAAAAGAGGCTCGTTATTGCTTTCCCCCTGTACCTCTCCCTTGGACTTTCATCATGAAATAAACAAACTCTTCGTTTACCCGAGGTTGGAGTTTTTTTTTAATAGGACCTGGTGTTAAAAATTTCACCACCTTGTCAACGCAAAACGGCCATCTCTTTACTAGCGAAAACGTTTTCATATACATTGGTCGCGTGACCAGTTTTTTTTTTCCATTAAAAAAAATGTAAGGGAGAGGTACTTGCTTCCAATCTAATTTTCCGCTTGGACTTCTTGGAGCGATGGATCCCTCCCAGCGGTCGCACCGCTCTGTTGCTGTGAGCTTCGAGTATCTCGCCCCCGTCACCACGATATGCTGATTTTCTTCGCTTCCCAGAGGTACGCGCTGCTTATCTTCGCTTACCGGCTGCGTGGATTTCATCATGGAGTGAACTTTTCGCCCCGGACGACTGCTCTTCGCCGATGAAAAATCCGTGCCTGCTGCTCCTGCTATCCTGCTTCCCTCTCTTGTTTCAAGCGGAGCATTACCCCTTTCTCTCGCATCGACGGTTGTTTTGAACTGCTCTGTGCTGTCCCACCGGTGTTGTTGACATCAACGGAACTGTGTTCTTCTCTTCGTGAATCCCGCGGATCAGCGTGTGAGTGTATCTTAGCCTAAAATCATCCACAGTGTTCTATGTTCGTTCATCCCTGCACTCTTAATGCATATTAAAATATGTTAAATTTTTTTATCTCTCAAAAAGAATTAACGAGGAGTACACTTTGTCCCATATATTGCTTTATTATCTACGAAGGTTAAAATAACATTTGTCTAGTTTGCCTTTCGGCTTGAAAATATTTTAACTTGAGAGATTTTTAATTTCTGTCCTTTTAGAGAAACAAGGACAGATAGCAATTTTTTTTTTCTGTTAAAAAGGATAAAATATGTTTTTATTTCAGTTGCTTACTCCTACCAGTTTTATTTTGAAAGACGTACATTTTCATCCATTTAAAAAAAATAAAATAGGAGCTATTGCGAAATATTTTTGTTTCTCTTTCTTTTGCTTAAAATAAGCAACGTAATATCATTTCGCAAAAATCATATCGCAATATCATATATCGTAACGTAATATCATATCGCAAAATAAGTATCATTTTTACTTTGAGAAACACAATTTTGTCCCTGGATAAGGTTTTTTTCTCTATTTTTTTCTATAAAAGGTTTTAAAAAAAAGACCTTTTGTTTATTTTTAAGTTGTGTATTAGTTTTTTTTTTAATGTGATTATTATACTATTTTATTCCGTTAGTTTATTTCATTTACATTTTATCTGTTATATGTGTGTTATATTTAAATATGTATGCAGAATTTCAGTAACAATTTTTGATCAGAGAATTTGTGTTAGGTAAATCATTGACCATGTCGGCTAAACAAGTTCAAATGAACATTAACCAATTTGATGGAGATCCGGATTTGCTTAAATTCTTTTTTAACCAAATTAGGTCGGTTGCTGAAATTAACAAATACAGTCCTCAGACTACCATTGCTGTACTTGTAGGGAAGTTAATTGGTCCCGCTCAAACATTTTATGTACAGAATCCGGAAATTCAAAAAAACAATGATCTAGATGCACTTGAGAAAGAATTTGCCGCATTTTTCTCACCCCCAAGCAAGTGCGTGGCTGGCGTTGAACTTTCGAGCTTATCTCTTCTGCCAGCGGAGTCCATTAAAAATTTGGCTCACCGATTAAACGTGTTAGCCGCAACTGTCTATTCAGATATTAAAGACGAAAATGCCCGTAACACAATTAAACTTATGAAATTCATGGAAGCTGTGCCAGCTAACATACGAATAAAGTTACAAGAAGAAGGGATCACAGAATATCGTGCTGCTGTTGAAAGAGCACAGACGTTACACGAAATTCTGCATAACGGAAAGATTCTACATTCCTTAACCTCTGTCAGTAAATCTCAAAATAACGTTGAAGAACAATTGAAGGAACTCTCGGAAAAAATAAATGCGTTGACACTCGCACCGCCTGGACCCAAAACTGAAACTAAAAAAAATGACATGCAAGATAGCCCAAAGTATAACTCAAATGCTATGCGCTATAGGAAAAATTTCAAAACGCAAAATTTCCCAAAACGTTTTTCCCCTCACAAATTTCCACAAAGAAAAGTTGTGACATGTCAACTCTGTTTCCGCAATGGCCCCCAGGCCCATCAGTGTTTTAAATGGAAAAGAGTTAATACACAGAGAAGGGAAAATTTTAACAGACGCAACAATTACCATGTTCAGGAAAACTAGAATAGAGACACAATTTTTATGCTGATGATTTTGTGTCTCAACCATGTGACTTAACATCAGCAACATTTCCTATTGACCCTGCAGTACCAAAAATCCCTAAAGAAAGGTTAGTCAATTCAACCGGGTCACAAACTTCAGATCACATTAAAATAGCAAGAAATATCACTACTCAAACAGAAAATGAAGGCGATAACAATGTTCACATCATTTGTAGTGTTAATCCGCATTCTCCATCACTCCCTCTTGTAAAGGCCACTATTGCAAACCATAAAATCACCCTATTGGCTGACTCTGGAAGTAGCATTTCGTTACTTTGACAAAATTTATTTAATGAACTTAAACCTGTATTAAAATACAAGAGACTATCAACAGCCATAAATATTAAAACTGTCAATTCGGATGTTTCTTTTTCTTCATGTATTAGAGCATCCATTAAGTTAGAAAAAAAATCCTTCTCGCACCACTTTTATATAGTGGATATTCCTGAATCCTCCAGTTTTGTAGGCATTCTTGGTTTTGATTTCATTAGTAAATTTAACATTATCATTGATCTACTTCCAGAGTCAGCCAATAGGGTGATTTCAATAAATGCATTCACATTAACAACAACTTGACTATTCCACTAGAAACATCACACACTAAGTCAAAAGTCAGTGAAAGTAATCAATGTAACACCTTATGTGATGTGGTGACAAATCAAAAAGTTTTCTTAACCCGTAAAATCATTCTAGAACCCCAAGAGCAAACATGGTGCTCAGTTTACACAAACAATAATATCAAACATGACATAATCTATTTGAATATTTGGCAGATAAGAAAGATGTAATAGGTCATGATGCCATTATTCAAATGGATAAGAAATTTAAACGCAAAAAGAAGCCTGTACAATTAAATCATTTCTTTTCTATTACACTTAAAAATAATTCTGACACTACCATCCATCTCCCTAAACACACAAAAATTGGACATTTATCTGAAGTTGAGGAAATTCTTGAGTACACCTCTGATAATTTGGACAAGCATCATAACTCAGAACAACACTTCCTAAATTTTATCCAGGCATCTAATGAAACATTAAAAAAGAGGAAAGAGGATTTGGCAGCTACCGATTTTGATCCTACACATTTAAGTTCTAAGGAAGCAAATACAATGACTAAATTATTACTTAATTATTACCCTGCCTTTTCAAAATCATTAAATACACTTGGACATACTGATAAGATTGTACCTGATTTGCAATTTATTAATGACTACCCTATAAAAACTCTTCCATTCCCCCTTCCTCAATCTTTGCAAAAAGGTACTTTTGAAGAAATTAAAGATCTGCTTGATGCCAAAATTATTGAACGCCACTGTTCAGAATGGGCTTGCCCCATGCTTTTAGTCAAAAAGAAACCAGACGGAACTGGTAAACAAAAATTCCGTCTCGCGTTAGATCTTCGAATGGTCAATACTGTAATTCAAGGATCATCTTACCCTCTACCCAAAATTCAAACCATCATTTCAAATCTTTCTCAGTATCGATATTTTTCTTCTCTTGACTTTCATCAGGCATATCATCAAATTGATTTGCCAGAAAAATTCCAAAATCAGTTGACATTTAGTACTATGTTTGGTTCTTTTAGATACAAGAGATTAGTGTTCGGATTAAAAAACAGCGCTTCTATTTTCCAAGCATTAATGGACGCTTTGCTTGATGAATTACAATTAGATGGTGTATATACATATCAGGATGATTTCATTCTAGGTGCAAACTCTTTTGATGAAATGTATAGTAAATTAAAAAAAATTCTCTCTATCTTAACCAAATATAACTTGACCCTGTCTCCTAGCAAGTGTACTTTTCATAAATCTAGTATTGACTATTTGGGATTTCATGTAGAAAATCAGTCCGTTTCCCCGATTCAGCCAAATATCATAAAAATAACATCTTTTCCCACACCTACAACTAAACGTCAACTACAAAGAGACTCATTGGTGTAATTACATTTTATAAGTCTCTAATTCCATCATTTTCTGAGTTAATACAGCCACTGATAAACCTAACTACTCCAAAAGTTAAATTTAAATGGACAGTTAAACATCAAGAAATCATGGACACTATACAGAAAATTTTCTTTAATTCTCCCATGGTTAGATTACCTGATTGGAACAAGACATTTTATTTAAATACAGATGCGTGAAATGTTGCTATTTCTGGTGTTTTATTACAAGAGCATGATCAACAACTTTTACCAGTAGCATATTTTTCTAAATCTCTTAAGCCATCAGAAAAAAATACCCTGCACTTAAATTAGAACTCATGGCAATTTATAAATCTGTTACCGCTTTCAAATATTATTTATATAACAGACAATTTGTAATCTTTTCTGACAGTAAACCCTTAGAAAAATATAACAAGACTACTAATCCAGCTGATATTATCTCTCCTTGGCTCATGGAGCTTTCAGAGTACTCATACACTTTTAAACATATCCCTGGTAAGAAAAATGTTCTTGCTGACTATTTATCTCGCTGTACTTTTCAAAACAATCAACAAACTCTGTATACTAACCCTGAACTTATCCATGACCCTCAACCATTACCTATTGTTGACTATGATACACCAGACAGTAATAATTCATGTTCAAGTGCCACTAAGAAAGATGTAAACTATCTTGTATCTGGTAAACAAACAAATCCAGATCCTTTATTGGAAATTTCAAATGAAACTTTCTGCACTGAACAAAAAAATGACACCACCTTGTCCACTGTTTACAAGGATATTCTAAAGAAAGGACCTTCTCAAAAATATCCTAATTACTTCATACACCCTGATTCGAAAGTTTTAATGTTAAAAAAAGAAAATAATCTTAACAACACTTTTTCATATCAAATTGTTGTCCCTCACTCTCTTAAAAACAAAGTTTTAACAATCTCTCATTTATCTCACTTTGGTTTTAATAAAACCTATGAGTTCCTATCATCATGATACTTTTGGAAATGCATGTATGTGGACACCTTAAACTTTGTAGCTTCATGTGTCAAATGTCTTCAATGTAAACATCATCAAACCCCTCCTGCACCCTTACAACCCACCTTCACGCCCAGATATCCTGGCCATGCTATTAGTACAGATCTCGTTGGACCTTTTTCTAATGGTAAATATATTTTAACTATTACAGATCACTTTTCAAGACATGTTGAACTTTTTCTACTTAATGATACATCTGCAGCTAAAGTCGTTAAATGTTTATTCTCTTATATAACCACCTTTGGGAGACGTTCTTTTGTCTTATCAGACTTAGGACCCCAATATACATCTCAAATATACAACATTTTTAATGATACTCTAGGTATTAAGGTACTTCACAGCTCGGTTTCGAGGCCACAAAGCAATGCTCTTTCGGAGAGAATAAATAAATCAATCAAATACTCTGTTAATATACTTTTGCAAGAAGGTCACTCATTTGAAAATGCAATATTTATACACAAGTCGCACTATAATGGTTCAAAACATTCAACTACATTATTCACTCATAATCTTCTGCACTTTGGACGTGAACTTTCATTAATTTTTGGCACTTTTTATCAGCATAGCAATCAACCTTTTCTAGATAAACATACTGAAATACATAAACTACTTGAAGATTTACACAAAATATATGACAAGGCTTACATTAACATTAAAAAAGCACAGGATAAAAGATATAAACATTACGGTCAAAAAGCTAAATTAAGAACCATTTGTCTCAAAGATATTGTGTACTTAAAATCTGTTGATAAATTCAAACCTAAATACACTGGACCATACATTGTAACTTTCAAACATTCACCTGTGTCATTCTCGATCAAGAGGTTATATGCTGCTGATAATACAGCATTTCGTGTACACATTGATAGGTTACTTCTTGCACCACCTCGATATGAACATTTATTCGATGCTACAAGTCACTTAAACAATCACAACTTCCCTAATGTTTATCAACCACATACATATAATTTAAGAAACATAAAATAATATACTTTTGTTTACATTTTTTTCTTATGACATGTATTGTGAAGCTAAGTGTACAACCAGAGGCCTAGGTTGTATGTATGTTGCTTGCAGCAGATCTTTGACAACATTATGGCTGGCCTATGACTGTTTTCTTCGAAGATCTCTTGTGAACAATATTGTGAATCACTTTACACTCTTTTCATTTTACTGTACACTTTTATGTTATTTACATACACTTAACTATTTACAGTTTAACATTTATTTTACATTTCATTCTTTTACGATTACATTTCAGGTAACAGTGATAACTAACACATTTAATAATTGCAAGTGTTTAAAAATTTTTTTTTTTTTCACATGTAATTTGATAACATTTTCTTGTCAACCAATTAGTTACCTTCTAATTATACGACTTGTGCATTTTTGACCTGATTATGACTTTTCATTTTTTTATGTCTCTCTTCACTCTAGGATTGTCTACCCCTTTTTGATTTGATATATATGTGACATATATCTATTTTTTTTATTTTTAATTCTCCCTTTCGAATGTTTTATTCCCGTTCAAAATTATTGCCCTTAGGGTCCAAAACTTCATTGTGTTGAGAGACAACCCCTTGGAATTGGTGTTCCAATTCACAAAAAATCAATTTTTGCTTGTAAACCGACGTGTGCTCCTTTAGAGGACCGTTAGCGTCTTCGGAGGAGCAGGGACTCATATAAGCGGGCGCTGTATGAGTCTCAAAACTCCCTCCAGATCTAAGGCTGAAGCCCTAAGCCGACGCCATAATACTTGTGGTCTACACAAGATTCAGGGTGACACCTTTTTCATGGGCGTGCTTCAGGCACCTCTTTAAATTTGTCATCCTATGCTGCATGCATAAACATTACATTTTTTTTTAAATCATGTCCAATTTCTTTTACATATTACAATATACACAATCCATATTACAATATATACAATATCATATTACAATTGCTTATTAGTTTACAATTACACATTTAACTTATTATTATTTACTATATATTTCTAGTGTTGCATTTGTGTTTATATATTATATTTTTATTGTTACTACTTGTGTTTTTCATAAAATGATCCGAATCAGGATCAATATTTTGATGATGTGCAGCCAATGGTTTAGTTAAATGCTGCTTAATTACTTGCTGTCAGAGTCGACTCGGATAACAAAAAAAAAATACCATGGTATACATAATTTTTGAAGAAAATTTTAATTCACATGGAGATGAATAAACTTAATTTAGAAAATATTCATTCATAAAATCTCTTAGGACTGTTGGAACTATTGATGAAAGAGATTTTTTTGTGTTCATGGCAGCAACTTGTTTTTAAAAAAATTTTATGTTTTGAAAATATATTTATATGTGTAACTATTTTTCTTGCTGTTTTGCCCATGCACACGGGTCAACAAAAAGTTTTTTTTTTTTTTTTTTTGCGGTGTCCCAGGTGATATATATAACGACTATCTCGTTATATATGTTTGCATTCCATTTCCCCCCCCCACACCAGTTTCAATTAAATTCGGTTTAATAACTTATTTATTTTAGTGCACTATAGTCAAACAGTGCAGCCCCTAATTTAAATTCAACATTTAAAAACTAAAGCGTGCTTTTAAAAAAAACATACAAATCATTCAAAATATTAAAATATATTTTACAAATATACTTCATTGATATTAACACTGTTTACTAGTGTTTTTCTAAAATTTAAGAATGTAGGGGAGACCGGGGCTAGTTGGCTACAGGGGTAAGTAGGCGCAGTTCTCATAAATCGCCTGTTTGTGGATAGATTGCGCAACCAGTCACAGAGTACCTTTCTTCTTGCTTTTTACAATCGTCATTGTAGTTTTGTAGTGTTACCTACGTGCAGTGGACATTTATTACGATTTTTCTGTTTTTTGTACTCATAAGTAATTTTTTGTTGCTTCATTCTTTTTCTACTTTCGAATACTTATCTTAATAATTGCGATTTAACTTGTGCAGTTTTTGTTAGTGTATGATTAACTATACCTACCCCATTTGGGATTGAGTTGGATTATTTATGTTTAGAAGGTTACGTGTTTCTTTTGTGAAGAAATGTATTATGGGGTTAGTAGGCGCATTGAACACGGGGCAAGTTGGCTCGGTACCTGGTGTGTGCTGGTAGCTTGAAAAACAGCAAACACCGAGAAAAGTGGTTACAATGCAAGATTTTGGGCACATGAGGCTTGCCCAAATGGAGAAAGTCGAATTTTTATTTGTGACAACTGTAACTCTGATTATGATATCGAGTAGGATATAAGTTAATTAATGTTAATGTTTTATTCATTATTTTTATGACTGTATAATTTAGAACTTACATTGTACGGCAATAACGCCTTATTTTAAACTTACTGATAATAATGAAATTGATTTCTCTTAACTGTGTGTTTCATTTAAATTTTTATAAAGCGTGTGTCAACTAACCCCATAGGTATAGGCAACTAGCCCCGTCACGGGGCAGGTTGGCGAACAATTTTTCTTTTACTTGTGGCTTCCGCTAAACATAAACTACAAAAGCTACAAACTCAAAACTCCGGGGTATTTATAGCCAAATGCCCGTTCTTTAAAAGTCTAGTTAAGGTTTGTTAAAATACTTAAACAAAAAATTAATAAAAATTAATAACTAAAAACTGCGCCTACTAGCCCCGGTCTCCCCTATATACAAACCAATCTATCAGTTAACCTACTAAAGGATTCAGTAAGTACTCTAAATTTAAAAAGAAATACACCTTTATATCTTACAGTGATATATTTTATTGTGATTTAAATATGACATGATGATTAATTAAAGTTAAGAAAACATTTTGGGTAAGCCAACTATGTATTTAAACTGCGAAAAATTACCACCAGAATGTCGCAAATGTGATTTTTATAAATTGGTTTTCAAAAAATATATATTTTTTATATTGCATTATAGAAACATGTGCATTTATTTTAAGAGGAATTATTCTGCAAATGACTACTATCAATCGAATTTAACAATAAATTTAAGAATAATTAAGATAGAGATATATTTAAGAATAATTAAGAATATATATAAATTTAAGAATAATTAACTATTAAAAAAATTTAGAGGTTTTGTTCAGTTAATAAAATTTTCTTTTTAGGAATTATACTATAATTACATGCGTTGCGTTAATTTATAAAATATATATTTTTAACCTGGGGAAATTTATTTTAATAAATAAAAAAGTTGGTAATTAATAACTTTTAATTAGAATAAAAATTCATTTTATGTCATTTTAAGGATTTAAAGTAGAACATATATTTAATGAGTATGTTGCAATATTAATTTGTTAATTATAAATAGTTTTAATTAAAAAATAAAATAAAAATATTAACTTACAAAATTTTTTTTCTTTTGGAAGATAACTTTAAATGGGAGATATTTCTGAATCTTTCTTATAAATTTAAGAATGTTTATTAAATAAAATAACTGAATTTCAGAGGTTTTTCTCTTAATACAATTTTCTCTTAAGGAATTATAATGTAATAAATTTGTGTTAATTCAAGAAATATATATTTTAAACATAGAAAAACTAAATTTAATAAATAAATAAGTTAGTAATTAATTACTTTTAATTAGAATAAGTGTTCATTTTTTGTCATTTGGTGATATTGGTGTAAAATATATTTTTAGTGATTACGTAGCAATAATGATTCTTTTACTTAACAACATTTTTTTAATCATCAAATAAAATAGAAATATTAATTTATCTTTTTTTTTTTGGGGGGGGGGGGGTAAATAATTTTTTTTAGAAGTGCGAGATTTCCGAATCTTTCTTTTAAATTTTAATGCTAAAAAGTTGGGTAGTTTTTTTTAATTTTTTTTATAGCTTGTAAAATAATTTTATGCACTTTTTTAATAATTTGATTTTTAAATAAAATAAGAAGCATAGCTATTGCTTTTAAAATGAATATACTAGTTAGAAAATAAGTTCAATTAGTTTATGAAGTTTTTTTTTTTTTCTACGATTAAGTTTATAATGAATAATAATTTTAAGGAGCGATTTAAAAATCTCTTTTGATGATTCAAATAATTGTAAGTCCTTTTTAAAATGAATTCAGTAACAACTTTTTTTTAAATAAATAAATATAGGCTGTTTTTGATATTTTTTTTCGTTTATCACTGTTAGAATTTTATATGAAATACATGGAATATACATATTTTATCAAAACTCAAACTCAAACCAATTTAAGAAAAAAAAAATGCTGGCTAAGACTAAACAATCCGAGTTCGGACCGATGTTGGCAAATCTAATCGGGTCACTATCAGAAATCACATATAGGTCCTGCGTCACTTGCCGGTGTAAGTCGCTTGCCGATATATAACCATATGAGGACCGATTACGGTAACCTGTAGTCGAAAAAGCAGATTATTAAGTTTAAGTTGCCGCCATGCTACCGACACTTCAACGAAACTACTGTGCCCATGCCGACACTTAACCGTCCGATCGTGTGTCGAAAGGTGTGTGTTTGCTGGGAAGGTTCTATATCCAACGCATGGATAACTGATGCATTGCACAATTCTGTTTCACCACGACCCAGAACAAGTAGACGGCCAAGGTGCAATGTTCGAGTGACACCGGAGGAGGTGTTGACATATGTCCTTTTAATTTCTCAACTGAACACTGTGAAAATAACCGAAGCATGTGGTCAGCATGTCTGGCATTTGTTACATGCGCATGATGCGCATCTATACCATCCGACACTGGTGCAAGCATTGATGCTGAATGACCACGCATGACGATTTAATTATTGTAATTTCATGCTCAACACCTTAGAGGAAAACGCATCGTTACTCTGTTACGAGGGCCCGATTAACCTCTGAAACTATGGAGAGCACAGTGTCATTTCTGGGACCCCCTTTCATTAGAGAAGAATTTTCTAAATTTGACATACACGTAAATTCATCAATGCTATAAATATTATTCCAGAGTGGCTCAATAGAGCTCACATATATTTCATTAAACAACTTTTTTAATGTTCTCCTCTGTATAGACACAAAAACTGGATACTATGAAAAAATATTAAAAAATGATTTTGCATAGTATTAGCATAAAAATGTAAGTTGGATAAAAAGGTTGAATTTAGCATGTATGCACAACATAAAATATCAATAATTTGAAATATTTCTTTCATTCTTGGCAGTAGTTTAAAATATCAATATTTTGAAATACTTCTTTCAATCTTGGCAATAGTTTAAATTATTAATATTATGTTGTGCATACAAGCCAAATGTAATGATACTTAAATTCAATATGTAAAATAAACATAAATCTAACATTACAATTACATCTAAAATTACAATTAATACAATATATAATTTGGGTCCTCCTGTTTTCTCAATTTCGGGCCCCTTCTGAATTTTCTAAGAGAAGCACGTGCTTCTCGTGCCTCTTCAGTAATCAGGGCCTGTCTGTTACACTCTGTGGGCAGATGAGTCGATGTTTATAGGGGGTGGCATTATGGATGTGCTCAGTGTGCATTACTGGTCTCTGGACAACCTCCACATCGCTCGCACAGTACGGCACGCGTGGTTCGGTATATTGGTAATACATATTGTTGTACCCATCTTCTACTATGGAGCCTTAACGAGCGATCGTTACCTGCATCTGCTACAAAACTCGGTAAGTGACTGGTATGAAGAGCTGCCTCTCTGACATGCATGCCAGGTGTGGTTTCAATATCATGGGGCCCTCTCCACATAAAACATCAAACGTCCGGGCGTATCTAGCCACTGAATTCGGTAAACAGATCTTTGGATATGATGGTCTGGTAGAGTGGCCACCGCATTCACCTAACTTGACTCCCATGTATTTCTACCTCCGGTGTTACATCAACGCATAGGTCTATGGGACTGAGACCAATTCTCTGGTTTATCTGAAGTAGCGCATCATTCTTGATTGTCGCACAGTTTGCACACCAACTGTGCTCTAACGTGTCCAGGACTCAATGCTGTCACGCATTCAATTGTGCATTGCCACCAATGGGGAACACTATGAGCAGTATCTCTAGTAGGTTCCTGCGTTTGATGTATTCATATTTTATATTAGACCGTTTTCTGATATTATAATAGATTGATATTTATTTTTCTGTTTAATTTCAATATTTCATTCTTCGCTTTGTGTACGAACCCTAAAAGTCAGCTCAAATTTTTAGATGAAATAACCCTCTTTCGTCATATCCCGATTTGGCGATGCAGTCTAAAGGTGGTTTCGCCGTAAAGAGGAAATTTCATGATTTTGATCCCCAATTACTTTAATTAATCTTTTAACTGATCCCTCAGTGAAAGACAATATCATGTACAAAAATCTCAAACTTTGAAATTTAATAGCTGTGTAAATTTGTGTAGTACAGATGTCAAACTTTTGTGTTAATATCTGTTATGATATGTGTAAACTTTTACTAAATATTACTATAATGACTTGGGACCGTATATAAAGTTAGTTTTCGTATTTTTTTTATAAAACTATAAAATTAAAACTAATATATCGTTAAAACTAAATTATAAAAATGATTACGATTTTTCAAAAACTGATAGGTTCTATTCTAATGAAAAATTCAGAAAATGTATTCAAGAAAATTAGATATTTTTCTTTAAATATTAAACCATTAAACACATAACTGAAATATTTTTTTCTTTTTATTTGTTAAAATTTGTTAAATGAGCTGTTAAAATTTTGATCCTTTTAAAAAAGAAAGCCTAAATGCTTTCATTTCAATTAAAATTATCATAGGTTTTATTTTACTGGTACGTTCAGCTTAGATGATCGTAATTGATGAAAAATTTATGAAAAAAAATATATGATAAGCAAATCATATCATGTAACTGATGTTAGTGTAGCTTGCGAATTGCATAATATTTACAAATAGGTGCATTCATTCCTCTTACAAATTCTGATTTCAAGAACAAATTAACATAATTTACCATATTTTAATCCAATTTTTCCTATATGACATCTACTAAAAGGGTATAGTAAAATGAAATATATTATTTAAATAAAAAGAGTAAAGTGTAACCAATTTAATTACAGTATTTATATTAAGTTCAAAATTCTCCAAAAATCTCGAGCATGTAGATTTATTTTAACACAAATTTTCATTTATTTGTAAATGTCATTTATAGGCAAATATTTCATATACATGTTATCTTTATGATTTTTTCCATTATCCTAAGCTCATTTGTCGACATATTGCAACGATATAAAAATTGACATAATACTGAGATAAGTATAAGAAATAGCTTTCGCATATGTATATATATTTACTTAGTATAATTCTAAATTACATGACACACTAAAGCATCTAAGAGGTTATAGAGAGGAGAAAGCGTGTTATTAACCTGTATAAATTTACCAATTCGTAATTTTATGTTTCAAAATATTAACTGAACAGAGATACTAGAAAATGACAGGAAAAGAGATTACTGTGTTAAAACAAGTTAAAAAAATTTTCTTCATAAGATAATGCATGTTTACGATTAAAAAATGTATTAAAGAAAAGTTTAAATAGAACAAAAACGTAAAACATATATAGCAGAAAGTTATTATGTAATATATACGCAAATAAAAGTTCTAATAAATTTTATTTTAATGTAGTAATCATAACTTTGCAATAATAATGTCCATGACTCATAAAATTTGATAATAGTTATTAAGCAGATAAAACATCTAAAACATTACATAGGTAGTTCGAAATTGTCAGCAAATCAAAACAAAGATATATTTGACAAAATGTGTGAAATTAAACGCTACGTTAAAGAAAGTTATCAAAATAGACTTAAATGACTGATATTTTAACATAAATATATTTATCTTACTTAAATCATAATTATTCAGGTATTTTGAAAATAATTTTGTTTATTTTTATTTCTTCTTATTTTTAATAAAAAAACTTCCTTTCAATAATGAATGTGTTAATATGTACTATAAATAATATTGCAATCTTTATACCTCATAAAGTAAAAATAAAATAAATTAAGATAAAATACGGCTTATAGAGGTTTTATTTGAAAACCTGTGTTAGTGATACAAGTACACATTGATCACACACATAGTATAACGAAACAAAATTTCATATATGAGAAATTTCTCTTATTAAGTGTGATTTTACTGTCCATTTTGTTCTGATTTATTCACGACTAACTATATTATTGAACTATACTAAGTAGCAACATTTGAAAGATTTCTTATAAATATCTAAAATATCCATTTTAAAATGTCTCATGCAATATACTGCGTAGTTCATATTATTAAGTGCGTAATAGAAAGAATAGATTTTCTTGAGAGATATCTATAGAACTTTTGAGGACTTTAATTATTTAAAGAATGTAAATGTATATTTAAATTAGTTCAAAGTGATTTTCATTTGTAAATAATTATAAATGTATTTTTTATAAGCATCAAAATTAATATTTTCTGTGATACAATATTTTTTTATAGGATAATATTCGGTATAAAAAAACACTAAAAAAAAAATTATAATATGTTTATATCATACTTCCTTTTCAAAAGCGGAAATTGAATATTTCAAGATTCTAGCAAAACGAGTTTTGGCCAATGTAATAATTTAAAATCTACATCTACATACTCATGCAAATTTCGAAACTTTAATTAAGGTTAATTAGATTCTTTATTCTAAATTTCAAAATGTCTTGGAGATTATTTAAGAGTAAAAGAAGAACTTTACAAATGAAAAAGATACTTTTCGACAGGAAAATTTTTATATTTAATTTTTAATGTCAGTCTTTGTAACTCTGCTTAAAGTCGTAATTAGGTTAGAATCGAGAAAAGAGTTAGTTTTAACAAATAAGGTGAGTACTAAAAATTTAAATGCCAGGTTAATTCCAGTTTTAAATGCATGTTAAAAGAATACTTGTGACTTATTTAAAAAACTAATAATTAAGAAGTTATTTTTTTTAAAGGCGATTAAATTTAATTGGATGTTTTCTATTTTTCAAATAAACATTCGTTAACCTATGCTTCAATGAAAATTATCACAGAAACAATAATTAAAAAAACTTAATTACGTAATTAAAATCTGTCAAGATATTTTACGATATTTTTTTATTATTATTTGTTCATTTATTTATGCATTTATTTGAAAAATAAAAGTAAATATTTTTAACTTAGAAAAAAAGTACACTTTTATGTTATAATTAGAATTTTAATTAATTTAAACTCGAAGAATGCATGCTTTCCAGAAAAGAATAATAATTAGAAACAGAGATATTCATTTGTATTTACGTATGTATATATTAGAAACTTGGAGGAATTTTCAATACTTTTTTCAGACATTATATGAGAACTGTATTTGTTTTTTTGTAATTCAACTTAATTGTTATTATCAGATTGTTGAAAAAGATTTAATGGTAGGATAATATATTCTTTTTCTTTTGAATATATTGAAACAAGAAAGAGAAATTTTTGTGTTAACTAATGATGAACTCTAGGAACTTGCGAAATGGTAGACAAAATTCCGAAGCTGCTGTGTCATTGGTTTATGGGTAGAAGAGTTCAATTTTCATTTATTGTTCATTGTGGGAGCGTAGGTGTGATGGAGCGATGCAACATAATTTTTCTCCCGATTTGGATCGAATGGAATAGGGGGATAATTTAGATATGCAGCAGTCTTCTGACTAACGGTCCTTCGGCAAGGGCAGTTAGCCAGAAGGGCCTCAGCACCATTGATTGTTGTTCTGTATCATTCAAATCGATCCAATGGAAGCGCAGTTTTCCGAGAGAGCAACCCAAGAATATACTAAACACGCTAAATGTTAAGAGTTCCAGTACAATTTTGGACTACAATAAGTAAATTACAACATTATTTGCTGTTGCCGCAAAATAAAATATGCCAATAACGCGTTCTGTAAAAATGTTCTTGTCCTCTCAAGTACAAACCACGGCTTATACTGCTTGACTTCTGTGATTTGAAAAGTTTAGTTTTTTCTATAAAATAAACTTTTCGACTGTTCCAATTTTAAAAAGTTGTTGGAAATATTAATATGATTCTATGTAAATGCGTGTTGAAAGGTTTTTGTGAATCATATTAAGTCATGTAATTCGTTCATTCCGGGTAATATAACATGAGATAATACAATGAAACAAATACAACAAAATGACTACCATAAAAAAGTCGCGGCGGTACTTGCTAGATACGCGTTCTGAAGGGCGGGAGCAGAGGATATCCGAAAGTAGAAAATAGTCTATTTTTCGCTCCGTCTTTCTAAATGGATATATGCAGAAGCGTTCGAAATACAGAAAAACGAAAGACCAGACCACATTTATGTCCCACAAGTGTTCTAACGGAGCAATCCATTTGAAAAAAATGTTAATAAAAAAATATACAGTCGACTCTCTGTTTAACGACGCTCTACTTAACGACGATCTCCATTTAAGGACGATATTTTGTGGTCCCGGCTCCTTTAAGTAAAAAAATCTCTATTTAAAGACGAAATTGTTTCTATTTAACGACGATTTTCACTTAGATTTTTTTCTCCCGATCCCTTTAAACATGTTAAACAAGGGAACTTCCTCTTATAGTAAAATAAGTTTTCTTGCAATGCAGATGAGTACGGATAAAGGAGAAGGGAGTAATGAACTTTACCCATGTGACGAAGACGTTTTAACAACCGACTTCAGAAGTTTATGAAGACATCGCAAATAAAAATGCAACTTCAGATGCAGAAGATGGTGATGAAGCTGATGATACAGAAAGCGAGACACCACCTCCTTCTTACTCAGATGCGAATTCTGCCATGGATATTCTTCGCCTATACATTGTTTCATCAAATATTGTAGATGACTCATTCAGCCTTCTTGAAAAGCTTGAAGCAAGGGTACTTAAAACTAGACCACCATTGAAACAATATACACTTTTTGATTTTTTAACAAATTAATTTGTTGAATTAAATGTACTATAAATATTTGTATTGTACTTTAAACAACATTGTATGCTGTAATGTTGTTCTTGTATGCAGTATAATTAATGCAGTTTGTATTTGTGCAATAAATATATGTAGTATATCTGTATCAATAAAAACAAAAGAAAAAAAGAAAACATAAAGTAAATTTAAATAAATGAATAAAACACTTCTAAACACGCCAATATATTGAGAAATGTATTGTGTAGTCCTAAGCCTGTAAAGTGTGAAGGAAAATGTTTTAAAAAAACTATTTTTCCACAAATTCTGTTTAAGGACGATCTCTATTTAAGGACGATTTTTCGAGGTTTCTTGAAAGGCGTTAAACAGAGAGCCAACTGTATATATTTAAAATGTCGAATTTTTATTAATTTTCGTTCTTCAAGCCCGCTTTCGTTTAACCTACTGAAGAGCTGATAAATCAGATTACGACAAATTAAAGTTAGTATCTTTACCTTCAAGATTAGGTAATCTGTTCGAACAAAATTTCAATGTTAACCTTAAATGATGAAAAAATTCCCGAAATAAGTTTTCAGGTTTTT
This sequence comes from Maratus speciosus, assembly GCA_963932465.1. Classification (NCBI taxonomy): domain Eukaryota; kingdom Metazoa; phylum Arthropoda; class Arachnida; order Araneae; family Salticidae; genus Maratus; species Maratus speciosus. The sequence continues at coordinate 361,498,720 of OZ010791.1, read as the reverse complement.
TTGTGATTTCTACAATCTTTAAAAATCTGTATTTGCGATTTTGATTTTGGCACATAATACATGACTTTATCTACGTTCATTTTACTTTCCGACTAGCGCAATACTTTTAGAAATGTGTGAATATTAATCTGCAAACAAATTTCTTTGCGAAACATACTTTAACGAATAAAGTTTTTTCGGCGACGTTTAATATTATCCATCGGCATCGTTATTCAAAATATAGAAAACACGCAAATTAGTAACCAGATTTACGCATTTTTTTTTTTTTTTTTTTGAAAGCCGCAATTTGTTTTAAGAGATATTAATATTAACTCTTTCCAAACCGTTCGTTTCCGAGACTAAATTTTGCTTTTTTCAGTGTTTAAAAATATGTATCGTCTTAAGAAAATCAAAATACCCCCCCCCCCTCCAGAAAAAAGAAACATATTAGTCCACATTTATGTTCATTTTCCTTTTGAATGCATTTTTCCGCAATGCGTTTCTAAAATATGAGTATTAACATTTTGAATAATAATATCCATTTGTAAAACTCATACTTGTGAATTTTGGATTTCTTTCTGCGATTTCTAAAAGTTAGAATCGGCTTCAGAAATATTCTTTATGTTCATTTACCTTTCGAAAGCAGCATTCTGTTTCAAAAGGCGTTAATATTAACACATAAATATGTTTTTCGAAACTGAATGTCGCAGTTTTCGCATTTTTCAAAATTTTTAACGTTCTGTCAGCCAATTTTTAAATCAAAATACGAAAAACAAATCACACATGCTTAGCGAACGTACAATCAGCTTTAAAAGGACATGTTCAGTTAAAAAAATATATATTAACATTAAAACTTTCAACAATTTGTTTATGGAAGCCACATCAGGATTTCATTAGCTTGCTTACTTAAATCATGGATACGCAGGTGCTTTTTGCTGTCGATCTAAGTACGCATCTGTTTTTTAAGCCTTTTATCTTTATAAGTCAATATTTTAGCACGGAAAATATGCATATGGAATATAAGCACTATATTTTATCAAATCAAAGAGTTAGGGCAATAACAAGTACATTTAAATGTATTTGATATGTTTCTACTATATAAAGACTTAAGTCATTTTTTCTTAAACATTTGTATAAAAATATAAATTATTCATGACTTATTTCAGGTATATTTAAGGCTATTATAACGGGCTGGGGAAACGCCAGGTGGGTCAGCTAATTAAATTTAAAAACGAATCAGTTTTCGAATATGATCTATTCAAATGTACACGTTATATTACAGATAAAGTTCATTTAAAATGTCATTTGTTGGCTTTTTGAAATAAGAAACGATCTAAAATACATATCCACCAAACATACGCCATGTTTTACAACAATAAAACATACATTAAATAATTTAATAAGTTGCTGTGGTACAGTAAGATATTAAAAAATCTTAAAGAACCATAAAAACTTGAATAAATGCGCAGGGACTTTCGAAAGAACTAGTCTTTCTTCATCAGGCGCAGAGAACACGTCATACTACTTTGAAAATAGCAGCAAGACTGATAGCGAACAGGTATGGAAAGAGACAAGTTTAAGGAACAGCCAATAGAGAAGCATGAGTAGGAAACAGCCAATAAGAATAGCCAATTTTTATTACATTTAATTATGTATTATTTTATATATTTGTATTTTGACTTAGCTTTTATTAAACCGCTTCATTAACCTCCTGCTGGTCTGTGTTCGTCTCTTTGGGTAATACTCTTCTTTGATGCCTTCTGCTTTCCTAGTGGCTGTTTCTTCAACTTTTTCCCTTCCTTACCTATTCTCTGTGAGTCTTGCTTCTGTTTTTAAAGTCATAATGGTGTTCTCGGCGCCTGATGAAGAAAGACTAGTTCATTGGAAAATACTTATGGTGTTTTTAAGACGTTCTTTTTATCTTTTTGTATTTATAAAATGTACCTAATCATAAATTTATTGAAGAAAATCGGTCTTTCTTATGCGGTACTTAGTTGATTACAATGATATTGGCAACTCAGGTCTCTTAATTATAATGCTATCATAAAATTGTTTTATTCAATTTATTCTTCAATTAGTTTAATTTCATGCATTTTTCAGGTTGCAATTTTATTCTTAAAACATTTACCTTTAAATTCAGATACTTAATGTAAGTGTGTAAAAATCAGGGCAATTTACTATTTAATTTATTCGGATAATTCAAAAGAATGTGCGAATGTATCCATAATGAAAGTTTTCATAATGTTTCCAAAACAATATATCTGTTGGAATCGTATTCCTTTTTAAGTAACTGAAAAAAAATCTATCATTTACTACGCTAAAAATGACCAAAAAGTTACATAAAAAGAATTTAAAATAAGTATTTAATGTACTAAATTAATCAAAAAGAAGTACTTTTGATACATTTCCTACTTTGTAATACAACCTTTTAATACATGAGTAAGATTTAGAGGAAAGATCTTGGAATTCATCCAGGAACAGCATATGATGACATGTTTAAAAGGAGTCATTGAATTTTATAAAAGTTAATTTAACTTCAAGTCATATGTTTCTGTAGAATTACATGAAAAGGGAATACGATCGTTATTACACTATTTTGTTAAATTTGTCTTTTATATCGAAACTTTTAAAAAATGAATGTGCTAGTCACTTTGTTTTGTTCATTTTAAAAGGGTTTCTTTTGAAATTGTGTTTCAAAGTAAAGAAGATACATGATTTACAAATTATTTTGAAATGTCAATAGCAGTTGAATTAGGATTTAGAAGTATTCACTAGTTTAAAACGATTGATACATTTTCGATAAATTATGCAATACAAGAGAAAATATTTAAGATTAACTCTCAGTCGAGTGTTACATTACGCGTACACTTAAAACAGTTTTTTCCCCTGAAATAAATGTGAAAATTAAATCTTTCATATTATAATAAATCTTTTCAAAATATTCACATAAAATTTTTAAATCTTTATGAAAGGAACTTATTAATTTCTTATTTAAATCCGTTAAGTAAAATAAAATGTTTTAGCTTAAAAAAAATACTGTTAGGGTAATGTTTTAACCGTTGGTTGGAAGAAATATTACATAAATAACGTATGATGGAAATAATTCAAAAGTAAAAACAGGCATGCTAAACACACCTTTAGTAAGTAACTACAGGAATTTACATTGCTTAAATTTTCTTATATATATACAAAGGAGAAAAAGTACAATGAAGGACATAAGAAAAGTTACCAAATGTTGAAAACACATGGGAAATAATTTGCAAAAATTTTAAAGCCATATTTATAATTTTGAAAAATGGACAAGTTAGAATATTTCTCGCATGGACAGGGTTCCGTACAATAAATATATGAATTATTAATTGTATTATGAAAAAAAAATCGTTGCTAAAAGAATAATAAGACTTTGTAAAAACTATACAAACGAAGCGTTTGGTATAGATGTATATACTAGAACAGTAGGAATGAGTATACCATAAACGTTCAAAGAAATACGAAGACTAAATAAAATCAATTATTGCTATTCTGTATAACACTTTTTTTTTAATCTTATCCTAATCCGTTTATAATGCACTTATTTCTGTACTGACAATAAAAGTAGTGCGCATTTAAACTTTATTTGACGTTTCATAAAATCAAATTCAGCGTAGTAATAATCATTTATTTTTACAGTATAGCTAAAATAATACCCCAAAGTTTAAAATTGGGATTGTGTTAAGCGCGCTTCAAAAGGATGTCGCAAAGTTGCAACGTCGCCTTAGTCCGTGCTGTGTTTTTCCCGGTACGTTTCTAATTAACTTTTAAAGACACGGGAGGCGTATAGAGAGATTCACTCAATGCAAACAAGTGACGCGTCTAATAGTATTTATGTAATTGATTCTAATTAAATTAGTCTGTTTTTAACAATTTGACGTTTATTACTTTTATACTGCTACTGGGCATTACATTACACAAATATATCATAAAGTTGTTATCCAGCCTTTAAAAATCGATAGTAAATAGAGTAGGCGGCCTTGTCATTATGTATGTCCAAACCGTCCGTGTCTTTAAGGGTTAATATCTCGGCTAATTACCGACGATTTTTTTCGAAAATCAATATCAAAAGTGCTTTTATACTTCTGTTATGATAGGTATCTCCAGCGCTTTTGCTGAACGCCCGTAAATTGAAATTTGTGTGTAACGGCAAAATGCGCTTTTCTTAAAAACTATGCAATCTAGGGTAACAGCTATAATTTTCCTGCAAGGTTTAAAGTAACGTCTACTACCTCTAATTTTTACATAATTTTAGTTTCAGTAGATTTGGAAATAGATGGGGGGGGGGACATATTTTTGCACGACATTTTCGACAATATCTCCTAAAATGTAATACTTACAATTAAAAGAAATGTATTTTTGAGTTCAGCATTACGAAACCTTTCACAGGATACAACATATGATATACATATATATAAAAGTATTTTTTCAAGTAACTTAATTAACCCTTGTACATTTTTCTTAAATATATGTGTGAATGTTTAATAATCTGGAAATATGTGGGTCAATAGTCATTATTACATACCCCAATTTCAATATTCCACTCTCCATAGTTTACTAGTAAAATGGCTGTAACAGACAGATAGACACAGGAGTGATCTTATAATTGTTCCGTTTTTACTTTTTAAGTACAGAACCCTGATATTGGGAAAATTTATTTTAGCAAGAAAACGCATAACAGGTTGAAATTTCTCTTTCAGCAATTTATACTAATAGATGGAAACATACTTACATACTTTTGTTCAGCCCTGTGGTTTACCTAGAACCTTTATTAGACACCACTATTACACACATTCTACGTTGCTAGGTTTGGATCGGAGTAACCACTTTGAAAATTTTCCTTTACATGTGGCTCTTTAAGCTTACGAAATATTTTAGTAAAATTATCATATCTCTAAAAAATATCCTATGCAGTTCCAAATTGAGACAACATTTTAAATTGATTTTTTAAGGATTGTTTAGTAAATAAAATAACCAGTTTAATCATAAAAATAACACTTTTAAGAAGTGGAAAAATGGTTGTTTCTAAATTTATATGAGTAAATGAGGTTCGTAAATGAGGCATTTTCACATAATTTTGACTTTTAAGTCCCTGTATAATATTTGTTTTATTTTATTACATTTTCTTGCGGTTTTTGTATTTCTTATACTGGAAAACATCCCAATTCATGACTGTATAACATTATTAACGAGATAAATAAGTTTTAGAAGACGTTGGGGGTCCAAATATACCACGAAATTCCTTACCGTCCCATGTCTCTGATGCTGATTTTTAAGTTTTAAGTTTGCTGCTGAAAATTGTTTCTATAAATGTAATTCGATGTTATTTTGTTCGAAATTGATTGGGACTATTGTTTTATATAAATATGTAGCAAAAAATCAACCTAGCCACATTTTTACGGTTGTTATAATTTTTTTAACTTTGTCCCTGGATTTTAGATTCCTTTTCGTCCCTCTTCTAAACTTACACACAAAATCACTTCAGATGCAGCCACATAATTTTTTCAACTTTTTCTCATAAAGAAGTATGCTAGAGAAAGAATGACCAAATTTATTTGACAGGAAATTTACTGCAGAATTTAAAGCAGCATCTAAATATCAATTTCAAGCAGATTGGCTTTATTGGTATTCTTAACGTTGCCAAGGATTATTCCTGCACTATTCGAGGGAAATTACTATTATTTTTTGATTTAATTCAATGTTCATTACTGCTGCTAAAAAACAATGAACATTGTAGATACCACTTAGTCTTAACATTATTTGCCTAAAAATTGGTGGTAATTTTCCTCAACTTCCTTTTTTTTCCCCTCACCATCTCATTTCCCCCTTAACATCCCTTTTTTTCTCCTTACCGCTCCTTCTTTAACACCCCTTTAAGACAATGTTATACCAAAATTTTGTACTTAAAATACTACATTGTTATTATTTCTTATTTAAATGTTCTCAAGGTACTATGCAAAATCGGTAAGTAAAAATTTGTTTATTATAAGTAAAAATTTAGAAGAAAAAAATTAGATAGGTAAAACAGTAAGGAAAATTTAACTCGTAAGTTTAACTTAAACCTCAGTTAAATAAAAGAACTCGTCACTGCTGACTATTTTTTCTTTATTTGGATGCATTAAGACATTCGTCTATAAGTTTAAAATGTAATTTTATTAAGTGTAATTTAACTACATTTTTATTTCTGAAAGTTAAAATTTTGTGAAAAAGCCTCATATGGGCTGATTTTGGTAACTATGTTTTGTCACAACAGAATGCGTCTTCTTCGACACTTTATTATAATTTAGATTAACTCTATTGTTATTTTCATTTACATTAAAATCAATCGTTCGCAAATTTCTTAAAGAATATATTTAATGAAGAAGTTATAAAAACACAGTTCTTTTTATGGGGTTCATTTTCAAAATCGGTTTCAGAGATAGGAACACAAACTCAGGCAGCATTTTGGCTTTAAAGAGTTCTGAAAGGTGCAACGGATAGAATACGTCCCCAATAGTAAGAGATATCAGCTAAATTTTGGCCTAATACCAGAATTGTCGGTAAATGATCAATAGTCGAATGGAGAGCTTCACATAATATCGTCTGAACAAAATTTAGTGATTTATCTAGATAATGTCGTGATAATTCTTCGACAGGAAATTGTATTATTAAGGCAAGTCAATTAATCCGAAAATTAATCTTATCTTATACTATAATGCGAGCAAAAATTGTGTGTGTGTGTGTGTAAATTTTATCTTGAGAACGGCTCTAACGATTGTAATTAAATTTTGCACCCTACCGTTTTTGGGCACGTAAAGACCAATGGGATGGGTCTCGTGTTCGAGAAAATTTGATTAGGGGGTGATTTTGGGTCATAATGGGTCAGGGTCTAGCTAATACTATCTAAAGAACGGCTCAATCGATTTTAACCAAATTTTGTATCCAACCATTTTCGGGCACGAGAAGACTATTGGGCTAGGTCACGTGTTCGAGAAATCTCGATTTGTGGGTCATTTTTGGGTCAGTGTGGGTCTAGCTATATTTATCTAAAAAACGGCTTTAACGATTTTCACTAAACTCTATATTCTACAGTTTTGGATTACGAGAAGACAATTGGGCTAAGTCACATGTTCGACAAAATTCGATTAGGGGGTCATTTTTGGGTCACCGTGGGTCAAGCTAAGTTTATCTAGATAACGACTCTAACGATTTTGACGAAATTTTGCACCCTACTGTTTTCGGGCAAAAAGACGATTGGCATGGGTCATGTGTTCGAGAAAATTCTATTAGTGGGTCATTTTGGGTCATAATGTGTCAGGGTCAAGCTAATTATATCTAGAGAACGGCTCAATCGATTTTGACTGAATTTTTTATCTAACGATTTCCGGGCACGAAAAGACCATTGGGATGGGTCTCATGTTCGAGAAAATTCGATTAGTGGGTCATTTTGGGTCATAATGGGTCGGAGTCAAGCTAATTATATCTAGAGAACGGCTCAATCGATTCTGACTAAATTTTGTATCTAACCATTTTCAGGCACGAAAAAAACCATTGGGATGGCTCTCGTGTTCGAGAAAATTCGATTAGTGGGTGATTTTGGGTCATAATGGGTCACGGTCAAGCTAATTATATCTAAAGAACGGCACAATCGATTTTGAATAAATTTTGTATATAACCATTTTCGGGCACGAAAGGATCGTTGGGATGGGTCACGTGTTCGAGAAAATTCGGTTAGTGGGCCATTTTTTGGGTCACTGTGGGTCTAGCTATTTTTATCTAAAAAACGGCTCTAACAATTTTTACTAAACTCTATATTCTAAAGTTTTGGATTACGAGAAGACCATTAGGCTAAGTCACATGTTCAAGAAAATTCGATTATTGGGTCATTTTTGGGTCACCGTGGGTCAATCTAATCTATCTAGATAACGGCTCTAACGATTTTGACGAAATTTTGCACCCTGCTGTTTTCGGGCACGAAAAGACCATTGGGATGGGTCTGGTGTTCAAGAAAATGCGATTAGTGGGTCATTTTGGGTCATAATGAGTCAGGGTTAAGCTAATTATATGTAAAGAACGGCTCAATCGATTCTGACTAAATTTTGTATCTAACCATTTTCGGGCACGAAAGGACCATTGGGGTGGGTCACGTGTTCGAGAAAATTCGATTAGTGGGTCATTTTTGGGTCACTGTGGGTCTAGTTATTTTTACCTAAAAAACGGCTCTAACGATTTTTACTAAACTCTATATTCTAAAGTTTTGGATTACGAGAAGACCATTAGGCTAAGTCACATGTTCAAGAAAATTCGATTAGTGGGTCACCGTGGGTCAATCTATCTAGATAACGGCTCTAACGATTTTGGCGAAATTTTGCTCCCTACTGTTTTCGGGCACGAAAAGACCATTGGGATGGGTCTCGTGTTCAGGAAAATTTGATTAGTGGGTCATTTTGGGTCATAATGAGTCAGGGTCAAGCTAATTATATCGAAAGAACGGCTCAATCGATTTTGACTAAATTTTGTATCTAACCATTTTCGGGCGCGCAAAGACCATTGGGATGGGGCACGTGTTCAAGAAAATTCGATTAGTGGGTCATTTTTGGGTCACTGCGGGTCAATTATTTTTGTCTAAAAACGGCTCTAACAATTTCACTAAACTCTATATTCTACAGTTTTGGATTACGAGAAGACCATTGGGTTAAGTCACATGTTCGAGAAAATTCGATTAGTGGGTAATTTTTGGGTCACCGTGGGTTAATCTAAGTTATCTCGATAACGGCTCTAACGATTTTGACGAAATTTTGCACCCTACTGTTTTCGAGCACGAAAAGACCATTGGAATGGGTCTCGTGTTCGAGAGAATTAGATTAGTGCGTCATTTGGGTCATAATGGGTCAGGGTCAAGCTAATTATATCTAGAGAACGGCTCAATCGATATTGACTAAATTTTGTATCTAACAATTTTCGGGCACGAAAAGACCATTGGGATGGATAAAGTGTTCAAGAAAATTCGATTAGTGAGTTATTTTTGGGTCACCGTGGGTCCAGCTAAGTTTATCTAGATAACGGCTCTACTATTTTGACGAAATTCTGTAAGCTATTGTTTTCGGGCACAAAAAGACCATTTTGATGGGTCACTTGTTTGAGAAAATTCGATTAGTGGGTCATTTTTGGGTCACTGTGGGTCAATTATTTTTGCCTAAAAACGGCTCTAACTATTTTCACTAAACTCTATATTCTACAGTTTTGGATTACGAGAAGACCATTGGGTTAAGTCACATGTTCGAGAAAATTCGATTAGTGGGTGATTTTTGGGTCACCGTGGGTCAATCTAAGTTATCTCGATAACGGCTCTAACGATTTTGACGAAATTTTGCACCCTACTGTTTTCGAGCACGAAAAGACCATTGGAATGGGTCTCGTGTTCGAGAGAATTAGATTAGTGCGTCATTTGGGTCATAATGGGTCAGGGTCAAGCTAATTATATCTAGAGAACGGCTCAATCGATATTGACTAAATTTTGTATCTAACAATTTTCGGGCACGAAAAGGCCATTGGGATGGATAACGTGTTCAAGAAAATTCGATTAGTGAGTTATTTTTGGGTCACCGTGGGTCCAGCTAAGTTTATCTAGATAACGGCTCTACTATTTTGACGAAATTCTGTAAGCTATTGTTTTCGGGCACAAAAAGACCATTGGGATGGGTCACGTGTTTGAGAAAATTCGATTAGTGGATCATTATGAGTCAGGGTCAAGCTAATTTCATCTAAAAATGGCTCAAGACATTTTCACAATTTTTTTTAATATACTGCCGTTTCTGGTCATGAGATGACATTTGGGCTAAGTCACATGTTCGAGAAAATTCAATTAGTGGGTCATTTTGGGTCACAATGGGCCAGAGTCAAGCTAATTGAATCTAAAAACACGCTCAAAACATTTTGACCAAATTTTATATTATACCATTACTGGGCATGAGAAGAGAATTGGGGTAAGTCACATGTTTGAGAAAATTCGATTAGTGGGTCATTTTGGGTCACAATGGGTTAGGCTCCAGATAATTTTATCTAAAAACGGCTTAAACGATTTTGGCTAAATTTTGTATTCTATCCTTTTCGGGCTCGAGAAGACCATTGGGCTAGGTCGCATGTTCAAGGAAATTCGATTAGTGGGTCATTGTGGCTCACAATGGGTCAGGGTCAAGCTAATTGTATTTAAAAAGCACTTCAAAACATTTTGAAAACATTTTGTATAATACCGTTTCCGAGCATGAAAAGACCATTGAGCAGGGTCGCATGTACAAGAAAATTCAATGAATGGGTCATTTTGGGTTCTAATGGATCAGGATCAAACTAACTTTATCTAAAAAACCGCTCAAAAGATTTTGACAAAACTGTGTACTACACCGTTTCTGGACAATATAAAATCAGGGGGCTGGGTCGCATGCTCAAGAAAATTCTATTAGTGGGTCATTTCGGTGATAATGGGTCGGGGTCAAGCTAATGGCATCCATCTTAAAAATGTTCAAACAATTTTGACAATTTTTTTTGTTATACCGTTTCACAGAACAAAAATACCATTGAAATAGCTCACACTTTCGATAAATGTCGGTTAGTGGTTTTTTGAATCAACGTCGGTCAAGCTTATTTTATCTAGAATATGACTAACGATTTTCACTAAATTTTGTATTCCATCGTTTTCGGGCTCGAGAAGAGCATTGTATTAGGTCGCATGTTCGAAAAAATTCGATTAGTGCGTCATTTTGGGTCAATATGTCTCAGGGTCAAGCTAATTGTATCTATAAATCTCTTAAAAATTTACAGATAGCAGGGCAAATAGTGTAAAAGTAAACTGACACTTTAAAAGCGTTTGTTTGTTCTTTCTCTCTTTTTTCAATAATTGAACGTGTAAACATTCATATTTAAAATTATATTTAATAAAAAGGTTAGAAATATTTGCTGTTTTGTTGATTTAGATAAATAAATTGAAATTTATGGGATCTGAAACTTAGATACTCAGGATAATATCTGAAATTTAGAGTATTACAACAACAAACTATTTGACTAAATGTATTTTCGTAGTTATGAATTAGAAATTTTTGATTTAAAAATTAATTTATTTAGAAAAAAACAGGTAATGTTATTGTATAAATTATAACGAAATTGATCATCTTTTTACCCCCCAAAAAGTACTAACTTTAATTTTATACCTTTTAAAAGTAAAATAAAAATGTATGAATATTTTTTTTTAATTAAAATTATTGATACATAAATTGAAAAAAAAAAAAAAGATATGAAATTTAGATTATATCAGAAGTTTAGACTATTATAACAACAAATTATTTCTTCTAAGGGTATTTTCTTAATTATGAATTCAAAATTTCTGATTTTAAAATTAATTTATTTAGAAATAATTCAGATAATGTTATTGTATAAATTATAAAGAAGTTGATCTATTTTCCCAAAGATAGTAATAAATTTAATTTTATTCATTTTAAAAGTTAAAAAAAGATGAGTGAACAATTTTTTTAATTAAATTAATTATTAGATGAATAAATTGGAAATTCTAATATTTAAATTTAGACTATTACATAGGGATGAGGCGCTCCAACTCAAACGACCGATTGCTACCACTAAATTTTAATAGTATTCTTTGCTTTATTAAATCTCAGAAATTTTGTCATTAAATAATGCGAGAAATACTATTAATATTTAGTGGTAGACATCTATCATTTGGGTCGAACGCTCTCATCACTGATTACAACAACAAACTACTTGTTTTAAATGTAATTTGTTAGTCGTGAATTAGGAATTTCTGATTTAAAGATTTATTTATTTAGAAATAACTTATATAATGTATTGTATAAATTATAAATAAGTTTATTATTTTTTTCCCCCAAATCGTGATAAATTTAATTTTATACCGTTTTAAAACGTAAAAAAAATGACTGAACAATATTTTTATTTAAAATAATTATTGGAAAAATAAATTGAAAATTATAAGATCTGCAATTTAGATTATATCAGGATAATATCTGAAATTTAGACTATTACAACAACATAATATTTGCTCTAAATGTATTTTCTTAGTTATGAATTTGAAATTTCCGATTAAAAAATTAATTTATTTGCAAAAATTCAGATAATGTTATTGTATAAATTATAAAGAAATTGATCCTTTTTTTTTTCTCCAGATAGTGGTAAATTTCATTTTATAGCTTTTAAAAGTTGAAAAAAAAATTGAAATTTTCTTTAAATTAAAATAATTATTTAGATATGGAAAAAAGGAAAAAAGAAATTTTTTTCGATACATAACAAAAATTTAATGAGACGCTTTCAATGATAGAATTTTCACAGCTAGGACGCAATGTTGAATAAGAATATTTTACATTGTAAGATACAAAAATGATCTAATTAAAAGGTATCAAAGTTCATTTTAATTCAAACAGTAAAAATTGTTAGACAGAAATATTTACCTCTGTAAAATACAAAAATGTTTTCATATTGAGGGCGTAATTAATTAAAAGGTAAGATTTTGTTCAATTTAAATTTTAAATATTGTTCATCCTGGGATGAAAATTACAGTTAATTATTCTTTGTAAGATGAAATAATTTTTGTATATCAACAGTGTGTGTTACTTATAAGAAAGAATATAATTTTAAATTAAATGTGATTTTAGTTGCATGTAGGATAGAAAATTAATTGTAATTTTAATTGTAATTTTCATTGTAAAATTATTTAACAGCAATATTTTGACTTAAAGAAAAACAAGATTTATTACATTTCAGTTAGTTACATCCTCGTTATGAAAATATTTTTGCATCTTATAGTGGAAAATATTTCCAATTAATAATATTTTTTTTTTCAATTAAAACGAATTTTTTTTTCGTTTTAAATACTATTTTCTCATCGTACAAATTCTTCTACTCGATATGATTAGCTAATCGACAAAAGATCATATGATATTGCAATGTACTCGGTAAAAGATTGCCAAGTGACCAAATTATCGAAAAATAATACGCAAAGGCTTCAAAACCGATTTCATTATATTCGAGAAGTGATGCTCGAAAGGTGATCTGCCTTGCGGGGAAGAAGTCATATCTGTCGACTACGGAAAATGAGAACGCCAGGACGAAATATAGTCGAGGAAGGACTTTCGGTGGAAGTTCAGCAAAGGATTTCGGCAAAGCATTATTTGCTGTTTGGGGTATAACCAATTTACTACACTATACGCAACTTTCACTATACGTATTAGAAACACCATGTTGCGTTTCTGGCTAACTTGCGTTTCTGGCGAAAAGTATAGAACGTAATCATTCTGTATAAAAGTTTCCGATGTTTTAAGTAATTTCTTTACAAGTTTTAATATACAGTTCCGTAATGAGTTATAGATGGACGTATATATATGACCATATATGTACATAATAAAGTGAAAACATTAATATTGCATTAGTAATTTACAGCAGCAGAAAGAAAGGCCTCCGTTATCCTGATAATCGTATCATTTACTTATGGGTGCGAAAAGCACAGAGTTCGGTTGAAAATGAGGGACCCAGTATAGCAATTATAATTTTCTGTCATTATTAGGACTAAGCACACGTGACACAGTTACACTAATTTCTATAGTATTGAATCAATAGTATCTAATGTTGTTTGCTTTTGCGGTAGGTCTGCAAGACTAGGGAGTGCCCATCTCATGGAATTTAATAGATAAAAACATGGAAATGCATGGGCTTTCATTTTCGTTAGGATTGTCATCTGTATTTGTATCTCATTATGCATATTTTTGTTTTTAAATCAAAGGTTTAAAATCGAAGTTAGAGATTGATACATGGCGTAGAGGTAGATTATTTACAGCAAGCAGGATGGCAAGCATAATAACAATGTCTGCTCAATTCAGATGCCCACCCTTTCTCATTTGCTCCCTGGACTCAGACCATAGTGATTTTTAATGTCTTTGAAGTATCGATCGACTGCATCATGCAACGAATATTTTCGATGCACACAATTTAATGACGATTTTGAATAATATTTAAAATATGTACTACAAATAATTGTATTACATGTATTACTACTTTGTCAAATACTTGTATTAACCCTGATACAAAATTTCTTCCTTGATCACTCGATATTACGCGGGGTATTCCTGTTCGCATGAATATCTCTAACAATGCATCGCACGTAGCTTTAGCCGTAATTGTCCGTAACGGAACTACCTCTGGCCATCTCGAATGTTGGTCTACCAAAGTAAGTACGTATTGATGCCTACGTGCTGAAGGAGGTTCAATAATTCCAATTATGTCAATATTTACAACGTCGAACGGAAGTTCCGGTCTCTCACTTTGGACAATGGGTATCTGATCGATGGCCCTCTCCCTGCTCCGTAGTTGGCAATCCTTACATGATTCACAATATTCTTCAACATCCCGCGACATACCTGTCCAAAAAAATGAATAGCGATTTCTCTCTTTTGTTTTTTTCATGCCGAGATGATTAGCGGAAACCAATTCGTGCGCAATTTTTAAAATTTCCCCCCTCCTCACCTTTGGTACCACTAATTGCATAACTTGATCTCCCGAAACTCTTTCCCTATGATAAAGCAAATTATCTACCATAACAAACCCGTTTTTCTCTTTTTCTGAATCTTTGAAAGCTCCCTGTAACGATTTGCAACTTTTCTGTTGCGCCCTGTAAATGCTCGCCTCTGATTGATGACCCACATTTAAATTTTCGCTATTATTTTCCTTTCAATACAACTGATCATTAACTCTTTTTCTGCAGTTTCATTTTGAATTAATAAACATAAATTTTCATCATTAATACTATGTTGTTCTATTTCACTACCCCCTGCTTTTTCATATTTAATTTCTTCCCCTCTTTCCGACTGCACCTCCTCCGTAGGCAGCGGCACATCACATAATATATTTTCTTCCCCTGCACTCTGAGCTGATCGTAATAACTCATAAATCGTTGGCGTGATAATACATGACCCATATAACTTATCTGTTGCTGCGAAGAAAACATCTATGCTGTTAACTACACTATTTGACTCTCCGGAATCTAAAGCTATGGGTAAAGTTATAAGGTCAGTGGTTATTTTTTCTCCAAAAGCAGATATCAACTGAATTTTTAAATTTTCATTATTATTAAATGAATCCGATATTTGATTTGAATTAACTACTGGAATTTCGGCCGCATTATCAATCAATGCATTCACTTTCCGCCCTTCTAACCAGACATGCTGATATTGCAAAGCTTGCATATTTATTGCCTCATTCCCAGAACATAAAGCTGTCACTTTAGCAACTAACTTTTCATCATGTTTAATTTTCTCAATACCCGATTCTTTCTTCGTTATATTGCGGAAATTCCCCATTTTAATTTTTTCTTTATTATTCGGACAGAAACGCAAATGAATTGTTTGTTTACACAGCCTACAAATGCCATCAGTTTCTCTATCGCGAGAAAGAACATTATTTCTGATATGATATGGAATATATTTCCCATGATTCACACTTCCGGGTTCATCATAGTTGCGAAAGGATTTTATAGGTATATCATATAATTCTGAAAAAGTTCTACCCTTTGAAGTAAACCAATTACCGCATAATTCAACGATTTCGCGTGGTTTTAGCGAGTCATCCATTTGCTTTAATTTAACATAACTCCGCGTTTCTGAATCTAATGAACTCAGTAATCTATCGGTAACAATTAATTCATTAAGCATATGGAAATCGTTTACTTTTCTAAGCTCACAATAAAATTCCCAATTAGCTCGGATTCTGCTTGCAAATTGTAAATGGTTTTCAATTTTCATTCTTTTTGCGGTAAGGAAATTTTCTAGACAAGCTTCCGGGGTATGTTGAAATTCTTTTAAAATTAAAGCCTTAACCTTCGGATAACTCTTCATTTCATTTGTATTTACATAAACTAATAAATGTGCCGCGCGTTCGCCTACGAAATTTAGTAAAATTTCAACTTTTAACTCCTCCGCAACACTTTTCATTTCGAATGCTTTTTCGAGCGAACAAAAATATAAATTCCACGTTTCCGGTTTAGTCGGGACTGCCATGCTCAGAGTTCTAACACTTTTAATTCGAGATTCTAAAGAATTAGTATGGAATTTTTGTCCATCCCCCCACGAATCCGAATTCTTAACCTCAGATTGCATCTTCGCCATTTCTAATTGGGCTTTTATGACTTCTAATTTTGTTCGTTCTAACTCTAGTGGAGCGTTCTGTTCTGTTTTGACATTTTCTTTTTCAATTTTGAGTGACTCGGCTTCGCGTTTTTCTTTTTCTTTTCTATCTGATACCGTAGTGTTTAAAAATTCTTTTACAAATTCAGTATCCTTAGCATATTGGTCGCTTCCCTCAATGAGTGTTTTCAAATCTACAATTCTGTGCTCCACCTCCACTATTAAGCCTAATTCAGTTGCGACCACAACTAAATACTCTTTACTCAGACCTTTAACGCTAAACAATTTTCTTTTTACTTTCAAACACTTTTAAAATAAATTCTACATATAACAGATACAATAATCTTCACTAAATAAATGAAGCAAAAAATGTCATACTATAAATAGCACTTTCCTCTGACATGCTTAAATCAATCATAATAATAAATTACATACTTTTCCCTCGTCTCCTTAAATCATTTATATAAATATACAAAGTCATAATAATAAATCACATTCTATTTCGTTATCTACTTAAAATATCTTCAAACGTTTCTTATTCAGATTGACTTCAATTAAAAATAAATATACATGCAGCTTACTTCTTACAACAGCTGTCGTTCTCAAAAAAGAGAGCGTGTGATATACGATCGAAATCCGCTAATCATCAAGGTGAATGTTCCATGGTTAATATATCACTAGTTTTTTCACAACACTAAAGTTTATTTATAAGAATACATGAAAACATGGATGACAACACGCTATGTACAATTATTTATACAGATCCTAAATTCCAATTTCCAGCACACAATATCTTCATACTACACTCCAAAAGCTGCACTTCACTACATTATTAAATTACTATATCCCGGTGCTCATAGAATCTGACACACTTCCGTTTTATAAATCAAACTTTTCGTCGGCCAAACATGCACGGCTACGTCTACACTTCTCAAAAACCACTTCCACTCTGAAAAACAGTGTCCACCCTACCTCTCCGCGCACTCACGTATCACATGTCAATGGCACCAGAGAAATCCAAGGAAAGTTCTCCAGACATCACAAACTTTCAAGTTTAAAACCAGCAAACAATGTTTCTGTTTAAATATTTCTTGTTTTTGGTTTACTGCTTTTAATCTTAGTTTTCTGAATACCAAAAAGGAAATTAAAATATTATGTCATTTACAACCCCTTTAATCGCAAATTAATGTGTTTAGAAAACTTTGCTTCGGAAGTATATAAAAACATTTTTTTCATTAAATTATAAAATCATCAAAGAACTTTTTAAAAAGGCATATTCTTTGTGAAATTAAGCTTTTAAATTGAGATCTCGGTTTAGTATTTTGCCACTCACAATACATTTTCAAGTTTTAATAAAATTGAAACATTTATTAGAAAAAGAAAGACCAAATCTTCTGTTCCAACTAATAAGATTTTCAGTTACAATTAGCAAAATATATGTTTTTTTGGTTTGATAACTAATTATTTAACATTTGACAACATTCCACGAAAATCTAATTAGTTTCACACATCTAATCTCCTCTTTTATGATTCATGAGCAAGCATTTTTATATCACTATATCTGTACATCATAAATGATTAAATCCCTTTTTATTTGAAAGGCTTGTAAAAATATTGAAAGAATTAATTGGATAAAACTTCTTTAAACTAAGAAATTTAGAATCATGTTTGATGTCACAAAGGTATCAGTTTTTTGTACGGTCTTAATTTAATTGAAAATCTCTTTTAAAACTCACAAAAAAAATTACTTTCAAAAGTTTTAATATGAGGGTTTTTTTTTTCGTTTTTGTAAATTGTGCAAATATAATGTTATTTTACTAGTTAAAAATATATAGTGGTAAAATCTATAAACACAATTTTTCTGAGATGTTAGAAAATATGAAAATAGAAACTCTGCAATAATTGTGTTAAAAATGCCTAACTCTGAATTTTTCAGCCCCATTAATATTATTTATAGTCATTTTTTAATCAATCTAAATCTTATTACTGTTATTTATAATTACCCATCGATATTTTTGCTAGTTATTCATTAAGTAAGTCTACTAGATTTCTACATAATTTTTGAATGAAGCAATATATAATAAGATTAAAATATGGATGCACTATACAGACAAATCAAGCGTACTTGATAAGCAATATATAACTAGATTAAAATATGATGGGTCACTTATAAATAACAGTAATCAAGATTTAGATTCGATTTAAAATACTATAAAAGGATGCATTTTTATTTTTATTTTTAACATGAAAATTGTGTTATATAGATTTTACCACTATATATTTTTAACTAGTAAAATAACATTATATTTGCACAATTACAAAAACGAAAAAAAAAACCCATAATAATCCAAAAAACGCAATAATAGAAAGAAAAATAGTAAATATAACAGTCTTACAGACGAATGCTATCTCAAACGCTAAAGGTTAAAAAACTTCTTAATCTTACTTACTTAGCATGACAAACTACTACATTTATTTGTTTGTTCAATTTCATTGCAACAATGAAATTATAATGCCAAAATTAGCAATAAAAATAAAGTTAAATTTAGTGAAAATACTGATGCATACCCCTCTGTAAATACTTTTCGGCAAGTAAACTTATAATTTTTGTATACAAATACTTCTTTAAATGTTCAAAGCTTCTTCCCTGACGTTATAAGCTTATTACAGTGTTTATAAATAAAATTAATGGTTCGCATTCTTTGACAATTACTGTTAAGAAACTCATACATGTACACATAGTTGGTATTTTTTGAACTTCCAATGCAACGATGTACGTTTCAGAATTAAACATTACTGTGCCCTGTTAAAAATTTGAAACAAACAGTCCAGCCATTCAACCGTTTAAAAAATCGTTAGATAACTGTAATATTACTTCTTTCTGACACAATATTGTCAATAATATGGTCAAAAAAGCTTAATAATATAGACAAGTAAACATTATCTTTAAAAAAGATCGAATGAGAAGACATTTTGACGTAGTTTTTTAACTGTGTAAAGAACATTTTGCGCTGAAAATCATAAAAATCCATTGAATTTTGCGTTACACATCGGATGTAAAATGGGACATCCAATGATTGGTGTTTGAAGAAGTAGTGAACATAATGAAGTAATGGTTGATATTTCATTCTTATCATGGCCACAAAATTGATCTTTTCAGGCGCATTTTGCGCAATAAGAAAATATTATCTATTTTCCATTATAGTTTAAAAATTAATTTATTTTTAGAAAAAAAAAATAAGAGCTTACTTAAAGAAAGAATTATAACCAAAAATGAACTTCAGAAAGGAAATAAATCAATCATGCATGGACATAATAAGAATGTGAATACAAATATGTACATTTTTCTAACAAACCATATATACTGCGCATTAAACTTGAGCATAAATCAAAAGAAATTTCAAAGATTTGATTGCTTCATAATTGATAATTAGGATATGTAAATATGATGCTCAAGGAAGCGTACATTACAGATTTCTCGTTCGTTTGACTCAGGTAAATGTCTAAAATTTTAGATTTGTACTGTTTAATTTTGGTTGCAGTTTTTTTAAGATTATATTAACATACATTTATTTCTAGAAATAGCAAAGACCTTTTAGAAATAGTAATTCAATTTTTACTTGCATAAATTTTGTTCAAATTGGTATAAGGTGTAAAAACAACAAATTGAAAAAAAAATACAGGCAAGGATTCGAATATTGGCGATTGGCAATTTACGCCATCGCTCTGCTAACTCAGGTAACTGGACGATATATAACCTGGCAGTAATCACTCTCATATGTTGGCATTGTTTCAGATGCATCACAAGATGGGAAATTTTCATGAACCAATACACTGTGGAAACCATGAGACTAAAGAGTAAGAAAGCATTGATGAAATCCATGTATCTTCATTTCATAGATGCTGGAATTCTCTGCCGTATCCTGCAATAGAAATGCAATTATTATTTATGAAATTGCATGCTAATGTTACATATTTATATTCATTTCATCGATGATGGAATTCACTTTTGTATCATCCTTGCCACAGAGTTATTGTTCATGAAGATATATCACATTGTGCTTTAGAAGCAGCCTTCCAACATACGAGCATGATTTATGAGTGGCAGTCAGGTTATCTTCGGTAGGTAGTTGATAGAGCGCTGGCTTGGAATTCCAACGGAATAGGTTCGAATACTGGCCTGGACATATTTCATTAAATTGTTTTCACGTCTTATAATCAACCTGAATAAAAATTCAAGTAATTGAAATTCAGATAATTTTAATTTCTATAAAAACGAATAAATTTATTCTCAAGATATAAAGAGTACTCAGAAAGAATCTACAATCAAACTAAAACTAAAACAAATATATATATATATAAAGTTACGATGTTAGACATAGATCTCAGATTTCCAAGCAAAACGAATCATTTGAAAAATATTGAAAATTTAATACGAAATTTCTATAAAATGATTTCATTGATAGAACTTGTGAATGCCGCTGTGCGACTCAAGTAAGCCCTTTAAGAAAACATTATAGGATAGACCTCAATTAATAAAATGATAAGGAGTAAACTTAGACGATTACGGTATTTGTTTTCAAAGAATAATACCACAAAGTCAAGAATGATTGTTTTCTCTGAGTTTACAATTATTTTCTCAGCAGCAAAAGTATCTTTTCTGTTGTTGTTGTTGAAACGAAACAGTGGCGCATTAATCCACTACATATCATCAGGAAGTGATATAAACAGATGTGTAAGTGTAATTGAAGGTCTCACAAAGGGTTTCGTTTAGTATTCCTTTCAAAATACTTTTATATTTAAGTTATAAATCCAATCATTAATTCAGAATTATTAAATCATTATTAATATTCGTTATTAATAATAATATAGATGTAACGATTACATTTAAAATTAAAATGATTGAAATAAGCTTTTTAAAAAAATCGAATTAAAAATATTCAAGACCTGCTTTTGAGACGGTTGTAAAAGAATAATGCTTGTATATCTCAAAAGCATATTTAATTACGCATATTAGATTTGATTTATTTTTAGCAAAAGAAAATAAAATCTATTTAGAAAAAAAATATCAAATTACATAAATGAAAATAAAGATACCAAAAATTCAAAAAATTAACCAATGTTTAAATAAAATTTAAAATTTCTGAAAAAATGTTTAAACGAAATTTAAACTGCTGCTGAAAATTCTCAACAATTTAGTGGATGTCCAAGTTAAATTTAAGTTTTCGAATTTTCTAATTAAAAGTAAATTGTTTAAATGGAATTTAAAATTACAAAATTAAAAAAAAAATATCGAAATTTTAAACGGGATTTAAAATTTTGGAATTTCTAAAAAAAGATTATCGAATGAGAAAGGTGGTTAATAAAAGAAATTTCAACAACTTTTGGCCTTAAAATTGGCAAAAAAAATTACAAAACTTCTGTGAAATTGAATCTATTAGGTATTGAAATCTATAGTCAGGAAAAAAAAAAAAAAAAAAAGACACTCAGACGCCAAGATTCGAATCAGGAAGACGTTTGAAAAGCAGGGAAATCTCTTACATCTGAGCCATCAAGCGTACGTGAAAAGACCGAAATTAAGTTGCTGCTTTAAATCTAAATTTTAGAAATGGTTGAATGTCATTAAATTGATTCATTTAATTAAAATATGATTTTTATTTTTTTTTATTTTTATGATTTGTTGTGTGATCGGAGGTATTCAGATATTTGTATGCAATATTCCAATTCTCTATATATTTAGTTTCCAAGAATGAGCTCTGTGACAGACAGACTGATAAGTAAGGCAATTAAGATTTCGTCAGATGAACAAAACCCTAAAAACGAAGTTGACTGCTCCAATAATTTATCAGTTAAGAAGTTTTTCGATTTTTTTTCCAACGATCTTGTAATTTGTTCTACTATCCATAAAATTTTGTCTTAATAATGATTTTCTTTGTTTTTGTATGCTGAAATAACTATAAAGGGTATCCCAGAAACATCGAAATTCACTTCAATTTTTTACTTGTTGGAAATACGTATTCGGGTAGTCTGGTTTGTAATAGAGCTCAAAGTAGGGAAGAATTGCGTCATGTTATTATTTTTTTAAAATGTGACTTTTAAAACTATGATAAAGTCCGTGAATCCTATAAAATATAGTTAGAACCATCTTCTCCGAGCGCAACTTGTAGAAGAAATAAAAATATCATATAACCAAAATTCCCCGAAATATGATACTTTGAACTTTATGATATTTCAGAGTATTTTGTGTGTAAAAACGGAGAGAGAGTTTTTAGAATTTATTCGAGTAAATTCTTAAGTGTCATCAATAGATATTTTTTGGTACAAGAAGAATAGAATATTTACTGTTGTAGTTTCCAGAACTTGTGGTTTCCAGAGACCTTATAAATGTTAAAGAATGTAACTTTTTCAAAATTAATATCAGGAGTATATATATTGCATCAATGTAATTTTTATTAGCGATATGCTATTTCTTTCGAACAGCAATTAAAGTAAAGTTTTACACTGAGGATGTGAGTCCTAGTACTCACGAAACGTATACGTATGGTCAAATATGTTGTTTTATTGTGTGTTTAAACGTTGTTTTAAATAATTTATATTTTCACACAAGTTCTGTACTTATTAGCAATTAAAGTGTCATCTCTAAAAAATACTTTACAGAAGCTAGCCGTAGAATAAAGCATATGTACCATTGTACTGTTAAGTACTGATAATCTCAATTGCAATTTTTTAACTTCTAAGCGTCACACATTGTCAATTTTTTTACCATCGTATAAGGAAAAAAGTACTTCTAAATAATTTTTTTTTTTTGAAAATTGCATCTTAATTTATTTTTGAGATATTAATTTTTTTGTAGTTTTCAACGCCATTTTTTAAATTTTGGAAACTGAAGTACTCCATTTCTGTAGAAAGTATAGGAAAAATAGTTAGAAAATAGTAGATTTATTATATCTTTTGGTAGCTATTTTCAAATAACGACAGAAATTGTAATGCATGCTCTGTTGAAAAAATATGAATTTATGATTTCGGATAAAACATGCAGCTATTATAAACTATATATTTAATGCTAACTATATATTTATATGTATCAACATTAATCTTACAAACATATGAATCATTAGATCTTTTTTTTGTGTCAAGTTTCCTGAATGACGATATCGCTTTTTTTGCTGGATTTGTGTATTATTCTGCGACATTGACGCCATATACCTATTTTCTGTAGATGTTGTTTAAGACTGGATCTTAAATATGGAATTCTTTAGCAGATGCGAATGACGTCATTTTATCTAAAATAAAAGCGTGTGTTTTATGTCGACAAACTGAATTATGCTTTGTGCTATTTATAATTATCTATATATATATTTTCTTTTCATTGGGGGCAACATTACATTCCGATTCCTGTTTTCTAGTTCTTATATTATTTTGATCACATTTGCATTGCTACGCATCTGCTACGGGTAAAAATCTATAGCGCGTTTTCATATTTTTGGGTCACCCTTTATGTAGGACATTCATCTACACCGTGTCGTTCATTTGTGACTATATTGGAACGGTAAAGAAGCATCTATCATAGATTATCAAACACTATCCAACATTTTCAGAATAGTAAAGCGAAACTTAAAAGTTTAAAAGCTAACGATACATACGTAAAAAATTTCAAAAACACATAATCTATTTGAAAATCTTATGTAAGCACATACCATCCATAGACGGAAAGGTACGTGGATTATTTTGAGCAGTCCTGTATAGAATCTATATTTTATTTACACTATATGGCCATTAATGATCGGGCACTTTCAATTTTAAACATTTTGTCGAATATTTAACTTTCCGTCGGGCGCGCCGTTGTAAAAAGTACAACATTCGCTTTCTTTTTTCTTTAAAAACAAATTCATGCGGTAGACGGCGCTAATAACCATTTGTATTCGTCTATTGGATCTCCCTTTTCAACCTCCTGAAAGCTTTTTGCATTTCAGATTTCGCAATTAGCTGCAGCTGTCATTTAATTTGTGAACATCTGCGGTGTTGTACTTTATGCAACGCGCGCCTGCTTGTGAAATTCTCTCTCAGCAGAATCTTTCTCGGTGAAATTCTTTCTAAGTTGTTTTATTGAGATTTGAGCTAAAATAATGTCTAAACGAAAACAGTATTTTAAAGATCACAAAGAAATGGTGGATTATCTAACGAAAATTTTGAATGAAGACAGTGATAGTGATGATATTGATATTGAACAAGATCTGCAATTTCCTAAATGTGACGAAGATTTGAGTGATGAAAATTTAGAAGAGGAAAATCATAGTAGAGATGCTGAAATAAATGCATCAGGTGATAAGATTGCAGAAAATGATAATGAAGAAAATTGTTATACGGGAAAAGATAAAGTCACAAAATGAAAATAAGAACAAATCGTAAAAACTTCCAAAACCAAGAACAAAAATATTATAAAGAAAATGCCAGGACCAAATGCATACGCAAAAGGAACTGCTTCTGAAATCGACACTTTTCTAAAATGGATTGATCTAAACATGATTGATGAAATAATTGATTGCACTAATAGAAAGAATAGAAGCTAAGTGTAATCAGAAACGTGATTGTAAACAGACGACTAGAAGTGAGTTTATGGCTTTGATGGGACTGCTTTATTTTATAGGCACAATAAAAAGCAACATGCAAATGTTCAGCAGCTCTGGGCTGCCGATGGCACTGGAATACAAATACTGAGAGCAGCTATGAGTTACAAGCGATTTTTGTTTTTACTTCGCTGTATTCGTTTCGATGATATAGATACTAGTTTTGAAAGGAGGAAATCAGATAAACTAGCTGCCATCCATTTCATTTGGGATTCATTTGTTCAAAATTGTTTGAAATCTTATAATACAAGCGAATTTATAACAATTGATGAGATTTTTCATCCTTTTAGAGGACGTTTCTCTTGGATTCAATACATCCCTAGCAAACCTGCTAAGTATGACATAAAAAAATTTGCATTATGTGATGCTAAAACATTTTACTTCAGCAACATGGAAATTTAAGTCGGTAAGCAGCCTCCAGGAGTTTTCGCTGTAAGGAACAGACCGTTAGACATTGTCAAACGTTTAGTAACGCCTATCGAAAACTCTAATAAAAACCTTACAACC
Organism: Maratus speciosus; assembly: GCA_963932465.1. NCBI lineage: Eukaryota > Metazoa > Arthropoda > Arachnida > Araneae > Salticidae > Maratus > Maratus speciosus. The sequence continues at coordinate 361,473,405 of OZ010791.1, read as the reverse complement.
GATAACTGGTACTCTAGCTTTCCACTAGTTGATTACTTATTAGAGAAGAAAATCACATTCATTGGTACAGTGAAGAAAATTAAAAAGAAATTTCTTCAGAATTTTTACCAGGAGTTGTGGGTACTTCTATCTTTGGTTTTCAGAAAAATAAAACACTCGTTTCATATGTACCAAAAAAGAATAATGCAGTGGTATTAGCATCTAGCCTTCATGATAAAGCCGAAATTGATGAAGAGAGTGGAAAACCAGATATAATTCTTGATTACAATATAACTAAAGGAGGTGTTGACACCTGCGATAAAATGTGTGCGGCTTATTCTGTATCTCGAATAACAAGAAAGTGGCCTCTTGTCGTATTTTATACTATGATGAACATTGCAGGGATAAACTCAATTTATTCTGTTTTATTTAATCTCAACTTGCACAAGTGGTCACTTCTAGTGATGTGATAAAAGTAAATAACCAGCCGGTAAGTATCTATTTTTTGAGTAGGTATTTGATACCCAAGCCTGTGGTAAATACCCAAATATTTCACATTTCTATATTTCACTGTAAAATATTATAACTTTAAGAAGGTGATTTGAAGTTTTTGTTAATAAATTCTTGATTCGAATTTGAGTAATTAGATTTCAACTTTGGTTACAAAATGTTATTTTTCACAAAAATATAATAAAATTCACAAAAATAAGTTTCAATTTTCACAAAATGGGCCCCAAGAATAGAAACCTGCATCAACCCCTGATTACAAAAGCTTTTGTACATTTTTCAGTGCAATTTAAAAAAGAGATTTAATTTAAAAATGTTGAGTTTCTTTAAAATTTAACAGTTATAACAAGTCTAGTTCTAAATATTTTGTTCTTTAAAAAAAAAAAATCCATCATAACTAATATCAATATATTTTTTTTTTCACAATTATACTTGATAAATACTCAAAATGAGTATAAACCTTAAAAATAAATATCTTATGCATTTTACATCACTGTCCACTTCCAAATATATATTCGTATTAAATTAAATTTAGAAAGACCTCTACTTAAACTTAATATAAGAAAATTATGCCTTTAAACAGAAATACTTTCAGATGTATAAATAAAGATATTATTTATAGTGATTTTATCTAATTGAGTGGAAAAAGAAAGAATATTTTTTAGAAAAGGAATCCTACTTCCAGGAGAATAATTATTTTTTTCTAGATTTGAAAAAATAATTAATTTCACATTTCATTTTTTTGCTAGTGTATCTTAAGTTATTTTACCAAAAACTAAAGATCTGAAATATACAAAATTTTTGAAACTCAATTTACTCTGAGTTTGTTAACTTGGTGTAAACAACTTGTGTGTGTAATAATGAACACTAATCAAAAAGTTGTGAAATTGAAAATAAAATTTTTTAGCTGTATGGAAACAAACAAAAACTATGTTTTTACATATAATTGCAGTGTTTATCTAATATGCTGTTTTAGAAAAAAAGAAATATTGTACAAGGAAAACCCTTGTTCTATTATAAAGTTTGTTTAATTCATTATTAGAACAGGATTTTCTTGTTTATTTTTAATCTAGAGCATCAAAGAATTGATTAATTACAGAAAATAATCAGATTTAAAATGATATGTATGGTAAAATGATAGATATTATAGCCGCGGTCGGAGCGCTAGAGCCATCTATCGGCATCCTCTATTTTTGAAGTAAAATTTTGATGGCGATCGTAACACTACCTACTTCTAGGCACTATACTTATGCTATCAATTAAAAAAAAAATCTCAATTTGATATAACTCTAGTAATATGTTCTGGACATTTTCTCTTTGTATAAAGTGGGCGGAAAAATTGTAGCGTCATATTTGGTGACTTAACTCACTTTTGGCGTGAAATAAACAAATAAATATGTAATAATAAAAAAATAAAAGCTAAAAAAAAGTATGTAAAATATTATTTTAACAGTGAAATTTTTTCGGTTCTCTAACTTTTATGTATAGGGCTACAAAACGCACAGGTCTCGATGCTAGGTGCGAGCAACACCAAAAGTGGTTCCCTTGTTAGTGTAAAATCTTATTTATATAATCTAAAATTGAAAAAAAAATAAAGAATTTAATTTTGATACCTGACAGAGCCGGAATATTTTTTGTAATTTATTTTACTTTTAATTTATGCACATTTAAAAAATTCATAATGCAAAAAAAATAATTATGTATATAAATGTATAACTCGACATAGAACATTCAAATGTGTGTATGACATTCATTGAAAGTGATTTATCCATCTACAAATTTAGCCTTTGCACGAATGTCCCGTATCAAATGAAAATAATTAGGTAGGGATTTAAATTTTAATGTCCTGTTATTTATTTCTTGAAACAATAAGTACTTCATTATAAATAATTAAAAAAATAATCAGTATATTTATTTATTTTTATTTTTCTAATTTTGTTCTTTGTATTTTTAACACAATGGATATTATTCAGTGTCTTATTTTCTACTTCGGATTAATTAGCTACTTAAAAACTAATTCCTAAGCATAGACAGATAATTACTAAAAGAACTAATTAACTTTAATGAAATCTTTAAAATCTTTTCAATGAATCGGTAGACACTCATCATAAATGTTTTTTGTTGTTTTCATTGAAAACCTGACACATTTATTACATAGAAATTATTTATTTGTACATATTACTTATTATGTACCAAAATGCCAATTTATAATTAATATTTACTATATGTATATTTATATATAATGTATCCCAATCATGTATATAAGATGCTCTCCAAATGAATAAATAAACAAATACAAAGTATGTTCGCACATATTTCTAATCAATTTTACTTTGTCTACCTTTTAAAATTAAATTAAAAGAATACCTATATGGCATGAATTCGGAATAGTGTTTAATTATCGTCTGCGTTATTAAAGGTTTATTAGCTTTAAAATGTTAGCAGAAAAAAAAATGGGCCGAAGGTTTTGTACTTGCCTTTCACGAAAAGAGCCCTGAATTATCAACATTCTACTTTTAATAGGAACTAAACTTAATAAAATTAACGTAGTACACATTTTCGTAGTTATTCCTTTAATTTTTAACTCATGCGTACATTAAACCACGAGAAAACTTGTGATTCTAAAACTCATATATTAAATTTCAGTCTTAAGGGGTCTGAGGATTCTCAAAATAGGAAAAAAAGAAAAAAAAAAGAGATCATTTTCAACATTTAATATCTTAAAATGTATAAAATTTTAAAACACATTTTTTATTGAAGATAAAAGAAATGAATATGTTCTTTCATTTAATGTATTAAAAAAATAGAGAAAACCAGTATTAGCATTTACAGGATGCTCCAAAGTGTCAGACATTTGACGAGCAGAAAATTAGGATAACAGTTACGCGCAGGATTACAAAATACATTTTGCAACTAGAATGCAAATTTTATAGCCTACATATACGTCAGATTGTAATAATTACCATGAACCTAAATAAACATGTATTTAAATCATTTATATATTTTTAATACAATGATGTATTCATCTAATACAAAATTTTGAAATTTTCAACAGTATAATCACCTAAAATATATATATATATTTTTTAAACAATAAAAAGGAAATTTTAGGTTCCGTTTAGATAGACTGATATGAAACATATGTTTTGAAAGTTTCATGAAAACATATTCAGAAGGTTTTGAGATATAATGCGGATTATGCCTCAAAACATCATTTGGATAAAAATGACTTCAAAGTTTTGGAAACGACTATTCAGCTATTGGGCGGTATAATTGTAAAAGCTATATATTCAGTTCAAATGGGAATATCGAGGAAAAATTTGTATCAAAATGTTCAAAAATATAGGAGTTTAACATCTAAAAAAATTAAAATTTCGGAAATTTGTAAACTTGAGAACCATAAGAGTCTTGAAAACCATTAAAAATTTTTAAACTGCTCTATTTGCTTACAATTTGAGATCAATTGAAGAGCTGAATGGAAGAACATGTTATGCTACATTTTCTCTAAAACTACTTTATCTTTTGGACGAAGGAGTTATCAGGTATTCTATCACATGGTAAAGATAAAATACCAAAGTTCTATTTAGCCTTGAATATTTAAGACATTATTCATTAATATTTAATATTTTAATATTTAAAAATGCAAATAATATTAATATGTTTTTAAATATTTTAAAAATTAAATATGAATAAGTTTTTTTGATAGAGTTTAGTACCACACCTGTTAATATTTTAAACACATGGTATCAAACAGAAAATAAATCATTAAAATTGACAATAAAAACTTTCACATCAAATTTCTTCAAATGTAATTTTTGTTACATAACATGTTCTTCCACTTAGCTCTTCAATTAAGATTGTACGTTGTAAATGCCATATTATTTGGTATATTTGAAAGAAATTTTGAAAATAATGCAGTATTTTGCTATTTTAATATAAAGTACATTGACTGTCATCCATGCTTAATATATTTTTTAAATGATAATTTAAACAATTTTAAGTAATTTTCTAACATTATTGGATGAAATGTATTGTCAGCACATGAAGCGATGTGTGAATACATGTGAACGTTTTATGCGTAAAGACACGTTCAAAAATACAAGTAGCATCTAAAAAATTGAGCTGTTTGCGAGCCTATTAAAGGCAAAAAGCAAAAATCATGAGAAGTTCATAGATAATGAATAATGTTAAATATCATTTTAATACTGTTACAAAACTTCGTATATTATGAAACTGCTAATTAATCATTTTAGAAAACACATAGTACACATTTAAATCAATTACACTACATATACAGTTTAGAGGGAAATGTATTCAGATACTGTTGCACAGACGTGAATGATATTTGTATACTCTACTGAGATTTTAAAAATCTTCTTTTTTATGTAAAATGGGAAACAAAATCCAAAATGCTTTTTCATTTATTGATAATGGACGACAACGTATTCAGATCCTTTTTAACAATCCCTCTTACGCTGTTATTAAAGTGTTTATGACCTTACTGCTTTTACTAAATACTTATAAATCTACAAAATGCAAAGAAACTTTGTCAAATAATCATCATGAGATGAAAAGACAAATATTCTGTGTTCTGTCTACACAGAAAATATAAAAAGCAAAATATTATTTCAGCTTGATAGATCACCTTTTTCCATTACATTCTTTTATGATTCGCCAAAACAGTCTTAATTATTTAATATATATTTTCAATAATAATAATCTAGATTTTTTTATAGGTATTTACTGAGATTAAATAAAAGTCTTACTGTGAAGACACAAAATTTTTTTGTTTCCGTCTGTCCGTTAGTTAGTTAGTCTATCTAAAAGGGATATTTTTTACAGATTTTAGAAAATGATATTAATTTAAACTGTTGCCAACTGTATAAACAGCGGAAACAATAATGTTTGCTTCAAAGAAAATATTTATATGTCTAAATAAATTAAAAATTTATTTACTCGTGACTATTATAAACCGAAAAAAAAAAACATTTGGAATTAGAATTAAATAATTATATACAAAAAGCAGGAACTTATTAAAAATTATGTTATAAAAACTATAATTACATGTGAATTTTAAGACAGAAAGGAATTTGCAAAATAATAAAATTATTAACATGCGTTAGAAGTATTAAATAGGAGAAATTACGTCATATTTACGTCACATTACAGTTATTACATAAAATGAGCACAAAATAATATTGCAAAACGGTTTAAATTTAGAAATTGCGCTAGACACTTATTTGATATTTTGAGAGGATACTTTTCAACTATTTTTGTTAGGTAAGAGCAAATAATATTTAATTTCTAACACAAGTATTTTCACGTGAATATTAAAAAGAGAAAGAATAGTTTGGTCAAAATTACGTCAGATTAAAAACGTTTAATTTAAAATGTCTTATTTAAAAAAACTTTCTTTTCGCTTTGTTAAAAAATACCGGGAGACAAAGATTATGTTTACTTAATTCCTTTTATATTAGCTTATTTTGAAATGTTTAACTTATTTTACTTAATCAAAGACGAAAACAGTGATTGACATATGTATTTTTGTTACTACTTAGTTATCCCGTCGACCAAAAATCTATAATTTGCCAAACTATAAGATTAAATGCCAATAATGGTTGATCGTAAATGTCACATTAACTTGACTTTAAGCAAGTTACACGTGTCTACGTCATCAAGTTATTTTTATTTCGACGTTTTATTTGTATTTTTTATTAATATTGCACTAATTTATTTGTTCTTTCGTTATTTAAAATAAAAATGATGTCAATTTGTATAATTTGGCGAGTGCTTTGCCGATTTACATAATTTGGCGAAATTGGTCGACGGGTTAATCAAGTAGTACCGCAGCGGATTTGTCCTTAAAATTCCCCAGTCAAAGAGAAATGAATAGAAATCCGTTTATTGGGAGATCGCCACTGTTTTTTCAATTATAATTCAATCTTCCGAAATCTTTTTAAAGCCGATCAAATTAGCGTACTTTTAGAGTCTGCGGTGTCTGAATGGGGGTTCACGAGCGTAGCTCGTAGGGGGCAGAGTCCCCTAGTAAAAGAAAAAAAAGAAAAAACATCCGGATTAGCTTGAAATTAAGTGGACATGTTGGTGAGGTACCTGGATTTAGCTGTATATATATTTTTTATTATATTTGGTTCTTTCTTTCGGAAAATATAGAATAGGTTATTTTGCGCAATAATGCTATGGGAATTCAGACGATTTTCAATCTTTTATTTGTTGAAAGGAAATTTCTCAGTGATTAAATGATTTAAATGGTAATTTATGGATGATGTAATTTCCAATAAGAGTCTTAAATTATTCCTATTAGTTTGAAATTTTGTCAATACATTTTTCAGAGTTTTTAATGTAGGTGTACATCTTCGGGAGGATTTTATATATCTGTTCCAATAATATAATGCATTTTAATTTATAAATTTACTTTATTTAATTGTAAGTATTTCTTTTATTTCTATTTCTTTTATTATTTACCTAGCAACTGATTTTATCTAAAAATATTGTAAATGTGAAAATATATGTAGTTATTCCAAGTCAAATCAACTTCAAAACCGATGAATGAACGGAAAGGGTTTTTGTGTCATGACATATAGATGGATTTTAAAACAGAAATGAAAGCAAGAAGCGTTTTATTTATTTTATTCAAATATTTTGCCTAAAAATTCAAAAATCCATTATTTTCATAAAGAAGTAATTGATTTTCTCCTATATTCCTCTAACGTTGCGACGAAAATCAAATCCCGGAATAATACTTTCTCCGAAATAGTTAATTTTAATTTGAAAGATTCTCACGTAAAAAAGGAAAATGAAATACAGAGAGGAATACGACGTCATATTGGAAATAAAACGGAAATATAGAAAGCAGGTGAATTTCACGTCACATATAAAAAATAATACGAATATGCTTTTATGTTGAAATAAAAGGATCTTGTGTTATGATATTAATTCATGCTATTAAAAAAGTTATACACCGCGTCCCAAAAGTTTAGACAATCAATAAAATTTGCATTAACATAAAAGGTAATAAGGTGCAATTAAAATTTGTGAGATAGTTAATAAAGAAAAGCAATTTTGCTGATATACACATATAAATTATGATCAAAACTTTGAAATTGTAAAATATACATTAAATTATATAAAAATGTGCTTTCCCAAAAGTATAGACAATTGTAATTTTGTTTACATTTTTATTTTTACATTTTTTAAAAGTAACTAAAAACTTACTTTTAATATTTAATTGTATTGCCACGACACTTTATAACATCAAATGCACCTTGTTACATATAATTAACTAAGCATTGCATTACAGAAGGAGGTATATCATACCACGTTTTGTCAATTGCAATTTTTAAATCATTTACACATGTAGATTGCTTTCCATTTTCATATATTTTACGAGATAAGATCCCCCCCCCCCCATATATTTCCAATGGGATTCAAATCTGGACTAGGTTCTGGCCAGTTTAATAGTGTGATATTGTTTCAGCTAAACCATATTTTCGATGATGTGGAGGTATGGATGTATGCCGTACCTTGTTGGAAAACACAGTCCGGTCCTGCTAGCAAATCCAAATTACGTGATGATAGAATGTTATTAAAAATTTCTTCAGTTTATAATTTATCTCTGCGTGAAATTGCATCAATTTCCAGAATTTCAAAAAGTACTGCACACAGAAGAATGAAAGCTTCAACAAATATTGTTTACAGGAGAATGAAAGCAAAACCTTGCTTAAAGCAGAGACGTCTTAAAGATGCACGTCTAAAGTGGGCTAGAAAGCATATGTCATACGGTGAAAAATGGATATCTGTCTTTTTCAGTGATGAAAAGAAATGAATTTAGACGGCCCTGATGGTCATAAATTTTATTGGCATGACCTAAGAAAAGAACTCAAGAGCTGTTTCAGCAAGCAACAAAGCGGTTGATCCGTAATGACCTGGGGAGCGTTTTCTTTCAACAGCCAAACATTCTACGATATACGGACAGAAAAAGTAAATCAGAGGATTATCGGGATATTTTACATACCAATTTTCTGCCAATTATGGATTTGCCAGCAGGACTGGACTGTGTTTTCTAACAGGATGGATCATCCATCCACATCTCCACATCATCGAAAACATAGTTTAGGCAAACAATATCGCACTATTTGACTGGCCAGCATTTAAACCAAATTTGAATACCCTGGAGAACATATGGGAATCTTATCTCGTAAAATATATGAAAATAGAAAGCATGTGTAAATGACTTAAAAATTACAATTGACACAGCGTGGTATGAAATACCTCCTTCTGTAATGCAATGCTTAGTTAATTCTATGGAACAATGTGTATTTGATGCTATAAAGTGTCGTGTCAATACAATTACATATTAAAAGTAAGTTTTTAGTCACTTTTATAAATGTAAAACCAAACAAAATTACATGTGTCTATACTTTTGGCACAGTATATTTTTATATAATTTAATGTATATTTTATAATTTCAAAACTTTGATCATAATTTATCTGTGTATATCAGCAAAACAGCTTTTATTTATTACCTATCTCACGGATTTTAATTGTATCTTATTAACTTTTATGTTAATGCAAATTTTATTGATTGTCTAAACTTTTGGGACGCGGTGTAAATACTTTACGGTTTATCGTCTGCAGACGGTTAACATAAAGCTTTAACTTTTAATTTAAAAAAAAGTTTGAAAAGCAAATAGACACTAAATATCAAAATTACACACCGCAAAATTATCCATGTCGAAAATGACGTCATTATATATACAAATATTTCATTCTTAAAAGCTAAAAAAATAACTACATTAACTAAAAACATTTTTTTTTTAATTTTTAAAACCGCCGTAAAACATGAACGAAAATTACGTTATTTTCTAAAAAGAAATTACATTTTTGGTCATAAAATCTAAACTTTTAGTATGATTACCTCAAAGTAAACCATTTTTTATCCAAAATTGTCGAAATTAAATCTCGGAAGCTTGAAGTACATTGGAAGTATTAGTTATTTTTAAAAATAGTTTTTAAAAATATTTTTGTTAAAGTCATGTAGGATGTAATGACAAATTTCACAAATACCACGTAAAATACTTGCAGTAGCAGTATTCTCCTAGTGTTGTATTTAGTTTTACGAAAAAATATTCTTCGATTTTCATGATTTTACTTGTCACTATGTTTTTCGCAGTTCCTTATAATAATTGGAACAGAATTTCACATATTTTGACTGAGGTATGTCAAGGCTATGCAAATAAGAAATTCAGAATTGTCTTCGATAAAATGTGACGAAGAGTGGCTAAATTACATATGTTTTTAGTTATCAAGAGTGAAATGTTTACCTTAATCAGTGCATTTATCTTTCTTTTAAAGATATGTGAACGAAGTCACGGGTAACAGCTTCTATATGTCTTCTATTTCTATATATATATATATATATATAAACATACATTTGTGTTAAATATGAACGGTATTTGTATAATTACGATTTTAAATTGAATTTTGATACTATTAGATGGTTATCCCAAAAACATACTTTATGGCGCAAAATCACGTTTGCTATTTAGAAAATTGGCAGTTGACACGAAGATGAATGATTACCCACTAGGTTTAAAAGTGTTTTAACTTGCCTATTTTTGGGTGATTTTAGTACGTTAATGATATTTATTAGATTATTATGTATATATATAATCTTAGGTATAAATATTATAGAACGGCAATCAAAGCTATTTTACGGAAACAAAAATTATAAAACGTTAGATTTCTAAATTACATTACTGAATTTACATTTACAAAAGTTTCCTATGCATTAGATGCAGGTATTTGTGGTCGGCAGGCATGTAAATACAGAAGATAATTAGGGATATTAGGATAACGTAAAATCATTGTCCAAACTGTTGCTTATTGTTATAAATCACATTTTAAAAATAAATCCAAGATATAAGATAATCATTAGCCCAATCAATTGAAAATTACAAATGTAAATTTAATGAAAATTCTTGGGGGGGGGGGGGCAGCGCCTTCCCTGAACGCCTCGTATTTTCAATAAATCTACTTTATTATCTAATAAATTACTAGGAAAAGTAGCTCATGAGAATTTCAGATTATCATTACATAACAATGTGTTTAAATTAGTGCTTCTATTGTCTGAAAACGGTGAAGTATTTTTTATTCTTATAAATATTTACGTTATTTGAAAACATTAAATTGCAGTTGGTGGTAAGTTGAATATTACTTAAAGTGTGTTAAAAAAACAATGACTTACAGAGCTGACGTTGGGACTCCTGATCTGCAGATTTAATAGTTTATATTTAATGTTTTGTGTAATTTATGTTAATTTTTTTTAATCATCTATGAAACAAAATGCAGTAAATGTTTTGTAAATTAATGCGTCTCATTTAACATATATCAAGCACCTTTTTTATTTTATTCGAATTAGTTTCCTATCAACAGATTCTCTCAATGGTTTAATTTCTCGGTGAACTGAAAAGCTTTCAATATTTGATGATATGTTTAACGGTTAATGTAAAGAGTTTATGCTTTCTTGAAAGATCACGTTGGGACTCCTGATATGCAGATTTACTAGTTTATATTTAATGTTATGTGTAATATGCGTTAGTTTTTCTTAATCATGTATGAAACAAAATGCATTAAATGTTTTGTAAATTAATACGTCTCATTTAACATATATCAAGCAACATTTTAAATTTATTTGAATTAGTTTCCTTTCAACAGATTCTCTGAATGGTTTAATTTCTCGGTGAACTGAAAAGCTTTCAGTATTTTATGATATGTTTAACGGTTAATATAAAGCGCTTCTGCTTCCTTGAAGGATCATGCAAAGTAATTGCATGCTTAATTGACTTATCGATAAACGCTGTCAAAGACATTATTTGCTAATTAACCTTATTACTTCGTTCAAACGTTTTTCCTCCCTAATTACTAGCTGTATTGAATTTTTAAAAATATCATTAAATTGATATAATTTAAATGTCATGTCTAGACTGCTAGAATTAGTTACACATTTGTAGGAGGCAGGATATCCTCTTAAAAGCACTTTGATGAATTTATACGTTGACAAAAAACTAAATTATATACTGGAATATATACTGTAAACTAATTTTAAGTCAAATGCTCATTATTAATGCATGCAGATCTTCTTTTATTGCATTTGAATGTTCAATCTAATATAAGGAAAACTATAAACATTTAAGTGTTTACGTTTAATTATTCGTGCGTATTTTTTCTTAGTTTCTTCATTCATTCATTATGTGTGTAAAAACGTAAGATTATTATTTTATTTAACTCTGAGTGAATTTAATTATATTTAAATGTAGAACAAAGATCTTTTAAAGGTAAATTTACGGCATAAATTATAAGAAGTAAAAAAACATTCTCTTGGAATTAGAAAATAGTTTTTTCTCTTCAAAAAGGAATAAATTGAAATCACTAAAGATTACCTTATTTATTATTTATCGAGTGTTATGATACATACATAGTTTCTTATTAAAATAATTAATGAGTAATTAATTATATCTTTCAAACATAATTATTTATGCATTCATATTTTGTCAATTGTGCTTTTAAAATGTCTTGTTTTGTAAAAAATATCGCGTTGCCTTTTTAGCTTAACCTTTTATTACTTTTAATTTAATATAAGCATGTTTAAACGTATTGTGTAATATATGTAAATTGTATTTTTGTTTGCATTTTTATACATATATATATATATACAGGGTGTTACAAAATTGGACCGACAAATTAAGATGGTTGATAGAAGTCATCAAGAAGATAAAAAATTACCATAGAATATGAAATCTCAAACCACGTATTTAATCATAAATACAGTAATCGTCCATCACTCAATTTGGGTTGGCGGTAACAACTTTCAGAAAACTGAAGTATATTATAATGAAACTTTTGCTTTTGAGACATAATCCCTTTTCCTTCTATATGTAAAAAAAATAACGATTTGGAAATGGACCAACGAAAATCTGCGTAGATACCGCGAAAAGCATCTGATTGGTCAGAGCTTTCTGACGCAATAAGAGTTTTACCAATGAGGGGGGTGGTGTGGAGCTCTGTCGCCAAACGTAACAAAATTTGTCGCCAACTTGGCGCTATATCGCCAAATCTGGTGGCCAAAATTAGTCGCCAAAAGTGACGCCAACTTGGCTCTATTTCCAGTATTTCGCCAAACTTCTATAGACTCCTATTGAAATCCAATAGGGTTTAATTTCTTCTAGTAAATCAACAAATTGAGAGATTTTAATGACACAAAAAATAATATTAGCTTATGAATGGAGCTTTATTGAACTGTTTACATTATTTTTAAGAGCAAAGACTAACTATTTATAATATTTGTAACACTATATATATAATTTTACACATATATATTGGCGGAGAAAAGGCGGCGAAGTGAAAATTTTAAAGAAGAGGATATTTATATGATACGATTATTTACTGTAACTACAAATTAGCGACTTCATTACAAAGATAAGGAAAACAATCCAAATAACTTTAATAAATTTGCTACTTCTTAAATTTAACATACTTTTTAAATTTACAATATTTTTAATTTAAAATTTTCTATTAATTTATAATTTTATTTAATTATAATTTTATTTAATTTGTAATTATTCAAATAAATTATAATTTTTACCCTTTTTTAATGATTTTGTATATAATAATTTTTCTAATTACGAAACTTGGAAGCTCTAATGATTATGTACTTGGAGATAAGTAAATAAAATTGCCAGGAGTTGGGGAGGAGCGCGTTTTTACCAAGTGGAATCTAAAAATTGAATGCATAGAAATTAAGAGACGCAAAGCGATGCTGAAGGGAAACGCGAAACAATTACGTCTGGGGTTGGCTGGAAAATAGGGATTGCTTCAGGATATCAAAAGCAATCGCGTAGCGATTTCGAGGGGTGGGGTTGATGAACGTAGCGAGCAGTGGGACGGAGCCCACCAAGTGTTATAAGTAGGACAACACGAAAAAAAAAAAAAGGTTAGAAGTTTCCATTATACGCTCCAGGAGTATGAACGTGACGTTCCACATTTTGGAACGTGATTATCACTTTATGAGGGATCTTCCATTGCCTGAGCACCCTTTTTACCAGAATTTTACGTAATATTATAACATTTTGCACAAAAAGATACATATAGTTGCATTCTCTTGCAATGTTTTAATTTTTCTCAAAATTATTCCTGTCAGTACAAGTTCAGTTAGGGTTAAACACCCTATATTTATGACTAAATGACTGGTTTCCGACCCGTGCTCTATGGCAATTTTTAATCCATTTAATGACTTCTGTCACTCCCCTTAATTTGTCAGTTGAGTTTTGGAACAACCTGTATATATGCAACAGTATCTTAAATTTGGTAGTTAAATGTGACACGGTTACTAATGTTGAAAACAAAATTTGCATTTAGTTATGATACTAACTTTTATATTAATACTGGAAAGATTTAAATACTTAGATGGAGACGACTCAAGCTTTAATTACGAAAAAATTTACAAATATTGGAGAATGAGCAGCTTAAACACACTAAGCCCCTGTGAATTGCATTCAAAATACTAAATTCCAATGAGTTTGATACAACAACATGGTAGTCTGCTAGTCTTATGCCCAGTAATTTTCTATGAAACAAAATAAATAACAAAAAGTATCTGACGAAGTTTGATTATTTTCGCAGACTCTTTAATCATTCACAGATAACTGTCTTATCTATCGTTATAATATTCCATAATAGTCCATCAACTCATAAACTATAAAATGTCTGGAATATCTCCGTGCACAGTGTTAAAACAAAAGTTTTGAGCTTTGCATAAGTTCTGAAGAAATTAGTTAAATTCGTTACGGATTATCATTCATAACTTTGTATTTTCTGTGTGTTACTGTCAAACTGTATTGTTAACTAAAGTTATTTGCAACGCTCATGATATTTAAATTCTCGTAAACATGTAAATTAAGTGCAGGTATTCCAGATATTAATATTCGCAGGGCCTAAATGTTAATATTTTCAGTGCTTATCTCTATGTACATTTTCAAGTTTCATTATCATTTTGAAAAGAATTTGCTGTTAGTATGATAAACTGCCCAGACAAAAGAATGTCGCGATTTTCTATTCTTCCGGACAGTTAAAACTATCAGTTAAAATAACACAGAAAACTAGTCTTAAAACAATTAACATTTTAATTACTTTACGCTAATCCATTTCTATAAAGATTTAATTTTTTTTCAGCTAACACAAGCCGCATAAACAAATCTGAAGCTAGTTTTTGTCACTGTGTTTTAGGTAAAAGTAAATAAAATTCCTTAATATAGCAAAACTTACACAATATTATCCTGACTTGTACAAGAAGAAAAAAATATGCATTATTGATTTTACTCATTTAAGTTATTAGTATTATAATTCCTTTTTATAAGACTATATTTTTTATTATATTGATCTTGTATTCTTCTTTCATCTACTCCGTATAATAGATAATGGCACATAACGGTTTTGCAAATGCAATCTCTAAATTGTTTCCCAAACATTTCAGGTAATTACGTTTTATTATAAATATAATAAAATTAAAGAAAACTTTTTCTCTTATTCTAACGCTATTAAACTAACATTAAGATATTTTTAAAATTTTTAATTTGTTTTCGAATTAATACTTTTTCAACTGAAAAAAATATGAAATATTAATTCAAACACATTTTTCTTTTACCTATGAAATATGCTAGTTTTTCTTCACTGAACTGCTTTATAATCAACAGTTTATTGCAAACGAAATCTCTAAATAAACGTTTTTCGCAAACATCCAACTTTATACATATGGTAATAAATATTAAGGAACATTTATTCTCAGGCTACTTTCAGTAACTCAAGAAATGTGTCCATTAAGAAAGAGAAATGTGAATAGAGGAAACATAAACACATTTTTCTAACAAATGTTCGTACATTCCTAAATGGTGCCTTCACTCTTTTTAGAAGAATCAGTCCTTTTCTCTTTTCAGTTTTTCGAACATATTCAAAAATGATAACTTGCAAACCTAAAATTTTAATTTCTGGCTTTAAACGACGAAAAAAAAAAAATAAACCTGAAGATTTTTGTCCCTATTAAATACAGAAAGATGGATTTTTTTTTGGAAGACATAATTTTTTATGTATTGTTACATAAATAAAGAATGGAAAAGTGCTTACTTTATATTAACAGGTGTTATCGTTACAACACCAAGTTGGTAACAGGTTAGAATAAAATATTAAATTTATAAGTCACTAGCTAAACATGCGGATTTTCTCTCGTAATATTTGAAATACGTCAAATTGTATTTGTGTGCCTATTTTTATTAAAACAATTATGCTGTTAGGAATAACTAAAAAATTACTAATTAATCTAAAAATTCACTAAACTTCATTATTACACTGGATTAGGTGAAAATAAGAGTTAAGTTAATATGAAGAACTTAAACTTATTCCAAATAAATGATAATATACATTGTATTTTTAAACATTTAAGCTCATTTCAGTTGAGGTTTTGAATTTTTTTAGAAAACATTCTTAGCACTCATTTACATCTTAAAAGTAACCATCTTGCCATATACCAATCTTCTAGTGTAATGGTGGTGGTGTTATTTATGACGGCGGATAATCTCCACGGGGGATACTGGCTCGTGGGGCAGCGCCCTCTGTGGGGCCTTTCTAAGGGAACCTGACCCATATTTATGCATGGATATTCAAGGTTCTATGAAATCTCACGGAAAGCTGTGAAAGATTAGGTCGATGGACGCGATGGGGATCGGACCCAGCACCTCCCGTATACCAGCTTCGAGCTGAGCTTCACGGCCATTGGTGGGGCACTCTTTAACGGCGTAACATCCCTATGATGGTAGATTCAGAAACATAAATAGCCTGTGTTCAAATAGGGAATGTCACAAGGATTTCAAAAAGATTTTCAATGTACTACAAAAATTTTGAAATTGGTTTAGTATTTTCTGAAATTCTAGGGAAACCGTAATTTAGAAAGTTTTTAAAGTCTTTTAGCTCATTTTAACCCTTTAAATTTCGAAAATTTTAAAAACTGTTTTTAGAGAGCATTTGCGTCATACGTATCTATCATTTTTTTTTTTTTTTAAGATGCTTTCTTTAGACTCTATTTCTATTGACTAGAAATCGTAATTTAGAACACTTTTAAAACGTTTTTTTCTCATTTAACCTTTATAAATTTCTATTCTTTTTCAACTGTTCTTAGAGAGCATTTACATCTTGTAAGTACCCACCATGCGAAATTCCAAGTTTCTATATATGAAAATTAAAACAAAATCGAAATTTAGATAGATTTTAGAACATTTTTCGATAATTTCACCTTTTTAAATTTGGCATTATTTTACAAAAAGTTCATAGAGAGTATTTACATCTTATAAGCGACTACCATGCCAAATTTAAAATTTCCATCACCTTCAATATCACAAAAATTGTAATTTTACATTGTTTTTCACTCCTACATCTCTCTTTTTCATTTACACCAACAACAAATGTAACTATGTTTGAAGAGATACTATCCTGATAATCTTCCAACAATTACTTTTGAAATCGGTCTGGTATTTACTGAGATACTATAGAAGTCGAAATTTAGAAAGATTTTAGAACGCTTTTCACTCATTATACCATTTATAACTTGGGATATTTTAGAAATGTTTTTAGAGAGCATTAATATATTATAAATTTCTATATCGCCAAATTTTAGGTTTGTGTTTTTAAGAATTACATAGAAATCACAATTTAAAACCTTTTTAGAACATTTTTCGCGCATTATTACACAGTTTAAATTTCGATTATTTTTCCAGACTGTTCATAGAAAGTTCTTAAGACTGTTCTTATATCTTATATGTAACTATAATGCCCAAATTCAAGATTCTATCCCTTTCATTATCTCAAAAAAAGAAATATATAACTTTTTTTGCTCACGCAACCCCCTGCTGGTAGAACACCGACATAAAATGTAGCCTTAAGTTGGAATAGGGACTGTCAACATCAATTTGCAGACATTACTTTTGAAATCGTTTTGTTATTTCCGGAGACTTCATAAAAATCGTAAATTAGAACATTTTTAGTACGCTTTCGCTCATTTTGCCATTTTAAACTTGGAAATTTTTAGAAACTGTTTATAGTGACCATTTATATTTTATAAGTATGTACCGCGCTAAATTTCAACTTCATATCTCTGAGAATTGTATAAAAATTGTAATTTCGAACGCTTTTCATACAAATAAAGTCCGTTTAAGATTTCGACTTTTTTAAATTGTTGTTACAGAGCATTTACATCTGATAAATAACTACAATGCAAAAATTTGGACTTGGCTTCCAATGGTCCACATAGCTGCGAACTGTTCAAAAAATAAGAGTGATTAAAATAGAAATTAAAGCCTTCGTGCAGGAACATTAGAAAGCAGGAAACCAACATTTAAAATCGCACAAATAATGCGTGAAAAGCGGGAAACAGCTGCTTCGAATCTACTAGAGAGATTCTTCTTCAGTGCAAGATAGAGCAAGACACAGCGCGCTAGAGGCCTTGTTTTTTCTAGCACGCTGTGTCGAGCTCTATCTTTCACTGAAGAAGAATCTCGCTAGTAGATTCGAAAAAGCTATTTGCTGCTTTTCACACATTATTTATGCGAATTTAAACGTTGGTTTCCTGCTTTCAAATAAGAGTGATTTGTGCCTGTCAGATACCGTCCGGAAAGCTTAAATGGTAGAGCATTGGCACGGTACGCCAATGTATCCAGGTTCAAGTCCTGGTATGGACATTCTTAACTCAGTTGGAAAAAAATCTCAAATGTGCTACTCGAACTATGCACATTATAAATATGCATAATTTTGAAATATGAACAGGATGAAATTGGAGAGAAATCAGATCAGCAGATACCTTTAAATTTAAATAACCAAAAGTTTTATTTTAATGTAATAAAAATTTATCGTATATAATAAAAACAAGTTAAAGCACGTTTAGTATTAGCGACTAACTTTAAACGATAAGCTGCTGGAGCAAATGCGCTCTCCTATTATCTGCGCACATTTACAACATCCTACGTATGATTACTTAAAGAAATGTAGGATTGCGTATTTGTTAAGATATATTATGTTGTTTATCTGGAGAAGTAAACATTTTAATTCTAAAGTAAAATTTATATTCAAGATTAAGAAGATACAAAGAAACAGGGAAATATTTGTAAATTTTGTAAATTTGAAAAGTTTAATGGCGATAATTCTGTGATTCGTATAACCACCTCCAAATGATCAAAACATAGCTAATTTCAGATTTTAATAAATTAAAAATGATTGAAATAAACAATAAAGAAAACAATTTCTTTAAACACAAAATAATAAGAATTATTATTTTTAATTTCAATTATAATTTTTTTTAATGGTTAATTGAATGTCCTTTTGAAATTTACATTTATTTTTGTTAAAGGTATTAAGAAAAGCACTACTTCAATACTGAATTGATAAAGCATGAAATTTCTCATATTCAATTAATTAATTAAGCAATAATTACCTGGAATTTAATACCCTTTTTTGCTTTTTTTACATTATCCAAAACTTAAAGCGTTTGAATTGCATTTGTTTAGTAACAACAATTTTTTTTAGCTTTAAGAAAAATTACTTGAAACCCCATTTACCAGACTAAACTGCTTTTACTAAATATAAATCTCCTACAAAATACAGTTATCGACAAAACGACTTCGACAAAAAAATCAATGAACTATCGAATAATTTTATCTGTGGTATTCATAAATTAATATACAAAAATACAAATCGCGAACTAATTTAGATATTTACTCTTATTTATATTTAGTTATCAAAATTAGTTAGTACAGAACAACTGCATTATAAAACTATTCTTCCATTTATAAGATATTTATTAAAAATTTGATTCGTTTAGGAAATTTTATTTTAGAAGCAAAAGTTTCTTTCATAATAAAATTATAAAATGATCAAAGAACTTTTCAAAGAACCATAACTTAGAGTAATTGAGTTCTTTTATTCCAGGTATTGGTTTATTATTTTATTATGCTAATTAAATTTTTACGTTCTAATAAAATTTAAGCATTTATCAGAAAAAAGAAATAGGGAATCTTTTGTGCGAAGAAATAGGATTTCCAAGTACAACTTTCAAACTATTTAGTTGTTCAATAACTAATACTTAACTTTTCGCAGCATTCCACAAAATTTTAATTAATTTCACACATCTAATCTCTTCTTTTTACAATGATGAATACTTTTATCTTTTTTGTCTAGAACATATCTGCACATCTGTAAGTGATTAAAATATGTTCGTTTGAAAGGATATTGAAAACATTGAATGAATTCATTTCATAAAACTCTTTTGAGTAAAAGACGTGTTTGTATAAATAAATAATGTTTGATCTCTTCAATAACTCAGAAAACAAATAATAATGTCACTGATATTTATATGAATATTATAGTTTTGATTATACAGAAAATTTATCTTAAGATTATTCAAAGAATTTTTTTCTTTTAAATTTTTCTTTAAGTTTTGCTTTTGAATGAGACTTATATATAAAAAAATATATATATAAAAATAATGTAGTTATAACATAAATAAACATAAATTGGTATTATAAAAATATTAAGAAAACAAACAAAAATTGTCCCCAAAATAAACTGCTATTATTTCACCCAAAATCTAAAAAATACCCAAATTAATTTAAATAAAAAAATCCCAATGTAATTTTTAATTTTTAAAGTATCCTAAGGAAGTTTGTAATAGCGATTGTATTACGGTAGTAAATATTACCTTTTTGAGCAGAAAAATAATGTGAAACAACGTTAACATACAGATATCAATAAATGTATCTGAATTCAAATAGATTATGCCTGGGGATTCGTTAGAATGTGGTGAGATGATTTATTTAAATTGAAACCATTGTTTTATTTTTGAATATATTTTATGATTAGTTTATTGGTATGGCTAAAATTTAATATAATAATGCGAAGAAAATAACAATATACATTTTCTCAATAAAACTTTTTTGAATTCAATAAAATCTTAAAGGTGTATGTAAATATTATACAGACATGCAACCAATAAATACAATAAACCCAACTGGAGTGAAAAATTAGCCAGAGCCAGAAATCGAACCCGGGACCACAGTATACAAAACTGCTGCTCTAACCACAGAGCTACTCTAGCCGATACCTGGGGATGCAATTTCTCACTAATAAACCATGTTGGGGAAGTCACCCCAACAACCCAAGAACTGTGATTCCGGGTTCGATTCCTGGCTCTGGCTGTTTTTTTACTCCAATTGGGTTTATTGTATTTATTGGTTGTATGTCTGTATAATATTTATATATATATCTTTAACTGTTGAATGCAGGCGTTATTTATGTGTGTATATGTGTTGTAATATACATTGCAGTATGTGTGTTTATTACATTTATCGTAGATCTTTGTTATAGTAAAATATATTCATCGTTGTCCGGTCATCCAAGGCTGTCGTATAGATGGCTGGTGACTTCCCCAACATCGTTTGTTAGTGAGAAATTGTAGACCCAGGTATCGGCCGGAGTAGCATAGGAGTTAGAGCAGCAGTCTTGTATAGTGTGGTCCTGGCTTCGATTACTGGCTCTGGTTAATTTTTCACTTCAGTTAGGTTTATTGTATTTAATTGGTTGTATGTCAGTATAATATTTATATATACCTTTAGCTGTTGAATGCAGGCATTATTTATGCGTGTATGTGTGTTTTATTATATCAAAGAAACCTTTTACAACAATTGCGAAATACATTAAATTATTTTTATTTAAATAAAAAATGGAGTATTTAAACTTGAAATAAAGTAATTTTAATATATTATTCTAGAAGTATACCATTCAGTGTACGTATATTATACATTAACCCGTTAATCGTGAGAAAATTCACATTTATATAGCTACGAATTTCCAGGTCGCTTTCCTCGCTCGCCACCTGTGAGTAAATACATAAATAAGTAATAAATAAGATTATAAATTATAAATCATAAAAAAATTAAATATAAATTTAAATATAGTTTAAGACTTTTATGTTCCAACAAAGTTTATTAAATTAATTATTGTGTTATTGAATGATTCAAGTTCAATAAAATTCTTGTGTGTCAAGATGTCCGAGTGAAAATAAATTGATTTAAACAAGTATAAATTGTAATAAATCCCACCTTTAACATTATTTCTGCAACGTATTTCATTTGTTATTTTAATCGTTACGTTTATTGTCACTTATAATTAAGGCAGCATTTTTAGAAAATCAGTATTATTACAAACTGAAAACATTATATCGTTATACAATTTATGAGAGTGAAGACAAAAAGAAATATCATTTATGATTCCCACAATAAAATAATAATAATAATAATAATAGAAAAATAAAACAAAGCTATTTGCGTACTTGTTCAAATTGTTCGACTGTTATTGCTTTACTGGTAAGAGCTGGTATTGCTTTACTTCCAAGTAAAACTGAATTAAACGTTTACACACACTTTAATGTACTTAAATTAAAATTTAATAATTTGACGAGAGTTTTTGTGAGACATACAGCCTTATTTAAATTTGTAAAATCATTAATGAACTCAATTTTATCGAAGAGTTGCCTTTGAGTAATTTAGCTGTAAAAATCAAGATTTCCAATTGATATTTCTAAAAGATAATTGAAACATTTGCTTTGAATAATTTTCAGTGGTGCAGAATATAATTAGAAGAAAATATTGCGTGATATAACAACGTTTTGAATGCAGTAAGTAATGAATTTCTTTATTCAGTAAATGTCTTTTGAAAACAAAAAATACAGCAGTTTTGTTAGCATCATTTTTGTTAGCATCATCAGTATTTTTTTCTGTTAATAATTCAGTACATTATCAATGATTGAACAATTTTTACTTGAATGCAATAATACACACAATTAATTTATGACAGGAAATCAATTTGAAACGTGATTAAGATGTTCTTGAAATGTTCATTAAATCTTTAAAAGTATTAACCTAGTTTTACTTTAAAGTATCTTAATTTTGCTTTTTTAACCGATACTGTTTCTTTTTTTAAAGCAAATAAAGCTAAGAAATTAATCATATTTGTTTTATAATAATGACCCCATTTCTTAAAAGTTAACCATATTTCATAATTATATTTTCCATTATATTTTTATTATTTAAAAATTCATTTATTTAACGCTTAATTTTAATTGTGGTGCTTTGAAATTTACAATATTGATCTGTCAGGGGTTATTGTATATTATTTTTGTATCAATTATATTTCTGTAAACATAATGTAAAATATATGGTGTAAATCGGAGTTGATATGCGACAAAAAAAGTGTTAGCTCTAATGTAAGACATACAAATAAAGGAAAAGATTGTTATAGTCATAAAATGTGTTTTGTAATTATTTTGCAAGCAAAACAATTTAGAAGAAAATTATTTCTGTCAAATTGCATATATTTTGACATACAACACTTAAATAAGAATGGAAATTAATTTTTCTAATAGGCGTTTATTCAAAGAAATTATGCGTATTTTTGGCAATTAAATTTTGGGATGAGTTTATCGTAAACAGAGATACAAAACAATTCATGGCCGAATGTGAGATAGAGATGAGGGTGAATAAGAAGCAGTGTATTGTGTAGATGTGAGACAGTGACTGGGGCTGAAATATTATTGTTTTCTCATATATCTTGACTCATTTATCAGAATTAAAAAAAGAAAGTGTTAGTGTTTAAATGTAATTTATATTTGTATATGCCACCAATGTTTTTTAAAGTGTAATAGTGTTAAAATTATATAAATGAGATGTAAATAACCCACACATTATTTGCTATATTGGTGTACATACATTTAATATAGACTAAAAACATTAAAATATTCTACAGGTTCACCACGCTTTGTGTATGGCCACGGAAGTGTGCTGAACCTGTAGAATATTTTAATGTTTTTAATCAATATGAAATGTTTTTGAAACAATATAGCAAATAATTTGATGTTTATTCTTATATGATTTATTTATATTGATTAACAATTGTGTAACGGTCCAATTTATTTTATAGTAATAGTGTTTTTTCTATGTTTTTTTCAGATTAGAAATCGAATGATATTAAATGGTAGCTTGTTTAGTTTCGAACTTAGTTTTGTGACTTTTGTAAAAAATGCCATTAAAGATGACATGTGTCTATTTGAACATTGAAAATGGTGCGTAATTGCAAATCGTGAAAAAGTAGGCGAATTCAAACTAAAAAGACATTTAGATGAAGCCAATAGACAGATGTTCACTGGTGAATCATTACATTGTTGAACCAAAAATTGATTGAGAAATCATTATTGTGTTTTAAACCTATGGCGATGAAAAGCAGTTCATATGTTCCTTCTCCTGTCGTAGTGCTTCATCTGAATATTTTTCAATTACTCTAAGTTTGTTTCAGATGACACTTTTACAAATAATAAATAAAAATGTCGCTGCAAAGAGGGGACTGAAAAGAACAAATGTCAGCTTTAGAGTGATCAAAGGTCAGAAAATAGTGAAAAAATCATCAGAAATAGAACAACGAAGAAAAGTAAAACCAAAAAACCTAGTGGAATGTTAATTTAAATGGTGAAAATATAACAAGAAAACGCAAATGTTTAAAACGACATAAGATAAATTAAAGATATAGAGCATTGCACTAGCTAAAAAAAAATATTACACAAATAGCTAGAGAGGTAGAGACAGGTTAAACAGAAAATGGAAGACTTATAAAACAGAATATAATTTAATGCAAAAAGAAGAAAAAATAAGCTGGTTGACAAACTGCTCAAATAAGACAACATAGAGAGTTAATAATTGTTTTTCTGAATGATTGTAATGAAGAGAGTTAAGAATTGACAGTACATTTATTTCAAATGCCAATTAGGAAGAAAGTGATCTAGTTATCTACGACTGACCAATGTTTCATGGGAAGAAACGTAAAATGTGAAAATAGAAACTAAACTTTATACTTGTGTGTCATACCCGAAGTTGGTGAACATGAAGGAGAGGTAAGACTCGCAGATTTTACCTGTTCTATCGATAGATCTAAGACTTTTATTTCTAGTATAAAGAAGATTAAATATTTTTGGTGGACATTAGGGATACTGCTGTTGTCACGGATGTCTATAAAATCAAATTTACATTCTTCAAAAAATACATCTAAATATCCTCCTTTAAAATAATATTAATGGACATTGCATTAGCCCAATCAGTCAATACCGCAGTCTACATTTTTTAATTTCGGTTTTCCAATAACGGTTTTTATACCATTTCAAAATCTCTTGTACAACTCTTAAAAATATAGTTTAGGTATTGCACGTAATTTGCACCTTAGCTTTTTACACTAAATTACCGTTTAATAAATTAGTGAGGAAGTTTATTTTAGTTGGTTTTCATCAACATTTTTGGTGGTCGATAAAAGATGCCATAAACTTTTTGCGAAATAAATATTTCAGAAATCGAATTTAATTAGTGAATAATTAATGTTAGTAAAAAAGCGATTCTTTATTCTTAAATTTCTGATCATTTCGTAAATTATTTAGGAACAAGCGTTGATCAATTTACAATTTAAAAAAAATATTATATTCGAAAGAGTATTTTTTCATGTGCTTCATCTTTAATGCTCGTTTCTATGTTTCGGTTAGAGGACGTAATTGTATTAAAAACGAACGATTCAGTCATTGTAAATAAAAAATCCTCAGGTTGAAAATTAAGACAGCCAATAGAAATAAAACTCAAAGAGAACTTTAAAATAATTAGATAATAATCCTTTATAAGATTATTTAATTTTATTTTTGAGGCGTAGTGCATACCATAAAGTGTTACATATTTAATTTATATAATTTAAAGGAGAGATAAGTTTGTTTTTAGACGAAAAAAACATATTAAGCAAACCGATAGTTAAAAAATATCGTGCTTCAATTTGCTGAGTTAAGATACTTTGAATGTTAAGATATTTCGAAAATCCGCGACACTTAAAACTTACAGAGAATTTTTTAGTATCAGAATGCTCCGAAATTTTACACTGTTCGAAGTATAAAAAATAGCTGAGTTTTGGAGTTAGAAAAAGAAAATCTCAACTGATTTTTTTTCTTTTTCAGAAGATGAAATATTCTACTTTCTAAATTTAACTTATAAGATCTGGGCTTCCATACAGAATATTGCAACCTGAAACTTTTAAATATTAATAAGCGTTTTTTATTAACATAATTTTAACGATTAGTTTCTTTCGAACACATTTACTATTTAAATTTCATATTTATCTGCAACAGCGAAAAAATAAGCCCGTCTTTTTAGATCACTTTATATAAGCACATTCAGTTTGACTTTATAAACCATTAGAAATTATTTTTTTAACGGTGATGTGAGGAAAATTTATCCATTAATTTATCTTGGAATAAGTGCCTGCAAATACATGATATTACTAATTTATTCCAATTAAATTTTGTCTATATCGGTAAAAAATATTCCGCGTACAGCATAATAAATCTTAAATATGTAAATCTAGGTAGTAGTATACATGTATCAATTTGTCATAAAAAATTTTGGGCTACAACAAAGAGTATCTTTAAAAAAATATATTTGACTTCCAAGATAATGCAAAAACTCGTTGATATATAAAATTATAAATGTGAGATATTATCTTACTGATAATCATTTATTTAACAGATTGTGAATCATTATCTTTAGACAGTGACTAGATCAATTTAATAAGACTGATATCAAAAAATATATCCTAACATCTAAATATATATATATTTATTTAAATCGGTGTGCTTGAGTCATGAAGTGCCAATTATAAGCTGTTAGTGTTGAATTGTATTTCATAATCTACGCCGGAAGCATAATTTTTCACACTAGTTTTAGAATGCTATCGGTCATATACAATGTCTTTCATTCCGATGCCTGCTAGCAAGAAGCGGAAAAGAAGAAGATATAGTTTGAACTTCAAAAATGACGTTCCACTGAAAAGGTAAATTCGCAGTTTGCTTAAATTATACAGTTGTTTCAGGAGTATTGATATATTGGAAAGTTTGAAAAGTAACTAATCATAGTGATAGTGTCGCCATCTTTTTGACTAATTTCGATTTTACTTGTTAATATATGTATATCTCAAAAGTAGCCGTAAATGCATTTAACTTTATTATAGTGAAGAACATTTTCAGGTCATCTGAATTAAATTTCCCCATTTCAATTTTCAAGAAAGACAGGGCATGGGAAAATATCTGACACAAACGGTAATGCCGAGTGGTTGAATGGATAGTAAACAAAACCAGAAAAAACAAAAACATTCATCAAAAATTATTAGATAAGTACAAATCAAAGACAATGTTTTTATGCATACTAATTTGAGTACAGACACAAAGGGTAATTAAATTAAAAAAAATCAAAAAACACGACTGCGTAAAAAGCGAACTAATTAATTATTTCTCATCAATTTTAAACTATTTTTTATATTACTTACTTATTTTTTTATTTACTTGTATGGATGACTTTTAAGTTCCTATCTATAAACACTGTTTTGATGAGGCCTATAGGTGTCTATGAAGGTTAGAGTTGATAGAGAAGGTTTGTATTTTATGGCCACCATTTTGAATTTATAAAAACAAAACATAACCTATAACCATTGGACGGTTAGGACGAATGGAATAAGACCTCATTCTTTAAAATCCATCCAGCCGTTGAGATGTTTCGAGGGTATAAATAAATCCACATACCCAGATACGCCTGAAACATATAACCCTTCTTGACAGTCGGTAAAAAGTGTGGGGTGGGAATGCAAATAAGAAAAAAATCACATATGTCTCCTATCCACCTTCCAAATATTGTGTGAGATTTCAGTAAGAAAAGTATTTTTAAAAGATTATGATGAAATGGAATCGAATGGATTCCAACAATTTTCCAGCCGTCATGAAAATCGAGACATTATTTCAAATCCACTAATACGTGATTGCTTTCGTATAATATTTATCACTTACATCTTGCATATCTCCTTGGTAATATTCTCCATAAATGGGTCGCAAAATTATTACGAATGTGTTAAAAGATGAACTGGGCACATGACCAGGTTACCGATATTTATACAAATCTAAGCTGATATCGGTTTTTAACATATTTGTCAAATGGAAACTCAATTGAAAGTACCATTTATGAATTATGATAGTCACTCTCCTATATGCATACAAATCTTGATTCAAATACTCTTCTTAAACTATGCGTTTGGAAAGCATAATATTATATATTTTTATTGGATTTCTAGGGAAATAATCCACATCATAATAAATTGTTTAACGTTTATATATTGCAAATTTTTCTGTTGAAATTATCTTGAAAATTGCTAAAATAATGATAAATAATAACATATATACAAAAAAACACCTAGAAAATTCTAAATATTATTAATATAATACGTTTCATATTTTCTATTTATCCTACAGATATTTCAAAGGAAAATGTGAAGACTGTTCAAAACGTTGTATATGTGTTTGTGTAATTATAGCTTCATTAAAATAAACTCATCCAGAATTCTGAAAGAAAAAGTAATTTAATTTCTGATAAACTGGTAACAAATTTCCTGTAAAAAAAGCTTTTTTAATATATGTTTATATATATGTACATACGTTGTCGCCATGACTAGGAAAATCAGAAAAAATTTAGCCAGCTTTAAAAAAGGGTAAGCAAGCACAAAATAAGTAAACGCATCAATCTAATGTGTGAACAAAACCAAAATAGAAACATGACAATGAAATGTATGTAAATCTTTTAATTTGCCGAACTTCTTTTTATGTCGATTATCCTAAATAATATATATATATATTTCTTTTGAAACTTGATGCAAAAGGATGATTTTTGTAAATTGATGATTCTGATTTTATTTAGTCTGAGTTTATTGTGCATATTCTTCGCCTAAGATTTATAGATAATCGTCTAAGATTATCATTATATATAAAACATTCTCGAATTTCTTAAAATTTTAATAAAGTTAAATATCTTATGAAAAGAATTTTTGCTTTTCATCATAAAGAATGGTTTCGGTTGGAATGTTTTAGGATGGAGTTTTATCGCAAAAAAAAAAAAAAATAATAATTATTATAATTATAATAATAATACGCAAAGCATATATGACGAAACATTTTACAACACATTTAGAATACTTTTAAATAACGTCACTGTTTTTTAAGGTAAAAGTTCATGTCTAAGTAAAATAATTTGTAAAAGCACACCACATTTGAATATTCAATTTACTAAGTACACCCAGTAGTTTAAAAAGTATCCAAATTAATTTGTCTATCTCTGTATATGATCTGTAGATATGTATATATAATGCAGAGTATGCAAACATTTAGTTCGGTTAGCACTGTAAAAAATTTTTTGAAACATTACTCCATAAAATTGATGGCAGCATTGCTGCCTCCATTTTATTGTGTAATTTAAGTGATATAACTGATGTTAATTTACACTAAAGTGTAATATTACACAAGTTATTTCAGTTTAAAGTACTCCATTATATAAGTTGAATTATGTCTTAAAACTGGAGGCAGCATGTTGTCACTAAATTTATGGAGTAACGTTACATAATTATTTACAGGAAACGCATAATGAAGGCTGAAAATAATTCTCTCTAGGAATTTCTGGCAATAAAATGTAATGTACTTTATTTACTTGTTCAGTCCTATATATAAACTACAGAATTTGTTAACGAAAAGTAATATATAAAAAAATAGCTCAATCAGAAAGCGCATAACAAATTTCAAACCGCACACTTAACTTTTATCGATCTTAACTTGTACTCTAACCGAATTATTTTGTTTGGACCTGAAAATGAAGGATAAATTATGTACACGTTATATTCTATAGTAATTATCTTGTTGGGCCTCTATGTAGTGTATATCAATTCCAGTATGTTTGAAATAGTTTAACATCTTTAAAACACTTTCCAAATGGTTTTCCTCCATCAAACTTAATGCAACGGAATCTTATTCAGTGACTTGTGAACGAACTATAAATACTAAAATTGCACTTTCAATTGCGAACATTACATGTTAAGCTTCAAAAATATATAATTTGTAACGTAATTAGAATAAATTTAAACGCGATAGAGTTGGATAAGCGGACATACAGACAGACGGCCAAACAAACCGAATATGTAAACACGTTTCAACTATATTGCAAAGGGTTAAAAAAGTTAAATTTTGAGAATTTCGAAATAAATTTTCTTTAAAATATTTCAAAAGTTTATGATTACTGAATTTTAATTTAATTTAGTTGAATATGACATTTTAAAATTTAAAATGAATTAAATAATTGAAAGAAAATTCAGACTGCAAAGTGTCAAAATTAGTTTTTATCAATTTATAGATTTCTTGTTTATGTAATAATGTATAAGTGTATAAAATTATAATTAACGAATAAAAATTAAACAATTTATTCAACATTTAAAACTGTTTTTATAAAAGTACATGCGTGGTAAAACAATGCCTTAAATAATTATGCACAAATATTTTCCCCCTTCAAACAATGGTATGCAGACAAGCAGACAAGCGGTACTTCTCTCGAAGCTGGTAGATGTGAGTTCTGGGCACGAAACAATGTTGCAATCGTCAGCCTAATCATATGGAGCGTCTATCGGTTATGTATAGGGTGCTTAGAATCCTAAATTTGTCTACCACATATTTTCAACGGCAAATTGCTCCTTAATTAACCACAAAGTACTTTCCTTCTGCGTACGAATTCATGTCACACTCGTCAGGGTATCCATTTGGAGCGTCACGTATAGGTGATGCATAGAATGCATACAACCTTCAATTTGCATACTATTAACTTTCATCAGGAAATTTCTCCTTATTTAATCACAAATTATGGCCTTTCCGTCTGGGTACGAATTAATGTCGCACTCGAAATCCTATCCATTCAAGGCAATATGTGTAAGTGATGTATAGCACATAATCCTCAATTAGTCTACAATCAATTTTAAAGAACAAAATTCTTTAAATAATCACTAAATGTGTATTTTTATTTTAATCAATGGTGTTCGAAGACAGTGGTACGGCACTCTTTGCACAGATATTAAGAAAATGCAATGTCGTAATCTATGGATTCTTAATAGTATTTCGAAAAATATATATTCGTAAAAAAGTTTTCTGAATTTGAATGACAAAAATTCGTCACCTACATCAAAGAAAAAAATAATAAAACCTCAAAAACTAACAGATAAAAACTCAACGCCTAATTTTCACTTTTGTCATACATGAAATATTGATTTCAGAATTTCTTCTTTATAACAATAAAGCTGGGAAATATGAGGATATAGCAGTTGACTATTTCCTGGTGTAAGTTAAACAGCTGGCCTTAAAAATTGAGCTGGCTGAAAAATGGCATTCTTCTGTTAGATCATATTTTCTGACCCTCCGTGAGTTCCTGAGAATTTTTTCAGTATAAAGTTTTGTATCTTTTGTTTGATTTATTAGTTTTTGTCAAAATATAGAGCTTTTTAAAGAGAAGAATTCTATAAAATTGTTCCGAGTACAATTGAGTTACAATGTAGCTATGATTGCTTTTTCTGAACTAGTCATATTGAAATTAATTTTCTTGAAACAAAATTAGAAAAGCAGAAAAAATAAATTAAATCATGAAAAACTTGAGATTAAAAATCTAAATAATGAATTAAAAAAATATTTCTAAATGAATTTCACATTTTCAGTAAAGCATGAAAAGCTAAATGTACATGCATTGATGTAGCTTTGCTGTTTTTTTAGAAAATTTGTATTCTTTTAAAGATTTTATGAACCTATACATAAGAAAAGGATAAAGTATGACACATTACATAAATTATAATATTTTGATTTAAGAGTTGTGATATAATTATTAAATAGGGTTTTACAAAGAATCATTTTTGTTTTCTAATGGGTATTATTATGTAGGGTATTATTATGTATTATAAAGGTACAACAGTACATTGTTGTCAAAACCAAATACACAGAAAACAAATACTGAAACAGAAGGAGAATGGTTAAAGAGGTTATGAAAGGCATTGAACAGAAGAACTCAGTCGTAATGTAACACTTGCAATATGAGTGAAACTACTTTAAAATTAAAATATTACAACTTTTCAAATCGCTACGGATTCATTTCATTAACTGTGAGAAATACGAAATTATTTGAGATTCTTATCTGATTCTGATTACAGATCTATGTCCGCTAAAATATGTTCAGGTGACAATTAATAAGCCTTTTTAATGCTAATTGTACTCTTCCGCTTTCAAAAGATAGGAAAATATAAAATGCATGGTATTAATTTAATTTTTTATGCTTATTTATACAAACATACTATAAAAATGGTCCATAAAGACTATATTAGTTGATACAAAAGAAGAATAAAAAATGTGGTACCAAAAACTAAAACAAACAGATTTTGAATAGGAATGCAGGGTCTTAGCCCAGTTTTTTAATAAAAAGTACTGGATTTAATCTAACTTTTATTTTTTTGGTAACATAGACAATTACAAAAAAGTAGGAATACAGATGAGTAATACAATTTTATATAAAAACAATCCTATGTCCCTCCAAAAAATTATTCTTTTGGTGTCTCAAAGAAAAAAAGAATTCAAAATTTGAATATAAACACAGAGTATAAATACATTAAAAAATTATTCTATATATCCCTCCATATTTGTTTATTTCGATAGCATAAACAAAATTTAAAAAAAATGTAATTTAATATATGTTGTCGTTATCAGTTTGTCTATAACAAATACTTTGTCTATAACAAATACTCGATTTTTCATATCAATGTTTCTTTTTAGAACAAAACAAAAATGAAACAAATAATGAATAGGAATAAATAATAGTAATCTATTTTTCAATAAAAAATACTGAATGTCTCACAACCATCCGGAAATAACGATAGTCCGTAAATTTAGTTAAAGAAAGGTATTTAAAAGCAATTTCGAAAAGACTTATTTATATTATGTGAAATGTATTAGTATTATAAAAGAAATGTATGAAATATATTATAGATGGGAATTTATAGAAATAGATAAAATTTCAATAAGTGAAACCGTATGCATTACAAGGTGTTTTGAAATATGCACTAGCTATATAACTTATGTGTACAATTGTTTCGTGTTATCTTTATATCTCGCACAAAGAAAGATTATATATTTCAAATTTCTTGAATGATTAAAATATATTCATTGAGAATTCATGGTTTTTGAGTCTAGTTTACTATGCAAATGTCTTTGTTTTAATGCGCCATACAACTTTTAAATTTTGTCTAACATTTTTTTTTAATCACCCTTTATAAATGAAAGTTAAGAACTTCGTCAATGAGAGAAGCTCAAGTTAAAATTAGTATGTAATTACTTTAACTGTTTATCAAATAGCTAAAATCTATCCAATAATCATAATATTAAGTTCTTATTTGGACAATAAAATTTAAATAATCCTCGGATAGATATCATCGTGTAAACAGCCTCTGAAGTTTAAATTTATATATTAATCAAAATATAATGCCATTTTGGGGTATTTTAATCAAAATTTGAACGTATGTAATATGTTGAAACAGTTCCTGTAGCTTACTTTTTCTTCAAGGCTGTTATAGTGGGCTACATTTCTGAGAACTGCATTCCGTGATACCGTTTCTCTCATTTGTGAGCTTTTAGTGATTAACATGTATTAACTAGTTTTAGTTGTTCTTTTACTTTTTAGATCTATTGTTCCTTAATGTGCTTTGCATTACTTAATTACTGTATTCACAAAACGGCTTACGTATAAAATGTACATAAATTTTGTAAGTAAAAAATGATGCACATTTTAGGTAGATTTCGTATGAAATACTACCAATTGTAATCTCCACTATGTTGGAATTTCTGAAAAAAAAAAAAAAATGCAGATCTACGCCGACCATGACCCCTAGAACCCCAAAACTTATTCTGTAAAAAAACTTTTTTTTTTGGACACGATAACTTCCATAATTCTGCACAAAACTCTTCCACACTGATACATAAACTCGAGGTGAATAAAATCTCGATCAAGTTCGTTAATGGGAAAAAGGGGGTGGAAATAGGGAGGGATTTTGTGAAAACTGAAAAAAAAACACATAACTTCTTAATCGTATTCCATATCGAATCAGTTTAAATATATTATTACTACTAAAATAATGCCAAAAATTTATGTATGACAGGTTTTTGATTAAATAAACAAGTTGGAAATTGCTCGTCAAACGTGGCAAATGAGGTGCGTTCGTACTACAACTAGTTTTATAATTATTTTTTGTACCCCATATTGTACTGAATGTATAATTTTTTGCACTTCATAAAGTGCATAGTCTGATCACTACCCCCTACATACTAAATGCCTCTCGCATTCACTGTTTTCCCCATATAAGAACTGGAAGTCAGTTTAGCCCCAAAATGCTCTGCCATCTATCGGTGACAATTGACATGATTTTTAAAAACCTGTAGATAAATAACGTAAACAAAAGTTGTTTTGAGAATATTTAAATAGAAAATTTTAAAATAAATTAGCTTAAAAAGCAAAATTTGTTAAAAAATTTTTGTTATTTGTTCCTAGAATTTCACTTTTTTTTTTCTCTTTTCGTATTTATTTTAATTGTTGTATTAAATGATATTTTTTCTATAAAATATTTGAAAGGAGAAATTATTTCATAATTTCTCTTCAATTTCAAATGATGAATGATAAAATAACGCACATACTTTATTTTATTACATGCATTTTAAATTATATGTTCTTTTTTAAAATTAATTATAATATATAAATTAATAGCACTTACATTTACTTGTAAATAGATTTCCATCAAAAATAAAATAAACAAGGTTTATGAAGTGAAAATATTTATTAACATTATAAAATGGTACATGAATTTTAATCAATGGATCAAAAACTATGAGCAAGTTTAAAAAGGTTATTGCAAAACATAAAAGTATTTGATTAAATTAAATTTTACTAAATAGTAAGACATGTATTTCTTTCAGGCAAAATATTAATAATAAACAAGGTTAATGTGAGGTGAATGTGTCAGTGAAGGACAATCTTAAGGAATTGCTTTAAAAATAATTTTAAATTAATAATTATAATTATTATATTCCTGTTTTTTTACATTATATTAATCTATCAACAATGTTTAACTAACTTCATAGTTGCACTTCCCATTGTGAATTAAAATTTAATTCTAATAATAACATAATTACTTGACACTCCAGTACTAGTACCATACAGTTGCCTCAATAAATAGATTGCAATATTTTTCTGAACTTCCCTATTTAATATTTTCTATCTAAAATAATTAAATAATTGATATTGTGATAATAATACTATAAATATTAATTACCTTTATCATAATAATGAAACTAGCAAGTCTTTTTTTTAAGTGTTTAAAAAACATTTAACTCACAGTTTCATTTCTTTTATATTTGAATTATTAATTATTATAAGTAATCATCAAGTACTTTCAGGAAATTTAAATAGTTGGAAATATGATTCTGTTCAATGATGCTCCAAGGCACTTTTTTTTTCATCTTTTTGACTACCCTCCTGCCCCCCCCACACACACCAGGGCCGAAACTAGCCTTTTTTGCACCCGGGGCAAACATGGATTTTGGCACCACCCCCCTCCCTCTTCCACAAAGTATATTTACAAAGAGAATTTTACTAATTTTATAATAGACGACTTATTTCAAAATTTAAAATATGTAATACTGAACTACGTAATCTACAGTGGCGGATCCAAGGGGGAGGTCCCTCTGAACACCAGCAAAAATATTCTAAAGATCATTTTTAAAATGAAATATACAGTAGAGTCCCGATTATCCGAGTCCTGCCTAACCGAGTTTCCGCTTTCACCGAGTTATTTTATTCTGATGGACTGATGGCTTCCATTATTATAAAACAGCCATTATAAATGAAGTGTTAGGTGAAGATGAAAGAGCAGTCGTAAAAAGTTAGAACTCTGATTTTCTGGTCAGAATGGGAAAAATATGGGCAAATTTTTTTTTGAAAAAAAAAATTACGGCCATTTTTTTTTTCGAGAACTCTGATTTTCTGGTCAGAATGGGAAAAAAATGGGCATAATTTTTTTTGCCATCAAGTACAGATCAAGTACTTTCAAGAAATTTAATAAGTTGGAAATACGATTCTGTGCACTGATGTTCCAAGACACTTTTTTTCATCTTTTTTACTATCCCCCCCCCCCCCTTACACACACACGTTGCCTCAATAAATTGATAATAGTATTTTTTTAAATTCCCTATTTTATATTTTCTATGTAAAAAACTTAATTTATTGATATTGTGATATTAATACTATATATATTAATTACATTTATTATGATAATGAAACTAGCAAGTCTTCCGGTCAAGGCCTCAAAACGTCAATTCTGCAGTTTTTTTTTTTTTTTTTAACATTTAATTTAGTTTCATTTCTTTTATATTTGTATTATTAATTATTACAAGTAATAATCAAGTACTTTCAGGAATGAAATTATTGATATATTTCAATTACATAATATTTATATTGCTTCAAAACACAATGCTATGAACACATATTTATTTTAATGACATTACTAATTCGTATTCGATTTCATCGTGCATCATTTATTATTATTATCATTATAATTTTGCTGGGAGAAATTTAAATAATTTTGAATGTTATTGTATTTTCATTTTCATACAGAAAAGGCTTAGCATAATTATTTGATAAAAATAAATACTTTGATCTATCATTTTTATTATTAATAATAACAATATTATTTCAGATTCTTTCAGATTAAGGTACTCTTTTCCTTTTAAGGCATTGTAAATTAATAAAAATACATCTTATTAATAGCAACTGTACATTAATTTAATTTATTATTATTCAACGGAATGTTATTAGAAACATGCAAATAATAGTAGTAAAAATATCTATTTGTATTTTTAAAAATACAATGAAAAAAAGTTAAAAAGACTCGTTGACTGTCTTCTACAGGAATGGTGAAAAGAAATATTTTCCTTTATTCTGCTGGATGAACAGCAGTAAGGCACACAGCAATATGGCAATTTATAGAGAATATATTAACTTCATTAAAAGTAAACATTCTGTTTAAAAAAATCACAAATTACTGCAATAAATAAAAAAAAATAATAGCTTTCAAAGGCGGGTCTATGAGGCGATCCATGTAAATACAGCAATAACATACCCCAAACAGTAGCGCCATCTATCAACCTTGCTGACTTCCATTTTTGAGTCAAATGCGAGAGGCATGTAGTATGTAGGGGGTAGTGGTCTGATACATCATTAAAATGCACTTTCAATATTTTTTCTCATTCCCCGTAATATAACGGAACACTTTTGACTGTCCCTGTAATTAAACTATGCATCCGATTTTCCTAAAATTTGAAATAGCTCAACAAAATTTTGCAACAGTTATATCTTTAAAATTTCAGACCATTCGGAAGGTTGTAATATCATTAAAATGCACTTGCAATAATTTTTCCCATTGGCCGTAATGTAAAGAAAAACTTTTGACTGTCCCTGTAATTAAACTATGCATCCGATTTTCATAAAATTCGAAATGGCTCGACAAAATTTTGCAACAATTATATCTTTAAAATTTCAGATCATTCGGAAGGCTCTAATATCATTAAAATGCACTTGTAATAATTTTCCCATTGACCGTAATGTAAAGAAAAACTTTTGACTGTCCCTGTAATTAAACTATACATCCGATTTTCCTAAAATTTGAAATAGCTCAACAAAATTTTGCAACAATTATATCTTTAAAATTTCAGACCATTCGGAAGGCTGTAATATCATTAAAATGCACTTGCAATATTTTTTTCCCATTGGCCGTAATGTAAAGAAAAACTTTTGACTGTCCCTGTAATTAAACTATGCATCCGATTTTCCTAAAGTTTGAAATGGCTCGACAAAATTTTGCAACAATTATATCTTTAAAATTTCAGATCATTCGGAAGGCTCTAATATCATTAAAATGCACTTGTAATAATTTTCCCATTGACCGTAATGTAAAGAAAAACTTTTGACTGTCCCTGTAATTAAACTATACATCCGATTTTCCTAAAATTTGAAATAGCTCAACAAAATTTTGCAACAATTATATCTTTAAAATTTCAGACCATTCGGAAGGCTGTAATATCATTAAAATGCACTTGCAATATTTTTTCCCATTGGCCGTAATGTAAAGAAAAACTTTTGACTGTCCCTGTAATTAAACTATGCATCCGATTTTCCTAAAGTTTGAAATGGCTCGACAAAATTTTGCAACAATTATATCTTTAAAATTTCAGATCATTCGGAAGGCTCTAATATCATTAAAATGCACTTGTAATAATTTTTCCCATTGACCGTAATGTAAAGAAAAACTTTTGACTGTCCCTGTAATTAAACTATGCATCCGATTTTCATAAAATTTGAAATGGCTCGACAAAATTTTGCAACAATCATATATTTGAAATTTCAGACCATTCGGTTGGGTAGTTTTTGCTCTGTTACATGCGGACAGACAGACGGACGGACTGAACGACGACTATAGGTGCTACGTATTTATATAATTACGAACGCATCTAAAAATGAGCTCAAGGGGAGAGAAAAATAGGTTTTGGGAGAGAGAAAAAAATTATAACTTAGTCAATTCTCAAGATATCAAATCCAATTAAATTTATTATAAATTATCTTAATATTATCTCCAACTTTTATATTGACAAGATTTTGATAGGACCAATTC
Source organism: Maratus speciosus (assembly GCA_963932465.1). Taxonomy (NCBI): domain Eukaryota; kingdom Metazoa; phylum Arthropoda; class Arachnida; order Araneae; family Salticidae; genus Maratus; species Maratus speciosus. The sequence continues at coordinate 361,435,137 of OZ010791.1, read as the reverse complement.
GTATCGCAAAAAAAAAATAATAATAACGAAAACAAAAAGGGTGGTTGAAGAAGAAAAAAAAAATCCATAACTTTGTCAATTCACAAGATATAAAATCCGCATGAATTTATTATATATCTTCTTAATATTATCTACAACTTCTATACAGGCAGTTTCCTATAGAATCAATTCTTAGAGCAAAAATCAATTAAAAATACATAGCGTTTGAAGAAAAAATCATCCTATTAAGCGTGTACTTAAATCAAACTGCTTATTTTTTGACTCATTTTTAAATTCATTTTTACTCCCAAACACATCCATTTGGTGGGTTTTCTTATTCAGAAACTATATAATGTGCCGTAATGGTCGATTTTATGATAGAGGCAGAATATATTACAAAAAATGATATCAAAATGAAATTCTGAACCTAATTTCTCGAAGCGATTGTGTTGGAAACGAAAAATATTATCTACTGAGCAACTAATTGTTTATAATTAAACTTCTAATTAATTGACCACAAAATAAATAAATAAATAAAAAATCGCTTATAAATCTTTTTAAGAATCACGTCAGCAAGTTTCATTTTTTTTTCTTTCAAAAATGAATCTGAAAATGTGTCAGAACATTTCAAGTCGTTGAACATCACAAAGAATTTTTTTTAGTACCGCCTTCACGTGATTCTGATAATACAGCTCTTATATTAAAATGAAATTAAAAACTCGTCAAAAAGAGGTCAGATAACATTGTTAAAGTGGATTTATCACTAATCATGTTTTATCTTTTGTTGTTGAAATTAGTACTTAACTTCGAAATCCACCTGCGTTTGTAGGCCGAGCCGACATGGATTTTTGTTTTAATCACACATGCTGGCTACGTTTGATTTCATATTTTCTGCTGTGCTTCTGAAAATGCATCCCTCAATAAAAGTGAAAGAATATGCGTTATTTTTTTTCTTAAATTCAATATAGAATACGGATTTCCATTTATCACGCAGCTAGAAAATTCAGAAAAGGTCCAAAAGTAATTTTGAATTAATACAACTGAAATAAATAACATTAAATAAATGAAATTGAAATAAATACAGCTTTTTGTTTTCCTCTATAAAACGCCATTTTGTATTGGAGTAAAATATAGATTATTATAGCACTATAGTTTTTTTTTTTTTTTTTTTTTTTTTTTTTCATTTACGTGTTACATTTCTTCAGTAATGAAGCAGATTTGAATAAATAATAAAGTTGAACTATTTATTAAACATTAAAATATACACTAACAAAAGTTTTGCTCGAAAATATGAGAACTTATTAAATATATAAATAAATATCTCATATTAACTTTAAATGAAATAATGCATTTGATGCAATAAGAAGTCCCTATATACAATTGAATATATATATTTATTTATATACATAAAAACAGCTCTTAGGATTATTAATGAATTAGTTTGGAATGATTAATTTAGTAATTAAAAAAAGAAAGAATGAAAGATCATATGTCATTTCTTTTGAGTGAAATAAACTAATAAAAATAAAACATTTCCACTAAAATTCCAATAAAACATAAAGAAAAAATATTTTTACGGGAGTTGGTTTTAACAACATTGAAGAGAAAGGAAAAAGAAATTGATAACGTTCTACCCTGCTTTAATGTTTCTACTACTCATGATTTTTTTAGCTTGTAGCAAAATTTATTCCAATCTATTCAATGTCTCTGTAAGTGGCTTATCTGACTCTTTCACGTAATAAATTGTTCTTATCATTTGGCCATGACATCGCAAAGAAAACTACTGGGAAAACTTTGATAAATGTAAATGTGACTATCTTGAAAAAAAAATCGAAATTCACTCTTCTTTATAATGTTAAAGATATTTCCTAGTATTCGCATATCGCTCATTCAAAGAAACAGAGAAAGAATTAAATAACTTGTGAATTACTATTATTATTGATAAAATAGAAAATAGTCAAAAAAGCAATGACTGTAGTAGAATTTTTTTTAAAGGAAAAATTTAACAAGATAAAAAAAATATATTGTATAATATCATGAAATAATTATATTTAATAGATAATGTCATAAAGTATTTTATATATTAAAGAATAAGGGGCTAATGATAATATCACAAATGACTTAACGCAATAAGTGATAAAAGAATTGAAATTGTGAAGAAATAACAATGTACTTTTGTATAAATTAAATTTGCCCTTGTATCCAATGGCTGGGGTACCTGTTGTGATTTTAACATACACTAGGCATAAAACACCCCTATGTCATATAATGTAACGTCTCAGGCTTTGCAGAAGAAGTATTTGACTCATTTTTAGTAATATTAATTGCTTCAGGTGTCATTAATTCAAACAAGGATCCCACATTAGAAATGTGAAAAACAAACTCAAATCCGTTATATCGAGCAAGTATCAGTGTAAACCGTTTCTAGAATATTGTTAGATTTATTCAGACTGAAGAGCAGAACACACGAGTGGAACATCTTCAAAATGATAAAGCTGAAGCAATTCCTGTTTTATGGACTATGGGAAATCATAACCTATTGAGAAAATACAACATTTGTAGTTTTTCAATAGGTTTTAACTTAGCATATATAAAATTTAACGGTTGACGAGCAGTTATTTTCTTATCTAGGAAGAACAAGATTTACACAATATTTTCTGTCTAAACCGGCTAAAAATCGGATCAAAATATGTAAGTATGTGAAGCAAAAACTATTATCCTCTCAATAGCCAAGCATGCACCAGAAAAACAGGCACAGACCATGAAATAAACAAAGGTAAAGGAATTATGAAACACTTAGTCGCCCTGGGATTCATGGATTTGAGACGAAACATCACCATGGACAACTTTGTCTTTTCTTTTCATTCTTTGACCAAAAATTTATTAAATGCGAAGCTCACAATACTTGGATTTTCAAGAAACAAACGTTATGTTCTACAAGAAATTAGGCCATGTGAATCTCCCAAGTTTTATCCACAGAATTTGGATTTCATGATGATGTAAGTATTTGCTCGTATGTTCGAAAAATAAACAAAGTTGTCAGTCTAATGTCTAATATGTATCTTGATAAACCCACCATGTGACCGAAAGAGAAACCCGGATTGAGTCAGTTTTGTAATGAAACGACATATGGAGTGGATATAATATATAAATTATTGAAGCAAAATACAAAACATAGGCATACAATCACATGGCCACTAGAATTATATTTGAATATTGTGGATATAGAAGAACTTCCTCATTACATTATACATACAGCCAATAATGATATGATTAGCCATAAAACAGACTTTCGTCACCTATTTTTTTTTTTTTTTTTTTTTTTGGGGGGGGGGGGGTATTAGGTGAGATATTCAGCATTCCAGCAATTCTAGATCAATCACAAAATGTACAGGCTATGAGACTTTTTTCTACCAAATCGACAAATGAAAATATACTGAAAAATTTTTGCTCGTATTTGAAACTGCCAACAAATTCAGAAACCAGCTCAAATAGCGTAAAGCGGCATAACATAGGAATTATAAAAATAGTGGGTGTCCGATGTGCTTAGTAGAGCGTCAGAAACGGAAAATCATGTAGACAATTGGGAAACAAAGTACGTTGATGTACATTCGTACGCCTTTGCTATTGTAAAGCTTTCCCACAAAATGTCTCGTAAGTTAAATATTTTTTTGCCTTAAAAAATGTCTAAGCAACATTATCAAATAAATTTCAAGTTTTACTGATATAAATCTAAATAATCTATCGATTTCTGTATTTTCCCACAGAAAAACCGCGGGTACCCTGGTCACTGATGAAAGATCTAAAAATGTTTAATGCCCCAAAATAGTAATAAAAAATCGAAATTTTAAAGTGATTATAATATTGGACAGTGAATACTACAAATAATGGGGATCTAAATTCATTTTAGTTTCTTTTCATATTAACACACTGAAATCGGGATGAAAAGAGAAAAAGGGTAACTGGGTACCCGGTTATTGACATAAGGGTTAACGATATTTTTAATATTTCCCAATATCGATGAAAAGTATTTTGGAATACGGTTTGTCTGTCTATTTATCTGACGTCTGTCTAAACGTGCTCGAACACGCGTAAGTCTACTTGTATTGTCATGTAAATATGATATTCAGGCTCACTATGGCATGTTCAATATTGTAGATAAAGTTATAGTTCCTTTGCGGGAACACTCAAAAGAAATCCGTTACATTATGGTCTATAGGGAAAATCGTTTGCAATGAATTTGAATGTTGTGAAACTTTTTCAAACATATTGTAATTATATCTCCGAGGTGCACAAAAAGATGGCTAATACAGAATACGTATTGCATATCATTCATCGTTCATGTATAGGGACATTCAAAAGAATGCCGTTGCTATACGGTCTATGGAGAGAAATAGTCTGCGCTGTATTTTAATGTTGCAACACAATTTCAAACATATTAAAATTGATATATATTACTCAGATACACCATGTGAAGTTTAGAATATAACATGCATGGCATTCATCTTTCATGTACAGTCGTGGGAAAAAAAAGTAAACACCCCTACTTCTTCTCCCCAACCAATTATCACAGGAAAAAGTTACAGGTACCGAACGATTGAAAATAAAGTCTACTTTTAAATGATGTATATAAAATTTGATTAGGAGTGCATCTACATATTAAAATAAAATCGAAACTTAATTTTTTTCAATGGCAATATCCAATTTTAACAAGATATTTCAAATCTTCAGCTCAAACTATGCCTAGACACCACATTTTAAGTCATTTGAAAGATAAGTTTGTGAGTTATAAACATTCAAAATTTAGTGCTTCTAATGTGAAATTACATTTTCATATTTTTATTAATATCTCCTGAAATTATACTCCTAATGTGCTGTTTTTTTGTGTAGAAATAATACTAAAATACCCAAACATAAATACGTTGAATTTGTAATTTTTATAATTTTGTGATAAGAATTATGAATTATGAAATTAATATTCGAAAATATTATGAATTGCAGCCTGCAATGTTTTGATAGATTTAGATTTATTAAGTCCTGTTTATGGACATCCAAAAATTTCACATTTTTCTTACAAGTAGTTTTCGAATTATGCTTAAAAAACTGCAAAATGTTGGCTTAAGGACCGTCTGTGATAGAAGTGACTAGATATTTTGAAATTTCTTATGCTATCCTTTAATCTTGCAGTCTTCAATGACTGTTTGAGATGTGTTGATCAAGAAGGGTGCTCTCTCGGTCAACAATCGAGTACGGAACTTCAATTTTGATACAGCTCTAAAATACGCTCGTTTTAAAATAATTAGTTTCTCTTAAAATTAACGTACGAATTGTATAAAATTTGTTTTTAGGCTAATTGAAGGTTGTAGAGTTAATTTATGCTCTCAGAATTGTGTACTACTATTGGAAAAAAACCAAAGCTATGGTTCGTTTTAATATGTAGATGTCCCCTAAGCAGATTTTATATACATGATTTGAAAGTAGACTTTATTATCAATCGTGTGGTACCAGTAACTTTTTTCTATTATAATTTTTTGCAGAGTTAGTAAAGGGTGTTTACTTTTTTTTTTTTTTCCACAACTGTACTTTTTTCCTACGACTGCACATTGACATACAAAAGAATTCGGTTACAATACTGTCTGTTAAGAATAATTTCTAAAAGTGTATCTTCATCTGTGGTGAGAGTTTCTAACGTCAACAATTATTTTTCATATCCCTCTGTGGGCATAAATTCTTTATAGCAGATGCAGGACTGCACAAAAGATCTTGAGTACCTATTATTTCGATTACAGCGGTAAATTTCCCAAAAGGGTTTTTCAACTGTGCAATGCATTTCATGTTTGAACTAAATTTTGGTATTCTACGTAGCATATATACAAATATATAGATCTCATACATATCCTACACAAATGAATACAAATATATGTTGAACTAGTGACTGAAAATACCAGAATTGGCTTTACAGATGCCTTAGACTTTTCCAAATTGTTCATTAGGCGCAATTGTTTCCATTGTTAAACTGTTAAGATTTGTTACATTATTCTCTATGTATTAGTAAGCGTTAATCTATGCTTTTCGCTTGATGCATCGTTCGTTTTGCGTATATTTAAGCTCCAAAAGTTTTCGAGAAAAGAATAATGATAAATTAGGGAAAAGTGTTTTCTCCACTCTACGAGCAGGATACTAAGCTTCTTTTTTAATAATTGACATATTTAAATACAACTTTTTAACCCTCTCGCTGCGTAAGTAATTTTTTGCGATGAGCGTCTTTTACAGAATTTTTAATCTTTTATCACCGGTTCTTTAAAGCAGAAATTTTTGACTATCGTAATTGGGGAAAATGTTTTGAGTAAATCAGACAAAGTTTTCGCTAAATAATAACTGGTGGGAGAAGCCAATTAGTATTAATTAGACGGGAAAATGCATGCCCGAGTATTTCTCTGTTTGCGCAGCGAGAGGGTTAAAAGCGACCGACATGCGTACGCAACACACCATGTCCCAATATCAAACGTCAATGACGCCAATTTACAAAATTCTACACTGCCCCCCCCCCCTTTTAACGTAGTAAACCAAGCTCCTTTATCAGTATCCCTTATTATAAGAACATTTCTGATAAAATTTCTGGCATTCTAAAATCATTCAATTTTGGGGTTTCTTTTACACCAATTAATAAATTGAGTTCCTTTTTCAATAAGCATAAATTTCAATATGATAAGTCTAAATTACCCGGTGTCGTTTATATTATTCCTTTAAAAGATTGCAATAGTGTTTATATTGGTGAAACAGGTAGATCATTGGAAATTCGCCTATAAGAACATACTGATGCTTTAAAAAAAAAGGTAATTAAAAAAAAAAATTATCCAACATTCACTTCAAACGAATCACATTCCGCTTATTGCGAACGCCAGTACTTTGAAATCGGGTTGCAACAGCGACCACCGTAGATTACACCTTGAGGGTTGCTTCACTGAATTGCGATCGCAGACTTTGAAGTTCGTTCTGTCCCTAGTGAATATTGTCTGTTTTTAAAGTAACTAACTTTAAGTGTTCTTCATTTGTTCCGTCGTCTGCAATGCACTGGATATTTTGTACTGATGATGTCTCGCGTGTCGCTTGGCGAAACGTTTACAAATTCTATTTTTAATTGTTTTTAAGTATATTTTTTTTTATAAAATTTTATTTTTTTTAACTGTACTCAAGTCTGTCTTAATTTATTTTATTTGGTGTTTTAATGGTTTTTAAATTCAGACGTTAAATGTACAGTCGTGGAAAAAAAAAAAGTAAACATCCCCTACTAACTCCTCAACAAATTATTGTAGAAGAAAGTTACTGGTACCGAACGATTGGAAATAAAATCTACTTTTAAATGATGTATATAAAATTTGCTTAGGGGGCCATCTACATAGTATTACGAACCATAACTTTGTTTTCTTCAATAGTAGTACACAATTCTGACAGCACAAATGAACTCTACACCTTTCAATTAGTCTAAAAACAAATTTTTATACAATTCGTACAATAAGTTTCCGAGATAATAATGATTTTAAAACGAGCGTATTTTAGGGGCTGTATCCGAATTGAAGTTGGGAACTCGATTGTTGACCGAGAGAACCGCCTTCTTGATCAAGGCACCACTCGAGCGGTTGTTGAAGACTGATAGATTACAGAATAGCATAAGAAATATCAAAATATTTAGTCACTTCTGTCATAGATGGCCCCTTAAACCATCATTTTGCCGTTTTTTATGCATAACTTGAAAACTGCTTGGAAGAAAAATGTGAAATTTTGGATTTCCGTAAAGCAGGACGTAATAAATCTAAATCCATCAAAAAAATTGTAGTTTGCAATTCATAATTATTTCGAGTATTAATTTCATAATTCATATCATAAAATTATAAAAATCGCAAATTCAACGTATTTATGTTTGGGTATTTTAGTATTACTGCTACACAAAAAAAATAACACATTCGGAGTATAATTTCAGGAGATATAAATAAAAATATGAAAAAGTAATTTAACATTAGAAGCACTAAATTTTGAATGTTTATAATTCAAAAACTTATCATTCAAATGACTTGAAATTTGGTGAGTAGGCATAGTTTGAAACGAAGATTTGAAATATCTTGTTAAAATTGGGTATTGCCATTGAAAGAAATGAAGTTTGGGTTCGTTTTAGTATGTAGATGGCCCCCTAAGCAAATTTTATATACAACATTTAAAAGTAGACTTTATTTGCAATCGTTTTGAACCAGTAACTTTCTTCTACGATAATTTGTTGAGGAGTTAGTAGGGGTGTTTACTTTTTTTTTTCCACGACTGTACATATACTGTAAACCTATGCACAGTTTTATTGGTATATATAAACCAAACTTGAATAAAAATATATTGGAGGTTTTAATGGATATATAAAGAATAGTATATAAAGTGAAAAAAAAAAATTAAAAATGAGTTTGATGTTCCATTGCCCCCTTAAATAAAGATACCATTAAAAATGAGATATTACTGTTTTGAAAAATCAATACCTATTTTAATAGAATCTATACTGCGATTAATTTTCAAAAAAATCAGGTTGACAGTTTAAAAAATGGCGGAGCTAGAATTTCCGCAGATTTAACAGTTTTGAAATTGCCAAACGTGGCAAAAGTTGAAAACGTCGCAAAAGAGGTGCATTCGTACTATAACTAATTTTATAAATATTTCTGCACCGCATATTGTATTGAATGTATATTTTAGTGCACTTCATATGTGCATATCAATTTCATTCTGTTCGAATGGCACTCGAAATTAAAATGCACATTTTAATTTAACGTGTATTTGTTCAACATTGGCCTTAATGTAAAGGAAAACATTTGACTGTCCCTGTAATTAATTTATACACCCGAATTTCATAAAATGTTAAATGCCTCGATAAAATTTTGCAACAATTATATATTTAAAATTTCAGACTATTCGCTTGGGTAGTTTTTGCTTTGTTATATGCAGACGGACAGAAGATAGACAGACAGAGAGACAGACAGACAGGCAAACAGACGGACCGAACAACGACTATATGTACTACGTATATATACAATTACCTAAAAATGCTGTATAAAGAAAATGCGCTAAATATTAAATGTTACTTTTTCTTCGTTTTGGGGCACACTACATTTATAGCTCCAAAATTGCAAAATTATTCTTGATATTGATTTCTAAATAATAAAATAGTATTTCGTGTATATAAATAGTACATTACGTGTCAAATATGTTTATCGGTAAAAGTGATGACACCTTTTAATGTGTGAACCTTTCGAAAATCTGCATTAAAAAACACATGAATCAGCACATAAAAAATGAAGAGCCACGAAATTTCAATTTGCCAGCCTGAGTGGAACTGCTCAAATGAAAAGACAGAGTTTGCAGAGTATGGAATTCTCTCATAGTACCTTTTATTGAGGTTCAAAGAATCAATCCAAATGGTGTCCTATTCACCACTAAAAGCAACAGTAGTGGTATGGGAAATAGTACACTATTAATGAACTATAGCATTGGGGCGCAAACATCAAGGACGCGGTAAACCATTACTGCCAGGGAAGGAGCCCGAATGCGACAATAGTCTGTATACAGCCGAGAAAAAAGATTTTGTGCGCACAATAAACGAGCTGCCACGTGCCGTGGACGCTCAGTTACCAACAGCGCAACCCCTACTTGCGACAAGTGGTGGTACAACTCAGTGCAGTTAATTTGGGTAGGGTGACCATATACAACTAATTTGTTAGTTTGGATAAGTGTATAGGGTATTGGTGCATTAATTTAATTATGGTGAATGGTGTGAGCCGCTTTAGAATATAAAGTAGCCATTTCTTTTGTTTAGTGACTAAGCTTATTGAATGCGAATTTTTCGTGATTGGACATTTATAGTATCGGGACTAGGAGTGCCCACATGAAAACACTTGCATGTGTTGGTTATGGCACTTGAGAATTTGCCGAGGAAGGACATGTTTCGAACGTGTCCCGTTAGGAATCTTTTTGTGTGGGGAGTGCGGAAGCAAATATCGAGTGAGACTTTGGAGCATAAGTAAAATGTGTTTACAATTATCTGTGGAATCCCAGTACTTCTTCCATTTAGTGAGAAGACATTTAAGGACACTCTTAATAACTGACAGGGGTAATTGGAGGTATTGGTCTCTGTTGATTTTTGCTGCAGCCTGTTTGGCTAGTTTGTATATGCAGTCGTTGCCTTGAATGACCTAGTGCCTGAAGAACGTATCGCTGAAGATCGAGATCTGGAGGAAAATAGAACGTATTGAGATTCATTTCCGAGCTAAGAGAATTGCAAATAGCACTATTGTTGTCGAGTCTGCAGGTCCACTGAAGAGTCAGTGCTCCTCCTCACGCCACGCAGATGGCTACTGTCACGTTGGTAGTGGAATTCGTATATCCATATTAAGCTGTGTTTCTTGATATATTGACCAACCAGATAAGACCTACAAATTAAAAACAAGGGTTAAATGAATTTATTCTCATGTCTGATTTTCGCTCATAAATAGAGTTCATTTCGAAAATATGGTCACATTCGATGGTAATTGGAGGCCTAAAATATGTTATAATATACAAATGATATGTATTGATCATACAATAATAAAGCTTACATCGCGAGAGTGTGATGATGAAAGACAGATTCCTGCATTGTGAAAAATTGAAGAAATTGTCGTAGCAAACAAATTTCAGATGCAATCACAGTGATAAACAGTGAATATGGAATAAATTCTGTTACATAGCATTTACAAGTACAATTGCTAGAATACTTGCTACAATAATCCACAATATGTAGACTATAATTTGTATGAAACAAATATTAATATCGATTATGCGATAATTCAACAAATCACTGTCAGTCGCATAGCTCATTAAGATTAAACTTAACATTTTACGTTATATATTTTTTATTATTTGTTAAAATTTTCATAAATAAAACGACTTCAAACATTCAATCTTTTACTTATGAGGCTAACAAAAATGCCTTTCTTGCCAGAGTGACAGGTTAATATCTTTTTAGCTAAGGAATAATTTCAGAAGAAGTTTTTTCTTCCTATATAATATCTTACCATAATTCCCTTAATTCACTTGCGACGTATTTGACACTTAAAATCTTTTAAAGCTTAGTTCTACTGAACTTTTGTCGACGTAGCAAAATATATAATATGAATTATTGTATAGCATGTTATAAATGTTATATTCCTTTTTGAGAGCTGTAAAAGGTTGAGGAAGGCATAAACTTAAAAGTAAAAGAATCAAAGGATGATCATATTTCACTTACATACATGTACAACAGTAAGTCCAAAAAATTATATTTATAAAAATATACAGAGTACATATAAAATTCCTTTTAAATATAATATATTGTATATAAATATAGGATTAGTTGCTAAATACACTACAAAGGGACTTAACAAATATATGCGAGTATAGTCACAACGGCTGTATGTAGGTGTATGACTTCCATATACACGGGAAATGTTAATTATTTTAAAAATTACTATTTTTTAAATGATCCAGCACTTGGAATAATTATAAATAATTCACATAATTGCAAAAATGCTTTAACCAGTCTGCATGCAGTCATTCATTGCAACAATCATTTATTTCATAACATTTTTCAGATCGACTAAATTTGTCTATTATAATCTTGAGTGTTAAGGCTGTTGTTTATTAAAATCCATATAAAATCATTCAAAGGTATTAAAATTTAAGTTATATGTTGGAAAAAATATTCCATTGTAAAAAACACTGTTTACGAGTGATTTTCTAAAAATTACAGAATGTAGACACAAACCAACAGAGAAATAAATTGTTAAAGTATTCAGTATTTACTCTAAATAAATGAAAAAAAAACTTTATATTTTACAGTGATACATTTTATTGTACTTTAAACATTGACATACAGATTAACAAAAGACATGAAATATTTTGGGCAAGTCAACTATGTTTTAAAACTTGAGAAAATTGCTATCAGAATGTCGGAAACGTGATTTTTCTAAATTATTTTTCAAGTTATATCTTTTTATATCGCATCATGAAAAGTTGTGGATCTGTTTTAAGAGGATTTTTTCTGCATGGGATTAAGATTATATTTTTCCAACATTAAATGACGTTAAAATTCGTATCAAGTACAAATAAAATGTGCTAAAAATGGTTTTAGGTGAATATACTCGTATATAATGCAAAACTATTTAAAATAGATTACAATACCGTAAAAAGCATTAAAAATCAAATTAAAATATCCCAAATTTCGACCCAATTCACACGGCCACCCGCAGTGGTTATTTAAATATTGTTATTTCTTCTATAGCTCGTGCGTCAAGGAAAAGTTTGAAAATAGAATTCCCGCATTTTTATGGAAAATTAGCTTAAAAGTAGGTATAAAAACTGAAAGAATACGAAATCAATCAGCATGCCTCTACCTTCAAAAAGAAAAAGGTAAGTTACGCATATTTTTTGGAAATTTTAATAATGTTTTTTTTTTTTTTTTTTTTTTTTTTTTTTGAATCACAATTGTAATACTACACTGTAATACTACACTTTATACATTTAAGCTATTTAAAGTTAGTTTTACTTTTGTTTCGTTTCGTATATTCACTTTTACTTGTAATTGTAGAAAATTGTACCAACCGGCATATATGTAGTCTCAATATTACTTAGGGTGACGAAAAAAAAAAAAAAAAAAAAAAAAAAAAAAAAAAAAAAAAAAAAAACAGACGTCCATTTTACTGACCCCTCCCCATACTGATTTTGAAAATTAATCACCACCATTCGTTTTTCTGGTTTCTGTCGCAAAAATTTTCGTTTGTGCCACTTCTGTTCTCTCGTTATAACGAACAAAATGGGACGGTACCCGTAAAACAAAAGCCTCACTCTATCAACGGAATCAAAATTTTCTTACTGCATTCGTTTATACTACGTTTGTGCTGGCTTGTGCCGCAAAAAGTTTCGTTTGTGCCACTTCTGTTCTATCTCGTTATAAGGAACTTTTATAATTCAAGGTCACTTATAGAAAATCGTAAATAAATACCTGTCACGAAATAAAATACGCAGTTCTTTAGTGCTACGTAAATGTGCGTTTGTGCCGTAAAAAAAATCGTTTGTGCCATTCTGTTTCCCTCAATGTAACGAATTTTCCACTTTTTCAACGCAGTGTGACCATTTCGGTGGAGCCGCCCAATCTACCCACCCTAAGTTGTATTACGGCATTCGTTCGTGCTGTTTTTTGTCGCAAAATGTTTCATTTATGCCATTTCCATTCTATCGTTACAGCGAATTTTTATAACGCAAGGCACATAAAGAAAGTCGCCTATGAATAAATACGCGTCACGAAATGAGATACATAATTCTTTAGTGCTATGTAAATCGTAAATGTCTGTTTGGACTCACAAACCTCTCACACAGTAATTTCTCTTGCGCTCATTGGCATTTTATTAGTGACTGGATATAACAAATTACCTAACAGGAGGCTCTATTGGGCTCTTTCAATTGACATGCACAACAATTTATTTTCACAGTCGTTGAGAACAGACACTTTTGATGTGATTTTTATATCAGCACATTTTGCAAATAACATGGAAATAGACGATGATAGATTATGTAAAGTCCGCCCCTTTTTGAGCACTTCAACAGGATATGCAAAGTTTTAGACATCCCAGAATACCTCAGTGTAGATGAGTCAATAGTCCCGTATTATGGACACCATGGACTTAGGCAGATTATAACAGGAAAATCGATTAAATTTCGTTGCAAACTTTGTGTATTATCCTCCTCAGATGAACTTCTTAACGCAGAACCTTATTGTGGAATAGATGTGCGTATAATGTGCGTATAGAAAATCAACATATTGAGATATTTTGATGCAACAAAAACTAATATTAGCTTAAGGGATTATATTAAACTTTTGTTTGATGACCTAAGTAGGAATTGACTTAATTTTATTTTTATATTACTTGTTATTATTGCAATCAAACAATAAATTCAAAATTTGCATAAAAAATTGATTTTATACCACGCAAACGCCGGTTGGTACAAAAATCTATCATTATATATTTAAAAAAAACAGCAAATACAACGGGAAAAATAAAATTTGTGTACGATGTACTTAATAGATACAGAATGAGCAAATATGAACAAAAATTCCAAAATTGATAAAGTAGTTTGCAGTCGGCATTAATGGGTTAAAATTCCTTGCTTGAAAAAAAAAAGGAAATATAAGGAAATAAAGTTACAGGAAAATTATTAAATGTTTTCCATAAAAATTACTGTTAATATATTTTTGTGATTAACATAAGAGAAAGTAGGATAAAATCGTATATTCGGATAAAAAGGAAATTTACAGTTTTGACTTAATTTGAGCAGCCCTCTTGCGGATAAAGGAGGAAAAACTTAAATCTGAGAAATGATAATGGGGAAGACCAAAATTCGCAATTAAATTTTACCAAAATTCGCAATTAAGTTTTTCCCATAATTTCCCTACAATGTTTTCTCATAAAATTTGAACCATAAAAACTGCCCATTTTATAAATAATTTATAGAAACGCTGTATAATAAATATAGAAAAAATGGCAACGATTAATAAATAAACACTTATTGCAATTTCTTTTTGTAAATTCTGTAAGTTTTGATGGGGGAATATAGTAAGAAAGGGAAGGATTATTATATATTATATATATTATATATTATATTTTTATCAAGACGGAATCTACTTAACTTCAACAATTATAAACATATATATATAATAAAAACCTAATTTGAAGAACAAATTTAAAAAGCAAAATTTATTTCCTACATTGTTTAAGCCCGAGAAGGGACAGATATTAAGATATTTCATTCAGTTCGTTCTACATTTAATGTTACATTTTTGTAACAAATAAGTTAAACCAATTGAATATTAAAAAATAAAAATAAAATTCATACAACATGATACTTTAAACACCCTAAAAACTTCGGGTGATATCGGTTACGATTTCAACTGTTGTTTAAAGTTAATTTAAAATAATTTTCTTTTAATTTTTTTTACAAGCATAAAAACTTCAATTTAAATTTTACTATTAAATTATTGAAGGAATTAAACTAAATATTTTTATGGAAGCGTTGTATAATAAATATAGAAAAAAATACAACGATGAAAAATAATAAACACTTATTGCAATTTCTTTTTGTAAATTCAGTAGCTTTTGATGGGAAAATATAGTAAGAAAGGAAAAGATTATTAGAAATATTATGTTATAATTTTTATCAAGAAAGAAACTATTTAACTGCAGCAACTATAAACAAATATGTATTACATACAAGTTTTCTTCGGAAATAACGGTTATATTCCCGGAAACAACAACGGACATTTCTGTACCATAATACAAATATACAAATATGTCTAAAATGTAGATTTTAAAAATTTTGATCACTGTATGTTAAACTTAAAATGTTTTCTATATTTGCAGATACATAAAGTTATATATAAATTTACATAGAATAATTTTACTCTAAAGCAAAAGCATAGAAGATGCTTGTTTAATAAACTAACAAATGCAAACATGTTAAAAATTATTTATTTAATAATTTAAGGAATCAATTTAGGTATGTTCAATGTGCCCACCATCCAGACACATGCAGAATGCATGATGCATAGCCTGCTTAATTAGATTTTGATATGAAAATTACCTCTTCTACAAAGTATCCGTAAAAAATGATACTAATTAACCTAAATGTTCCTCAGAGAAAAAAAGCTCATAGCCTCATTAAAATTTCAGAAACTTTAAATAATCTATAGTCAAGTTAAAGCAGTAAACTCAACAGTAGATAAATTAATCAAAATCCTGAACAGTTTAGAAACGTATTCGGAACCACCTACGCCTTAAATCTCTTGACGATTTTCCAGAGATTTCAGTTTTCGAGTCGAAACAGAGCAATTATAAGTTCTTAATAAGTAATTTCTAAGTAATTTCTTAAGCAATTTCTAAGTTTAAAAAAAGACTTTAAAATTCTGTAAATAATTAACTGCATTAAAATAATAACAGCTGACACCATAGCTTTTTATGAAAATAATTCCTTTCGTTTTTTTTTTTTTTTTTTTTTTTTTTTTTTTTTCATGGAAAATAATCACCAGCTTTACTTATTGCATAAACATACTCACCTTCTGTAATAAAATTTCTACCAAACGTTTTAGATCATTTCAATTTTTTACATCTTTTAATTTATTAGTAAATATGCATATATCTTATAATGATATACTTCAGTTTCCAATTTCTGATGTGTAAGTTATTAATTAAATATAAAATATTTAATTTAAAGGATTATAAAAGCTTTTCTAACATGTAAAAAATTAATAATTAATAATTTATTAATGTATAATAAAATTACATAATGTTTTATAATAACTGAAAATCGCTTTAAATTTTGTAATTCATTTACTGGTGTCATCTTTCAAAGCATGTTAGATATGCTAGATGTTCCATCTGAATTTCACCAGTAGAATCTGTGCTTTCACTCGCACTAGACCGAGCGTAATCATTTTACACTACCGTAATCTCATTTGCATTTTTAGTGGTGGCTAAAATTGTGGACATTTTTAAAATTTTTCATGTTTTATAAGTTCGTGTGCTTATAAAATATATTAATTTTCACTTAAATACAAATGTCTATATACCAAATTCAAGGAAATTTAATTTAGAATTTAATTAAAAAAAACAGATTTAAAATATTTGCATTACAAAAAAGCTACACTTACTTTAGTCTAAAATACAAACACAATTAGTCATGAATGCTGAAATATATTGCAATATTGTGTTCAACATTAAGGCCAGAATTCTATTTTAAATTTTCGCCTAAATTCGAATCAACTATTTGAAGCCTGGTGATACCAAGTTATCAGTGCACAATACTTCCATTTTTTATATACATGTACTTTTTGTAAATTTCTGACCTATGTCGATGGGATTAAAACAATTTCTACTTTTCTACAAATTAATTTAGAATTCGGTTTTTTTTTTCATCCCCTGTCACTTGGCCCGTAATCAACAGGTTAAAGCGAAACCTGTTCCTGACTCGAAAAATTTCTCTGGAAAGGAGGAGAAATAGAGACGATTTTGGACGGGAAAAATCATTTCAGAAATAATTCTAATTATTTGGATTCTAACGAAAGAAAAATACATTTTTTGAATTAATTTTACAATTTTCGGCTTTAATTTGAGTTCTGCAGACCCAAAAAATACGAAATTCAAAAGGTGACTGGTAACGAAATTTCACTATTTTATAGTTATTATGGGTAAAGCCGAACTAGAAAATAAGAATTGCAATTTCTTCTTATTTTGACTCCTGTGCACAAAAATAAATAAATGAAGGAAGAGTATTTTAGAATTTTGACTTTTGGTCATAGAGACCAGAAAACTTTTAGGGCAAAAACTGGAAAAGGCATCTATTAAAATGCTATACTGGGTTCTTGGTTCTTGTGCCTCCAAAAATAGCACGCATTTGTAATTTTAAGATTATCTCTTGTAAGAGATCTGCATATGAGCCGAAATTTTAACGCCCGACACATAAAATGTTCGGCCGGGACTTTGTATTTATTCTCACCCCAATCATGCCCATTGTAAATTGTTACTATTTAATCGGCGTAGTTTGATTCTTCTAAATTTGTTATACTGTGCTTGACAGCCTGTTTATTTTTTTTTATGAGTGTCTGATCTGTCCCATTAATGTAAATTAACTTTATTCTTCTTGCATCACCTGTTTGGAAAATTGCCTTGATTTTCCAATCCTTAGGTCCTTGCAGACCTTTGTCCTTGGGTTCCATCTGCAACCCCCAAAAATACGATGGGAAGTACTTGTATACTATATGTAAAATATCTACTACAGTTATGAACTAAAACAGTTTTATTGATTTCTTACTCTGTACCTACCTCTGTATCTATTTTGAACATCGCAGTAAATCGGTCATCTTTAACTTGAGTAGCTTGAAATGATCCATAAATAAAAATAACAATTCATTTCATAGATTTAAAGTTACATATAATTAGTTTAATTTCACTTTTAAAAAAATATAAAATATATACTATAAAAAAACTATAAAAAATTATGTATTCAAAGTCGGCTTTTTTTTTTTAGCGACTAAGACTCTAACTCTTTTGCTCATAAATGGGTCTGATTCCGACCGCAACTCCGCAGCCCTGTGTATAACAAAGAAATTCGGATAAAAGAAAAACTTCATTTACTGAGGGTGATAGGGTTGTCCGTTCTGCTGTCACTTATTCAGGATTAAATATATTATTTAACTTTGCCAAGTAGCAACATTTGAAATATTTAATGTAAAAAACAAGATATTCATTTTAAAATGTCTGATGATTTGTATTGCGTCGTTCATATTATTAAGCACGTAATAAAAAGAAGAAATTTCCTTGAAAGAAATCCATAGAACTTTTGAAGACTTTCAATATTTAAAGAATGTAAATTTAGATTTAAATTAATTCTAAATAATTTTAAATTACAATTAGATAGCTATTTTTTATAACCACCAAAATTAATATTTTATATAATAATATTTTTATATATAGAATAAATTATTTATAAAAAGAAACCACAAAACAAAAAGTACAAAATGTATAATATTTCCTTTTCAAAAGCGGAGATTGTATGTTTCAAGATACTGGCAAAATGAGTGTTGATCAATAGAGTAATTTAAAATCTACGTCTACAAACACAGGCAAGATTAGAAACTTTAATTAAGGCTAATTATATCCTCTATTATATATTTCAAAATGCCTTTGAGATTATTTAAGTTAAAAGAAGATCTACATACATAGAAAAAAAAAAATACTTTTCGAATGGATTTATTTTTATATTTAATTTCTAATACCAGCTTTTGTACCTTGCCTTAAAGTCGTAATTAGGTTAGAATCGAAAAATTTGTCTCCTTTATCAAATAATCTGAGTACTACAAATTGAAATGCCAGATTAATTCCAGTTTTAAATAAATGTTTGAAGAATATTTCTGATTGATTTAAGAAAAAAGAAATAAAGTAAATTAGCACATTAAAGACTTTTTAAAGGAGATTTATTTTAATTGGATGTTTTCCTTTTTTTTAACAAATATTCGTTCACCTATGTTTTAATGAAAATTAGTACAGAAGCAATAATCAAACAATTCCTAATTACTTAATTAAAAATTGTGAAACATTTTACGATATTTTCATTTATTTGTTCATTTATTTATTTATTAATTTGAAAAATAACAAATAAATATTTTTTTAAGTTACAAAAAGAAAAAAATCTATTGTTATGTTTATAATCAGCATTTTAATTATTTTAAACATGGAAAATCTGTGATATTTATTACGTTAAATAATAATAATTGGAAACTGAGATATAGGAAACCTTTCTATTTAAGAATGTATCTATTAGAGTCACGGATAGAATTTTTAATACTTTTTCCACTGACTTTATGAGAACTGTATTTGTTTTTGCAATTAAATATACTTATTATTGTATGAATCAGATTGTTTAAAGAGATTTAGTTATGGGAATATATTATATAATTTTATTTATAATAATATTATATATGAACATTCTTTTTTATTTGTATGTATTAAAACAAGAAAATTAAACTTTTCGTGTTAAGTATTAATAAAATCAGGGAACTACCAAAATGATACACAAAATACGGAAACTGCTGTGACATTGGTTGATGACGAGAAGTGTTCAGTTTTTATTTACTAGACATTGCAAGAGCGTAAGTCTGGATTAACGATCTGATCTAATTTTACCTCGATTCGGATCCTTAATGGAATATGGGAATATCTTAGATATGTCTTCTGACTTACGGACCTCCGGCAAAGGTGCTTTCAACACAATTGATTTTAGATGTTGCTCTGTATCATTATTATCGAGTCAACAGAGGTGTAGTGTTCTGAGAGAGTGACACAACCATACACGGAACACGCTAAATGCTGTGAGTTTCACAGGAATTTTAGAATGAGATCACTATATTACATATTATTTGTTGGTCCTGCAAAATAAAAGATGCCGATAACGCATGATGTTCTCACCCTCTGAAGTACAAACCACAACTTATACTGAGTGACGTAGGTGATAAGTCGAAAAGTTTAAATTTACATTTAAAATAGTTGTTGGAAATATCAATTTGATTCTGTGTAAGTGAATGTTGAATATATGTATTTTTTGTGGATCATATTATTTTAAGGTCATGTAATTATTTCATTTAGGGAAATATCATATGTAATAGTATGACAAAACGATATCTCCAAAAGTGTGCGGATTTTATTAATAAATGTCATTAAAATGCGGTTATAAATAAATGTCATATAGAGTTCAATAATGTTTGAGAAGATGGAATCTTAAAGTGGTTTATTTTGAAATTTTCCATGAAATATAAGATTTTTAGGAATTCAACATGTTTAATCTTTAAAAGCTATTTGAAATATATTTTAACTGAACAACAAGAATTATATTTAAGTGAAAACGATATTGTTGCGTTCTTTTAAAAAAATATACATACATGAAAGAATTTATCAAACTTGCTTGTTAAATATTTCAATTTGCATTACTACGAAAGCTTCATAAGATAAATAGAAAAATATTTTCGTAAAAAAATCCAATTATTAAGTATAAGATAAAACATATGCTCAAGCAGGACCTAAACATTTACTGCGTTTTAATAAAGAAGAATAATGTATTATGAATTTCAATAATCTGAAAAATAATGTAAAACAGCATGAGAAATGTTATGCATGGAAATCATTGCATTAGATTTCTTTTAAGTGTAAATATTTAAAGCCATAAATATTACGGGATTTTAGAGACTAAAGTTACCTTCTTAAGGGGGCAATTCCCCTTCAACCGGTCAAAAATGCTAGAAAACAGATTAAATTTCCATACCTTTTCACAAACTAATAAAGCAAATTCAATGAAATTTCTTGGAATGTTAAGTATAGCTTTACATGTTACAATACACAAAACAGATTGATGAAAATTATTTAAATTAATTAGGGAAACTTAATTAGGTAACCTACTGTTTTTTTTTTGTTTGTTTGTTTTCATAATTAATATATATCACTGCGCGCATGATATCTCGTGTTCATTTTAATTTATTAACTTTAAATAGATGTTATTTTAAAGATAACACTTCGCTTAACATTATGAACTAAAATATTTTAATTATCCTTATTTATAATATTTATAAATAATAATGAATATAAAAAATAAAAAAAAAATCTGTAAAATTTCTCGCATATTTTTTGTAATAAAATTTTTATATTTTGAGATAATTTTAGTTCATTTTATGCAGAAGTGTAATATTAATGCACTCCGAAAATTTCAACCTATTATCTTTACTAGTTTTTGAAAAATCATGCGCGCAGTGATATATGGCAATTACGAAAACAAAACAAAAAAACAGTAGGTTACGAAATTAAGTTTTCCTAATTAATTGTCTGAGCGAAGCGAAGGCTAATACACAGCGAAATATTACTGTCCGGACATATTACTACTACGATGGATATTAACGCCATGTCCTACTAAAAAAAAAAGCCTAATAAAAACCTTTCGTGAAGCATAACTCAAAAAATATTTGTCGAATTTCGTTTCTGATTGCACCAGAAGGCACCTATGAGGGTCTCCTACTGAATGCACCTACTATGAAAAATAAGTTCCAAACCGTTTAAAAATTATGTAGAAAAAACTGATAAAAAAGCACAATTTATCTGCATTCGTCAGAGAAATTTGGTGTGCGTCACTTTCACCGGTTGATGTTTTCGTAGACAACTGATTTGAACACATGGAGCAAATAATAATAATAAAAAAAAAAAAAAAAAAAAAAAAAAAAAAAAAAACCAAAAAAACCCCCCCCCCCCCCCAAAAAAAAAACGCACGCATTAATATTGAATAGATCAGTTTCAACCACGTGATCACAAACCTTGCAACAACCGGTAGCAACCAGTTTTGGTGGGCAAACAAATAATAATACAGTACTCCGTACCACAGTGACCGTTTTTATCCTGTTGTATAAAATCTGGCCTGTTGTATGACATACAATTATGGATGATTAAAACAAAAGACATGAGTGGTTTATTGCTCCGGGAGGTTATCTTTCTCTGGATGTCTGTCTGTCTATCATACAGCATGTAATTTTCTTGTAAAGGATGATATTATTATGCAGTAAAACCTCCATAACGGACACACCCGATTAGTGGACACCTCTATTTAGTGGGCATTTTTTCGATTACCAACGCTTAAATAACTGTACATTTTTTACTCTCAGTAGCGGACACCTCCAAATAGAGGACAAATTCTGCCCTCCCGAGGTGTTCGCTATTCAGAGGTTTTACTGGTAAAACCTCCATAGCGGACACACCCGATTAGCGGATACCTCTATTTAGCGGACATTTTTTCGATTACCAACTCTTAAATAACTGTACATGTTTTACTCTCAGTAACGGTCACCTATAAATAGAGGACAAATTCTGCATTCTCGGGGTGTCCGCTATTAAGAGGTTTTACTGTATATAATATTGATAGTTATTTTACAGGGCCACACAAAAGAATAAGAATATATGAAACGAATATAAACTAAAGTCGGGATTGGTAGATCGCTGATGGTAATGTAATTTTAGGATGTTGTTACAGTCATCCGCAGCAAGTTTTTAGAGTTTCGTTCATCTAACGAAACCCTAGCTGTCTCACTCCTTTGTCTGTCTGTCTGTCCGTCTGTCACAGAGCCCGTTCTCAGAAACTATATGTGTCGAGACTTGAAAATTTGCATACTTATAGCTGAACACCACACATCAAACGGCAAATAATAAAATTTTGAAAAAGTCTAATATTTAACCCTCTGGGCTCTAACTTGTGTATTTAAAGCAATTTTTCTAACTCAGCCCCTAATTAAGTTGGAGACATGAGAGTTTGCATACTTATAGCTGAACACTTGCGATAACACGATAAATCATAAAATTTTGAAAAAGTCATATTTAACCCTCCGGTCTCTAACTTCTGTATTTTAAGCAATTTTTCTAACTCAGCCCCTAATTAAGTTGGAGACATGACATTTTGCATACTTGTAGCTGAACACCTCACATCAAACGACAAATAATAAAATTTTGAAAAAGCTTAATATTTAACCCTCTGGCCTCTAACTTATGTATTTTAAACTATTTTTCTAACTCAGCCCCTAATTAAGTTGGAGACATGAAATTTTGCATGCTTATAGCTGAAATCCTCACATCAAACGACAAATAATAATGTTTTGAAAAAGGTCTAATATTTAACCCTCTGGGCTCTAACGTGTGTATTTTAAGCAATTTTTCTAACTCAGCCCCTAATTATGTTGGAGACATGAAAATTTGCATACTTATAGCTGAACACCTCACATAAAACGACAAATAATAAAATTTTGAAAAAATCTAATATTTAACCTCTAATATTTTGTCTCGCGCAATTTTTAAATTTAAACTGTTTTGCAATACTATTTTTTGTTCATTTTGCATAATAAGTGTAATGTGACGCAATTTCTTCTATTTCAGACTTCTAACGCATGTTAATGAATTTATTTTACAATACCCTTTCTCTTTCAAAATTCACATGTAAATATAGTTTTAATGGCGTAATTTCCAATAAGCGCCTGCTTTTTATACCTAATTATTTAATTCTAATTTGAAGGTTTTTTTCTGTTTATAATAATAACGTGTAAATATTTTTTTTTATTTGAAGCAACCATTATTGTTTGCGCTGTTTATACGATTGGCAACAGTTTAAATTAATACCATTTTCTAAAATATGTAAAAAATATCAGTCAAGATGCTGAATATTTGAATTTAAAATAGAAATAAAACCTCAAAAAATAAGTCAAATTAAAAAAAAATTAATGAAATCTGCACACCAGGATTTACAATTGAATAAAATGATCTAAAAATGATTAAATTCACATGCATAGATTTTGCTCCTATAAAATTTTTTTAACGGAACGATTTTGTCCAACTTTAGCATTAAATATCTCTTAAAATAATTCTTCGATTTGAAAACTGTATGCATTAGCGTGTTGATCAAACATTTCGCTATAATACCACCGATTTTCATATTTTTGTATGCAATAGTTTTCTTAATATTAACGAAGAAAGACCTCCGGTCACAAAAAATTCAAAACCAGCGGCGGCGGCGGTGACAGCGTTTGTTACTTTTTTTAGAATAGAGAGATATATAAAAATGAAAACTTGTCTATCTGTCTGTTTGTAATTCTATAAAAATTCACAATTTGGAAGCCAAAATTGTGAAAAGATATGTACAGGTGTAATAAAACATTGCCGAGGCAACTAAAGTAATCCGGAATCGAAATAATTTATAGTTAATTTTTAATTAATAAAAAAACACCAATTTAACAGCAATTTCTTATCAAATTTAAACATTTTTCGTTATAGCAGTTGCCAACAATTATAAAACACAATAAAATTATTACTACAACAATTAATTTTCTACTGCAAGATTTCCACGTGAAAAATGAAAATGAAATAAATAGTTTGACGAATTTTTTAAAAATATGTGAATATTACGTCATAACTGTATACTATTCCAAGATATTCACGTGAAATATGAAAATTAAATAAATGGTTTGACGAATTTAAATGAAAGTGAATATAACTTCATAACTTTTCTATTTCAAGGTTTCCACGTGAAAGAGGAAAATATTACGTCATATTGGAAATATAAAGGACGTGGTGGATATAGTATAACGTCATATGAGTGTGAAAAATGTATTGAAGCATGATAAAAACCCGATTAGGGAAATATTGGCCTATTTTAACATTATTGCTCCAATTATAAATTGAAATAAGTTCATTTATAGCTGTATTCTTTTGCGTCTGTTATATAAATTTATACATTTTTATATAGCGTTTTCATATGATTCATTCATACAAAATTTCGATTGCTTTTTTTAATATTTGTTTTGTGTTGTATGTTAAATTTTGAAATTGATTTTTCAGAACAAACATCCTTCAAATTCTGGGAAACGCCGGGCACTTTAGTTTGTAACAGATAAATGGCTTTTGTATCTGTACATCTAATGCTAATATTATAAAGCGTTATAATATTATAAAGTATATAATATTATTAATGCTTGTACGTTTGTGAGGTGTTATCTCTGAAACTACATAGCCAGCTTAAAAAAATGTTGTTGGCCATCTCTGCTCCGAAAAAAGACTATTTTATGTCAGTGCAAGAACCTACATCGCTGCAGAAGCAAAAAAGTTCTAAAATTCCGATTTCTGTGATATTGATTGGGTTAGAAACTTTAAATTTGGTTGCGGTAGTTACTTTTAAGTTGTAAATACTCGTAATGAACGGTCTCTAAAAGGTTCAATTTGACGGATAAACGTAAAAATTTCTAGACAGGTTCTAAACTATGATTTATTTGGAATACTGAATTTTTTGGGATACTGTTGGGGTTAGAAACTAGAACTTTGGCATGGTAGTAATTAATAAGATGTAAATGGTCGTTGTAGAACGAATTCTAAAAAATAGAAAGACTAAACAAAGCGGAAAAAGATCTAAAGATGATCTAAGTAACGAAGTACATGGAATTGTTAGGAATATAAACATGAAAATTGACATGGCTGTATTTATCATGACGTAAATTCTCGCAATAGAACAATTTCTAAAAATGTCGCTGTATAAAACAGTGCAAAAACAAAAAACTTTCAAAAAATTTCTATTTCTGTGTTACTGCTGAGCCCAAAATCTTGAAATTTTGCTTCGGGTTAGTTTTAAAATATACAATTGTCTCTATGAATGGTATGTAAAAAATTTAAAATTTAAAAAGATGAAATTAACGGAAAGCGATCTCAATTACCATTAATTTGGAATTATTAGGTACAGCAACTTTAAATATTTCATAATGCTGCATTTCCTCCGCAAAACATGCGATTTAAATGCAACAAAACTGATAGATACCCACCTAGCATTAAATAAATTGTGTAAATATTGAGTAAAGACCTGTATGAAACAGGAAGTAGGTTGTCCGAAGGTACTTGTTAAAGTGTTCTTTCTCGAGGCTTTTCTCTCTCTCGCCAAGGCCACTAACAGAGGGAAGTGCCGTTTTAAATGTGATATGAATTTTTTATCCGATTCATTTTTCTAGATATTTCATCATAAGGTCATATTCTCAATTATCATTAGTAGCTTTTTTATATATTAACTTATTCTGGTGAGATTTTATAATCGGGTTCATATTGACGTATGTTAGCTTGCATGATTTCCTGAATAAATATGTATGGACTTGTAAATTGCTTCAAATGACACTTTGACAGCTCAAAAGTTATGCAGACGATTTATTCAGATCTTGTGTCATACTTTATGTTGTAATAATTGCCGATTTCTTTTATTTAATACATGCTAAATACAGCTCAACTTGTGCAGAATATGAAAACAAAACAATACAGCGTATGTAGTGGCCAGCATACATCCATCATTTAAATCCGATCGGGCATATCTAAAACACACTCTAACGAAGCATTGCATGCCACTGTTGATGTATTCGCTACTTTGATACTATATTAGATTTTGAGGAGAGAATTCCTTAAATGTTATCGACAACCTAATTGCATCCGTGGAAAACAGATATTGTACAATATTAACTATTCCGGGGGAGCACACACCATAGTCCATTCTTTTTAAGCATCATATATTTGTCATTTAAAGTTACTCAAATTGGTGCGGAACGTCTGATTTTGCATTTGACATCATTTAATGCAGTTAAAATTCCGATATAAGTAATTTAGTGTTTCATTTTCTATTTTACTTTTAATATATTGCGTACTTTCAATTTTATATTCATGCATGGCTGTCTTGAATGGTTTGATTTCCCATTTTTTTAAACAGTGTATACGAATTTATATATAAGATTTTGTAATTCTACGATTCGTTTATTTTCATCATTTCAGTTTATCGCAACATATGGACAATTAAAGATAACATCTCATTTTCTTTGCTTCCACATGTTATTATTAAATCTATGTTCTCAGTAATATCGCTCAGACTAATCCCTCTGAGGGAAGTCCTAGTTTAAATATTTTTCATCAATCGGCTTTGTTTATTGTAACAAGTAATGCTATACTTAACAATTCAAAAAATTTCATTGAATTTGCAATAATAGTTAATTTTAGAAAAGGTATGGAAATTGAATCAGTTTTCTAGTATTTTTGACTGGTTGAAGGGGAACTGTCCCCTTAAAATAATTACACTATTTTTTAATGTATTGATTTTGCTTTTGTGTTACATTCGCAACGTAAACGCTTTTCGGTATTTTTAGCAGAAAAATTGATCTCTGTGTGTTTATTTTTTTTTTTCAGTTTTCTTCTTAACTTATTTTCTAGAATAAAAAAGAATTCCTAAATAGAAGTTATAAAGAATGTTAGCATAAAAAATTCAGCCGTAAATTACTGATAGATTTAAACGAACATATCTATGAACTCTAACCGACCAAAATTTCAATTTTGGTAACATAATGCCATATTCCTTTGCATTTTTCATTCAAAAAATGAAATGTTTTATAAAAATAAATATTACAGTTCGATTGTTTTTTTTTTCGTAAAGGGATGATATGTTTTATTTTATTATTACTATTTTTCTATTAATGTTAAACTATATTTACTATATTATGTACTATATTGCCATCAAAGTTGAAATTTTAGAATCACAAATTGCACTAGTGTGGATTTCGTGTGTGCGGGAATGAAGTGTGGAGTCCACGGGTTAAAATGAAATATTCCACAGAAATAACAATGCAGTTCTTAGTTTAAATAGTTGCTTATTGCTTTATCATTATTTTTGCTCTATACTAATAAATGAAAGGTATTTGCCTGTATGTGCGTGCGTGCCTATGTGTGTGTATGTATGTACTTGTGGGCTATTGTTAGAAAAAAATATCTAGCTTTGAAAATGTAGATTAAAATAGTCCGAGCAAGGTCCTAATGTAGCTGAGGCTGAGTTTTAGATGTAAATTCCTTAAAATACGCAATTAAAAATAGTCTACCGAAAATACGTCGCGGCGGTATGTGCCAGAAATCTGTTCTTAAAGGCTGGCTAGAGAAGAGAATATCTGAAACTGCGAAAGCGGCGTTTTTTGCTCAATTTTTCTAAATACACATTTGTAAAAGCGTTTGAAATTGAGAAAAACATAAGACACCATACCACATCTACGTCTTTCAATTTTTTTAGTAGAGCAATTCATTTGAATAAAATAGCAATATTAAACGCATAAAAATATATTTAAATTTTTTTTTAATTCGGGGTTTTTTGCCCGTATCCGGTTATCTAATGGAAACACTGATAAAACAGATTACACTAAATTAAACACAGAATTTTGACGTTTAGAACTCAGCAATTTGTTAAAAAAATATGAATGTTAGCTTTAAAAAAATCCCGAAATATGTGTCCATGATTTTCGTGTTTGTTTCCTGCAATAAATTGCATGAGCACTTCTGATCATGATATATACCCTAGTAGCAAAATGTATATGGCCCTTGAATGGCCGCTTATCGAATTCCGATGACACGATAAGTGGCCGATTATCGCATTCTCATCGGAGAGGGGTGAATTTCATCGGCAATTACTCAGAAATGTCTCATCGGCCTGAGATCTATGGATGATCGTAATCTGATGAATTTTAGAAAAATATATGATGAAACACCGAGGAGTACGATTTGATAACGATGAACTTGCGATGACTTTTAGATGAGTTATCAAGCAAATTCTGATTAGAAAGCGATGAATTATAGATTGGTTGGTTGGGTGTATAAATGAAAGCGATTTCAGAATATTTATCTTCGAAATATACATACATTAAAATTTTAAGCGTCAAAAATGTAAATACATTCTTTTAATTTCTATTAGCTTTACTACAATCGTTTGAAACAAAATATTTAAACAAAATTATCCAAATTGTATTTTTATTTTTTGAAGGAGGGGGAGGGGTGAGCTGAGTTAGAAAGAGTTCCATATTTTTTTATTTCTTAACAAATACTACTCTTTCATTTAAATAATCCTATTAAATTCTATTATTTAACCTCTTCCTAAAGCCTTTTATTTTAAATCAATTAAGTTTGCTTGTTTTCAACAAACTGATTTAAAAAAAAAATCAAATGCATTTTTTAAATATTAATATTCGACTAACAATTACCACTCTTATTGTTTATCATTATGTTTGATAGAAATATTTTAAAAGAATTTTATTAATTCTAAATTATTGTTCTGCTTTGATAAGTTTTTGCCCCTTAAATTTTTCATTATAAAATATGAAAGGTTATTCCTTTCATTTTATTAGACTTTAAAAGACGAAAAATGCAATTGGGCCTTTTTCTACCAAGGTACATGAATAATTCAGTAAGTTATACTATTGTATAAACACTCATAACTCAAAAGAGTATATATTTTTAATTAAGCATATTTATTGGAAAGGGGGGGGGGGATTCAGGTGTCTAATTAGGTAGAATTTCGGTCTGTTCAGAGATCCTTGACAAGAGGCGTACAAAAGCAAAGGGCATCATACCCTCCTCGTTTAAATAAAGACCATTTTTTATCACACGAACTGTCCAAACACATACCCATATTTGGCAATAAACCGTTTTTCCCAAAAATAAATACTTTGAACCAGAAAATTTATTTAATTAAATGTGCCTTGCCTCTATTTAGTAGTGATTTGAAATATACTTTATTTCATTAAATAAATTTCTGGTTTAAAGTTTTTTTCTTCTTTCACTACGTGGGAAGGTGGTAATAAGTATACTTATTACAATTTCTTTGTTAAATATTTGATAATTCATATCTGTAAAGTGCAAAAAAATAAAACTCTTGAAGAAGCACACTGTAATAACAGATTATATTTCTAAAACAAATGTATGAATTAGGTTCAGCTTTGCAAGTCCCATTTTTAAGTCAAATCAATTTCATTTAACCCCTTGAGAGGCAAGTGATTGCGTTCCTGTAATGTTGAATTCACACCGGGATCTTTGAAAAATTCCGTTTCAAAATAAAGAAAAGCAATTTTACAAGTTTTTTCCATTAAAGTTACAAAAATAAAATTTATTTAAAAGTTTCCGGTGCAAATCTCGATTAAACTTAGGTGGGATAAAATATATCCCATCGTCCCTCAAGGGGTTAATATTCACAACTTTCACACCTACGGTTAATTTCTTTTCTATTAGTCTTATGTCATGCTGATACTTCACGATTGTATTGTCTGTGAAAACCCTAACTGTAGGGAAGGTAGGGGATTTCCCCCTCTGAAATATTTGTATCTTAATATGATTTAAGAAAAATTGACAGAAAAACTATTTAAATTAATATTTTACTAATTATTGATCAATCTAATTGTCAAATGTATTTGAAAATCACTTTTTGAGACTTTCTGATAATTTTTTTCTTACAACACTGCTGTTATGATTTTTTTCATTCAAAACATTTACATAAATTTATATTTATTATGGAATTGGGCTTCATTAACCCCTTGAGCTCTGATGGTTGAATTTTCTACCACTTAATTTTAATTAAGAAATGTCACAATGACACCGGAATATTCGACCAAATTTATTTGAAAAAGGTTTAATGCCTTTTTTCATGTATTTCGTAAACCGAATTTTTTCTTAGAAAGATACTGGTGCCAATGTGACAGTTGGAATTTTGAAGAAATTTACCCGCCAGAGCTCAAAGGGTTAAGCAGCACAGGATCAATTCTATGGAAGTGTAGGAAAAAATATTTTCAACACCTAGACTTATGCATCCCCATAGGTCACAATAGTTGAATGCGGACAAATCCACACAAAGTGGAATAAGCAAAGGCTTTAATGCTCGTGATATTTAAAATGTTTAACATTTAACTGATTTTGTTTATTAATCCATAAATTTCTGATTGAAACAAAATTTAAAATACTATTGTAGTAGTTATACAGTCAAACCTCGTTAACATAAATCTCAAGGCAAATTAAAAGTTTTTTCCTCATGTTATCATCAATAGTTTATATTATTATTAATAAAACCGTTGTATTAATTTTGACAGGCATTGTAGGAAAAATTCATATTAAAAGTACACCAGGTTAATTCTGTACATGTTAATGAGGTTTGAATGTACTTTTTGTTGTTTAATAGCAACAGCCATCTCCTGTTACTTTCTGTTTAGATATTAGGGAAGATAACTGAAAAAAATACATTATCTTAATTAGATTTTTTTTCAGTTTTATATCTCTATGCCTATATAAAATATCACATTAATGTTAGCTATTTTATCTTATTGTTTCTAAACTTGAAGTGTTGTTTTAAGAATCTACATATACTATCTGCATTTTTTAATTACTAAATGAATAAAATACCCTAATTTCTAGTGCATAATCTGCTGAGAAATTTTAATAAATAAGATTTATGTTATTTCTATTTTTTACATATTATGCAACATATTTAAATAAACTTTATTGGTCTAAAACTTATTTGATTGGCTGCAAACTATGTACATCTGAAATTAGCGTACACAAAAAGTACTTAAATTCTGTTCAATTAACTTACTCATTTAATATAAATGTATTATTTGAAAGTTTTATTAAGGTTAAACAATGACAGAAAAAAAAAAAAATGTTGCTTCTTCCTGTAACCCTTCGTATAAATCGAAACAAAAATCTTCCAAGTTAAAAAAGTTTCTGAAGCAATTAATTGTCACAGATGACTCAAATGTTGCTTTGTACATTCACATCCCATAAAAAGTAGAAATAATAAAATATTTATTGAATATTCATGCATAAGAATTTAATGAGGACACCAGTTTCAAAACTCCTTATCTAAAAGTTAAAAAATAGAGTTTTCTCTGTCATTCCATTCTACTGGTACTGGTGGACATGAATCTGGAAAACAATACCATCTGCAAAACACTAGCTTTATTGTGTATTTCTGGCATTGTAAAATCTTGGTTTACAATGAAAACCAATGGACGCGATCAGAGGTTTTTCACGATTTCCCAAAATTTGATTTACTGGATAAGGCAAATTTTGAAACTCACATACTCAAATATAGCTAATAATTTCCAAATCAAACATGAATTAACTCATTTGATATAAATTTAAGATTTATTTATTTTTAAATAACACATAACATACACATCAAAAGAAATTCAAAGTAAGATTAAATATATAAGTGCATCAATTACATTGTTTTTATTTATAAATAATGTTCCAACAGGAACAAACAAAAACTAATGCGTTTAAAATAACTTTGGAAAAAAAATTCTCAAGAGAAATTGATCTTTATTTTGTATCTGAAGAATTACATGAAGTATCTTGTTTTAGAAGTGTTCTGGTCAAAGTATCAAACTGTACGGAATGGCACCTTTTCTTAAGCGTAGGTAACATATTCCATTTTCTGCAGTATAGAGGGGGATCTCATGAATGTCAGCAGATGTAAAATGCAGTTCACAAAGCTAGACAAAAAGAGAACAAAATAGTAAATTTTTATGCATAATCATGTGTATGTATATACATATAAAAGTGTGGTTTATTTCAGTTAGCTTTATTAAGTACACTTGTAGTATTTTATTTCCATGGGAGAGATATGGGGTCATTCTAAAAAAAAAAAAAAAAAAAAAAAAAAGTCCATTTTGAAATTTTTAAGAAAGAAAAAATATCTTTTGAGATGGTTGAATACTAATTCAAAAATAGAAACTGAAGGTGGATTTATGATTTTGGCCCCAGCTTAGCATTTTTTTTTTTTTATTTATCTTGGATTTTTTGGGTCTGCACAATTTGAAATAATTGTAAAAATTTTGGTCTGTGCAGACCTTTAATGCCTACTGTTATTTAACATCTGTTAATTTTTCTATATACAAGCTAAAATTAACAAAGATAAAACTTTCCAATAGCAACCTGCAAATTTACAAAGAAAAAAAAAATTAAGACTTCATATACAAAATTACACTTTGTTTCTACAAACAGTTTCAGCGTTATTAACCATTTTACAAAGAAGCAAGATGGAGATTTTCTCCATATTGAAACCTGGCACTTATATCAATATACCCTACAGATTTCACCCAAAATATTATTTCAAACAACAACAACAACAAAAAAAAACAGCTTTTTGCTATGAAGAAAAGGTGGTTTTATGATTTCATTGGATTTTCTATAATTTTCTTTAAAGGCAGTATACCATTCATTGTGTCGAAAAGTAGGTCAATTTCTTTTCTTTTTTTACATAGAAAGAATAAAGTAACATAAAAACTGAATTTACCCAGTTATTATTCATAGTTTGTAGTATAACAGATATTTTTATTATACAACAACAACTATTACAACTGATAGAGATATTGTCAGTTGCATATACAACATTTTTAGCTTGACATGTAAAATATACAGTTTAAATGGATCAACCAATCACGTTTTTTCTTTTTGGAAATAGCAGAATATTTTGTTGTAATAATAATATATTCTTTGAGCTACACTGCAGTTAGAGAAAAAAGGTTGGAAAAGATGACACTTTTTTTCTAAAAACAATCCCCCCCCCCACACACACACCAAAAAATTAAATTTCAATGAGCTCCTGTAAAATTTGTAAAAAGTTTACACCACCATTGTTATTTTATGTCACACAGACCTTTCGATTCGAGACAGATTGCAGACAGTTTGAAGCGAAAATTTTACATTTTTGGCTTTATTTTCAGTCACACAGATTAAAATTTTACAATATCTGTTTTATTTCAGGCCCCATGTGCAGAAACCAAACATACAAACAAAAAAAATCTACAATTTTGTATAATTTTATTCTTGCAAACCCGAGGAGAAAAAAAATGGCCAAATTTTCACAATTTGTGTTATAAAATTTAAAATATATTTCAAAATCAATATTTCTAAGTGGAAATAATGCCCTTCAGAGAAACACTTGAAAAAGCTAGCCCCCCACCCCACCCCCAAATTGGCATTTATCTTTGCATTTTCTAAAACTTTAATTCAATCAAGAATTGATTAATTAAAAATATTCTTTAATTAATTAAAAATCAAATAAATTACTTTTAATAAACTCTTGTTAAAATTATGTTCATTATTTTACTTAGATTAAATAATGATACAGTTGTGAAAGCATGAGAGAATTTGAAAAAAAAAAAAACGACAGTGGATTTTTTCAAGTAGGCCTGCTCGCAAACCTTCCAATTGATAAGAATAAGTGATTTAAGAGAATACTATGTCCAGTAATACTATTATGTAGAAAAGTATTACTCATCCTTGTTGAAATTATGACTTTAAAAGGGATAAAATATATTGAAGGGTTTCGGTAATTTTTGCTTTTTACAATTCTCCCAGAAAATTTTAATAATGAATTTTTCATATCTGTACCATGTTTGAAAATTGTCCGACCAATGTTGTAAACCGCATTTCAAAATTTCCAACTCATTTTTCATCAACTCATTTCCAACTCAACCAAAATTAGGTGTCCTTTTTTAATGACACCACCCTCGAAAGGGTTAAACGCTATATATGAAAACATACGTTTTGGCTACTCCCCTTTTACCAATTTTTCTGTAGCTGTCATATTAGCATCTTTTTGTTTTCTATGGACTCTTAAAATATTATTTTTCATGTTTTCTCCAATGCTGAAGCTGGCATTACTTGCAATAAATCCATTTTTCTATACTAACTGCTTTAAACAATGCTTTCACATTTTTTCCAATACCGAAGTTAGTCGTCACTAGCAACAAATCTACTTTTTCCTATTTTCTACTAAGCCATCTGCTTTAATCTATGTTTTCTCTTTCTGCCAATGCTGAAACCAGCCATCAACTGCAACAAATCCACTTTTCTCCCATTTTTTCTGCTAAATCATCTGCTTTTTGTCACATGAGTAGACCACTGACTCTTGCATCTTTTTTGCCGATTGTTTGAAAACAAAAATGTCATCATCTTTTCCA
This sequence comes from Maratus speciosus, assembly GCA_963932465.1. NCBI lineage: Eukaryota > Metazoa > Arthropoda > Arachnida > Araneae > Salticidae > Maratus > Maratus speciosus. The sequence goes on along the minus strand of OZ010791.1, from coordinate 361,400,210 downwards.
CTTCAGTTTGTAATATTCTGTATTACCATTCTTTTCTTTTTTTTTTATTAAAAAACTTTCGATTTTTAAAGATTTTGCACATAAGAGGTTGAATAATTTTTAATTGAACTGCAGCATTGTGTTGGCTCATTTGAGGTAAAATATAACAATGTAAAATCTAATTTTTTTTAATACTTAAATCCATTTGCTTTTTATTCATAGTAGCCGTTGCCATTGACTTTCAAAGATAATTGAACAATATACAACTTACCACAACTGGTTGTCTGATATAGGTCAAAACTGGTAAATTTCATTAGCGGTCACTGGCTGGTAGAACTAGTTTTTTAAGTGGCCACTTTTTTATTAAAATATACTAAACAGTAAAATTTCTATAAATATTCATCTAAAACTGAACAGCCCAAATAAATATGTTAATGTAAATATATTGGAACCCAAAGAAAGCAGAATCCTTGATGAAATGCAAGAAAATTTTATTCTCTCCTTGTAAAAAAGTGACTGGAAGGTGGCTGCTGATAGACAATTTTTCACTTGCCACTTTTTCTCATTTACTGGAACCTGTGGCCGGTGGCTAGTGCTAATTTTGACCTTTATTGTCTGACTAGAACTTTATTTGATAACGAAATAAATGGTTACGTGACGCTGCTAGCAGGTACATAATTTTTGTTCCCATTCCGAGGTTTACTGAAGCTTTGCCCTTGCAGCAGCTGTTGCGAGCTACTCACCTACATTCCTTAATTGACTGCATATTCCCATGTCATGCATGCATCTGCAACGTGATCACAAAAAATTCATAGGGATAAATTGCTACATTTTTTCTTATTTAGAATTCATGCCTTGAAAGGGCTTTTTAACAGAACTTCGCTTGTAACTGCTGCTGAAAAGGCAATACCATTAAACAAAGTATTTATCACACAGAGCGATGCTTTTAGCATGAATTGTTAGGTCGGGACATGATGATTTTGATAACACTAACAGGCTGATATTACACATAATCACATTAAGCAGCATCTTCTGCAAAAAGTAGTTTCTTTAGCATAAACATAATTATAATTACCCTTAGATTTCTCTTAAAAATCACGATGCAAGGAAACACTGTTTGCATTCTCAGAGAGTGGTCTCATAGGAATTTCAAGAACATCCTAAGGATTAAAAAAAAATTAATATAAAAAAAATAAAATGTATTGCATTTCATTAAAGTACCGAGACACAAAAAAAAAGCAATTGCATAAAATTTCTGGATTTCTTGATGTTTTTCAGGTGCAATGCTAAAAGTTAAGAATCATAAAATAGAATTCTTTTTTTAAAGATAAGGAATTTTAACGTACAAATAGTATTGACTCTAGGCTAATTTGGAAGGGCATAAAAAGCACAGTGGACCTTTTCAAACTATGTTATGCACCCAGTGGTCCTTACTGCTCTTTTGGATGCACCCTTTTTATTTAATTTCATTGCAAAGTACGTCAATCGGCTGCAATAAAAAAATTTGAATTTCACTAATTGGCTGAGGGGAAAAAAATAGCAAAATTCATCGAATATGGGAAGGGAATGCGAAATTTATCAATTGGTCATAGAGAAGGGGAAAAATCGAGAAATTTGTCAACTCCATGCAAGAATATAACTGCAAAATCAATTAATTGTGATCGATTGATGGGGAAAAAATATCAAATTGTCTATCCACCTCAGAATAAAAAAATCATGCAATTTTTCAATGCAACAGAGGAAAAACAGAGTAATTTTGTGAATCAGTCAGAAGACGAAATGGCAGGATTTATAAATCGGTCGAAAAATTTGATAATTGGTCAAGACAGGGCTTGAAATTAAATTTTTCTTAGGAAGAGAGTCTCCCTCCTAACATTTATAAATGGAGGTGGAGTTGAGCTGTTTAAGGGAGGAAGGGGGGGGGGGGAGGGAAAAAATCTTTAAAATTCACTGTTATTTTACATGCTATGTAAAGTAATACATTAACACGGACATGACAAAATACCATTGAAGCAATTTAAATCGACAATTCAGAATAATTAGTATGCAAAATTTTTTCAATAAGGAAGAAAATCAAGCTGTTATACAGTCTATTATTGAACTTTCAATCAAATGTCATGAGTTCTTACAATGGGGTTGTTAAATGTAGTTCAGAAATTAGTTTTTATTCGATTTTGTGCCCTCAATTTCCTTTCAGAAGGTAAAATTGTGACAGACAGCACAAGCTCAATATTTATAACTTTGGAAATTATTGAAAATGTATGATTATGCTCGCTTTAAAAAATTTCAGGAAACTTTGCAATATTTAACGTGCCTCCATTTTTAACTACTTGCATGAACAATGTATATTCGCTGATGGCATCATGAATATCCATTTCAGAATGAAATTGTTTTATTATATCCTTAACGAAATTATAGTCAAAACAGGACTCCCTCGCATTTTCTTTGATTAACAAACTGACTGTTGAAAAAACAGAATTTCGTCCAATCTATGGCAAAAAGTAACCGTTAAATTTGCAGTTGATTCAGAATAAAAAAAAAAAAAATCAAAATCTGAAATTTACAACAAATTTTCTGAAAGGTTACAGCAGATAGGTGAGGAGGGGAAGGGAGAGCAATCAATCCTCTTCTGGAGCTAATTATTTTTGTTGCAAGTTGAGTAAACTTTGTTTTTGGTTCGGGTCGATTTCAGGCTGAGCATACATTCCTGCAAGTTGGGTTCAGGTTAAAACCAATTTTTCAAAAGTTAGTTCAGTCTATTATTTCAGATTAACCCCTAGGGGTCGAGCGATCGGTATATGTGCCACTTAAGGTACTCAGAATCCTTCATTATTCTCACCAGTTATTTTTTAATGTAAAATTTACCTTATTTAATCAGAGCATTTTCGCGATTCAACTAAAGAAAATTTTCTGTTTTTTAAAAACCGGTGGTAAAAGATTAAAATTAAGCCTCAAAGGGCTCTCATCACCAAGGGGTGAAAAACTATACCTATAATAATAAACAAATATTTGTATGTGTGTGTGTGTGCTGTTTTCTAAAGAAACCGCAACTTTTTTCTGCAAACTATTCACAAAATTTGCGTTTTTTCGACGATGACCTTTGATGAAATTTGTATTTTTTAAGAGGACCTTTGACTACTAAATTCAAGTTTTTGGCATCCTACGAAGAAATTTGAGTTTTCGACATCCTTCGAAGAAATTTGAGTTTTCGACATCCTTCGAAGAAATTTGAGTTTTCGACATCCTTCGAAGAAATTTGAGTTTTCGACATCCTTCGAAGAAATTCGAGTTTTCGACATCCTTCGAAGAAATTTGAGTTTTCCACATCCTTCGAAGAAATTTGAGTTTTCGACATCCTTCAAAGAAATTTGAGTTTTCGACATCCTTCAAAGAAATTTGAGTTTTCGACATCCTTCAAAGAAATTTGAGTTTTCGACATCCTTCGAAGAAATTTGAGTTTTCGACATCATTCGAAGAAATTTGAGTTTTCGACATCATTCGAAGAAATTTGAGTTTTCGACATACTTCGAAGAGATTTGAGTTTTCGGCATACTTCGAAGAGATTTGAGTTTCCGCGATCCTTTGAAGAGATTTGAGTTTCCGCGATCCTTCGAAGAGATTTGAGTTTCCGCGATCCTTCGAAGAGATTAGAGTTTCCGACATCCTTCGAAGAAATTTGAGTTTTCGACATCCTTCGAAGAAATTTGAGTTTTCGACATCCTTCGAAGAAATTTGAGTTTTCGACATCCTTCGAAGAAATCTGAGTTTTCGACATCCATCGAAGAAATTTGAGTTTTCGACATCCTTCGCAGAAATTTGAGTTTTCAGCATACTTTGAAGAGATTTGAGTTTCCGCGATCCTTCGAAGAAATTTGAGTTTCCGTGATCCTTCGAAGAAATTTGAGTTTCCTCGATCCTCTGACAAAATTTGATATTTTGCGATCCTTTGACAAAATTTGAGTTTTCGCGATCTTTAGACAAAATTTAAGTTTTCGCAATCCTTTAATGAGATTCATGTTTTTTCTGTGATTCTTTGATGAAATTTGTGTTTTATTCATGATGCTTTGATTAAAATGTTTTTTCTGCGAACAACTGACAAAATCAATTTTTTTGGTGACCATTTGTCACTTTTTCAGTTATATATTTTTTATGTCTGAATTTCCAGACTGATGACTGATTTTTCATAATTTTTTGAACTTAATGCCTTAAATTTTCTAAAAATTCGGAAAAGAATCACCCACCCCACCCGAATTCATTAATTGGCCATGAAAAATAACACAAAACTTGTCAATCAATCTTGGGGGAAAACCCCACAAAATTTGTTGATCGGTCAAGGGAGAAAAAATTTAATTTCAACAACCTTTCATAGTAAAAAACCCTGCAAATGTATCAACAATCGGTTGCGCAAAAATATCACTAATTTGCACTCATTTTTTAAATAATTTTTAGCATTTTTCTGTTGTTCAGGGGGGGGGGGGGTGTCATTATCCACCTTCTTGGATCAGGGCTGAAACTAGCCTTTTTTGCACCCGGGGCAAACATGGATTTTGACGCACCTTCCCCCCTCTTCTGCAAAGTATATTTACGAAGAGAATTTTACTAATTTTGTTTTTTTATCAGACTTATTTTAAAATTTAAAATATGAAATCATAAAATATGTATTACTGAACTACGTAATTTACAATGGCAGATCATAGGGTGGGGTGATCGCCAACAAAAATATTCTAAATAAACTTTGATCTCCATCTTGGTGCGTTTCCAAACAAAAATCACCAAATTGGCACGTTTTAGCATTTTGTCTCCCAGATTTCCAAACTCTTGGAGACACCACGCAAAAGTGTGCCTTTTAAGATGGCGACAATCAAAATAAAGCAAAAATACATATTTTAAAACACAGAAAATACACAAATGTTGAAAAAAAAATCATACATGAACTGTTCGTTAATAATTTTACTACCTGTACAAGAAAAATGTAGTACACACACCTACTTTTAAATACAAAACAACCCTTTTTCAGTTTAAAAAGCATATATAATATTAAGCTTTGACAGAAATTAATCATTTTTTTCCCTTTAATACATAATTAAATAACATTAAAATTCAAAAAGAATTTAAAATTATTTCATTTTTTAAATAATGTTTAGCATTATTCTGTTGTTCAGATGATACGGGGGGGGGGGGGGCATGCTCATGATCCACCTCTTGGATCCACCATTGTTTACCAGGCATAAAAAAAAATGCAGTACCTTCTACCGTTCTGCTACTGAGTTGCAGAGTACCCAAATGAAACTGCACTTTGATCCCCTTCTTGGTGCATTTCCAAAAAAATCGCCAAATCGGCCCGTTTTTGTGTTTTGTCTCCTAGAATCAAAAACTCTAGGAGACATCATGCAAAAGCATGCATTTAAAGATGGCAACAATAAAAATAAAGCAAAAATACATATTGTAAAACACAGAAAATACACAAATTTTGAAAAAAAAAATCATACATTATCCGCTCGCTAATAATTTTACTACCTGTACAATAAAAATATTGTACACACACCTACTTTTAAATACAAAACAACCCTTTTTTAGTTTAAAAAGTATATATAATATTAAGCTTTGACAGAAATTAATCATTTTTTCCCTTTAATACATAATTAAATAACATTAAAATTCAAAAAGAATTTAAAATTTCATTTTTTAAATAATGTTTAGCATTATTCTGTTGTTCAGGTGATGGTGGTGGGGTGGGGGGTGGGGGGGGTGTCATGCTCATGACCCATCTCTTGGATCCACCATTGTTTACCAGGCATAAAAAAAAATGCAGTACCTGCTACCGTTCTGCTACTGAGTGGCAGAGTACCCAAATGAAACTGCACTTTGATCCCCTTCTCGGTGCATTTCCAAAAAAATCGCCAAATTGGCCCGTTTTTGCGTTTTGTCTCTTAGAATCCCAAACTCTAGGAGACATCATGCAAAAGCATGCATTTAAAGATGGCAACAATAAAAATAAAGCAAAAATACATATTTTAAAACACAGAAAATACACAAATTTTGAAAAAAAAAATCCTACATTATCTGCCTGGTAATCATTTTATTTTCTGTACAAGAAAAATGTATACACACCTACTTTTAAATACAAAACAACACTTTTTTAGTTAAAAAATATATACAGTAGACTCCCTCAAATCTGCACAGCTTGGGACCAGAGGTTGTGCGGATTTTATAATTTTGCAGATTTCTGGTTATTGTTTTGTTTACATTTTTTAAACAGTAATTTGAATGTAGCTAATGATGTAATCGAAATTATATGAATGCTTGCAATATAGCAAAATATTAAAATAGTAAAGTATTAAACTAAAATAATAAACAGTAAGATAATTTTAAAAATGATTAATATTTTTAAATAAAAATAAAGTTAAATTATTAAAAATTAAATAATTAATGTATAATTAAATATGCATAATAAAGATGAATTATTGAATGAAACTTTCCTCTTAAAGGTACCATGTTAATAATTTCACATAAAAATCATAAAGTAAGGAAGTTGTATTTAAGGTTTAGTCAGATTTAATATGCAAAAAAGTTTGATTGATACATATATATATTTAGTAAAAAGATTGTGATTATTACCAATGATATTGACAATATCTTGATTTTTACCAGAAATAAATTTATACTTATTTCATGAGAAACCATGAGTTCAGTCATATTATCTATAATTACATATTAAAATACATGCAGAATAATTATATAAAACTAAAAAATTCTGTAATTGTGTTCTGGCATCTGAACTAAAACTTTCATTGTTTACATCTGTAATGATGTGTGGATTTTAGGTTTGCAGATTTGAGGGAGTCTACTGTATATATTAAGTTTTGACTGCAATTAATCATTTTTTTCCCCCTTTAATACATAGTAATTAAATAACATTAAAATTCAAAAAGAATATAAAATATATTTCATTTTTTAAATAATTTTTAGCATTTTTCTATTGTTCAAGAGGGGGGGGGGATTACCCCCCCTCTTGGATCAGGGCCGAAACTAGCCTTTTTTGCACCCGGGGCAAACATGGATTTTGCCCCCCCCCCTCTTCTGCAAAGTATATTTAGAAAGAGAATTTTACTAATTTTCTAATATTAGACTTACTTTAAAATTTAAAATATGTAATACTGAACTACGTAATCTACAATGGCAGATACAAGGGGGAGATGACTGGCGTCAGAGGATGGGGGGGGGGGGGCATGAACACCAACAAAAATATTCTACTTTAATCCCCTTCTTGGTGTGTTTAAAAAAAAATCCCCAAATTGGCATGTTTTTGCGTTTTGTCTCCCAGATTTTCAAACTCTAGGAGACACCACACAAAAGTATGCATTTTAAGATGGCGACAATCAAAATAAAGCAAAATTACATATTTTAAAACACAGAAAATACACAAATTTTGAAAAAAAAAATCATTAACCGCCCTGTAATAATTTTATTTTCTGTACAAGAAAAATGTACAGTTTGTACTACAAACACCTACTTTTAAATACAAAACAACCCATTTTCAGTTTTAAAAATATATATATATATTAAGCTTTGACTTGACAGCAATTAATCCTTTTTTCTTTTAATACATAATTAAATAACATTAAAATTCAAAACTAGTTAAAAATATATTTCATTTTTTAAATAATTTTTTGCATTTTTCTGTTGTTCAGGGGGGGTGTCATTATCCCTCCCTCTTGGATCCGCCATTGTTTACCAGGCATAAAAAAATGCAGTGCCTGGTGTCGTTCTGCTACTGAGTTAGAGTACCCAAATTAAACTGCACTTTGATCCCCTTCTTGGTGTTTTCCCCAAAAAATCACCAAATTGGCACGTTTTTGCGTTTTGTCTCCCAGAATTTCCAAACTCTAGGAGACATCACGTAAAAACGTTCACTTTAAGATGGCGACAATAAAAACAGCGTTCGAAATCCTTGGTGGTCCGCTGGTCCGAGACCACCAAAAATTCAATCGGACCACTAATTTGAAAATTTTAATGGTCCGCAGGACCAGTAACTTCCCCCTCCCCCCTCTCTGAAAGGTAAACAAACTTTCCTGTCCCTGAGAAAACTGCAATCAAACACAAATCGCATAATTTTATTTAAAACAATAAATTTTAAAAAATAGCATTAAACCTTAGTCAGTTGAAATTAGTGGTACTTTGGTTGAGTAGCGGAGTACCGAGTAGTTGTGTAAAAAGAAAAAAAAAACTGATGAGCACATAATGTGAGCTTGTGTGTACATATATATATATACACCTGTGTGTACATACATATAATATACATATATAGTATATATAAATTAACTAATTAAATTTGAAATTTATTTGTGCACTTTTTAAAGACAATTTTTGACAATTCAAAACGGTAGCAAAAAAAGAGAATTGACACATAACAAGTACAATTATTAACCGATATAAAATTAAAACATTCTTCAACCCTCAATTTATTCTGATACCTGAAATCTGTTTATGAAAAATAAAAATGTTTGTTGGTTACTGTAACAATTCATTGAATAATGCAAAACATGTCATATTTATTTTGTAACTGTACCTTATTTTCTTTTGATTAAAAATAAAAATAAAAAAATAAAAAGAAGGATACAAAAAGAGATACAGACTTTCTTAACAGAAGACTTATGTAAAACTGACGCTCCACTTGCATGGTAGGGGGGAGGGAGGATTTCAGATTATGTGCAGCCTTGCAAAAAAATTCTTAGTGCACCTTCAACCACTGTTTATTCTGAACGTATATTTTCAGAGGCAGGATAAATTTACAGTAGTAAAAGAAATGCCCTGTTTACTGGCGTTTGGTGTTTTTGCACCATAATTTGAAATATAATAAATTTAATTATTAATTTTTTAATTGTATTTTTAGTTTCTTTATCCAAAATAAGTCTTTTCTGTTTTCCTATATATTTAAAAAAAACTTATTTTTATTTGTATAAATGTGAAACTAAATTTTAATCTGGAATTATTTTATGAGGGGTTTTGTTCTTAACTTTTTCCATATTTTGTAGACATATTGTTAAATACAGAGTAAATAATTTTATGAATTATTGCATACATTATACATTGATATTCGAATAACTTTTTACAGATCAGTTATAAGTTCATATGCTTAAAAAATGAAATTCTTACAACTACTCGGCCAAAATTTCACCAAGTACCGAGTACTCGGCAAATTGGTCGAGTACAGAGTATTTACCGAGTACTCGGTACGGCTCTAGTTGAAAGAGATAATCTGAAATGAAATATTTAACTAATAATTTTATAGTTTTTCTTTATGTACTGTTTAATTTTTAACAAATTATTATTTTACATTTTATTATGATGAAAATTTTGGATAACTGCAAAGGAAGTTTCACCCTAGGAAGGGAGAGGGTCACTCAAAGGGTTAAAGGGACGTAATAGAATTTTATGTAGCAGGCTAGTGATGATTACAGCGGACCAGTAAATTCTTATGCTTACTGGTCCTTGGGACCAGTGACTTTTTTATATGAATTCTACCGCTGAAAAATAAAGCAAAAATACATATTTTAAAACACAGGAAATACAAAAATTAAAAAAAAAAAATCACACATTATGAGTCTTGTAATAATTTTACTTTCTGTACAAGAAAAATGTACACACGCCTACTTTTAACAATTTCAAGGGCGGCGTCCTTAAAAAAGGACACCTAAATTTAATTCCAAAACTGACAAATGGCACCAAGAATATTTAATTAAAATCTTCCTATTATAATGTATGCGAAAATAAGCAAGTTCGTATTTTCTAATAAATTTGTTTATAAATTCCGGTGTCAGTCCATTATTGCATCGGTTTATGAACAGAATTACTCTGCACCGGTAAAGGTTATATACTACAAAACAACCATTTTTTAGTTTAAAAAGTATATATATATATTAAGCTTTGACAGCAATTAATCATTTTTTTCCTTTAATACTTAATAAAATAACATTAAAATTTAAAAAAAATTAAAAATTATTTCATTTTTTAAATAAATTTTAGCATTTTTATGTTGTTCAGGGGGAGGGGGGTCATCACCCCCTCTTGGATCAGGAACGAAACTAGACTTTTTTGCACCGGGTGCAAACATGGAACGGGCGGGGCAACCCCCCCCCCTCTTCTGCAAAGTATATTTACAAAGATAATTTTACTAATTTTCTAATATCCAATTTATTTTAAAATTAAAAATATGAAATCATAAAATATGTAATACTGAACTACGTAATCTAGAATGGCGGATCCAAGGGGGAGGTGACAGAGGTCCTGACACCCCCCACCCTTGAAAACCAACAAAAATATTTTAACTAAACTTTGATCCCCCCCCCCCCCCCTTCTTGGTGCATTTCCAAACCAAATCACAAAATCGGCATGTTTTTTCGTTTTGTCTCCCAGATTACCAAACTCTAGGAGACAACACGCAAAAGTGTGCATTTTAAAATGGCGACAATCAAAATAAAGCAAAAATACACATTTTAAAACACAGAAAATACACAAATTTTGAAAAAAAAAATCATACATTATCCGCTCGTTAATAATTTTACTACCTGTACAAGAAAAATATAGTACACACACCTACTTTTAAATACAAAACAACCCTTTTTCAGTTTAAAAAGCATATATAATACTAAGCTTTAACAGAAATTAATCATTTTTTCCCCTTAATACATAATTAAATAACATTAAAATTCAAAAAGAATTTAAAATTATTTCATTTTTTAAATAATGTTTAGCATTATTCTGTTGTTCAGGTGATAGGGGGAGGGGAGGGGGTCATGCTCATGACCCACCTCTTGGATCCACCATTGTTTACCAGGCACAAAAAAAAAATGCAGTACCGGCTACCGTTCTGCTACTGAGTTGCAGAGTACCCTAATGAAACTGCACTTTGATCCCCTTCTCGGTGCATTTCCAAAAAAATCGACAAATTGGCCCGTTTTTGCATTTTGTCTCTTAGAATCCCAAACTCTAGGAGACATCATGCAAAAGCATGCATTTAAAGATGGCAACAATAAAAATAAAGCAAAAATACACATTTTAAAACACAGAAAATACACAAATTTTGAAAAAAAAAAAATCATACATTATCCGCTCGTTAATAATTTTACTACCTGTACAAGAAAAATATAGTACACACACCTACTTTTAAATACAAAACAACACTTTTTCAGTTTAAAAAGTACATATAATATTAAGCTTTGACAGAAATTAATCATTTTTTCCCCTGAATAAATAATTAAATAACATTAAAATTCAAAAAGAATTTAAAATTATTTCATTTTTTAAATAATGTTTAGAATTATTCTGTTGTTCAGGTGATAGGGGGGGCGGGGGTCATGCTCATGACCCACCTCTTGGATCCACCATTGTTTAACAGGCACAAAAAAAAAATGCAGTACCTGCTACCGTTCTGCTACTGAGTTGCAGAGTACCCTAATGAAACTGCACTTTGATCCCCTTCTCGGTGCATTTCGAAAAAAAATCGCCAAATTGGCCCGTTTTTGCATTTTGTCTCTTAGAATCCCAAACTCTAGGAGACATCATGCAAAAGCATGCATTTAAAGATGGCAACAATAAAAATAAAGCAAAAATACATATTTTAAAACACAGAAAATACACAAATTTTGAAGAAAAAAAAATCATACATTATCCGCTCGTTAATAATTTTACTACCTGTACAAGAAAAATATAGTACACACACCTACTTTTAAATACAAAACAACACTTTTCAGTTTAAAAAGTACATATAATATTAAGCTTTGACAGAAATTAATCATTTTTTCCCCTTAATACATAATTAAATAACATTAAAATTCAAAAAGAATTTAAAATTATTTCATTTTTTAAATAATGTTTAGAATTATTCTGTTGTTCAGGTGATATTGGGGGGGGGGAGGGGGGGGGTCATGCTCATGACCCACCTCTTGGATCCACCATTGTTTACCAGGCACAAAAAAAATGCAGTACCTGCTACCGTTCTGCTACTGAGTTGCAGAGAACCCTAATGAAACTGCACTTTGATCCCCTTCTCGGTGCATTTCCAAAAAAATCGCCAAATTGGCCCGTTTTTGCATTTTGTCGAGACATCATGCAAAAGCATGCATTTAAAGATGGCGACAATAAAAATAAAGCAAAAATACATATTTTAAAACACAGAAAATACACAAATTTTGAAAAAAAAAAAATCCTACATTATCCGCCTGGTAATCATTTTATTTTCTGTACAAGAAAAATGTATACACACCTACTTTTAAATACAAAACAACACTTTTTTAGTTAAAAAATATATACAGTAGACTCCCTCAAATCCGCACAGCTTGGGACCAGAGGTTGTGCGGATTTTATAATTTTGCAGATTTCTGGTTATTGTTATGTTTACATTTTTTAAACAGTAATTTGAATGTAGCTAATGATGTAATCGAAATTATATGAATGCTTGCGATATAGCAAAAATATTAAAATAGTAAAGTATTAAACTAAAATAATGAACAGTAAGATAATTTAAAAAATTATTAATATTTTTAAATAAAAATAAAGTTAAATTATTAAAAATTAAATAATTAATGTATAATTAAATATGCATAATAAAGATGAATTATTGAATGAAACTTTCCTCTTAAAGGTACCATGTTAATAATTTCACATAAAAATCAAAGTAAGGAAGTTTATTTAAGGTTTAGTCAGATTTAATATGCAAAAAAGTTTGATTGATACATATATATATTTAGTAAAAAGATTGTGATTATTACCAATGATATTGGCAATATCTTGATTTTTACCAGAAATAAATTTATACTTATTTCATGAAAAACCATGAGTTCAGTCATATTATCTATAATTACATATTAAAATACATGCAGAATAATTATATAAAACTAAAAAATTCTGTAATTGTGTTCTGGCATCTGAACTAAAACATTCATTGTTTACATCTCTAATGATGTGTGGATTTTAGGTTTGCAGATTTGAGGGAGTCTACTGTATATATTAATTTTTGACTGCAATTAATCATTTTTTTTTCCTTTAATACATAGTAATTAAATAACATTAAAATTCAAAAAGAATATAAAATATATTTCATTTTTTAAATAATTTTTAGCATTTTTCTATTGTTCAAGGGGGGGGGGGATTACGCCCCCCCTCTTGGATCAGGGCCGAAACTAGCCTTTTTTGCACCCGGGGCAAACATGGATCCCCCCCCCCTCTTCTGCAAAGTATATTTAGAAAGAGAATTTCACTAATTTTCTAATATTAGACTTACTTTAAAATTTAAAATATGTAATCATAAAATATGTAACACTGAACTACGTAATCTACAATGGCAGATACAAGGGGGAGATGACTGGCGTTAGAGGGGGGGGGGTCATGAACACCAACAAAAATATTCTACTTTAATCCCCTTCTTGGTCTGTTTAAAAAAAAAAAAAATCCCCAAATTGGCATGTTTTTGCGTTTTGTCTCCCAGATTTTCAAACTCTAGGAGACACCACACAAAAGTATGCATTTTAAGATGGCGACAATCAAAATAAAGCAAAAATACATATTTTAAAACACAGAAAATACACAAATTTTGAAAAAAAAAATCATTATCCGCCCTGTAATAATTTTATTTTCTATACAAGAAAAATGTACAGTTTGTACTACAAACACCTACTTTTAAATACAAAACAACCCTTTTTCAGTTAAAAATATATATATATATATATGTTAAGCTTTGACTTGACAGCAATTAATCCTTTTTTTCTTTTAATACATAATTAAATAACATTAAAATTCAAAACTAGTTAAAAATATATTTCATTTTTTAAATAATTTTTTGCATCTTTCTGTTGTTCAGGGGGGGGGGGGTGTCATTAACCCCCCCTCTTGGATCCGCCATTGTTTACCAGGCATAAAAAAATGCAGTGCCTGGTGCCGTTCTGCTACTGAGTTAGAGTACCCAAATTAAACTGCACTTTGATCCCCTTCTTAGTGTTTTCCCCAAAAAATCACCAAATCGGCACGTTTTTGCGTTTTGTCTCCCAGAATTTCCAAACTCTAGGAGACATCACGCAAAAACGTTCACTTTAAGATGGCGACAATAAAAATAAAGCAAAAATACATATTTTAAAACACAGGAAATACAAAAATTTAAAAAAAAAATCACACATTATGAGTCTTGTAATAATTTTACTTTCTGTACAAGAAAAATGTACACACGCCTACTTTTAACAATTTCGAGGGTGGCGTCCTTAAAAAAGGACACCTAAATTTAATTCCAAAACTGACAAATGGCATCAAGAATATTTAATTAAAATTTTCCTATTATAATGTACGTGAAAATAAGCAAGTTCGTATTTTCTAATAAATTTGGGTGTCAGTCCATTATTGCATCGGTTTATGAACAGAATTACTCTGCACCGGTAAATGTTATATACTACAAAACAACCATTTTTTAGTTTAAAAAGTATATATATATTAAGCTTTGACAGCAATTAATCATTTTTTTCCTTTAATACTTAATAAAATAACATTAAAATTTTAAAAAAAATTAAAAATTATTTCATTTTTTAAATAAATTTTAGCATTTTTATGTTGTTCAGGGGGAGGGGGGTCATCACCCCCTCTTGGATCAGGAACGAAACTAGACTTTTTTGCACCGGGTGCAAACATGGAACGGGCGAGGCAACCCCCCCCCCCTCTTCTGCAAAGTATATTTACAAAGATAATTTTACTAATTTTCTAATATCCGACTTATTTTAAAATTAAAAATATGAAATCTTAAAATATGTAATACTGAACTACGTAATCTACAATGGCAGATACAAGGGGGAGATAACTGGCGTTAGAGGGGGGGGGGGGGGTCATGAACACCAACAAAAATATTCTACTTTAATCCCCTTCTTGGTCTGTTTCAAAAAAAAAAAAATCCCCAAATTGGCATGTTTTTGCGTTTTGTCTCCCAGATTTTCAAACTCTAGGAGACACCACACAAAAGTATGCATTTTAAGATGGCGACAATCAAAATAAAGCAAAAATACATATTTTAAAACACAGAAAATACACAAATTTTGAAAAAAAAATCATTATCCGCCCTGTAATAATTTTATTTTCTATACAAGAAAAATGTACAGTTTGTACTACAAACACCTACTTTTAAATACAAAACAACCCTTTTTCAGTTAAAAAAATATATAGGGTAGATGTGCCAGTAATGGACACCCTTCCAGTAATGGACACCCCTTGATGTTTTTGGTTCATAAAAAAATAACTAATAAATATTTAGCTTTAATTATTTTTTTAATAATTCCCCCTTGTATGTTTTATAAAACTATGTTATTGTTGACACTTTTAATCAAACCAATCAGGAATTAGAAAATAATGTTTCAAAGTTTTGCTGTTTTTCTGTGAAAATCTTAATGAAGAGGTTAAGAGCTGGCTTCGTTTAATTAATTTATATATTATTTATTTTCTTACAAAATTTGAATGTTTTTATTTGAGTAGCAATAGAAAACTTTGAATTTTATATACTAATGGCTATTTACAAAATTTCATTTCTTTTTAAGGTTTTAAGAGGGGGTGTCCATTACTGGGATGGTTAATTAGTCATTTTCCAGTAATGGACACCCCATGTAGACATTGCTAAAAATGCAATTTTAGTAATGTTTATAGTGCATAAAATACTTTGGCTTAACTGCAAACCTAAATAATCAAATTTAATTTTTAAATTATACTTACGAAAATGTAATAACACCAAAACTTTTATAAATAGCTGCTTTTAAGTTATTTTATGTGATTAATAAAATTTTGATATTTTATTTATTTATTTATTTTTTATGTAGTACATATATATACCTCACATATTTTATAATCTAGCAATCAAACCAGCCAGGAAGCAGAAAATACTGTTTAAGAGCACAGTCAAAGAAGGGCTCATAGGGCTTAACCCCTCTTCGTTTAAATAAAAACAATTAAGTTGCAAAAGCTATTAAAAATCCATTTTCTGTGTTAAATGTTACCTTATTTTTTTTAAAAAATGTAATAGGTACTATTAATGAAAGTTATAGGTAATATTCATGAAACTAGTAAATCTGCAGATCAGTGGCCTCAAACATCAGTTCTACAGTTTTATTTTGAAATTATTTTATTTAGTATTTAAAATATTCAACTCACAATATCATTTCTTTTATATTTGTAATATTAATTATTATAAATGATATATCAAGTAATCTCTGGAAGATTGTTAAAAATAGTGACACAAAACTAAACATTAATATTCCAAAACTTTTTTTTTTTATTATTATTACCTTTTAAATCCACCACTGTTTCAATAATTTGTTAGCTGTGATTGTCTGATATTTAGTATTTTAAACTATCTATCTAAAATAATTAAAACATCGGTCTTCTGATAATTACAATAATTGATGCAACCAATAAATGATTATCACAAATATTTTATTAATTACTGGTATCCTAATTGTTAAATTTATTTAAAAATAACTATTTTGTTTCATTAGAATGTATTCACTAAATTCTGGTTCTAAATACAGTCATAAAAACAATTATATTTATTACTTTTTATGGGGTGTCCATTACTGGAACAGAGGGTGTCCACTACTGGGCCAGAAGGTGTCCATTACTGGGCTTTTGGGTGTTTTGATATATTTCTGTTATTTAAAATGAAATTGCTATTCATATGAGGAAATGGGGCTATAAGAATGGTTAAATATTGTTGATAGATTAATATAATATTGAAAAAACTGGAATATAATAATTATAACTATTAATAAAAAAATAATTTTTACAGAAATTCCTTAAGGGTGTCCATTACTGGCACATCTAACCCATATATATGTTAAGCTTTGACTTGACAGCAATTAATCCTTTTTTTCTTTTAATACATAATTAAATAACATTAAAATTCAAAA
This sequence comes from Maratus speciosus, assembly GCA_963932465.1. Taxonomy (NCBI): domain Eukaryota; kingdom Metazoa; phylum Arthropoda; class Arachnida; order Araneae; family Salticidae; genus Maratus; species Maratus speciosus. Next base: position 361,383,303 of record OZ010791.1, on the reverse strand, counting down.
CTAGTTAAAAATATATTTCATTTTTTAAATAATTTTTTGCATTTTTCTGTTGTTCAGGGGGGGGGTGTCATTATCCCCCCCCTCTTGGATCCGCCATTGTTTACCAGGCATAAAAAAATGCAGTGCCTGGTGCCGTTCTGCTACTGAGTTAGAGTACCCAAATTAAACTGCACTTTGATCCCCTTCTTAGTGTTTTCCCAAAAAAATCACCAAATCGGCACGTTTTTGCGTTTTGTCTCCCAGAATTTCCAAACTCTAGGAGACATCACGCAAAAACGTTCACTTTAAGATGGCGACAATAAAAATAAAGCAAAAATACATATTTTAAAACACAGGAAATACAAAAATTTAAAAAAAAAAAAAAATCACACATTATGAGTCTTGTAATAATTTTACTTTCTGTACAAGAAAAATGTACACACGCCTACTTTTAACAATTTCGAGGGTGGCGTCCTTAAAAAAGGACACCTAAATTTAATTCCAAAACTGACAAATGGCATCAAGAATATTTAATTAAAATTTTCCTATTATAATGTACGTGAAAATAAGCAAGTTCGTATTTTCTAATAAATTTGGGTGTCAGTCCATTATTGCATCGGTTTATGAACAGAATTACTCTGCACCGGTAAATGTTATATACTACAAAACAACCATTTTTTAGTTTAAAAAGTATATATATATTAAGCTTTGACAGCAATTAATCATTTTTTTCCTTTAATACTTAATAAAATAACATTAAAATTTTAAAAAAATTAAAAATTATTTCATTTTTTAAATAAATTTTAGCATTTTTATGTTGTTCAGGGGGAGGGGGGTCATCACCCCCTCTTGGATCAGGAACGAAACTAGACTTTTTTGCACCGGGTGCAAACATGGAACGGGCGGGGCAACCCCCCCCCCTCTTCTGCAAAGTATATTTACAAAGATAATTTTACTAATTTTCTAATATCCGACTTATTTTAAAATTAAAAATATGAAATCATAAAATATGTAATACTGAACTACGTAATTTAGAATGGCGGATCCAAGGGGGAGGTGACAGAGGTCATGACCCCCCCCCCTTGAAAACCAACAAAAATATTTTAACTAAACTTTGATCCCCCCCTTCTTGGTGCATTTCCAAACCAAATCACAATTTTTTCGTTTTGTCTCCCAGAATACCAAACTCTAGGAGACAACACGCAAAAGTGTGCATTTTAAAATGGCGACAATCAAAATAAAGCAAAAATACACATTTTAAAACACAGAAAATAGACAAATTAAAAAAAAAAATCAAAAATTATCTGCACTGTAATAATTTTACTTTCTGTATAAGAAAAATGTACACACACCTACTTTTAAGTATACAAAATAACCCTTTTTCAGTTAAAAAAAAAATATATATATATATATATTAAGCTTTGACAGCAATTAATCATTTTTTTCCTTTAACACAAAAATCTCAAAATATTTATAATCAGCACTAAGTATTTGACTATTTTGATATTTGCGAACCCTGCCAAAATTTTTTTTATCTTAAGTGATAGAATATTTTATGAACTTTTTTGGATTTTAATATCACCCCCCCCCCCTCCCTCATCTGCCTGTTTCTTTTTGAAAATCGCAGCTGTAGGGGTTATTTTGGGTGTTATTGAAAAAAAGGTGTTAAAAGGGGGTTTTGTTTTTCTTAAATCCTGACTTAATAATATTAAAGCATTTTGGTTGCCAGAATGATTGGTACTTTTTTTTTTTTTTTGCTTATTTTAAAATATTTTTTCTCTTTATTCGATCAGAAAATGTAAAAGGATTTATACATACAGCAACCAGAAACAACATATACATACAGACTTGCCAATCTCCGAGACCCAAAAATCGGATTTTATTTCAGAATTCGGGTTTTTATTTTTTCCAGTAAAAACATTATTTTAAAAATGTAATCACGTTCTGTACCAGTTTAATTACGAAACAATAATGAAGAACTTCATTATTATTCGAGACAAATTACCGATATGATAATAAAAATTTCAAGCTATTAAAAAATGTGTATGAAACTCAGGGGCACAGGAAAACGTGGAAAATCAGAAATATTGGCAAGTCTGTATAATATTTTCACAACATTTATTTGTGAAAAAAGTAATAATATCAGAATGAATGAAATAGGTACTTACATATTTCCGAGAAAAGGTATTTTTTCAACTTCCAAGGAGCTCACGCTGTCGCCGTAGCAATGGCGTCCGCTTCCTCCTTCCTCGCTGGAGAGTTCATCAAAACAACAACACCGACTTCATCCGGGACTTCGCGCAGCCTTCGTCTTTCAACCAATCAGATTTGCGCTTCCAGAAAAACTGTGATTTCGCCCATATTTCACCGTGTTTCGATATTGGGCAGTTATATGTCGTTGGTGAGTTACCAATCAGCACGTTTTCATCGGCAAATGAGCTCATAGTGTTAGCTTTAGTTGATGAAATATAGCCTCATCAAAACCGGTTCTCATATGTTGCTCGCAATGATATACATGTATTATTTCTCGAGCAACTTTCGAGGAATTGATGAAAGGCCTAGCAAAATGCGACCAGTCGCTGCTACTAGGGTAATGCCTATATCTACGTTAATTTTATTTTTGACTGTCCCACTACCTCAATCCGTTTTAAAAAAATAAAAATGTTAAACTTTTTAAAAATTTTTTTGCTAAACACACTGTGGACAAAAGGATTTCTTCTGAACGCTTACGTATATCATGATACGCATGTGTATTGTGCTGTCAATCTGTGCACGCATGTGTCATTGCAAACCTTTTAACACTAAATGTAAATTTTTAACACGGGAAATGTGCACACGGATTATAAACACTATCGTTATAAAACTTTCAAAGTGTTTGGATAATAAAAAAAATATACATATTTAAGTTTTAATGTATTTACTAGTATTCGTTGGAAAAAAAGGATTTTTTTTTAATGTCATTTTACTTAAATTCTTGTTTAAAAATATAAAATTATTCAATATTTATTTTAGGTATATTTAAGACTATTATAATGGGCCCGGGCAACGCTAGGTGGGTGCGCTAGTTAAAAATAGAACATAATATTTTTTTTTCATATAATCTATTCAAATGTACACATTAGATTACAGATAATGTTCAATGAAAAAGTCGTTTGTTGGAATTATGGGATGAGAATTACGAATAATAAAATATAACTTATTAAAATTATATAAAATACATATCCTCGAAACATATGCTATTTATTACGACAATCAAACACACATTGAAGCATAACATTTACTGAAGAAAATCTGTCTTTCTTAACTAGTACTTACTCGATTTCATTGATATTTACGACTGAGATCTATTAATTGGGATGAACGAAACGAATCCTCTAGTAGGCTACACAGATTACATTTTGTCGTGCACGTTACAAAAAAAAAAAAAAAAAAAAAAAAAAAAAATAGTATTCTGACTTGAAATTAAACATAAAATTTAATTATGATCTGTAGATTTGCAGGATATTTTTTTTTTACAGAATAACCTTAAAATAATTATTATATTAATTAATTTATTTTACATTTTTTTTCCATTACGGACGCATTTTTGCAAATAAAAAATGAAATAAGTATGTCTTCAGAAGAAAAGATAAATCATGGTGTTAGTAATTATAGATAGAATCATGATTAATTAAATAAATGAAGTATATTTTCATCATTCCATCAAAATATCTCAAAAACTGTTTTTTTTTATTTAATTAAGGAAATAAATATTTTTGGACTTGATAGAAATAAAACCTGATCTGTAGATCCGGACAATATTATTTTCTTATCTAATTATTTAACAATTTATTTTTATTTTGTTGAATATATCTTCCCATCACATGGATATTTTTTAAAGATAATAAATCCAGCGTATGTCTTGCAATAAATAAAAATCATTGAATCAGTAAAAATAAATAAAGTCATGAATGATTAATTACGTGAATATTATCGTTGCATCAAAATTTCTCATGTTTCCTTAAATAAATTATTAAAATGAGGAAAGGAACCTATATATATATGCATTTAGCAAAGACGAAATATTTTAAATATTAAAAATAGCTGCAGAATTTATACTTCAAACCGTAAAAGAACATTAAACTTTCTTATATTAAAATTATATGTTATTTGAGAGGAAAATATATATGTTAAAAGAATGCTTTATTAAGATTCGTTGGATAAGATCGCATATTTTAGTGCTCATTCCTTTTAATAATATAATAGTTTCGTGATTTCTTTTATGAAATTTGTAAAATACCTTTTTTATGAAAATTATACCATATTTTTAATGAATTAAAATTTGTGAAAATTCAATTATTTACATTCAGTCATAAAAGTATTTTTCAGTGTTCAGAATTCAAATGCACAATTTATTGTTACATTGTGAAATAATTTACGCAGACGATACTTATTGCGCATTTTAAATTGATTACGATTTTTTATTTATATTATTTTTATACATTTGGAAAAATGGTTATTGTCCTCGTCAGGGTAGGAAATCAAAAGCATATCTGAAGGTTTTTATTGGTTTAGTCACCATTTTATTCGTTTTCTGATTGGTCTATACAGTAATCTGTATTTCCCCTTACTTTCAACAGAGATGGCCAACAGGTGTTGCCACTATTACAAAAAAGTAATAAAAACTGCAAAAAAAATTAATAACTCAGAAATAAATTGAGATACAGCTTTCAAACAAATTGCATTTTAAAGTACATTTTTCTTTCTATACGACGATATAAAAAGTAATATTGTGGGATGTTTAGACGTTTAATAAATAAATTTAATTTAAAATTGGCCGTCAGATTTCTTGGAAATCTTACGATGGAAAATCTTTTTTTTCCGAACAAACAATGAAATACTAAGATAATACGCAAGTTTCAGGTGGATAATACGTACGAGTCGCAGGCGATTTCTGTCGCCTGCAATTTTTTACACGTAATAACACTATTAATGTTTAATTCATGGCGTACGTAATGTATGATCAGCTCCGTGCTATTTTTTATGTCTTAAATTTTAGTTTTTGAAAAAATCGTTTTCCAAATTGTCGTTGTAATTTGTTAAATTGCATTTTTTTTTTTTTTTTTTTTTTTTTTTTTTTTTTTTTTTTTTTTTGTAAAGGGGCAACCAAAGAATTATAAACGCATAAAATTAATTGTGTAATTAATAAAATCTAAGGTAATCTTTAAAAGAGCCTTTAGTTGAAAATTTAAAACTATGTTGTAAAATTTTGCTTCAAAAATATTTTTATTTATACAAGTCTTATTTCTTAAATAAAAAATTCCAAGGAAATTCTTAGTTATTTGGCTGAATTTACATTTCTAAAATTTAAATATACCAAAACATATTAAACTAACTTTTTTGCTTAATAAAGATGCAAAAATAATATAAATAAATATTGTTACTTTCAAATATTTATCTTATTGAATAATACTTCTTGAGTCGTAACAAAGTATATGGATTTTGCTAATTTATAATGCTATTCTAAAATGTTTTCATTTAATTTATTCCTCAATTAGTTTCATTGCATATATCATCCAGGCTGCTTTTTTTAATAAAACATTTTTGATTTAAAATCAAATACTTACTATAAGTGTGTAAAAATCAGACAATGCACTAGTTACTTTATTTGGCTATTTCCAAAGAATTACATAGTGAAAGTTTTATTAATATCTGCGAAACAATATAACTCTTAGAATCGTATTTTCCTTTAAGTAATAGAAATATATTAATTGATTATTAAGATAAAATGACCAAAAACGTTTGACTTTTTTTTTTTTTTAATAAATACTTAATGTAATAAATTAATCAAAAAGAAATGTATTTGATAAATTTTCTATTTTGTAGTACAACTTTTGAATACATGAGTATGCATTACAGAAAATATCTTGGATTTTATCCACTAACAGCATATGATGATATGTTAAAAAGGAGTCATTGAATTTCATAAAAGTTAATTTAACATCAAGTCATATGCTTCTGTAGAATTGCATGAAAAGGGAATACGATCGTTTTTACACTATTTTGTTAAATCTGTCCTTTGTATTGAAACATTTAAAGAATGAATGTTCTGGTCACTGTCCTTTTCTTCATTTTAAAATGGTCTCTTTTGAAATTATGTTTCAAAATAAATAAGATACTTGCCTTACAAATTCTTTTCAAATGTCAATAGCAGGTGAATTAAGAATAAGAAGTATTCACCAAGTTTTAAATGATTGATATACTTTGCTTAAAATTATACTACACAAGAGAAAATATTTAAGAGTAACTCTTAGTCGAGTGTTATATTCTGCGTAAATGTAAAACAGTTTTTTGAAATAAATATATATCATATTATCATACATCTTTTCAAAATTTTCACATATATATTTTTTTTTAAATCATTATAGAAATAACTGTGCATTAGCATATGAATTTCTTATTAATATTCATTACGTAAAGTAAAATGTTTTAATTCTCTAAGAACTACGGTTAGAGTAATTTATGTACTGTTGTATGGAAAAAAATATTGCATAATCAATATATGATGGAAATAATTCAAAAGTAAAAACACTCATGCTGAAAACGTATTTATTGAGAAACTTCAGGAATTTACATTATATATATAATTTCTTACATACAATATATATCCGTTAACATCTTCAGTTCCGAAGCTAAAATAATAATACAAATGCTTATTCATTGGTTTTTTCCAAACAAAATGGCATCGTAAATGACAGAAAATAATATCTTTTCTGAAATTGTTCCTTTAGGTGCTTAGTAATTTAGATTAAAAAATAACGATCTAAAACTACAAGTCCCGTTAAAAACACCAATTCAATAACCATTAACCTAAATTAACACAATCACAAATTTAAGAGCTTTAAACGAGTAAAAAATCTACAAATCCTCAAATTTTTTTTTTTATTGAAACAGATTTAAGTTAAATACTTATGAAATTTTCTCACTTTTTAGGTCATACTGTCTGTTGGGCATTTTTAAGCATTTTGTAAACTCGGATGAAAATAACATTTATTTTAAGCTAGAATCAGCTTAGATACTTCCTTTTATTTGTTTGCTTTGAACGCAATAAACATTCAGCTATTAAGAAGTGATGCGAAAATGCAAAAAAAATCGGACATTTTAGTTTTCATAAGGAAAATATCAGAGGTCCCCGAATAGGGACCCAGAGACCGAAGAGGTTAATGACCCGTACACTTTCAATTTTAGACATTTTGTCGCTTGTTTAAAAATATAATTGTTGGATGTTTCTTTAACATCAGGATTATGAAGAATGTGTTCGACTTTATATTTGTGAATTGTCAACAGCGATTTCAACCAAAGGACAATTAGGGGGCAGGAAGAGGGGGGCAATAAAAAAATCAAAGAAAAATAATACTGTTTGGGACCACCCTCTAAAATAAAATGCACGAAATGATTTATCACTATAGCTTACGAATATATGGATATTGAACAATATATGTATTTATTTGTGAAGAATAAGAATGCATATTCATGGAGATAGAGCCATTTTTTTTTTAATTTCGAAAACGTTTTGCATGTTTTATGTTTATATTATGCAGGTAACTGCAATTTAAAATCGAAACTCGTTTATCATTGAACACTTTCCACATCCAAGATTTAGGAAATTGGAAAATAATTAAATTTAACCGCAGTAATTATAAAAGTAGAATTTTTCTAGAAGGTTTGTTTACAATATTATAGAAAAGTCCCCTAAACAGTGCATTTACAATTTTATCGGAATATCTGTTCCCACTGTGACATATACATATAGTGAATTACTATTTCAAATGCATATTTTAAACATGTGTAAACAACAGCTTTGGTTTTCGATTGAAATTTTTCTGAAGAAAAAATTGCATAAAGCTTGAAATATCTACAGTAATTTATTTTATTTTGTGATACAGATTGTCCCAAAATATTACTGATACTTCATAATGTTTTTATCCTTTAGTATTAACACTGTTAGGTAGATTTCGTATGAAATACTACCTATTGGGATCGTTCCTATGTTGGAATTTCTGAAAAATTTTTGCAGATCTACACCGATCATGACCCCTAGAACCCAAAACCACCCTCAGTAAAAAACTTTATCTATCTATCTATCTATCTATCTATCTATCTATCTATCTATCTATCTATCTATCTATCTATATATATATATATATCACTTTCTTCTGGACAGGATAACTTTCGTAATTCTGCACCTATCTCTTCCAAACTGATACATAAAATCAATGGGCATAAAATCTCGGTCAAGTTCGTTAATGGGCAAAATCGGACCAAGGGGAGGGAAATAGGGAGGGGTTTTGTGAAAACAGAAAACCCCCCATAACTTCTTAATTTTTGTACATACCAAATCAGTTTAAAGTTTTTATTACTTCTAAAAATAGGGCCAAAAATTTATGTATCACAGATTTTTGATAAAGTTAAAAATGGGCTCAAGGGGCGCCAAAAATAGGGTTTTTGGGAGAAAAAAATTCATAACTTCGTCAATTCTCAAGATATCAAATTCAATTAATTTTATTATAAATCTCCTTAATATTATCTAAAACTTTTATATTGACAAGTTTTTTATAGGAGCAATTCGTACCGCAAAAAAAAATTAAAAACGAAAACAAAAAGGGCGTTTGAAGAAGAAAAAAATCCATAACTTCGTCAATTCTCAAGATATCAAATCCAATTAATTTTATCATGAATTTCCTTAACATTATCTGCAACTTTTATATTCACAAGTTTTTGATAGGACCAATTCGTACCGCAAAAAAAAAATTAAAAACGAAAACAAAAAAGGGGTTTGAAGAAGAAAAAAATCCATAACTCCGTCAATTCAAAAGATATAAAATCCCCATGAATTTATCATATATCTTCTTAATATTGTCTACAACATCTATATAGACAAGTTTTGGATAGGACCAATTCTTAGAGCAAAAACAAATTAAAAATACATACCGGTTGAAGTAAAAAATGATCTTAGTAAGGGTGTATTCAAATCCAAACTGCTTATTTTCTGACTCATTTTACAATTCATTTTTGCTCTCAAAGGCTTCCAATTGGTACGTTTTCTTACTCAGAAACTATATAATGTACCGTAATGGTCGATTTTCTAATAGGGGCAGAATATATTTTTTAAAATGCTGTTAAAAAGGGCATTTTGAACCGAATTTACCGAAGCGGATTGTGTTGGAAAAATCATTGTATTAAGGATGCGCTTAAATCCAAACTGCTTATTTTCTGACTGGTTTTTAAATTCATTTTTGCTCTCAAACGCATTTAATTGGTAGATTCGCTTATTCAGAAACTATATAATGTACCGTAATAATCGATTTTTAGGTAGAGGCAGAATATATTTCAAAAAATGATGTCAAAGTGGGCATTTTGAACGCAATTTCCCGAAGCGATTGTGTTAGAAACGAAAAATATTGTCCTTCTGAGAAAATAATTGTTTATATATCAAGTTTTAATTAATTGAACAAAAAATAAAAACACAGGTCGCTTATAAATCTCTTCAAAAATCACGTCAGCAAGTTTCATATTTTTTTTTAATTAAAAATGAATCTGGAATTATAACAGAAAATTTCGAGTTGTTGAGCATGGAAAAGTATTTTTTTGAATACCGCCCTAGCATGATTCTGATAAAACCAGCTATTATATGAAAATGAAATAAAAACTCGTCAAGAGCGGCCAGATAAAATTGTTAAAGTGGATTTATCTATAATCATGATTTAGTTTTTGTTTGTGAAATTAGTATATTTGACTTCGAAATCTACCTCTGCCTGTAGGCCGGGCCGGCAGGGATTTTTTTGGATTTTTCTTTGATCTATAAATAGGAGCAATCATCAGTCTTTATTAGCTGTGTGATATTAATATGCAGGTTCCTCACTAGGGGCACTGAAACTGCGTAAGCTGAAAACATGGCTTATACACTAGGATCTGATGAAAATAACTTTTTTTCGATTTTCAATGATGGGTATTGTGGAAAAATTGCCACTGGTGGCCCTAAGTTCACACAAAAAATTTTAGATTTTTTGGACAATTTCTTCATTTGCCGCAAATGGCTTGAAAATTTGCAAATGCTGATTTTTAATCTTTTTTTGCAAAAAAAAAAAAAAAAAAAAAATAATAATAATAATAATAATAATAATAATAATAATAATAATAATAATAAAATAAAAATAAAAATGTTAAATTAAATTTATTTTACATGAATTTACTTGAAATGTTTTCTTTAATGTAAGAAATGTTTAAATAATCTCTCATTTTGTATTATTTAATAGCTGTGTATTTTGAATTAGGTATTTGAATTAGGTATTTGTATTGTTTGTTAGGTCTTTGTGCGTGTAAGTGAGCAAAAATTGTTAGTATTGTTTGGTTTGTGTGAAGTTCGTATTATTTTTTACACTATCAAAATAAATAAATAAATAAATAAATAAATAAATAAATAAATAAAAAATACTTTAAAGTTTTCTTCCTGCAAGATTTTCTTCCTTCTACATCTTCTTTCCAAGTATTTTGTTTCGGTCTCCTGACCTTGTCTTTATCTATAAAAGGAAACGTATTCCCTATTGTCACAGTTCCTGCAACCTGAAGCACAAATGAAGGAGCTCTTAACGCAATTCATCTATATGTCATACTAGTTCTAAATACGGCAATCTCTGAGTGAGAAACGAAAATGCGTTTCGGAGTGTCTGTTTTTGAATGCCCTGATTCAAATTCTGATTCAGACGAACTGTCTGCTTCAAAATTCCCACTATTTGAATGTTCTGACAATATCTGTATGTTACAGCAGAAAAATAATTAACATCCTATTTCGCAGTTTTTACCATCTCATATTTTCCCTCATCCTCATGATGACTAATTGCGTTTTCATTGGTTTCAGCTCCACATTCTCCTCTCCTTCCAAATTACTATCAACACATGCTGTGGTCCGTCATGAAAATATATGACTCTAGACACATCTAAAAACAAAAGGAAGTGGAAATAACATAATAAAGACAAAGGAGAAAAAAACGACGAACGAACCAATCAATACTTCAAATTTTTGCTCACTTACACGCGAAAAGGCTATAAAAAACACCTAATTCAAAATACACAGCTATTAAATAATAGATAATGAGAGCTTATTTAAACATTTCGTACACTTAAGAGGTCATTTCCAGTAAATTCAGCTAAAAAATTAATTTAACATTTTTAAAATTTTTGCTAAAAATGCTAAAAATCAGGACTTTAGCAAAGCTTGAAGCCATTTGCGGAAAATGAAGGAATTGCCCCAAAAATCTCAATTTTTTTGTGTGAACTTAGTGCCACCAGTTGCAACTTTTTCGCACTATCCATCATCGAAAATCGAAAAAAAAAGTTTTTACGGCCCACCCTATGTATACACAATCAAAGGCACAGTGTGTTGCGTGGCTGGCTGAGACCAAATCACCTAAAACTTGTAAACGGAAGTTTAAATTCGCTTTGGAGAACAACCACGAAAATCATGGTTTTTAGGTGCGTTCCTAAATATATTTCTAGGTAGCATCAATAGTCGTCGTCTGGTCCGTTCGTCTGTCCGCATGTAACAGCGCAAAAACTATTTATCCGAATGGTTTGAAATTTAATGTATATAATCGTTGCAGAAGTTTGTAAATTTTATAAAATAAAAACTTTTCGAATTTTATAAAAATCGAATCAACACTTAAAAATAAATAAAAGTTTTCTTCACTCTCTTATATCATGTCGTATGCAATTTCTTGAAAGATATCCCATGATAGGTAATGATTGCCATTGTGATTACGTCATATTTAAAACGGAGTCATGTTACTTCCGTATTACTGATTATAATATATATAACCATCATAAATTTTTTATTCATGCATTTTTTCATAAGAATGCAACAGCTTTTGCACCAAGTTCTGAATATTTATAAAACTAGTTATAGTACGAACACACATCATTTTCCACGATTGACGTACAATTTCCGCATTGTTTGTCACAGATACAGTCGAAGTATATCGAAGACTACAGGTTGGACATTTTGCGTGTGGCTCGGAAAGGTCATGCACGTTGTGGAGTGTAAACACAACTTGACCAAATTTTGTGTGTCAGTGATGCTTTGTGTGTGATGTGTGTGATGGTGTGTAGAAAATACGATGCTTTTAAATAACGCATGCAATAAAAAATTATTAGCAATTTTATTCAAGGTAATCACTTTGTAACTCCTGTAATAATGTGTTTTTAAGTTTATTAATTTCTGATATTAAATGTTTTTATCTGCTTTTATTTGCGATTTATATAATGGATTTTTTAAAGAAATGATTAACAAATAAAATTAAAATTATGTTCGTAATTATTCACCTATTATTTCTTTACTTTGTATTAGAAATTTTCAAATTAAAAGACCATTAAATACTATAACTAAATTCTGTATTTTTTTCTATTTATTATACATTAATTATAATCCAACGGCTGTAGGAAATTATTTTCTGAATCAAATAATCATGCTGTAATTTATGAAATCATTAAATAAAACAATTTTAATGAAGATTTTTCTTTGAGTAATTACATCTGTAAGACAATGTATCGAATTAGTATTTTTTTCGACGTAATGAAGAGTATTTATTTCAATGAAATTGAAAAATCTTTTAATGATATTAAAAGAAATAAAAAGTGAGGATATAATAAGATTTTTAAAAGCAATTGGCAATGTATTTTCTACGTCGGTAGCAATCTTTTGACAAATTTTCACGTTAGTCAACATATCATCATTTATTTAATAACATATCTTCACATTGTAATACACTTTACACTTTTCCGTCTCTATTCACAAATCTATATATTATTAAGAACCGATATATTTAAAACCGATTCCAAAATGAAAACAGAGAAAGAATTTATTGCAGGAATCTATTTAAAAACAAGTTGAATATGGTGTTTTGATATGTTAATAAATCCTGAAAAGCTTTAATGTAGTTTTCATTGAAAATATCACAATCGCTTTAATGGAAATGCATTTAAAGTCGTTTTAAAAATGTCATTTTTATATATTTTGCAAGAAAAGTCTGTTTTTTAATGTATTCCATGAAACAACAATATTAATATTAAATTAATTTAACCATACTTTAATTTAAACTGATATTATGATACTGACAATTAGAATTACAGAGGCTGGTCTGTATACCTAGAATTATCGTTCTGGGTTTACGCTGAACCGAACAAAATAATGGTTTTTGTCTTTTATTTCAACAGAGCTTTCAACAATATATTTTTCAATAACAGAATAATAATGCAAGGAGATGTATGGCACTTGGTTTTCACAAAAGAGGAAGAAGATAGGTGGTGGTGGTGGTGGTGGTGGGGGATTCGTGATCACACATACGTCATGCACCTGTAAGAAAATGTGTCAGCTTTTATTTGATTTCTGCGTATTGTTGGAATGTTGTAGAATGTTGTTATCTCTGTTATACCTTAGAAACTAAATTAAAAGAATATTTCGCCTCTAGCAAAGGGGACGGAGCGATAAAAAACAGAGCCTGTTATTGATATTACAATTTCACACATTTATGGTGTCGGCATTGAGTCTAATGTCTTTCAAATGAGGGGATTTTAAAATTGCAACGCCCACTTTCAGATAAGGATTCTACCGACAAATTAAATCTCATAATTTTAACAGTTTTATCAGAAATGACAAATCAATGTTTGGTGAAAATGGCCTCAAAATCTCATCGTCCGAATGCAGTTCAGGTGACAGTGAGTTGAATGAAACAGACAAGTAAATGATGTGGAGGAAGTATGAAATGCCAATAAATCATCAGTGTTTTGAAGAAAATACAAAATCCCAACAAAAAGTTTTCGGTAAAAAAAAAAGCGCCAAGTTCTCCTTAATGTTTCGGCCAGAAAAAGTAGTGATATCTGAAGTTCGCACAAGTTAAAAGCCAAACATCCCAAATCTTTCATTGAAAATGGCTTCCTGCGACTTGGCCGTTAATGCCTTCTACAACATTTCTAAATTAATGATTGGAAATTACGCATTTATAAATTATTTAAATATTAAAAGTAATATTAGAATGCAAAGAGGCAAATTCACATAAAGACATAAGTAAAAGATTTCTGATAACTACCATTCAGTTTCAACAAACATTAGTTTTGATTACAGATCATTTAGTCCACTTGTGGTTTAATTGCCATTTTGTACGGGCTAAAGTCATTAACGTAAAACCCAAGAAATAAAACAAAATTTACTTACTTCAAATCTCACAATATATTACATTATATTTTATTGTATAATATTGAAATCTTGTGTATTGACGAAAGAGAATTTTTTCGTTTGAACATTTATTATAGTTTGTTTGCATACATTATGAGGTATTTGATTTATAAACTGTTAAAAGCTGATACTAATTATGTTTTAGCAATTAGGGATATTATCTCCTGAATACAAGTATTTTGTTATTTTTAACTTCTAAGCATTTAAATAGACTGAAGTTGTTTAAATGCTTTTTTCAAATGTGTATTTTTTTCTGTACACTGTGCCACAAAATGCATAAAATAATCAAAAAATGTAGTTGGCATATAGCTCATTTGTACATATTTTAAAATTTGAAAAACTCTCTCGAAGGCATTAACGGCCAAGTCGCAGGAAGCCATTTTCAATGAAAGATTTGGGATGTTTGGCTTTTAACTTGTGCGAACTTCAGATATCACTACTTTTTCTGGCCGAAACATTAAGGAGAACTTGGCGCTTTTTTTTTTACCGAAAACTTTTTGTTGGGATATCACTACTTTTTGTAAGTTTTTTCAAGTTTGTTATTCTAAACTATATTAATATGAAAAAAACTTAAATTTCGGTACTTTTATGTTACCCGGGAGCAAATCTCCTCATTAAACTTTTGTTTTTTCGCCAATAACAGTTTTCATTTTTTACATGCGTAAATTAGAAACAATGCTTTGATTTTCAAATAAAATATTTTGGTTTATGTTATTATTTCTTATTTATTTATTTATTTATTTCTATGTTAAATATTCTATTAAATAAAATGAGGTAAATGCATCTATTTTAAATGAGATGACTGAAAAGTATATATCTTTAAATGAAATGAATGCAATATGAACAATGGAGTTGGGAACAGTATTTGGCGATTTGCCACTTTCGCCCGGCTAATATAAAAATACCTAAATTTATTTTATTGAGCTTTACAAATTTATACTTTATTTCTTTTTATATTAAAGTACTAGCCACCTCTAGCAAGCAGTATTTACCGTATTAATTCCATGTTAAAAGTTGCATCATGTTACTGTTATTCATAATTTAATTTACTTGCCCATTCTTTCGCAAAGTCGGAAGCTTTTGATAGAGAAATCAAAATCTCTTAACGATCATGGAAGCACATCATATATTTTGTGTTGTTATGTATTCCATATTTCGTGACAAATATCTCTTAACTCACTTATGCATGTTTCCTTAGCAGTTACGATTCGTTCTCTAATGCGGAAATTTTTAATCCTATTAAGTAATCTTTTCTAATTGGGCTCACTGCCAATTGTTGTATTTTAACTGATACAACTGGGTACAAGTGAAATGGTTCTTATGAAATCCTTTGACAATATCTGCATTTGCATTAAACCATACTGATGCTAATATCTTTTTGTTTCACGTTAACCTTTTCAATAGACTCGATTACGGAAGAATAAGAAGGTCTACCGGATCACTGCCATGATCCATTTGAAAATCTATCATTCTTCTCATCTGATCGTGTTGAAGAATTAGTCAATGTGCCATGGTTTTAAGATTTTAGTTAATTTTATTCGAAACCTGAAAACTAAAATGCGAGGAACCGGATTGTAGAAGATTCATTCTAACGTACATATCGATTAACAGGTTACATATTATAGAATTATAATAATCATAAGGAGAACTGGCAGTTTTAATGCTTTAATAGTTTCCGTAAATTCTTTTTATATAATGCAGAAGTTTTAGCGGTGTAATGATTAACAACATAGTCACAGTAAGTATAATAACAGTACAATATAATAACAATAGCAGAGGTTTTGGGTAGTGACGAAACTATTAGCACTTTGGAAATATTAGTACGTTATATCATTTAACTATTCAGATGATATGCGGAAAAATAAAAATAGATGGCTCGCATTAATAATTAACTCATTGAAAAATAGCCACTAGCGTCAAATATTTGCCAAGCTTGGCGACATTTAGCAAAGTTTCGCCGAATTTGGTAATATATCATTTCAATTCTCAAATTTGGCGACAAAATTTTTTTTGTTTATTCTGACGTCATAATGATGCATATGTATTATGTATTATACACATACCTATAATATCTATGATGCAAATGTATTACGTATTATATACATATGTATAATATGTATGATGCATATGCATAAGTTCATTAATATCACTAAAACGCACTTAAAGGAATAGTGTTCCATAAATAGTAGGGATAATTGCCAGATTGACCAGAGTGCTATTGAGATTAGAATTACGACATTTATAATAGACCGGGAGGCGTCTGTACACACCATCACCTCATCGAGTTTACAGCTAAAATTTTAGGATTAGTTAAACTAGATTAGCATATTTAAATGCAACTGGTCTGTTAAGTCATATCTTGGTAGAAACCATCTGAAGACCTAATTTTAGTGGTTAACTGATAGGTTTTCTATTGTATTTTCCTGCATCCAAAAGTTTGGAAATATGGAGGAATGGGTGCAGGAAAACACAATGGAAAATCCACCAATTAACCAGTAAAATCGGGTCTGTAGGTGGTTTCCATAAAGATATGACTTGGCAGACCAGTTACATTTCAATACGCTAATCGATATTTAACTAATCCTAAAATTTCAGCCGTCAACTCGATGAGGTGAAGATCTGTGCAGACGCCTCCCGGTCTTTTATAAAATTTGTTTTAAGGAAGTAAAAGATAGAAAGATGGACAGATAAACTGAAAGATTTGCCTTATTAAGATTTTTGTAAAAGCATATAAAAATTCATTCAGCTTGAACTCATGTAACACCTTTATAACTCAGGCTAATTTTCTGTAATCGGGTTTTGGCGACCAACATATCTTATCTATAACTATAATCTTTCTTTTACAGATTTAAAATTAACAATAAATTAACAGTAAGTAGGCTAATAATACAATACAATAACATTAGCAGCGGACTTCGGACGCCGCTTCTGTCGCATATCGTTAAAGACAGTTTATTAGTTACACATTTCATTTAATTAAAAGGAGATTTTTAAAAACTTTCATATGGAATTAGGATATTTTTCCACTATAGGGACCTTGGCATTTTTTTTAAATCTTGGCACAATTCGGACTTCAGAAACTGAGGTATGTTACCAAATGATATAAACAACTATGAAAACAAACCTGATGAACTTTTATGTTATTTATATTATGTATTTATATACATATAAACATTTTATTTATACATGTATAAAATATTATTTTTTATATACAAATTATTTATGTTGGTATATAAAAATAAATAAACGGGTTCCTTACATTAAATAAATTGTATACATATGGAAAAAATTGCTTGTGTATATGACACAGTAAATAGGTTGCCAGAAAATACGTTATCAAATTTCTTTGCTCGTCAAGGCTATTTTCTATATTTCGCCAAGGCTGCTATATCGGAAACATACCGAATTGCGGTTATATTTTGTTAAATGTTTTATTGTTTTAATATCGTGAATATATCATAACCTATACTGATTAAAATTTTTAGGTATATTCATTTTTTTCTATTTAACAAACATCTTTGGAAAAGCATATATATAAAGTTTTATTCTGCTTGAAATTACGTGACCCCTTCAAAACTCTGTAATCGAGTATTGGCGACCAACATTGGCGAAATTGAATGTGAAGGAACTGTTTACGGCCAAATGAACACCCCCTGTTTTAAGGGTTTAGAGGCTGAAATTCTGTGTTTTCAGATTTTTCTGGTTAATTGTGCTACAAACTCGACTTACTTGTGAAATTTCATGATTCTAGGACTTTTAGAAGTACCTTAGGTATTTGATGATGCGAAGTGAGTCAGTGACAAAAAAGCGCTTTTTCGGAATTTAATATTTCGAAAACTACTAAATATAGAAACATGAAATCGTGGAACCTTGGTTCAGTTTGACCATACGAACATGTGTATAAAAGAAAAATTTCTACATCTCTCCCTAAAACAACGTTATGAGGGGGTGAAAAGCATGCCGAAATGGTTCAGGAAAAGGTAGCTTACGGCTTGTGCGAACTTGGCGGACGCACTGCCGTGCTCCCAGATAAAGGAGATAAATGGATGAGAGAAAGATGCAAAATAAATTATTCCTTCAAAATGATTTGAAAGAAGCAAAAGATTGAACTGTATGGAAGATACATCTGCAGTGTTCTATATCGTCTCGTTGATGACCTATTCAAAATCTAGTGGTTCAATATCTAGCGATCATAAATATTTGGAAAGTTTTTAAAAACACAACAGGTTCAAATAGAATAAGAGACTATATTATAAAATTATCAGAGAAGCTCAAAGAGATAAGTAGTGAAAAAAAAAAAAAAAAAAAACGAAGTTAATTGTGAACGAACCGCCCGAGAATATTAAAAAAATGGCCCCGTGGCCGGTAAAGCAGTGGTAAGAGAATAGAATTAGTTTTGTGCGTTGAAACAGTTTTTAATTTCCTTGTGTATTACGCATAGGAAAAAAAAAAATCATAACATTTTTTGTGAATAGATTTGCTTAAAATTAGTACAATGGAAGTAAAAGAAAATACGGAGCTATATACATTTAAATTTATTATGTTTTAATATCTTATTATTGTGTAGGAACATTATTACATAATGCAAATAGATAATTGATATAGATACACTATATGGCCAAAGGTGACCGGCCACTTGCGATTTTTTACGTTTTCTTAAATATCTAGAAACATAGATGAGGAATTATCCTCAAACTCCTGGTGTGTAAACAGAATAGTACAGGTCATATATTTCCATGAAGATTTTTTCCCGAAACCACATAAGGGACCGGCAACAAATTGAAAAAGAACGAATATTTTTGGACAACGCTGTAAAATCTAATCTAGCAAAAGCGTTCAAACTGTACATTATGAGTAAGTGCCTTATTGTTATAAATTGAGTTCATTTTTATTAGAATAGCATGTATATTCGTAGAGAAATTAAAGTTTTTATAAAAAGAGTCCCAAATTTTGCCAAGATTTTTGCTTATAATTTGTAGAGTTCTTAATACAAAAAAAAGTCCTTTTCAGAAAATATGACATTGTCATATTTTCTGAAAAGAACCTTTTTTTTTTATAAACAATGAACATTATTACAATAAGGCACTTAATCATAATCTGCAGTTTGAACGCTTTTGCAACATTAAATTTTACAGGGTCGTCCAAATGATATTCGTACTTTTCCAATTTGTTGACGGTCCCCTATGGGGTTTCAGAAAAAAATCTTCACGGAAATATATGACGTGACCTGTACTATTCTGTTTACACAACTGGAGTTTCAGGATAACTCCTCATGTATTTTTCTAGATATTTAAGAAAACGCCAAAAATCGCAATGGCTGGTCACCTTTGGCCATATAGTGTATATTATTTCAAAGAGCCGTGAAAGTGTCAAAGTATCTAGTGAGAAATTAGAAATTAAAATATTCTTCGGTGCTATCTATCTACAAAAATTCCATATTATGAAATAGTCTAGTAGCTAAATTGTATTAATCAATAAATAAAATTGATTGTATTAATCATCAAACCCTATTGCTTGTCTGTATTTTCTATATCAATCAATAATAACATTGCTTAAGTCCACGAGTCAGCTATGACCAATGGAGTTACTAATAAAGTGGAGGAGATATATAGATTACTATTTACCAGTTGTGAGTGAAGTAACTGAGGAGGTTGTCACAAGATGGCGGCTGCTTTTTTAAAAATGGGATCTTCAGTTTCTGTTAAGATCCGGGGCAAAATTCCCACCAGTAAAATTGAATAGAAAATTTTGTCTTGTTTAAGCGTCTTAAAATATGGTAAATATTTCTATTTATTTTTACTGGTGTCAGTTTCCTTGGTAAAAAGGTCAGTTAGTTTCACTGGCTGTCATTATATGTCGGAAATGCAGAGTCTAACTACTACCAAAGTAAACTTTCACCAGAAAAAATGAAACTCCATTTCTGCATTATTAATGACTGATATTTTGCGTTAATAAGGCGTAGAAATAAGGAGAAAGTTTCTATATAAATTTACTGGTGGGAGTTTCTACTGGCGGTAATCAACTCCTGGAAAAGCGGTTACAGTTGGAGCTTCACTATTTTAAGGATATGTCAGTTCCTCTTTATTAACAGTTTCATGCTATGACCAACCCGTTTGTTCTAGGTATACAATAAACACGGTAAAACTAGTGTTAAATAACAAATACAATACAATCATGAGCAATTTAATTCAATGAAATAATTTAGAGCACCCGATATTAATGTGTTTTTTAATTAATTAAATTTCTGATATAAATGTTTTTTTTATATTTTTTTTTATGTTCTTTTACTTGCGACTTACATAATGGAATTTATAAAGGAGTGATTAGCAAATAAAGATAAAAATGTATGCGTAATTATTCAACTGTTATTTCTTTTATTTGTATGAGAAATTTTCAAATAAATGTACCATTAAATTGTATAATTAAACTGTGTATTTCTTTTTATTTAATATACTTTAATTAAAATTCCACGACTGTAGGAAATTATTTTCTGAATCATATAATCTTACTTTAACTTATAAAATCATTAAAGAAAACAATTTTAATGAAGATTTATGTTTGAGTAATTACATCTGTATGTCAATGTATCGAATTAGTACTTTTCGGCATAATGAACAGTATTAATTTCAATGAAATAAAAAAAACTGTTTAATGATATTAAAATAAATAAAAAGTGTGGATATAATAAGATTTTAAAAAGCACTTGGTAATGTATTTTCCTCGTCAGTAACTATATTTCGACGAATTTTCACTCAACTTATTATCCTTTATTTAATAACATACATCCACATCGTAATACGCTTTACACTTTTTTTTTCATTCACAAGTCTATACATTATTTAGAATAGAAAGATTTAAAATTGAATCAAAGTGGAAGCAGTGAAAGAATTTATTACAGGAAATTCATTTAAAAACGAGCTGAAAATGTTGTTTGATATGTTGTTTGATATATATGATATATCAGTAAAACCTGAAAAGCATTAATTTAGTTTTCATTCAAAGTATCTCAATCACTGTATTGGAAATGCATGTAATGTCGTTTTAAAAATATAGCTTTTATATAATTTGTGAAAGTCTGTTTTTTAATGTGTTCCGCGAAACAACCATATTAATGTTAAATTAATTTAACCTTACTTTAATTTTAACTGATAAATAAATTATATCTTTATTTAACTTTATTATTTCTTATTTAAAACCACTGTGTGTTTTTTTTTTTTTTTGTTTTGTTTAAAATGCATCTACTAAAATATTATTTTTATCCATTTAGTTGCATAAAAAATGTATTCCTTAATATAAAATTCTAACAATGTTCATTCTAAGACAATATTGTTGTAAGATTACTTATGAACAAATCATTGGAAAAAAATGCACTTAAGCGTTTTTCTCCATATTGATAATCTAACTCATAAAGGCCGATTTCAATTTAACAGCTGCAGAGTGGGGAAATTATCCAAAACGCTAACGAAAATGCGGAAATAAGTATTGCAATCTTTCTACGGAAAACTTTGTATAAGCGTATATTAATGGCCTTCAAACACAATCAGCTCATTTTAATGTTTAAAGAAAACAGATTAGAAGTTTCATAATCACAACATCACATTTTATTTCTCATATTAGCTGATAGCTTCGAGATGCTGAATATTTTGAAAACTAACGATCATCTTTGTATTAAAAATATCTAAATTTAGGCTTAAATTTTATTTTTGGAATTGTAATGCATTTTATAAATAGTTTACACATCATTCATTTTCATATTTTATATTATGCATATCCATGATGGGTAAGTATTACGGTTGCCCCCAATGACTAGTTTTCAGATTAAAATGGAAACACAACTCAAAATGCTTATCCATTTATCGATCATAGACGGTAACGTATTAAAATACTTTTCAACAAGCACTCTTATAATATTATTAAAGTATTCATGAAATTACTAGATGTGCAAAATATTTAGAAAACTACAAATCGAAAATGAATTTTGCTGAATCATATCCTGAGATGAAAAGACAAAAGTTCTACAAGTATGTTCGGTTTAACCAGCAAAAAGCAAAATAATATTTCAGCTGGATTTATCGCAGTGCTTCCGTTGCATTTTTTTTTTTTTTTTTTTTTTTTATGATTCGCAAAAAAAGTATTACATAATATATTGTTTTAATACTAATAATACATATTTTATAAGTATTTACTAAAATTAAATGAAATTCGAAAACAGTCTACAGATATTAAATATGAAAAATTTAATTTTGTGCGCGAATCCTGTTAATTTTTTCATCATGTAGGAAACAAAATGCATTAGATGTTTGTGAATTAATACGTTTCATTTAGTACAGATCAAACAACATTTTTAATTTATTTAAATTTGTTTTCCATCTACAGATTCTTTCAATGCTTTAATTGATCACTGAGCTGAAATCTTTCAATATTTGATGATAATAACAGTTAGTGTAAAGTGCTTCAGCTTGCCTGAAAGAACATGCAAATTGATTTTAATTGAATTATCGATCAATGTTGTTAAAAAACATTAGTTGTTAATTAACCTTATTAGTTCGTTCAAACGTTTTTCCTTTCGCTAATTACTATCTGTATTGCATTAAAATACGAAAAACCCATTAAATTGATAAAATTTTAATTCCATGTCTTGACTGCTAGTATTTGCTAGACATTTGCAATAGGCGGAATTTCATTCAAAAGCACATTGATGATTTTATATGTTGAAAAAAATTAAACCATATTTGGAAACTAATTTTTAGTCAAATGTACATTATAAGGGAATGCAGATTTTCTTTTATTTCAGTTGAAAAATCAATCTAATATAAGGAAAACTATAACAATTAAAGTGTTTATGGTTAATTGCACATGTAATGTTTTTCTTTGTCTCTTCATTCATTCATTAGGTATGTAAAAACGTAAGATTATTATTTTATTTTACTCTAATAGATAATTTAATTATATTTAAATGTAGAAAAAGTTATTTTTTAAAGTAAATTTGCGACATAAATTATAATGTGTATAAAAATATTGTCTTCGAAATAGAAAATAGTTTTTTTCTTCAAAAAGGAATCAATCGAAAACACAAAATATTACTTTGTTATTTATCAAGTGTTATGATATAGTGTAAATTGGGTGAAGATGACGTAATTTTTGACTTTACTGTTTTAAAAATCGCGTGTTCTTTTTATTTGTTATTAATTGATTTCTTGTTAAAGTTTGCTCCTTTATGTATCATTTAAAACCTTATTTCATATTTATAGATACACTATGACGCAAAAGTTTAGACAATGAAGAAATTCTTACATACTTTGAAAAATATTTATTCAATTTTCAAATCACTGCTTGAAATTAATGTGCTGTACATATAAACAATATTTATAACAAAGAAAAGTGGAATTGTGCATATTGCAATAAATTAAATGGTAACAAAAATAAACTGCTGTCTCAAAAGTTTAGACACAAATTAAATAAAATCGAAATAAACAATTTTTAAAACCTGGTTGCGCATCCATGCTTATGTATTACGTCATATACACGAGATTGCATGGAAGAAACTAAATCTTGCATAGTTTGTGGATCGATATCGTACCATGCATTCTCAATAGATGTCTTAAGTTCCTTTTCAGAAGAGTATTGTCTAGCGTTGCTATAAACTTTGCGACACATGATGCTCCAAAGGTTTTCTATAGGGTTAAGATCTGGGCTACATGCTGGCCAGTCGAGAACTCTTATATTATGGGAATTAAACCAAGATTTTGAATGTTTTGCAGTGTGAATTGAAGCATTGTCTTGCTGAAATTCCCACTGAGGACCCCCTAGAAGCTCAGCAAATGGCAGTAGGTTTTCTTCTAATGTCTGTGTATAATGCTGTGAAGTTTGACGACCACTGGTGAAGGTCAGAGATACTTGTCCATTATAGCAAAAGGCTGCCCAAACCATCACCGAGCCCCCTCCTTGTCTGCGACTAAAAAAACGTCGAGGTTCCTTCCGCAAGTCATGCCAATACGATAAACAACCATCTGGACCATCCAGATTCCACTTTTTTTCATCGCTAAATATGACTGACTGCCATTTCTCTCCATATGACATATGCTTTCGAGCCCACATAAGTCTTTGTAACTTATGATGTGGTTTCAGAGCTGGTTTCTTCTGCATTTTGCTATAAACGATTGTTTCTTTTTCCAAAATTCGTCTACGAATCGTATCCTTTGATACAGAGAGTCCCGATGAGCTTTGAACTCCACGTACGCTCATTTGTTGAGTACTCGCTAGTCTTTGTATCAGGCGATCCTCTCGTACATTTGTCACACGTGGCCTCCCAGACCGACATTTTGCTTTATATTCGGAACCACTCGATAAAACACGACAAATAGATTTTTTTGACCTATTAATAATAGCAGAAATTTCAGAAACGCTCTTCCCTTCACCTTTCAACTGCCAAATCCTTGAAACCTCATTCACTTGAATTTCTTTAGCTCTCGGCATGTCGACTATGAAGCGCAATCGTTTGCAGAACTTAAGTACTCCAAATTTGTGACATCATCGATTCTAAATTTGCATATGCCAGCGAATATTCAAAGAAATTTAGAATAGTGTCTAAACTTTTGCGACAAGCACATTTGAATTTTTATGAAAAAAATTAGTATTATAGCAAATAAAACGACTGTCTTTTGTACATAGCATTCTAAATCAGTTTTTGAATATATTTACAGGTTTTTGTAATTCTGACGTCATAATTCTACATTTTAAAGCTGAATGACGTCATTGTCTAAACTTTTGCGTCATAGTGTATTATATAAATCATCATTTTTTTGTAAACACTTGTTGTTGTTTTTTTGTGTGTGTTTTGGCATCTTACCCATACCTATGGGTAAGATGGCGATCTATCTAGGGGGGGGGGGTAAGATGCCTTGTGGAGTTTCAATAAAAACAATAATTTTTGTGATGTAATTTAAAACATAATGGGCCGAATAAAAGTAACTTTAATATTTTAAACATACTAAAGTTGCTAACTTACTTAATATTTGTAAATTAAAAAAATATGACTGTAAAAAACATTGGCACTTTAATAAAAGGACAGACTAATATTAAAAAAAAAAAAAAAAAAAAAAAAAGTCATGCTCTACTTCACATTTAAAAGAATTATGGCTCTTAAGTATGCCTGTTTTTAAACATTATAATAAGTTTAAAAACGATACAGCCGCTGTGATAAAGTACTTTAGAGAACAGCTTTTTTGTTGGTGTTTTTCATATGCCGAATTTGATCCAAACACTTTTTCCAGAGGTTTTATTGAATTGTGCTAGACACTCTGAACACTGATTCTCATCCACGTAAAAAAAAAAAAAAAAAAAAAAAAAAAATCCTCATTTTCTAAATCTTGGTAGGAAATTTAATCCATTATCTTTTCAAAGCAGATAAAATTAGCGTGTTTTTAGAGTCTGCGGTGTCTTGATGGTGGTTCTGAGCGCAGCCCGTAGGGGGCAGAAGACCCTAGTTATCTAAAACTATATTGTATGCTACTGATATTTACATTTAATAAAATTATTTATAACTGCATTTAACGTCAAATTTTTAACAATGATTAAAATTAATATTTATTAACCAATTATTTATAAGGCCAATAAAGTTTATTTATAAAGCAGAATACATATAGAAAATTTTCAAATTATGTTCATCTTAGATTTTAATATTTCTTAATGTCATTTTAAACATTTAGAAACTTTATGATTTTAATAAGTGATTTTTGTAAGCTGTTGATTAAAATCAAGATTTAATCACTGATTTAAAATATCTAAATAAAACCCCTGACAAGTTAGTTAATAGCCAAGAGTAATTAAAAAAAATGAAGAAACAACCAGGAATTTGACCGCAACGGAAAATAACTGGCATCTTACCCGAAGGGAAAACAACCGGCATCTTACTTCTAAAATTTTTCGTCGACTCACCTCAAAGTTTTGGAAAAGACGCCGGTACCCCCACTGACGTGAAGTAGCGGAAATTGACCGCCATTTATGATTTACAGAAAGGCAAAGTACCAGTACTCTCTAAAAACATCAGCTTTCTTTTTATGGTGTTTAAACTAAGACTTATACAGACAAATAAATAAGTCACGTAAAAATTTTTTATGCTTACCAGAAATGTTAAGACGAAATAGCAATACAAACGTACAACTTATTTTTATTTATTTAATTTTTTTTTAAATACCGCAAATGGAAATTAAAGTATCACAAGGGAACCTTCTTCCTTATAATTGAGTAAGGTTTCGGTAGTGTTTAAAAACCTAATATTGTCATTTCAAAAAAAAAAAATTAATTTCTATATTTAATATTTTTCACCTTGCTTAAAAATATCCTATTGATGTAAACAATAACAACATGATCATATTATGTAATGGCCACCAGTCGCTGCGCATCATATCACTGGCACTTTCAGCGTCTTTCACTCTACTTCGTGTGGCAAAATCAACCGGCGACATTCTTTAACTCTTTTTTTAACTATTTATACTAGGGTTGGCACTTCAAGGTTTCTCCTTTTTGGCCTTTAAAACATTTATTCGTAAAAAAGAAAAAAGAAACGATTTTTTGGTACTTTCATCGTTTTTCATTTTTAGTGAGAAGGTTAATGGTTTTTGTGATAGAAAGCTGCTCAGAGAAGCGTTTTCATGAACTTTCTTAGTATGGTATGTGGAATAGAATTGAGATAACCTCGAACTCGAACATTAAATACATGCATCACATAAGATAGCAAGTAGTGTTTATGAATCTTGAGCATTTAACTCCTGTACACTGTAAAAAAAAAAAAAAAAAAAAAAAAAAAAAAAAAAAAAAAAAAAAAAAATCTGTAAAGTTACTAAAGTTTTTCGAGGAAACTCGGATTCCAGGAACTTTTTATGTAACGCCAATAATTCCTGTAACAGACGCTGCTACAGGAATTTTTGTTGTTGCCGTTACGGAAAAAAGTTCTAGGAATCCCACTTTCCTAGAAAAACTTTAGTAACTTTACATATATATATATATATATTTATTTATTTATTTTTCTTTTTTACAGTGTAGGAAAGTATACAGGCATCCGAGATTTTTCTCTAAATAAATACACAAAGTACATAAGTTAAACTATATGTTTTTCAGTACTCTAATTTTCTTTGTGGACGAGTGATTTTTGTATTCTTTTAAGAAAGTATCTTGCAAACCAGTTGGAATAGACAGTAAAACCTATAAATTATGGGAAGTTAATGATGAAGGTAAATTTATTTCTCTGCCAAATCGTATATGAACACAAAGTCTTTCTTTTAGGTCACAATCTGTCAAACAGGTGGATTTTAAAGCTAAAAAATCAACAAAAAGAACAAAGTGTTATAAATCAGGTGTTAAAATACGTAGCACAATATTTCCATTTATGACATATCTTTTTTTTTTCAAAAACTGGCATTTTGAGTAATGTTTTAATATATAATAATAAATTCATTTTTGAAATGAAAAATACAAATAAATACGCGATAATTATTTGAACTAAGAGAAAATCAGTGTGTGGGTTTCCGATCTTTCTCCTGTTATATTTATTATTATTATTTTTTAGAAAGTATGCAGGATTTTATAAATTTTTGTATTTTCCAAAAAATGAGTGAATTTTTCGATGTAAATATTTTTTTTTAATTAAGAACTTTTTAGCAAATGGATGTTAAAATGTTTTTCATATAAGTTTTTACATACAAAGTTGGGGAAAAAATAAATGTTTGTGCACCGACATATATTTGTCGAAATGACGCGAAAAATAAATATTAATAAAAGTATTAAGACAAAAATTATTAACAGACGTAACAAAGAACTTTTTAAATAGTTTTCAAGAATATTCGATTTATTTATATCGGTTTATTTTTCTCTTTTTTCTAAAATATTACATCCGGATAGGTTTTAGTTATAATTTTAATGAATGTTAAAAATTGTAAATACAAATATACAGAATTACCGTAACGCATTTTGTGTTGATATTTTGAAAACATTATTTTAAACAAACATTTTTTAAACAACCTAATTCTCCTAGATAACGTAAAACATTTGCAAGTATGTGCTATTTACTTCTTTTATAAAAACAATTTTTACTGTCAATTGTAGAATTATAAGTTATTCCCTTTATCTGTAATAAGAAAACTGCAAATTTAATTGTTTACAAAATATAATTTATAACGACAAATTAATATGTTTATTATATTTCTATGTTTCTAGAAAATAAATAAGTTGTAACTTATTTCTTTTAAAGTCTATTTGGAAGTTGCTTTTTTTTTACGATTAAATATTGCGATATTTCATATTATTCACATTATTTTCATAAGTTGTTATGCTTTTTTATCCTTGTTTAAAATCGAGATATCGCATAATTTTAGCAGAAAGTTGTATTTAAAATGATGTACGTTGTTTAATTATAATAATAGAAATACGTTAGAATATATACATGAAAGATGAACAAGGCGTATAGTACATTTTCAATTGGAATAATAAAAATAATTTTTTCGAATGTAATTCATTATTTAAAATTCGAGAAACATTCCTGTACCGAAAGAAATATATTTTATATTCAGAATTTCGAAAAAAATTGTATTATCTAAGATATTTAAACATTAATTTTAAATGTTGACTCAAATATTAAAAATGAAATCACCAAACGACGATTTTTCAAGCTAATTAGAGTTAGTTGAAAATTGTAATAAAAGTTTGTTTTACAGAAAAATGTCTCATAAAATCGTGAAAGTTAAAGATATGAAATAAACATTCGAAACGGACTCATAGAACTATCGCTTTAATATTTTAAAATCTATTTTGATTTTGGCTAAATTCTAAAAGTAAAAAAAAAAAAGTGCAATTTTTTACAAAGCTTTTAATTACGTAAAAAAATACAAAATTGCGGTTTTTTGCCCATTGTAATTTAAAAATAACTCAGATGATATTTTTGTGTAAGCTAATTTTAATTTCCTTTTTATATAGTTTTCCAAATACAAAGTACGCGAACAATAAAAAATGATGCTCTACAAAGAAATAAAAGTATATTTAGAAATTCGAAGATTAACACACTTATGAATTTATATTTACAATAAGCGTGAAAACGTATTCAGTCATCTGAAAATGAAGGAAATGAACTTCAGAACGTGACGATATCAGAAGTCTCAAAATACCCTAAAGTGACTGGAATTCTAGACATTATTCTTGTGCAAATACAAATAATATTTTGTTCAATGAGGCAGTTATTTCAGTTCATAATTAGTAGATGTTAATACTTTTCGATGTCAATAAAATTTTTAAAAGTTGTTTATATTTTTAGATGAAACATGTTACAGGTTTCATAACATGCATCGTAGGTTACTGTTCAAACTTCGTTTTTGAGTCAGGAATATATTACAGTTTATAAGAACATTTTAAGTACACGATTTCAACCAAGTTTTCAATATTTGATATAATTACCTAATATCCATTAAATTACATTTGCCGAACTAAATTTATATTATCGCAATAAATTTCCTTTCTCGCCAAAATGGCGACCAAAGACATAGTATGGCCAATTTGTATTGAATCTGAAATAGGTGTCTTAAAGAAAAACGACCAATATATATCAGTCTATTCTTTGAATTAAATTTGATATTCATTAGTTCCTTATGCTGTTAAAGCAAGGAAATAAATCCAAATTATATATATGAAGTTATAGATTTCAAACACTTTTTGAATAATTTAGGAAAATAATAATGTTGGGTTGGGTTTAAATTTTAAAATTACA
Organism: Maratus speciosus; assembly: GCA_963932465.1. NCBI lineage: Eukaryota > Metazoa > Arthropoda > Arachnida > Araneae > Salticidae > Maratus > Maratus speciosus. The sequence continues at coordinate 361,353,304 of OZ010791.1, read as the reverse complement.
TATAAAAGAAAAAAAAATCTTGTATTTCATTAAGATTTATAAGAAATCATAACAAATTAGATCATGAGAAATTTTTATTTATGTATTTAATAAAACAAATCCAAGCTAAATACTAGCTGGGTAAAATTAACGAAAGAAAAACTTTATTTAACTATTCTACTAAATAATAATAATAATAAAAAATTTCAACTTTTATCTCTCCATCTATAACGTATTTTAACCATCATACAAACTTAGACCACCGAGTACCCATGCAAAATTTTCCTGAATCTGTAACCCTGTGCCCCACCAGTGGCTGAGAGGTTCTGCCCTCGAAGCTGGTAGACGGGAAGTGCTGGGTTCGAACCCAATCGCGCCCGTCGGCCTAATCGTTCAGAGTTTTCGTGGTTTTCTTCGAACCGTGGATTTCCATGCGTTAATACGGATTAGGTTCCCTTAGAAAGACCTCCACGGAAGGCACTCCCACTTGGGCCTATATCCCTCGTGTAGATAATTGGCCGACAACAATCAACCCAACCCAACTGTAACCCTGTATATAAAACATTGATAAAAATCGGTTTTATTAGTTGAAAACTGTTATAACATTTACACTTTATAAGTATCCCATAGATAAGCTACAAGTGTTTAAAATTTTTTTAAAGATATCATTTATGTAATTATTATAATAAACTTTTTAAATTTACTAAAAAACATACGTTTAAACAATAGACTGGATTAATAGTTTCGTATATAATCTATCTATATAGAAAGTTTTGAAAGGAATAAATTCACCCAATATTTTCCATTAATGAAATAAAACAGTTCTGTACCTTTCTAGTACATTGGTATCTTCCGAAAATCACTTTTGAAAAAATGTTTTAATGAACAGTTAAGAGTTTAAAGAACATTTCAAAACAAACCGTACCAAAATTTGACAAAAAATACATCTACCAGATTATAGTAGTGATACTGTCTAGGCAAAAACTCTATTAGATGTAAATTTCCAACTGGGCGAAAAATGTCCGGACCAGGATTCGAACCCGGGACCTCCTGGCTGAAGCCGCCAGTGCTCTGCCATCTGAGCTATCCCGGACGATTCTGGCCGAACTTTTTCACCCAGCTAACCTTGATGATTACAGCATCTGGTCTGAAAGCTGGTTCAGCTCAACAGAATAAATCTCAGGTAATGGAACTCCAGAAATCGCTGGATACGATTTTATACTAGATTAATTTTAACACAATTATTCTAATTGGTAAACAAATCATATTAGATGTAAATTTCCAACTGGGCGAAAAATGTCCGGACCAGGATTCGAACCCGGGACCTCCTGGCTGAAGCCGCCAGTGCTCTGCCATCTGAGCTATCCCGGACGATTCTGGCTGAACTTTTTCACCCAGCTAACCTTGATGATTACAGCATCTGGTCTGAAACCTGGTTCAGCTCAACAGAATAAATCACAGGTAATGGAACTCCAGAAATCGCTGGATGCGAAATTACACTAGATTAATATTAACACCATTATTCTAATTGGTAAAAAAATCATATTAGATGTAAATTTTCAACTGGGCGAAAAATGTCCGGACCAAGATTCTTCAGCCAGGAGGTCCGGGGTTCGAATCCTGGTCAGGACATTTTCCGCCCAGTTGCAAATTTACATCTAATATGATTTGTTTACCAATTAGAATAATTGTGTTAAAATTAATCTAGTGCAATTTCGTATCCAGCGATTTCTGGAGTTCCATTACCTGAGATTTATTCTGTTGAGCTGAACCAGGTTTCAGACCAGATGCTGTAATCATCAAGGTTCGCTGGGTGAAAAAGTTCGACCAGAATCGTCCGGGATAGCTCAGATGGCAGAGCACTGGCGGCTTCAGCCAGGAGGTCCCGGGTTCGAATCCTGGTCCGGACATTTTTCGCCCAGTTGAAAATTTACATCTAATATGATTTGTTTACCAATTAGAATAATTGTGTTAAAATTAATCTAGTGAAAAATTCTATGACTAGAAAACAATGTGGATAAAGACACAAATGTACCCCATACTAATAATGTGTATAGACTTAACAAAGATTCATATTTTGATAAATTCTAAAGTATTTATGGAGAAAAATGTAAACGGACTAACCTTTATGTTAAGTGCTAATTGTTTTCAACATCTTATTCTTTCAAAAGTTCTCCTGTTACTGAGACAAATACTGGGATAAAAATACTTATGTTCATCTTTGGATTTACCAGAAAATGTCTCTCAAAGGCATATAAGAGAAATTTCGAAATAAATAAAATCCACTACTTTCGAAATAGCTGATGATTATATGAAGAATGCAACAAAAGAATAAATTTCAGCTGTAGTAGGCACCGATTATCCGAATAAGGCGTGACCGACACTAGTTCGAAGAAATTTACAGACAATATAAAGGATGTTCCTGACTATCCTAAAACGTTCACACTTTATCCAGGCGTTCGACTGGCAGCACAAGTTAGTGCTGGCGTATTTCAATTTTATTTTTGTCTTTTTATTCTTTGTTGTTTTTGCTGCTTACTTTTCAATGATTTATTTATTTTTTTTACCCGACTGCCAAGAAGGGTTATCTGGGGGGGGGGGGGGGTCTACGTATCTGGGTACGTGGATTTCTTTATTCCCTCGAAACATCCCAACGGCTGGATGGGTTTTAATGAATGATGTATCTATGGATTCGTCATAACCGTCCGATGGTTATTAACTAGGTTTTGTTTTTATAAATTCAAAATGGCGGTAGACACGGAAAAAAAATGCACGCACCATTTTTTATTGACAATTTTACAGTCAGAAGCTCCGATTAAATATTATACAACCTGAAAGTTGTGTCATAGATCTGTGTGTAGGATCTGTCTTTACTGCAACTCTAAACATCGTAGATATCTATAGATCCCATAAAAACATTGTTTATAGATAGGAAATAACAATTAAACACAACTTAAAAGTCATCAATACAAGTAAAAAAAAAAAAAATAGGTAAGTAATATAAAAAATAGTTTAACATTGGTGAGAAATAATTAATTAGTTCGCTTTTTACGCAGGTGGATTTTTTGATTTTTTAAACTTTAATTTTTACTTGTACCCTTATAAAGATTGAGTTGAGAAAAGATATTTGATACTCTATGCTGGCGGTTAAGTAGAAAGTATTTCTAATAGCATAATTGGTAATTAATTTGAAAAATATAGGTAAAATTATGTCAAATAAAAAAGTTAGCTCTTATACTCAAGCAGGAGAAGAGATCGAAAAGACGCTCTCTTTCGAGATCCAGAGCTTAAAACAGGCGGCTTAGACCGCTCATCCATCGTGACTTCGAACGGTTTATAACAGTTATTAAGCATTCATGTGACATTTTTGTAATTCACTTCTTTTTATACTTTTTACCCGGCTGTCAAGATGAGCTATTTATTTCGCGCGTATCTGGGTATGTGGATTTCTTTATACCATCGAATCATCCCAACGGCTGAATGGATTTTAATGAATGACCTCTCTTTGGATTTGTCTTCACGGTTCAATGATTATAGGCTAGGTTTTGTCTTTATGCATTCAAAATGGCGCCCGTAAAATACAAAATGGTGGTAGACACGGAAAAAATACACGCACCCTATTGAGTGTCACATCATTGGATACCTCTTTCAAAATGAAGACGATGTTTCTTTGACAATTTTACAGTCCGAAGCTCCGTTTAAATATTATACAACCTGGAAGTTGTGTAGTTGGATCTCTCTTAACTGAGTCATTCCATGTCAATTCAACCAGACCTTGTAACCCGACCGACAGGGATTTGGATTAAACTCGGTGTATATACTAATTCTATCATGATATGAATACATCAGAAATTTTTCCTTCCTAGACGTCATTGTTTGTGAGATATGGGGGGGGGGGGGGGTATTTTTGGATTTTTCTCAAATTGCACATTTCTGAGTCCGCATTTTTAGACTGCAGTTCCATTTTCAAAAAATTGTTTCTCTGGATCTAAAATGCCAGTCATCTTAAAAATATCACCGTGTACATCAAAAGACGCAGATTTTAATAAAAAAAATATTTAAAAAATTAATTTAAATATTTAGGGCCAAAAAATTAAACCAAAGTTGAAAGTTATGGTTATTTTTCCAAATTTTTGTGACTTTACGAAAAAGGCTCTACACAAAAAGGCAAATGAAATTTCCAATTTCTTTTTGTTTTAATTAAAAGGTTACACTTTGGGCTTTCTATTTATGAAATAAAAATGATGTCTTTCTCATGGCTTATGCAAAATTTTTGACTTATTTTGGGATGCTGTACCTATCAACAGATAAATATATTTAACTTCGCTTATGGTACCTAAATAATTGCTGCACATTTTAAATATAAATTTATTAATCATTTTGATTTATTTCCTAAAATGAACCTTTAAAATCAGACTGATTTATTTATTTTTATAACAGTAGAAGATTTGTATGTTATTGGTACATATCACACATTATCTGAAATTGTGTTGTTCTCAATCTTATCGCATATGTTTTTCACATAAATGTACATCTATCATTGGATTCAGTGGTATAGCATTTCTATAAATTCTTTCACAAAGGTAGTATGTAAAGAATATGTGAAATATTTATTGGAGGTGGTGTAGATATTGAAATCATAGATTTTTTTCTCATTTTACTCAGAAAAAACAAAGCAAAACTTTACTTTGTAAATAAAATAAAGAAGCACTTTTATAAAATAAATTTAACAAGTGATAGGAACCACAGTAATTAATTATTTAGGTACCACAGTTTAAATTAGACATATTAGAGATTTTTTTTCTTGAATGGTGCAATTTCCCTAAACAGGGCAAAATTTTTACTTAAGCTAGGAGAAAAACTTCATTTTTATTAAAATTGAACTAATCATTAATTAAATCTAATACATTAAATAAAATTGCTTATAAATAATTTAAAGATTTAGATTGTTGTATTTTTTTTATGTAACAAATAAAGAATTTGATAAATTATATGCAAATTTTTAAAGTTAAAAAATCAGAATAAACATTATATTTAAAAGATTGAAATTCAAATATATAACTGAGCTAAATATAAATATAGAAATAAATGACGTACTTTTGCAGTATCACTTAGACTTATTTTGCAGCATTCTTTTTTTGTGCAATTTAAAATTTATATTTATTATGAATAAGCAACATTGAGAACCTTCTAATATATATGTCAATTTTCCTATGTTACTGTAACTCCAAACATAATAACACAACAAAACATCGGTATATTAGAAGATCTTCGTGATTTAGTTTCTAAAACATTAAATCGGTGGCTATCTCCCCTCCTTCCCCCCACCCCCATAAAATAATTTAAATATCTTAAGGGGAAATTCTCTTCATTTTGGTAAAGGTTTATGAAAATTTGCAATATTTATATTGCCAGAGCACCCATCACAAAAGTCGTGGACATTCTTTACATTAAGAAATAGCTCTTTTACAAATGATATCACTTCCTTCTGTGTTAAACACACAAGAGTGACATCATGTTGCATATCATAACATAAAATGTGTATATTGCTTGCTGATAATCTAATACTGCGAGATAGAGTGTATATAACAGTTGGATCAAGAGTGCAGATTCTTTGGTCCAATGGTAACTTTAAGCCTCACCTTGAATGAGAAAAGTAAAATTTTTGCTGAAATCCGACAAAACGATAGCTTTTTGAGGGCCAAAGTTTGCTTTACTTTCTTTTAGGAAATTAGATTTAGCTTTCGTTATAAAAGAGTGGATTAACATTTTCCAAATATATTACTTAGCTTGTCACAAAATCAATTAAATGAACAGTCCTGCTAATACTAAATTGAATACCTAGAGTTATAATTCTCAAGTTTTTTTGTAAATTCCTGTTTAAAAAGAGAATACAACTCATGTAGATACACATAATATCAATCGCGTTTGTGCATAGTACATTCTTAGCAACGCTTAAAACATTTTTTTTCCAGTCATGATTCTTCGATATTCATTACAATTATAAAACTTTCAATTAGTTCAATTGTTTCTGGACCTGTAGCTGTTTCTTTATTTTTTCTTATTTCTGGCATAGACAAGATTCTCTTTTCTCTCAGAAGTTGTCATGACGGTAATGCAGCATTATCAGTTACTTCAAATTCATCTATTATTTTCATTTGCAGCACAAGGGATAATAGGTCCCCCTTTTATTATGAGAAACACTAGACTAATAATAATTTGATTAACAGATTCGAAAACACCTGCCTTAACTAAATAATTTTATCCTGCCTTTGTCAGAATTTGTTTATGCAAGGCAGGTGTAAATTTTAAATAATTATGTTTCATACTGTAGAAATAAACTAGGCTTTGTTAAATATAAGGTATTTAAACTATAAAATCATATTTAAAATGATTAAAATTATCCAAGATAATAAGATAGAAAGTTTTAAAAGAATGTTAAATATAAATAAAATATTTTAATTCAAACACACATACACACACAGAAAAAATCATATTGAAAATTTGATGGGTAAAAAGTCATTATTGCATTTTCTTATTCTATATCAACAAAAGATTTTTTGTTTACCGTTATATTGTAAACACAAAGTTAAGGGATTGTTTAAATTAAAAAAAATGCCAATAATAAAGAAAATATATGAATGAATAAATAATGGAAACATAAGGATTATACACAAAATTTAATGGAGGGAAGATGGACTGCAGTCATTGACTTTTTCCCCCTTTTACTTAGAAGAAAGGAAAAAAAGAGCAAAAACTTTACTTTGCAAAAGAAAGGAAGAAAGGAAAATTGAATAATATATTCAACAAGTCATAGGAACCACAGTAGTTAGTTAGGTACCTCAGCTAAAATTAGTAAGAGATTTTTTTTTTCTTGATTGATGCAGTTTCCCAAAACAAGGCAAAATTTTGCATAAGTCATGAGAAAGACATCATTTTTATTTCATAACTAGAAAGCCCAAAGTGTAAACTTGCATTTACAAAATAATAATAATAATAATAATAATTGGAAATTTCATTTGCCTTTTTGTGTAGAGCATTTTTCGTAAAATCACAAAAATTTGGAAAAATAACCATAACTTTCAAATTTGGTTTAATTTTTTGGCCCTTAATATTTAAAATTAATTTTTTAATATTTTTTTTTATAAAAATCTGCATCTTTTGATGTACTTACTGTGATATTTTTAAGATGATTCGCATTTTAGATCCAGAGAAACAATTTTTTGAAAATGGAACTGCAGTCTAAAAATACAGACTCAGAAATGTGCGATTTGAGAAAAATCCAAAAATTTGACCCCCCATATCTCACAAACTATGAGGTCTAGGAAGGAAATTTTTCTGATGTATTCATATCATGATAGAATTAGTATATACACCGAGTTTCTTTCAAATCCCTGGGGGTCGGGTTACAAACCATAAAAAATTTGGTTGAATTGACATGGAATGACCCAACTGCAACTCTAACGATCATAGAGATCTATAAGCCTCATCAAAACACTGTCTATAGATAGGAACTAACAATTAAACACAACTTAAAAGTCATCACTACAAGTGGATAAAAAATTGGTTAGTAATATAAAAAATAGTTTAACATTGGTTAGAAATAATTAATTAGTTCGCTTTTTAAGCAGGCAGGTTTTTTATTTTTTTTTATTTAATTTTTACTTGTCCTTTTTTATTAATTTCTAAACTCCAACAATTATACTTTAATTAAAAAAAAAAAAACATTCTATTGTTGTCCTTTAAGAAGGACATTATTTTCAATGCTGTCATATTTCGAATTCTTCTTAAGGGGAATAAGTAAGCAAAAATCTACCAAAAATCGATTTTGATTTATAAAAATATGTAAATGAGTGTTTCTGAAAACATGGACTTTTCAGGTTGGTGTTCCTTTTTTTCAGTTTCTGTGAAACTTAAGAACTCAGATTTTTAATTACACTTATATTATATTATATTGAACAATTTAAAAAGGGGGTTTGATGATTTGGAGAGAAGTATTTATTTTAGGCAGTGAAATGATAATTTAAAAAAGATTTTGCATAAATATTTAATAATAATTTCTCAGCTTCAATTAGAAAGTTAAAATATGTAAAGTATGTTATTCTAAATACCATAAAATATAGAGCATTATCTTTCATAATTTCTGAGGAAAAGGTACATAAAGTTGGTGAAATTAACATGGCATAGATAGGGCTTTCATGGACCCTTAAATACGTTAGTTTTATAGGATCAGCGTTCTTCTACCATTCGAGCCATTTCATAGCTGTTTCCAAACATTCAAATTCTTCGATATCTGATGGACCTGGGTCATTTTCAGTGCAATTGTTTTCCTTTTCTCCAATTTCCTTTTTATTTTGAATCTCATCCAGAATCTCATCATAACAATTCATCAACATTAAAACCTGACATCCACGGTCATGTACGACACTATTTTACCAATATTTAATTTCATTTTCTTTATAGCTTAGGATTCTTCCCATTTCCTCAGTTAAAATTTTTTTGAGAGAAATTGGCTGTTCGGATATTTGGAAGTTCAGTTAAGAATTTTTTTTAGAGAAATAGTCTGTTCGGATAATTGGAAGGACCGTTAATTGGAGTTCAGATAATCGGCGCTAGTGATGAAATATGTATCTGTAATTAAATATGTATTAATGGTGATAGGTCATGGAAAACTAACAGCCATAATTCTCGCGTGTGTGTATTTTGCGTTATTGGTGATATGATTGGCAGGGTAGTAATATGACAGGCAGCTGCGGATTTGCAGGTATCGCAACCCTTTCTTAAAAAGGAATTGTTTAGGAAATTAAAGGTTAGAAAGCGAGAATCTTCAACAGACTATATGAATGATAATGAAATTACCTAACAAGATGCAGATGATGAGATTTTATTTTAATTGAAGGAGAATGCGAGGGTAATATAAGCCTAATGAGGCCTAAATAAATGTGCAATTTGTGGCAAAACTGTGATATTCCTGAAATGAACATAGGAACGTATGAAAAAACATAATAAAAGCTGGTACCTTAAGACCTTTATCCCAGTTGCTTTGTCGTACTTAAACTTGCTATAAAGTGTTTTAAAAAGTTATAATTCTTTTAAATGTTAAACAGAACATAAACTTTCTTTCAATTAAGTTTGTTTTTTACTAAATTGCAAACGTTTTTACGCTTATATTTTTGTAATTTCCTAACATTAAGTATGTTAAAAGATTTGTTGTAACTAAAATATTAAAGTTACTTTTATTCGTCCCATTATGTTTTACCTTCAGAAAAACTATTGTTTACTTTGAAACACCAGAAGGTATCTTACAACAGTTTTTATCGTGCCCCAAGAATTGCGAAAGATGCCGAAATGCAACAAAAAATATACAAAAGAAGTATTTTTTCCGATGCATTCTAAAATATCTGTTAAATGAAATACATTTTTAATCATGCAAAAATGTATCAACTTTAATAAGAAATTAATGAAAAACTAATAAAATACTAATAAAGTCCATAACTACTGTATCTTGACAAATTCTTCCTTATATGAACTTTTGTAGAGTGAATACTGTATTTCAAAAATAATGAAATATGTGTAAATAAAACCTATTTTAATCTTTTCTGAATGTATACCTTAAGGAGTTTAAAATTTCATGTCCACATATTTTAATACAATGAAATATTTTTAATCTACTGAGAAAATTTACTTAGATGATGATAAACTGGAAATACCCTATGTGTAAAATAATAGAAAAATGAATTTACTCAAAAGATTATTTTAGGAAATATGTTGATATTGTAATTAATTCATTGTGTTAATTAATCTTAAATTTACTGTATTTTTTTTTACATTTTGAGTTTTAAAATTAAGTTCCTTTTAAAAAACAAATTAGTATTTTTTTTTTTCTAATTGCGCGCATCAAACAATAATTTACTGAAAGAGACTACTTGACAAATTACAATCTATTGTTTCCGAAACCATTATTATCACAGTGAGTTACTTTTTGTTAAAACAAAATAAATCCCGCATATATAATTAAAAGCATAATAATAATAATAATAATAACAATAATAATAATAATCCACAAATCCGATTAGCAAGCATTTTGTTTTCATTCAGTAACTCGTATCAAGCATTAAATATTCTTTGTATTTTAATTACATAAAAGTAAAAAACGGACTATATCTATTCAATTTATAAATTGCATAACTTTTTTGTTATTGCTATGGATAATAAAAGATTAAAATCATATCCGTTTTAACATTAAACTGAATTGTTGAAAAGATTTTACTTCAAGTGTTCGGCGAAAGCAGTGTTTATTATTATTATTATCATTATTATTATTATTATTAACTGCAATATCAGTAATATTTGTATTTACAATTTAAGTAAAACTTTTAAAAAATTCTAAAAAGAAACAAAAAAAAAACAAAAAAAAAAAACAAAATCAACTATTGAGTAAATCTGAAACAGAAATTTTGGTGAAACGTATTTATTTCAGTTACAAATTGCATATATTTTAGAAAGGTACATACATTGATGTTCAAAATTATGAGAATTTCCAGATTTAGCTGATCTCCCAATCTACTGGAGAGAGTTTAATGCAATTAGGTATGTACAGTCGGAGGGAAAAAAAGTAAATACCCCTTTCTAACTCTGCAAAAAATTATCGTAGAAGAAAATTACTGGTACCACACGATTGGTAATAAAATATACTTTTAAATGATGTGTATCATATATGCTTAGCAGGCCATCTACATACTAAAATGAACCATAACTTTATTTTTTTTTTTTCAGTAGCAGTACATATTTCTGATGACATAAATGAACTCTACACCCTTCAATTAGCCTAAAAACAAATTGTTATGCAATTCGTACCATAAGTTTCCGAGAAATTAATTATTTTAAAACGAGCGTATTTTAAGGGCTGTATCCAAATGGAAGAATTATCTGGAATCATAAATTCATATTTTTTCAACATAGCATGTATTACAATTTCTGTTATTATTTGAAAACAGCAACCAAAAGATATAATAAATCTACAATTTTCAAACTATTTTGCCTTTCCTTTTTACAGAAATGGAGTACTTCAGTTTCCAAAATTAAATAAAAATGGCGTTGAAAACTACAAAATAATTAATATCTCAAAAATAAAATAAGATGCAATTTTCAAACAAATTTATTTGAAAATACCTATTTTCCCTATACGACGGTAAAAAAAAATTGACAATATGCGATGCTTAGAAGTTAACAAAATTGCAATTGAGATTAACAGTATTTAGAAGTACAATGCTACAGTCGTGGAAAGAAAAGTAAACACCCCCTACTAACTCCTCAACAAATTATCGTAGAAGAAGGTTATTGGAACCGAACGATTGGAAATAAAGTCTACTTTTAAATGATGTATATAAAATTTACTTAAGGGTCCATCTACATATTAAAACTAACCATAACTTTATTTTTTTTCCAATCGCAGTACACAATTCTGACAGCATAACTAACTCTACACACTTCAATTAGCCTATTTTTTTTTTATTCAATTCGTACCATAAGTTTCCGAGAAATTAAATATTTTAAAATGAGAGTATTTTAGGGACTGTATCCAAAATGAAGTTCGGTACTCGATTGTTGACCGAGAGAGACCTCCTTCTTGATCAAGGCAGCTTAAGCGCCACTCATTGAAGGCTGCTAGATTACAGAACAGCATAAAAGATTTCAAAATATCTAGTCACTTCTATCATAGATGACCCCTTAAACCATCATTTTGTCGTTTTTTTAAGCATAATTTGATAACTACGTGGAAGGAAAATGTGAAATTTTGGATTTCCATAAAGAAGAACTTAATAAATCTACATCCATCAAAAAAAAAAAAAAAAAAAAAAAAAAAAAAAAAATGTCCGTTGCAATTCATAATTTTTTCGACTATTAATTTCATAATTCATAATTCACATCAGAAAATTCTAAAAATTGCAAATTCAACGTATTTATGTTTGGGTATTTTAGTATTATTGCTACACAAAAAAATAGCGCATTAGGAGTATAATTTCAGGAGATATTATTAAAAATATGAAAATGTAATTTAACCCATTAGTGCCTTAATTTTTTTTCAACTCCATATTGCGCTTAATTATAGTAAAAGGTGTAAAATGAACGTAAAAAATAATTTAAAAATTTCTCCTTGAAAAAATATTTATTTAACATTTTAACATTTATTTAACGTTTTCTCCGTTACTGTCAAAGCATTATATCTATGTTTTATGCCATTTAATTTGTTTCAAAAAGATTATATATCATTCGGGTTATTATTTGAATATAAAATATTTTTATCATTACTGTGAGGGGGAGGGGAGTGTTCGGCTCGGCTCAAGAACAAGACCCACTTCCTCCTCACCATTAGCTATTGGCATAGTAAAAATTTGTATAGTAAAAATTTATAATAATTAATAATTATTAACAGAGTATATATACCGTATATACTCACATATAGGCCAATCCACTAACTTTTGAATGCAAATTCTGCAAAAAATCAAAAACTCGCGTATGTCGATCCCCTAACTTTTTACTTCAACTTCGCACAAAATCAAACCAAAGAGTTCACTTACTAATTTGAAAAATTAGTAAGTAAACAAAAACAAATCATTGAAACAAATCATTGTATTTTTTTAATAATGAATTGTTATTATTTGTATATTTTATATATAATTTTATTATTTTATATATTATTTTATTATTTCATATATTATTTTATTATTTATACACATAAAAAATCAGACTTTTACGGTATTCGAAAGTTGTTTTTTTTTTTTTTTTTTGGCTTTTGTAATTGATTTATGTATAAGACTACCCCCAATTTACTTGCAGAAAATTATCGAAAATTCTTCGTTTTACACACGAGTATATATGGTACAGTAGAATTTCGATTATCCGACCCCCGTTTAACCGGAGCTCTCCGTAAACCGATGTCTATATCCTGAATTTTTTCCAACGGTATTTTTTTTTATTTCACATTCCTTGTGTATGCAAGCATTCCTTTCCAAAACACAAGTGTAGAAAAGCATTTAGGTTCCCCTTTCTCCGAATTTCATTGAAATTAGATGGACCTCTCGCAAGATCCGATCCCGGGATAAATGTACTCTTGATCCCCCTCCCGCCAGTGTACACGTCCCTGTTCTAAACAAATAAATTTATTTTCATGCATAATTTAAATTTAGATATATATTAAGCAGTTTAAATAGTCCTAATAGCAGTTCGATGACGATGTTACAGATTAAAGTAGATGATTATTGATAAATTCTCGATTATCCGCTGTCGGTTCGGTCCAAATTACGCCGGATAATCGAGGTTCTACTCTATATATATGTTAGTAACCTCAGGACGTCAAATACTAAACTAGTACAAAACATAATTGTATGATATAAATTTTTACTAAGCCAATAGCTAAGGTTGGGGAGGGGTACGTGTCTTGTTCTTGAACCGAGCCCAGCTCCTACCCCCCCCCCCTATAGTAATAACAAAGAATAGCCAAATAATAATCCGAATAATAATTTTATAGCCAAGTAATAATATGAATGGTATATAACCATTTTGTAACAAAATAAATGGCATAAAACATACATTTAATGCAAAGACAGTAATGGAGAAAACCCCTACCCATTCGTGCCTAGCGTCCCAAAATTGGGACGCTATATAAATGTTCAAATTCGAACAAAAAAATATAAATCTGAAAAAATGTAAAAATACGTATTCTAAAATAATGTTTTGTCTTATAAATAGTACCACTTATAAAATGATTGATAAAAAATAAAGGAAATATCTTACCTTTTCTTACGCGCCATTTTATTTCAAGAAAATCCAACTTTGCGCTGCAACAAACATTTATTTCACCTTTGTATTCTGAAAAATGCGCTGCCATTTATGGATAAATATTGAAAACAAATACTAAGGATAAATTTTACAAAGTTTTGAACGGATATCATAATTCCATTTGTAATGGAAATGTCTTTAAGAAAGCGTCCCAAAATTAGGATACCAGGCACAAATGGGTTAACATTAGAAGCACTAAAGTTTGAATGATTATAATTCAAAAGCGTATCGTTCAAATGACTTGAAATTTGGTGTCTAGGCATAATTTGAACCAAAGATTTGAAATATCTTGTTAAAATTGGGTATTGCCATTGAAAAAAATGAAGTTTGGGTTCGTTTTAATATGTAGATGGCCCTCTCAGCAAATTGTATACACATAATTTAAAAGTAAACTTTATTTTCAATCTTTCGGTACCCATAACTTTCATCTACAATAATTTGTTCAGGAGTTAATAGGGTGTGTTTACTTTTTTTTCCCACGAATGTACATAGGTTGATATAATGAAAAAAATTACCATTCAACAGTCGGGTACACATGCATGACCGTGCGTAAGACATATCAGCGTCGGTAGGTATGAAACAGAGCTTTCAATACTGAACAAAAAATGTGTTAACGTGGAGTATGGCTACCTCTTACAGTTATACAGCTCTCACCTTGAAAACAGGCAGTTTTTAAGCCCCTATAGCACTTAGTCCCATCCCTCTTGCAACCCTGTTTTCAGTGCTTGTGTGATTTTAGGAGGTAGAAAGTGAGTCTCAGTTGTCTTCTCCAGAGAGTTCTAGACATTTCCATACGGTTTAGGGATGTCTATATGACAAGTCAATCCATCAACCTAATAGTCACATTTTCCAGAAAGTTTTCGACCAGATGCGCTCTATCTGTACTTTTGTTGTAGACCATTAAAATTAATGAGGTCTAACTGCATCCTAGAAAATGCGAATATAGGATACCACGGAATCATCCCTGCATCTCCCAGAAGTCGCAGAGTATAAAACATGGACGGGTATGCTCCCATCCAAGATGACGTCTGCCCATATCATCGAACATCCGCTGAAATAGTGCTCTCTTTCTCGGAAGTCGTAGGGCAGGTAACGGATCCCTCATTTATTTCACATGAAAGTACGTTTACAATTAGTGTTAAGCCTGAACCGATACTCATAAGAGCGTAGAAAAATTATCTCATTCCCTAGTTCAAAGACGATGATGTCTGCACCATGTTAAACAGTTTCTTCTGTGTACAGATGTGTACGGGACGCAAGCAGTAGGTCTTCTTGCAAACAGCTCTTGTCATGCATCATTTTGGAAATAGTAATCCTTGAAACTCGGCTTTCTATGTCCGCATAAAAGTCACAAAAGAGCTTAGAAGCTGTTGCAGGCTTGCTACGCCTCGCTGCAGTGGACAAATAACGGTCTTCAGTGGCCGTCGTGGTTCTTCTGTGATCTCCTAGGCATTCTGTGTTTAAATCCACCATCGATAAACCGTTTGCATAAGTTGTGCACTATGCTTGGTGTTACATATGGTCATTAGCAATCTGAACTTGTGATTGCCCTGTTACCAGTCTCCCCGCGATTCGCCACCTCATGCCAGCATTAAAACGCATAGCTGCCAACATGTACGGATTTTTCTCATCGTTAAAATTTAATTGAAAATTTCATCAAAAACAATCGCCAAAATCTATCTTTTTCTAACGATGAAACAATAGAAAAATTTCTGTTAAATCTTAGTGGTAATAAAAATCAGTACAAGTTGGCAGCTATGCAAACGTTAGTGATTACTCGTTTTTACTGTTTTCTTTTGAATTTCACCGAATGTTGCAAGATATTCTTCCAGGTTGTGAGCGAACGAATCGAGAAAATTCCCACGCTCGATTCTAAAGCCTCTTCCTCTACTCGCTTCAACATACACAAATGTATACTTTCGTATTCGACACTAAATATTTGCATCTAAGTTTCGAACCGTTAGTTTTCCCTTTCCTTCAATACTTTTTATGAATTTCGACAAAATATTGAAATCCTCTTTATTTTGAACATGAGTGTATTTTAATTTTGTTGTAAATGTAGCAACTTCAGTTTGTTTATACTTGATCAATTCAGTATTCCGTTGCTTTCTTTATACATAATCCTACGTATATTTCCTTATTAATATTTGCATCTGGAGAAGTATTAACATTTTTTTCCATATATGATTCCTTTTGCAATTTCACTTAAGAACGAGTGTTAAAAAAAAGAATATAATTTTCTGATAAACAAAATTCCTACGCGTAGTAGTTCATAGTTCATCATAATATCGAATGTAATTTTTTTTTTAAATTAAAGCTATTTTAACCCCTTAATTCTCGCTCCCGTGATATTCACGGGCTGTGACGGTCTGTGAGTTTTATTCATATTGTTGGATTCCCACCAGCTTTATAAAATAATGTAATTGTCTCTATTCTGATATCATTTCATTTGTCATTAAATAAGGTGAATATTTCTTTTTCAAAAAAGTGGTGGCAATAAGCAATCTGAATTTTTAAACCGTAATTTAATGCGACCGTTAAGGGTTTAAAATACATTACAACCGCAATAATTATGTTCCAGTCACACATTTCTTCATAAATGCAAAGAAAAATTAAAACAATGCCCTATAGAAATATATGGGATTTCTACAATTTCTTGTTTAATAAGGTTCAAGAAGATGCATAAGAACGCAAAGAACTGGAGCCGTTCGCCACCTATGGATTAAATTTCTGGAAAGTACTTTCACTTTTGTTTGCGTTTTTTATTTTTTTCCTCAATTAATTTCCTGAAATATTTCTCTAACATCAGACGTGTATAATAATATGTATTTAATATACAGAGCTGTTCAAAATGAGTTGATTTCGCTGAATTAGAAAAAAAAATTACTGCATACGCATTTACGATTAAAAAACAGCATTTTATGTAGCGTATAACGTAAAGCGAGGAAAGTCTGCACACATTTCAAAAGAATAATAATAATAAATCTAAATATTAATATTTTGCTAAACTATGCATGAATAATTTTGACTTCGGTTGTTTTTTATGCATTTCCATTGTTATTTTGTTGTTATACTGTAATTTAATAGAACAGCAGTAATAAAACCAAGTAAAGTATTTTGCGCAATATATCCTTACAGGGTAGGAGAGAATGCGCATATGGGTAGGAGAGATTGCGCATAGATTGTTATTAATAATAAATACAATTAAATTCTTAACAATAATAATTACACTGACATTGTTGAAAGGTTTTTTGAGTATATATTATTGCATTAGTGGTGAATATTTCAACTAAATGTTTAAATAATAAATAAAAGAAATAATTTTAACAACAGTTGAAAATTTAAATTTAAGAAGATTAAAATATCAGAAAAAGCAAGCCCTTCTAAGATTACAAAATAACATTAATCTAGTTTATAACATGTTTAACTTGGAAATTACTTCATTTCCATTTCCACAGTTTCATTGTATTTTGTTTGCTAACCGAAGTTGTCGTCGTCCACAATCGATGAACTTATTGTTGTAAATCGTGCAAGCACCTGCAACAAGCAATACATTGAATCCAGTCAGTTGTCGGAGTTGTCTCCCGCTAGAGTTCCAGACATTCAGTGTACTCACCACTTTTTGTGGCAGCAACTTATCTTCAGCTGATTTTTTTTCTTTTCTTTTCTTTTCTTTTCTTTTCTTTTTTTTTTTTTTTTTTTTCAGCGGCATCCTTCTTAAGTCTCTTTTCATGTATATTTTGTGGATCAGTAACGTTAGTTGCACTCTGTTTTCTTTTGATTTCGATGGTACTACACTATTTGGAATGGGTGAAAGCTTTTACAAAACATTGTATTAGAAAATTTATTTTGTTAACAAAATTATTTTATTAGCAAATTAATTGTTCATAAATTAAAAAATATATATATATAAATATTTAATTAAATTATTAACAAATATATTCTTAATTTATTAACAAAAATAATTACATAAAATTAATTTAATTACAACTGTATTATTAATGTATTAATAAAATTTTTATCTGCAAAAGTATTTTTTTTTTTTTTTTTTTTTTTTTTTTGCAAATTAATTTGTTGCCAAATTTAGTTTTGATAATTATGTGTTTTTCCGAAATTATTTCAAAATTGATTCATTCATATGTTTTACACATAATTTGCAATTCATACAAATTTTTCAATAAGCTGCGTGATCTCTCCTAGCACTTAAACTTATGGGGAAATGCGCCATCTCTCCTAAGTAGCAGATGCACAAACTCTCCTAATTTGGTAGGAGAGATTGCGCGACCTTTTATTTAAATATGGTCACTTCTAAAAGGAATTGTTGGTGTTCGCATACATAGTCCAGGTTAGTAGTTTATAAGAAATCGTTTAAGTTCAAAATATTTTGAATTACTGACGTTCTATAAAAATTCTGACGAACTGTTATGAAAATTCAAGCACTTACTTTGGAATTCAAAACAAAATAGCACTGCTTCATCCAAGACGCTTGAACAATCAGTATGCACATTCATGTAGACACTGCACTAAATGCTGCTGTAGAACTGCCTGGAGTCGCTGCGCGCGCACTCTACTCCTTCCCGTCGAATCCCTTTGTGCGCGATCTCTCCTACCGTGCGAACACTCCTCGCTTTACGTTATATATACGTATCTATTTTTCGTGTGCATTGAAATACGAAAGAAATTAAGTACTCTCCTGTCTATGACGGGGAATTGCTAAAATCTGATTTACAAAAGTTTTATGTGTTATTTAAGACACCTTCTTACTACGAAATTTCCGTTATATTATCATGATCATATGCCTCCTTGAATTTAGCAGACCAGAATTTTTTTTTCAACAGTATTATTTTATAGAAAATCTCTTCTTAAAAGAAGGTGAAATTTTGAGCGTTTAAATTACATTTCTTTTTCTATAAAAATATAGTGTTAGTTTTCCTGGAGAAAAAAACGGTTTCCGTACGAACCATGATTATTCTGGATGTGTGGGGGAATTTTATAAAAACTATACTTGACGAATATTTTTTTTGTCTTTTTTAAACTAATCAGCATTTATTATTTTCCTATTTTCTTTTTCAATAAACCTTTTCGGAAATTATCTACATACATGTGTTCTGCATAATTTCAAAATTCGTCACCAATTGTAACCATTTATCAAAATTCGCTGAAATTAATTTAATAGGTTATAAACTATGCATGTTTGTTCTTCTCTATCAATGATTTATTTTTATCTTAGTAAGAATTATCTGATTTTAAGCGGAAAGTTGATAGGTTTTCTGCATTAAGTGTAAATATATTATAAAATATAAGCTTAAAATAATCAGGCATTCTCCCTTTTGTGAATTTGACTAAAACAAGTTGCTGCTAATATCTATGCTTTTCTAGAATTTCCATTTTTACATGTTTCGAAAAATGATCTGAAATGTTTTCCTCTTTCTCTTAGCATTATATCGGATACCGTTTCTATCGATAAAGATAAGCAATTTCAAGTTCGGAATTTATTTAAATATTCAATAAGAAAGAAATATTTTCGGAATTGAATAAATTTGTACAAAATAAATTAATATAGATTAGAATTTTACAAGAGTATGAATTTGCTGAGCGTTCGCAACATTTATAACAAAATACTAGTGCTAAGCCCCTTGCTAAAATCTATTCCTTTTCAAATCCGTCCTAGGTTCGTTTGTCACGATTTTGTTTTATCTTCCGATTTTCATAAGTGGTTTTCTATAAATGCCTTGAGTTATAAAAATTCGTTATAACGAGATAGAACGGAAGTGGCACAAAATAAGCCTTTTGCGGCACAAACCAGCAAAAACGTAGCATAAACAAATGCAGTAATAAAATTTTCATTTCGTTGATGGTGCGGGGCATTTTGTTCGTTATAACGAGGGAACAGAAGAGGCACAAACGAAAATCTTTGCGGGAGAAACCAGCACAAACGAATGATGTTGATTAATTTTCAAAATCAGTATGGGGTGGGGCGAAAGAAATGAAGGTTTATTTTGTTTATTTTCTCGTCGACCTAAGATTGAGACTACATATATGCCGGTTGGTACAATTTTCTGCCATTAAAAGTAAAATTGAATATACGAAACGAAACAAAAGTAAAACTAACTTTAAATAGCATAATTGTATAAAGTACACTATTACAATTGTGATTCCATATAAAAACATGATTAAAAATTAAAAAAAAATTACCTTTTTCTTTTTGAAGGTAGAGGCATGCTGATTGATTTCGTATTCACTCAGATTTACACCTACTACTACGCACATTTTCCACAAAAATGCAAGAATTCTATTTTTGTATTTATTTGTGATTATTTAAGATGACAAATGCATCATTGTTTGAGAGATAGTGTCATCTAGTGATTCATAATAAAACTAATTCGGTTTGGTAGATTTTTGTAATAACCGACATTAATGGGTTAAATCTGGATATACGACAGTGCCTGAGAAAAAAAAGTGCAGGGAAACCTTGGAGCAGTGTAGAGTAATTATCTACATTTGAAAGTAAGCCCTTTTATGAAATTTTCTAGAGAGGTCTGTTAGGATTTAATATTGTATATTTCTATTCTTGGTAATTTGTATATGTTAAAAAGATAAAAAATTTAGGGTAGCTATTAATTTGGGATTGAAGTTTTTAGTTAGAATTTTTATATTACACGGATTTCCTAAGGTCTGTAAAGTAGTTCATTTGGGTTTGAAAATTTTATATTTAGGTATTTCAAAATTTCAGGGCTCGCAGCGTTCCTAAAATTTTCGCGCTTTGCTACCACTAAATTAAAACGATAATCTTTGTTGTATAGTTCCATAATAGATGTTAAGGGTATCTACCACGAAGAATTCTTATTTAAAATACTGGTAGCAAAGTGCGAAAATTTTAGGAACGGTGCGAGCCCTGGAATTTACTTGGGATATTAAATTACTGTTGATTAATAAAAGAATATTAATCGTCAAACTTTAATCATATTTATGGATGTAACTTTTAGCTATAAGGTTGGGGCATATACTGCTTTTGTTTATTACAGCAATGAAGTTATGTGAAATTTTATGTGTATACTGTGGATAAAACAGGATTAATTGTTTAAATATAAATTGTATTTATATAGTACTGTCAGTAACAAAATAATTTTGAGGATTTACTCAATTTTAAAGGATATAACAAGTGCATGAAAATTTTCGGTAGCAAAATTGTATTATTGTTTTATGCATTGAGATATATCTAGAGGATAAAATTCTATTTCTTATTGAATATATATTTTACAAATTGTATATATTTGTGTATTTTATTGATTAGTATATTTTGAGGGAAAATAATGAAGAATTTTTAGAGAAATATATTAAAATATCTTGCTGTTGCTAGCAGAGGAGTTTGAGACCAACGTGTCGGCAACTGATAAGAGAAAAACTATAATTCAGGCTATTTTAGCAGCAACGGATTATAATGAGAGTTTTGCTAAATCGAAGTTGGAGTGCATTCTTAAAGGGGATGCAGAACGCAAAGAAAAATTAGTTTTGGAACGGGAAGACGAAGAGCGTGAAAAAACAAGACAATTTGAGTTAGAAAAATTAAGAATTCAAAATTCTTCGGAAACTGTTAGTCTTTTGTCTGGTGATATGAATTTAGGTTCGCATAGGAATTTAAAAATTAATTTGAAAGAATTAGTTCCACGTTTTGATTCTAAATTAATTGACATTACTCTTTTCCTTATGATCTTTGAAAAACAGGCGGAAAAAGCTAAAATTTCGCAAGAGCATATGGTTATCCAATTAATTCCCTTATTGCCATCAGATATTGCGGAAATTATAGTGAAGCAACCAGCAGAATTAGGAGATGATTTTCAACATGTAAAAAAAGTCTTATTAAATCGTTTTAGGTGGGAACGGGTGCATTAAAAGACAAGTTTGAAAATCATCAAAGAAAACCTGGAGAGTTATGGGTAGATTTAGTATATGGATTAAGGTGTTATTTGTATAATTGGTTGGAATCATTAGAAATAAAGGATTTCGAATCTTTAAAAGAAATCATGCTCACTGACCAAGTAAAAAAACGCGTTTCTTTTGAAATAAAAGAAAAATTTATGGATGAATGTGATGAAATGAAAGAGGCTTCGAAGCTCGCTGATAAATGTGATAAATATGAGCTTATCAGAAGTAGTTTCAGGAAATTGGAAAAAAGTCTTGGGAAAAAAAAAAAAAAAAAAAAAAAAACTTATTCATAGATGCCAAGAAGCAATTTAAATCCGAAAATCAACGGTGAAGTAGAAGCTAAATCGGAGTTAGAGAATAAAAAGGAAAATTATAAAAATGATAAAATTAAAAATGATCAGGCTATGGAGAGGAAAAGGCAGATTAGATGGGGTTTTTTGTGATCAACCTGGGCACATAAAACCAGATTGTGCGAAATGGTTAAAAAAGAAAATCAGTTCAATACAGTTAATGTTTTAGGTAATGATATTGATTTAGGAGATTGTTTTAAACCTTGTCTTATAAAAGCTGTAATAAATGGGGTTGAAAGGCACTATTTGAGGGATACGGGAGCGGGAATTTGCGATAGAAACTGGGTTAAAACAGAGGATTTTACTGGCGTTATAACTTGGGTACGTCAACCTCTTGATAATGAATGTAAATGCTTACCTTTAGCCTAGGTGGCTATAAAAGGGGGATTTTTATTGCATTACCACAAAGGCGGCGATTAAACCATCTGAGTCAGAGCAAGGTTACTATCTCTTAAGTAATAAAACTGCGGACCTTATTGAGCAAAATAAAGGAAATGAGGTTCCAATAAATATGGTAGTTACCCGTAGCCGAATGGATTCTTTAAAAAAAGAATGGAACAACGGAATGCTGGCAATAAAATGTTCTTTACCGAGCATGCAAAAAGAGCAACCAGGTAGGATGGATAAAACTGAGGATTGCTCACAGAACAAAGAAAAGCAGGTAGTTCGAATGGTTGAGAATAGAGAGGATGAAAGTCTAATCGAAGATCTTACGTTATTACCGAAATATGAGGTGAAAGATAATGTGGGATTGAATAAAATTACGGCGTAAGATTTCACCGTAGCTCAGAAACAGTGCTAATCTTTAAAACATTATGGGAAAAGGCGAATAATGGGAAAGAAAAGGAATTTAAAGTAATGGAAAATAAACTATTAAGAGTTTAACATTCAAATAGTGTGGATGAGAAATTACAATTGTGTTTGCCATTAGAATTTACAGAGAAAATAATGAAAATGTGTCATGAGGAAGTTGCGGGACATTTAGCGGCAACTAAAACAAAAGATGGGGTAATTAAATGCTATTTTTGAACAAATTGTCACAAGGAGATTGAGGAATTTATAAGAACGTGTGATCCGTGTCAAAAAGTTGGTAAAAATAGAGATAAAACGAAAGCTCCTTTGAAGCTCGTGCAATAATTTCAGAAGTTTTCTCCAGGATAAATATTGATGGAGTAGGTCCTTTGAGTTTAAGCGAGAAAAATAATAGATACCTGATTACTTCAATTTGTGTTGCGTCCAAATATCCAGATGCGATACCGGTAGAAGATTTAACTTCTCCGTCAGTGATTGAGGGGCTAATACAAATATTTTCTAGGACTGATTATCCGAAAGAGGTACAATGTGATTTGGGTAGGTCATTTACAAGTGAGTTGTCATCGGGATTTTTTGATAGGTTCAGTATTAAAGATGTACATAGTTCAGTTTGCCACCCAGAATCGAATAGCGTTGAATGGATGCATGTTAGTTTAAAAAAGGTTAGAAAGACGTTATGTTTGGAGGCAGGAAAAGATTGGAAAGCAGTGTTGCCAATGGCTTTATTTGCTTTGAGGACTGTAATTCATGAAAGCACAGGATTTAGCCCTGCTGAGGTTGTGCACGGTAAAAATTTATGAATGCCACATACTCTTGTATATGAAAATTGGATGGAAAAAGAATCGGTAAATCAGAATGTAGTGGACTATATTTTGAACTTAAATAATAGATTGAAACATTGTCTAGAATTAGCGTGTAAAAAATGAAAGAGTGTCAAGAAAAACGAAAACAATGGTATGATAAGAATGCGGTGTATAGAAAATTTAATGTAGGAGGTAAAGTGCTAGATCTGGCTACCTCGAAGCCAAATAAAATGCCGTTTAATTGGATAAGACCGGGAACTATTACTGGTGAAATATCTTAAACTAATTATACAATAGTTATTCCGGAAAAGAGAAATAAGTCTACTCTTTATTCTTTTAATTTAAATAAACAATATTATAGTAGACCTGAATTTGTAATTTATTGATTGACGAGGAGTGTGAGGAAATTGAGGATCAAACGGAAATTCCTTATCCCATTGCGAACCCCAATCAGTTAGACTTTTGAGAATTAGTAAAAGAAAGTGATTTAGAAAAACGCGTTTCTATAGAGCAAATAGGAGATTTCTGGATAATGATTCATCGTGATATGAAAGATTATTCCACGGACCCTCGGAGTACCCCGTTAGTTAAAATGGACATACATTTAACGGATAATATGCCGTTAAGGTCAAAACAATATCGTACGTCGCCGAGACAATTAGAGATTCTGCGTGAAGAGATTCGGAGACTTTTAGATTTGGGTGAGATTGAAGTCGAGCAGTCAGATTATGCTTCGCCTATGATTTTGGTTGAGAGTGCCTGTAAAGACTCTCGCCCTTGTGTGGGTTATAGGAAATTAAATGCAAAAACCACAACTGATTTTTCCCTTTGCCAAACATTGAAGAGGTCGTTGAGTAAGTTAGTGCGGAGCCTTTTATTACTGTTATGGATCTGACGAAAGGCTATTTTCAGATTCCTCTCACGGAAGAGGCTCAGAGATATGCTGCTTTTGTAACACTATTTGGAACTTTTTTACCTAAAATCATGATGTTTGGGCTTTTAAATTCAGAATATTATTTTTGTAAATTGATTGTCATAGTTTTATGTGGGTTACAGTCATTTGCGTTTCCATATATCGATGATATAGCTATATATTCTTTGACTTTGGAGCAGCAATTAAAGGATGTGGAGGCGGTTCTTAAGCGGTTAAAAAAAGCAAATCTCATGGTGAAACAATCCAAATCCAAATTTGCGCAAGATCACGTAAAATTTCTGGGACACTAAGTGGGGTCAGGAAAAAGGTTTTCTAGTGAAGCTACATAGAAGGCTATTGAAGATTTTCCGATTCCGACAACTAAGACACAACTAAGAGCAAATCTGGGAATGGTAGGATATTACTCGAGGTATATAAAGAATTATGCTACCATAGCAATACCGTTAACAGATGCATTAAAAGGGAAAATAAAAAAAGCAAAAATCATATGGGACGAGAAATGTAATAATGCATTTGAAGAATTAAAGTTAAAATTAATGAAAAATCCTGTGTTATATGCTCCATGATTTTAAGCAGAAATTCATCGTGCAAATAGATGCGAGTTCGTATGGGGCAGGAATTGTTTTATCTCAAATTATTGCAGGCGAAGAGCATTCAATTTTGTATCTTAGCAAAAAATTTTCTCGTGCGGAGCAAAATTATAGCACGATAGAAAGAGAATTACCGGCTATAGTATATGGATTAAAAAAGTTAAATTATCATTTGGATGGGCAAAAATTTGAGAAATAAACGGATCATAATCCATTAGTGTACTTAAAGAAAATGGTAGGTACAAACTCTCTTTTGACACGTTAAGCTCTATTTTTGCAGCCATTAAATTTTGAAATCACGCATAAACCAGGAAAATTACATGGTAATGCAGATGGTCTAAGTAGGAAGTTATAGAATCCTAGTTAAATTTTCTGTTTGGAATTCACTGTTCTAAATTTTAATAATTGTAATTAGGACGTTTCATTAAGATATTGTGCTGTATGTAAAAATTTGGTTAGCAAGATTGCGTTACTGTATTAATATTTTTTTGTTGAATTGGTATTATATTCAAATATTTTAAATTTAAATTAATTGTTCTAGCATCAAAAATGTAAATTATTTGTATTCTTTTGATTAACTATGATTAAGGAAAATTATGAAAATTTCATATTCTTGGTATGCCCTTTGAAACTGAGAGTGGGTATTCTAGAATTAAAGTAGAAATTTCATAATTGGGTTAAATGTCTAAATGATATCTAATGCTGGTGTAATGGGTTGATTGACCTCTCGGGAAATATATTAAAAGAGCTTATTACGTGAACACATGCCAAGTATTTCCTGTGGAAATCCCTTTTGGGGGGAAGTGTTGTGACATAGTACCTTCTCAACAAATTTTGGACTGTGGGAAGCAACAGGCATTTCCATGTAGGACAATAGTCTTTTGTGTAAAGGTATGCAGGAGGAAAGACAGCATGCTTATCTGTGTCCTTGGGATCTGCTCAATAGAGTATTTCGACTTTCGAAGAAATAGTGGGGAACTGGACAATTTGTGGCAACGATCGCTCGTCCCGTAGTGATAGAAAAAGAAAAAAAATTCAAAGATGTGCTGTAGAGCAGTTCTGGACATTTGGACACGAGAATGTGGTAAAGAGAGGTTGTATTTTATCAACGTGAGAGAAGTTAAGTACGGAAACGTTCACTCATGTTGGGGTGTTCGAAGCGTAGATATGGTTATGACGGTGGGCGCCCCCCAAAAAGTTGAACTTCTTCCGCTCCCAGGCTCTTGCAAGCCCATGTGTCCCGGCATAGACCACCCTTGAGACAAGCCCCGCGGCGCGTCCCGAAGGTAACAGCCAGACAAGCCCCAACAGGGCGGCCACTGAGATCCCAGATCTCACAGAAACTCCGGCCAAGCCGACGCACTGCCCGGCGCATGTCACGACTGGTATTCCCAAGAAAGGGACGAATGGCCGCATGCGACAATCCTCACCAAATGGTCCCTTCTCTTGGTTATCCGACCCGGTAGACCCCACAAGTCCGCAGGAACCAGACGCCTATAAAGACGCTGGGCCCACGAAACCGAACCGAGGCTTCCCGAGCCGGAGTTCCTTTACGGAAGGCTCAGAAGATCAACTAACATTTTTCCGGCAAATACATTTATGCGAGTCAGACGATAAGAAAGTTATTTAGGGGCTACTAGCAGGAAGATCCGGGAGGACGGGGAAAGTCCCTCCGGCCGTAAAGCGACACTGCTCCAGGCTTTTTGCCCAGACACCCCCAACTCAACCGACGGAAAACCTCGCGGATCACGCCGGGAACCAGAGAGCCCAGACTAGGTGCCTTTAGCGACACCAGGCGGGCACGGAAAGCACCACCTAGACGGAAAATACTGCGCCTCGCTAAGGGGTTGGATGGTCCGGAGTCCCGCCCGACCCCGGCGACTCGACTCCGCCCGAAGACGGAGAACCCACCGGAGGTCGGCAGGAGTCTGGCCACCTGTATCTTACCTCACGGTCATCGAGGGTCCCCAGGCACGAACGCCCCTGACTCCGTGCAGTGATCGACCGCTACCATTAGTGCGTTCGAAAGTTAGGTGGAGACCCCTCTAGACCCTCACCACTGGGCGAGGCAACCTCCAGTAGCGCATAGGCACGCAGGGTATGGGTCGGACCAAGAGTTCCCCCAAGGTTCAAAGCGCCGCCGCGTTACCGGCGCGACTTTCGGACATAACAAAATACAGAAAAATTGTTTGTAGAAATGTCCTTCTATCTTCAAAAAAGCAATAAATCAGCCTGCCATCTCTTAACAAAATTATCAAAAAATCATCCGTTTCCTTTATGCATTCGTTGTTTATCATTAGAACTACCTGGAAAAAAGTTAAAACTCTTTTTCTTGGAGGTACATTGGAGCAGTTAACGTTATGAATGTCCGAAATTGGCCTCTTTAGCATATAATAATAAACTTTTAAGATATTTATACAAAGCTTTTACAATAAATTATGTCATTTTCTGTCTCTGAATAGAATTAAAAACTCAAAAAAAAAAAAAGTCAATGATAATTAAAGTTATGTTTGAAAGGCTTAAAGTTATGACTTGTGTCCAGTGCCCACCTTTTGAGAATCGCCCTCATATTGCTTTAAATCACAAGGTCAAATTCACCATTTCGTTTGATTCAACGTTTGCTTGGAAAAATGGACCAGCGCAGCGGGCATAGCCTGCTAGATAAAAGAATGTTCTTTGAGGCAACTGTTGGTACACAATCTTGGAAATTCAATGAAATTCAATCATAATAATTTTCAACTATGCCTCATTTGTAATTCGATATGCTTCTTTTATCACATAGTCAGTTTTCCCAACGTCTAATCTCCTCATATAAAAATATACATATTTTATTTTTTTGCGTTACATTTGTATATTTTATGCACCGAACAGAACTCATATTTGTAGAATATATATCTATATACAGGGTGCAATATGTTATCTATCGCCGACCTTTAATTTCTCAACCGTTGGTCGTAGATATATAGTTCCAATTACAAAAACGCTTCAAATGACGTAAATATTCATGTTGTGGCATTATTTAAAGTAAAAAATCAATTTTATTAAAATTAAGAAATCTAACTTTTCATACGGTCCCCCAGTCCCTATAGTTATATTTAGAAAAAGTTTACACATATGATAACATATATAACACAAAAAGTTTGACATTTGTACTACAAAAATTGACAGAGTTATTAAATTTGAAAGTTTGAGATTTTTTCGCATGATTTTGTCTTTCAATGAGGGATCAGTTAAAAGATTAATTAAAGTAATTCGAGATCAAAATCAGGGTGCAATGTCCTTTTTACGGCGAAACCACCTTTAGCCGCTATCGCCAAATTGGGGTATCACCAAATAGGGTTATTTCATTTAAAAATTTTAGCTGACTTTTAGGGGTCGTATACAAAGCGAAGAATGAATTAATGAAATGAAGCTGAAAAATAAATATAATTTTACTATAGTATCAGAAAACGGTCTACTATAAAAAATGAATATGTCAAATGACGGAATCTACTAGAGATACTGCTTATACTGTTCTCCATTGTTGGCAATGCACAATTGATTGCGTGACAGTACTGAGTGCTGGACACGTTACAGCTCAGCAGGTGTGTAAACTGTGCGACAATCAAGGATGATGAGCTGCTTCAGATAAACCAGCTAAGTGTTCTCAGTCGCATAGACCTATGCGTTGATGTAACCCTAGAAGTCCATAGGTGTCAAGTCCGGCGAACGCGGTGGCCACTCTACCGGACCACTATATCCAAGAATCTGTTGACCTAATTCGGTGGCCAAATACTGCCGGGCGTTTGATGTATTGTGTGGAGAGGGCTCCATCATGTTGAAACCACACTCGGCATGCATGTCGGAGAGTTACTTCATACCAATCATGTACCGTGTTTGTAGCAGATGCAGGTGACGACCGTCCGTTAAGGTCCCATCGTAGAAGATGAGTCAAACAATCTGGGTTCCCCATGTACCGCATCGCAAGTGTCGTACTGCGCGAGCGATGTGGAGGTTTTCCAGAGACCAGTAATCCACACTGTGTACGTTCAAATGCCACACCGTATAAACATTGACTAATCTATCACACAGAATGTCACAAAGAATGACTTATTTTCCTACAGTTAGATCAAGGCACAGGTCTATGCGACTGAGAACACTTCTCTGGTTTATCTGAAGCAGCACAACATCCTTGATTGTTCCACAGTTTACACACCTGCTATGCTGTAACGTGTCCAGGACTCAGTACTGTCACGCATTTAATTGTGCATTGCCACCAATGGAGAACACAATTTTTAAATGAAATAACCCTCTTTGGTGATACCCCAATTTGGCGATAGCGGCTAAAGGTGGTTTCGCCGTAAAAAGGACATTGCACCCTGATTTTGATCTCGAATTACTTTAATTAATCTTTTAACTGATCCCTCATTGAAAGACAAAATCATGCGAAAAAATCTCAAACTTTCAAATTTAATAACTCTGTCAATTTTTGTAGTACAGATGTCAAGCTTTTTGTGTTATATATGTTATGATATGTGTAAACTTTTACTAAATATAATTTAGGGACTGGGGGACCGTATAAAAATTTAGATTTCACAATTTTTATAAAATTGATTTTTTACTTTAAATAATGCCACAACATGAATATTTACCTCATTTAAAACGTTTTTGTAATTGGAACTATATGTCTACGACCAACGATTGAGAAATTACAGGTCGGCGATAGATAACATATTGCACCCTGTACATTTAAGTGAATCACTTTTTGAAATTTTTAATGCTAGATTTCATAAACTGTATTATTTCTTGGGGAAAAAAATCGAGTGAGTGTTGAATATAAGTAAAATTATTTGATGGAAAAGTGCTTAAGTTTCTCTTTTAACAGCGTCCGCAAAAAATAATTGAAATACATTCTAAAATAGGGTTGTCGTGCTGCCTATTTTCGCATACACACTTATATTGCATCGATAAATGGTTTAAACACTCATTAATATTTCACCTGTTGGTGATATGTAAGCAAAGCAAATTGTAAAATAAAAAAAAAAAATAAGGTAAAGATTAAGATTATATACATGAAATAGTCCTACCATTCTTTTTCAAACATGTGCAGTTTTTAAATTATTATGTGGTCCCAATTCTTAAAAATAGAACATATGGGGCATTCTCACAAACTTTTGACTTTTGGGGGGAAAAAAAATCTGACAAAATTAAACTTGCTAAAATAACATTTTAATCTGATAGACGAATGCCTTAATGATTCAAACTAGAGAAAAAATGGTCAGCAGCGAATTTTTTTTTTATTTAACTGAGGTTTAAGTTAAATTTGCGAGTTTAATTTTCCTTACCATTTTACACCAGTAACTTTTTATTTTCTTCTAAATTTTTACTTATAATGAATTTGCATAGCACTCACAAGGCATTCAAATAAAAAATAATAACAATGTAGTACTTTTAATACAGAATTTTTGTATAAAATTGTCTTAAAGGGGTGTTAAAGAAGGGACGGTTAGGTAAAAAAAAGGGACAAATGGTTAAAAAAAAAAAAAAAATCATGGTAAGGATAGAAATGTAAGGAAAATCACCATATATTTTTAAGAAAATGATGTTAAGACTAAGTGATAGCCACAATGTTCATTGATTTTTAGAAACAGTTATTAACATTGCAATAAATTCATTTTTTTACCTCAAAAAGTGCAGGAATAAACCTTGGGGACGGTGAGACTACCAATAAAGCCACGATGTTTGAAATTGATATTTAAATGCTGATTTAAATTCTACAGTAAATTTCCTGCCAAAGAATTTTAGACATTTTTTTCTCTAGCATACTTCTGCATGAGGAAAAACTTGAAAAAAATTCTGTGGCTGCATCTGAAATGATTTTCTGTATAAGTTTAGAAGAGGGATGGTAAGGAATCTAAAACCCAAGGACAGAGA
Organism: Maratus speciosus; assembly: GCA_963932465.1. Lineage (NCBI taxonomy): Eukaryota > Metazoa > Arthropoda > Arachnida > Araneae > Salticidae > Maratus > Maratus speciosus. The sequence continues at coordinate 361,322,154 of OZ010791.1, read as the reverse complement.
TTAAAAAAATAATAACAATCCTAAAAATGTGTGCAGGTTAATTTTTAGCTACATATTTATATAAAACAATAGTTCCAGTTTCAGAAAAAAGTTACATCGAATTATTTTTATTGAAAAAATTTTATTCAGATAACTCCAAACTTAAAAATCAGCATCAGGGACACGGGACGGTATAGGAGTTTTCCAGGTGTTTGGACCCCCCAACATCGTCCAAAACTTATTTATCTCGTTAATATTGTTGTGTAATCATGCAATGGGATGCTCTTCAGTATATGAATTAAAAAAAAAAACCCAAAAAAGTGTATTAAAATAAAAATTATTATTCAGGGATATGAAAGTCAAACGATTGTGAGAATGCCCTATATATTTTTTTACTTTGACAAGGAAACCAGAAAATTTCCAGTTATCTACTACAAAATCTCGCCAAGTTAGTATTAGTAGAATTTTATAAGATTTCGGTACTTGTGGACACTGGAACTGTTTGTTAGCTTATTCGTGCTCTGAATTTCCATAAAAAGCAAATATGATAAATGGATTTAAAATTTATGGTTTTGTATCAAATAAAACATTTTTGAATATTTTCTTATTTCATGTCTACACGGAACACCTCAGAAACGCATAGCGTAACACTTTTTTACTCAATTAATAGTGAAGTATCCATTTAATAAACTTAAACAGTTAAAATAAATTCTATGTTTTCATTCAAAATTAAAACTCCAAAGAAATTCAAGTATATTACGTTGGAATATATATATTTATATATAAATTTATTTTGTATTTTACGCAATTTAAATATCTTGTCAAATGTTTATACAAATTCATGTTAAATTGACCAAAATTATTTAGAATATAATTTGCTTTCTTTTTCTGTTTGCTATACGTTTATTCCAGTAAATAACAATTATACCACATATGATATTTAAATTACAAATAAATTAGTCTTAGTGTATATAATTTCAATTTGCTGTAACTAAGTAATCAATAATTTGCAAATAAATTAATTCTAAAAATTATCTTATTTATATATTGTTTAACGCACGGTAAGCAGTTTCATTGAAAGTAAATATATGAACAAAACGTCAATATGTATATTATTGCATAAAAGTTTCTTCTGCACAAAGACAATTTTAAATGTTTTTATGCCTGTAAAGTCAATTCATAGATTTGTTCTGTACATTTTAAAATATCTCAAATATTTTTTATTAAGAATTTATCACTTCATATTTCTTATTAAGAATTAATAGTGTAATAAGTACCCTTAATATATATTAATGTGTACTAAAATATTCTTTCATGTAAATAGAATTGTAAATTTCAAAAGAAAGAAAGACAAACTTGAAAAGATTCGTACTATACACCGTCACATTTGTTACTTGATTTTCTTTATGAACGCTTAATTTATAGTTAGCTGCTGCTAAAATGATTTAATTTTTTTAATTTATTTTATCATTTCCCGAGAAAAATCACTTCAGAATCTGTTGTTTTATATGCGATTTCAGAAATTTCGTTGCCCGAACACAGCATCCTGACATAGATGCGAAAATAAGAAAACACTGCATTTTGTAAAATGTCATTATTAGTTCTAGAATATAATGAAGGAGTTGCAGATTATGGAACAAAATGCCAAATAAAATTATAAAACATCCATTGGTGATGCCAGGTTCAGGGGAAGAATTGTGAAAAATAAATATTATTTATTTGCCATACAGGGATAGAAATTACATTCTCTGATTTTTTTTTCAACAAGAAAGTTTATTTTACTAATCTACCATTTAAAGTATTAATGGCTGAAACAGAGTTTTGAGGACAAAAAGATGCACATTGAATCTTATAAGTAAGATAATAACAATTAATCTGGGCGGTGAGGTTGAGCGATATGGGTTTATATGCTAAAGTGAGGGTTAGCAAGCGATGATTTCCCTGTAACTACTATATATATATATAAACATATTTAAAAATTAAAAAAAAAAAACTTTGAAACGTGTTGCCGCATATTTAACTACTAGCTGTTACCCGTGACTTCGTTCACTTAAGATTTAAAGAAGAATAAATTCATCAATTAAGCAAAAAATTTCGATAATTGTAAGCATATTTAATTAAACTTTTATCATATTTTATAGTACAAAAACTTCTAATGATCCCAATTTGCTTATTATATATATATATATATATAGGATCATTTAAATTTCTTTCGTGGGCTTCAAATTTCATACTCGTTTTCTAAGATTAAATGAAGAATAAACTTACATCTTTGCTATTCTGTTTTATTATTTATATTTATTCTATTTTATACTTATTCCGTTCATGGATATTGATTTATGTTTTTGTGACAAAGAATATTATTTAAAGATATATTAGTAAATATTGATTATTAACAGATCACTTCAGACGCATCTTTGAATTGATTAGAATAATTGAAAAATCAGCATATAACATTATGTTTCTATGCCAAAAAATTACATCTTGGAAAAGAAAAAGGGATAAATGGTATTCAAAAAATCAGACGCGGTGAAGCATCAAAAGTAAAAAATAAATAATAAAAGTATGAGAAATTTCTTTAACTTTCAAATATTTATTGCATTTTTATTTCATGGTATCACATTTTTAACAGCTGTAGATCTACCAATAATATCAAAATGTTTATCACTCTCCGAAGACTCTCGAAGCCTAAATGCTTATTATTTAAGCAATAGAGTTGATTATTGCTTTCAATGGCGGAAGAAATCTATTTATGGGAAAAAGCAGCCCAGTTACGGCTAAATGTTTTCATATCGATTGTTGTGTTGTAATTTTGGATTATGGAGGCTTGGCTATTTGTAGGAATATGCTCCAATGTGGGACAGAGATCGTGTTTCAGAGATTTTTTAACTATACATTTGGTTTTTTTTTTAATCGAAAGAAAATTTTCCTTCTTCTCTTTCGCTTTTCGTTAATCATGACGCCTTTAAAAATTAGAGGGATGTGAGGTGAAGGGTGAATTTATTTCTTAATTAGTGATTTCACCTCTTCTTTACATGTAAACGTTGTGACATGTGAAGCCTAATCTCTAATTAAAATTACTTGCTAAGCTTTCTTACATCGAATTTCTGGGAGATTATAAGGTAAAAGGATGTTAATCATGTATTTTCAGGAATGTCTGTGGAAATCAAACCATTTGGTATAAGTGATATAAAAATGCTAATATTTTCTGAAAGAAAACTGGTCAATGATTTAAAATATGATGACGTCACTTGGTTAGTTTTTCGTACGGAATAATACTTGTGGAGATAATATATATATTCTTTCACTTCATGAATCATGTAAAACTATGCCATTTCACTTAATTAAAACATGAAATCGCTTAATGAAGTCCTATATTATTGTACATGTACATTTAGAAAAAATATTGAAATTCATTTTTAATAAATTTTGAATTTCAAGTAAGAAAATGTAGGATAAATTGGGTGAAGATGCAGTAGTTAGTGACTTTATTGTTTTAAAAATCACCTGTCGTTTTTATTTGTTATTCATTGATTGCTTTTAGAAGTTTGCACCCTTATGTATCATTTAAAACCTTATTTCATTTTGTAGATATTATATAAAGCATAAAAAATTTGGTTTTTGTAAGCACTTGCATTTCGGCATCTTACCCATACCTATGAGTAAGATGGCCAACTATCTAGGGGTAAGATGCCTTGTGGAGTTTCAATGTAAACAATATTTTTTGTGAAGCAGTATAAAACATAATGGGACGAATAAAAGTAACTTTAATATTTTAGACATACTAAAGTTGTTAACTTACTTACTATTAAAAAAATACAAAAATATGAATGTAACAAACGTTGGCAATTTAATAAAAGGACAAACTAATATTTGAAAAAAAAGGTTATGTTCTATTTAACATTTAAAATAATTATGGCTCTTAAGTATGCCTATTTTTAAATATTATAATAAGTTTAAATACGATAAAGCCACTGTGAGTAAGTGCTTTAGAGTGCAGATTTTTTGTTGGTGTTTTTCATGTGGCCCTTTGTTCTTTTAAGCTATAACTCAGATCTGACACAGACTGCACATTTGCTTATTCACTTTGAGGAACTTGTATATAACCAACAGTTTCACTGAATGCATTTGATCCAATTACATTTTTCAGAGGTTTTGTTGCACTTTGCTATACACTCTTAACACCGATTCTCACTCACTTAAAAAAAAAAAAAATCCTCATCTTCTGAATGTTGGTGGAAAATTTAACCCGTTATCTTTTCAAAGCAGATCAAATTAACGTGTTTTTAGAGTCTGCGGTGTCTGGATGGAGGTCGGCGAGCGTAGCTCGTAGGGGGCAGCAGACCCTAGTTATCTAAAACTATATTATATACTACCGATATTTACATTTATTAAAATTATTTATAACTGCATTTAACATCAAAGTTTTAACAATGGTTAAAATTAAAAATTATGAAAGAATTATTTATAAGGCCAATAAAGTTTATTTATAACTCAGAATACATATAGAAACCTTTCAACGTATATTCACCTTAGATTTTAATATTTATTCATGTCATTTTAAACACTTACAAAATTTATAATTTTAACTAATGCTTTTTTTAATCAGTTGATTAAAATCACGATTTAATCATTGATTTAAAGTATCTGATTAAAATTGTTGACAAATTAGTTAATATACAAGAGTAATTCATACAATGAAGACACAACCAGGCATTTGACTGCAACGGAAAATAACCGGCATCTTACACCCAAACATTTTCGTAGACTTACCCCAAAGTATTGGGTAAGACTCCGGCGTACCCCACTGACGTGAAGAAGCGGGAACTGGACACCATTTATGCTTTGTAGAAAGGCCAGGTGTCAGCACTTTCTAAAAACATCAGATTTATTTTTCTGGTGTTTAAACTAAGACTTATATAGGCAAATATAGAAGTCACGTAAATGATTTTTGACACATACTAGAGTGTTTTGACGAAATAGCAAATAAAAAGTATCACTTAATTTTTTAAAAGAGCGCAAACAGAAATTAAAATATCAGTAGGGAACCATCTTCCTTACAATTGAGCGGCGTTTCCCTATAGCGCCTGCGCATATGAAAACTACATTATTCGGCATCTTGTACAACACGGCGTCTCAAGTCAAGTTACCCTATTTAAAATGTAAGCTAAGGTTACATTTTGAAATAATGGGACTTTTGATGCAAAACATTATTTTTGAAATGTATATTGTTATTTAATGGTTTCATTTTTAATTTCGAAGCTTGTGAAATAAAAATGACATCAATTTGACGAAATTAAAATAAATATATACAAAAGTTTTCTAATTAAAATTAATACCTTAATTTAAAAAATATTACATCCTTTTTATCCGATAAAACCTTTTTCTAAATTCGCCTTTGTGATATGTTTTAATTGCCATCTGTTAAAAATAATTAATTAAAATAGCATACGATTTTTTTAAATTCAATTCGTAGGGGCAATAACAATCCACTTAAATGTACTGAAGTTTAATTTACATCCTTGGTTTAAATGCCAATATGCTCAGACGATTTTTGCTTCTGTGGAATAAATTCATTCATAAAGCTTCCATGTGTGAAAATATGTTTTTAGTTTTAGGAAAATTTACTTTAATCATGTTTTTGTACCATCTATACAAATTGAAATTAAATTATTTTTAATTTTAAAGAGAAAATAGCGTAAAAGAATATATTAATCAATTTCATTTCCCTTTTTTTCCACAAATAATGTCTTCTACTTATAATCATAAGGTGAATTTTGAATTCAAACTCTAATTTTTATGTAACTTATATTCAAACTTATTAATCAGTATTAGTAAAAAATATTTCTCCTTCATTTTAAATATGACGTCATTTTTTATCTATTTTCATTAGTTTATGATATTCATGCTCCTTGTATTTTTAACGAATACTTGAAAATAGCTGTTTTATTTCAAGTATGACGTCCTACTTTTGCAAGTTAAATATTTTATCAATAATATAATTTTTTTTCATTCTCTTTCCTTCTAATTATATCGCCATTTTTGACAGAAAAACCCTTATTAAAGTAACCGATATCCATGTTTTATATATAATAAAAAATACTTCATTTTTTTTTCGTTGCAAATATGACGTCACATTTATTTTCTTTTTATTCTCATTTTTTGCGCAGAAATTGTTCAGTTAAAAATTAATTGCCGAGGAGAAATTTTTATACGAGACTTTGATTTTCTTGGCAACGGGAAAGAAAGATGGTTAAATTTATCGGGAAAATGTCAATTGATTCTGTATGAAAATCAATGAAATTTTGAATTATTAAGCAAAATATTTGAATAAAATAAATTAAACATAGCCTATATTCATTTCCGGGTTGTAATCCATCTATATTCAAAAATACAAAAGCATTAATTCATCCGTTTAGACGCTGACTTCATTCAAACATTCGGACACACATTGACATTTATAATATTGTAAGGATTTTGCACATCTAAAGAGAAAATGATCCCATTCAAATGTTTCTATTATCTTCCAATACACCCCATTCACTTACCACAAAATTCTAGATTTAATCTTTAATTTAAGATCTCTAATAATCTTGAAGTATTTTACAGCAACCTGATTAGTTATGATAAAATAGAATTGAAAGATTTTTATTCAAAAAATAAAATAAAAAATAGAATGTTGCTGATGAAAATTTTGTAAAAAATTTGATAAACAGACATAAATGAGTACATAAATATAAGGATATGTGAGTATATATATAAAACATGCTATTTAAAAAAATATTTAAAATTTAATTTTCTGTAACTGTAATTTTTATTCCAGTTATATAATTATTATTTTAAAAAAACGCAAAAAATATTGGTGATTTTGGAGATAATTTGGAATTAATTTATTCTCGAAAATTAGTTGTAAAGAATTTTTGTTGTTGTTGTTGTTGTAACATATAGATGAATATTACATAAGATTTCAAAAGAAAAATTAAATAGCTTTACTGTTCGATGCGTTTGCGGGATTAAATATTTATATCTGTCATTAGTCAAATTGCGAAATGATTAATGTCTTCTATTCAAATTATCTTTCATTTTAGGATTTACAATGAATGTTTCTTAAAGATGTGTGCAACTATCGTTTTTATCTGAATAATTTTTTTCTGTTAGTTCATTTAATTTTCAATAGGATTTTTTAAAATGTCAGTGACAGATAAAATGGAATAGAGAGTGATTTATCTCGTGATACTTTTTTCTTAAATCCAACTATTGTAACTACTTAAAGTTTTTAAATTATTTAAATAGTGCATTTGACAGATTTACAACTTTGAAGTTCTGAAGTTTTTTCAATTTTAATATGCATACAAAAAGCTAAAAATTTATTGTGATATAAAAGAGACCATGTTATTTAATACAAAGGTAACACTTAAATATTAAAAAAAATTAATTGTGCCTTAATTGAAAATGACTATATTGGGAAATAGCATGATGAACGAGTTTTCGAATATACACAGTGTATATTCAGCACATTAGAAATTTTATTTGGAAAAATAATGAAATTTCTTTAATTAAAGGAATCTGCTTAAATTATATTATATTTAAATTTATCATATTCCAAACTAGTATAACGAACAGTTTTCTTAAAAGATAATTGGGATTATTTATTATTTAAATTATACTCTGTTAAAATATATGATAGATATAAAAAGTTCAAGTATTTTAAGTATTAGTAGAGAAGCTCACTGCTTTAAAACTATGTTTAAAAATAAAACTTTAACTCATCGAAATCATATTATTGTATACAATTTTCTTGATTCTTCAATATGGTGGTTACAATAAATAAATAAATTATGAAACTGGTGCAAAAAATCAAAAAGAGAAATCGTTAAAACAACATTTTTTGTAAAGAAAGAAAGAAATAATGAAAAATAAATGTTTGCAACTTTGAGTTGGGTTCGGTTGATTTTTGACGACCGATTATCTTCTCGAGGCATATAGGCCCTAGGGGGAGTGGTCTCCGTGGAGGCCTTTCTAAGGGAACCTAACCCGTATTTACGCATGTAAAAGGCAAGTTTTCGAAGAAACTCACGAAAACTCTGAAACGGTTAGGCCGACGACCGCGATTGGGTTCGGATCCAGCACCTCCCATCTACCAGCTTCGAGAGCAGAACCTCTCAGCCACTGGTGGGGCTTTTGTAGCTTTGAATATATATTTTACTGTGAAACTTAATTTTTAACATTAAAATATGAAGTTTTTGATCTTTTCGGAATAATATCAAAAATTTCCCCTCAATTTAAACACAACTTACCAAGTTAAACACAATTTATTTTATTTTATTTTATTTTATTTTATTTTATTTTATTTTATTTTATTTTATTTTATTTTATTTATTTATTTATTTTTATTTTTTTTTTTATCGTTAATGTCAGTAAAAAATATTTGGTTTAAAAAAATTCTGATTTTGAATATGTTCAGAAATCATACGAAAAAATAGAGTTGTTGCAGGTGAAAATTGATAAGGCGCCAATTAAGAATATACTGGTGAAAGAAAATTATATTTTTGCCATGTCTCTTTGTACGAGTGTGCATCAATAAATGTTTGCCCTCTTATCGAATTAATAGAGTGAAATTTATGAAATTGCTGAAATTATTCCTTTTCTATATAAGCACTGTGTACAGTACCACATTTCTGAATAAGGTACTTCAAAGAGAGGGGGGATGATGTATTCCAGGAGGCGAAGTCATAGAAGTAAAATTCTTAATAAAAGTAAAATTTAAATATTTTTTTTCTGTTTTCAGTTGATTTGTCTTGTACAGCAAATAGCTAGTAAATATATTTTAAAATAAATTTTCACTCATTTCAATAATTTATTTTAATTAGAATCTTTATAGAAAGTTTTATAACGCCGCTGCACTCTTATTATAAACTAATTACTCTTAACTAAGGAAGAAAGCATAACTATAATACCACTTATAGTTTATTATATACATTATTTACAGCAGCTGCTAAGCGCAGCTCTCAGAACAAAACACATCTTACAACTGCGCAGAAATATTCTTGACTACGTGCAAAGCCTTAGAATTCCAGACTGTCCGTGTATGTTGCTGCCATCTATTAATACAGATCTCAACTATTATTGAGATATGACACCCCTCCCCTCATAGTTCAAACGAACTACAGGCAATCTTGTTCTATGACTTCTTCGAACTGGAGCACTTTTCTGACAGTCCTCGTCATTGTTTTTAGTCAAATTGTCTTTTACAGTTTTATCTGTCGTAACATCATTTTTATTACTTACAACTGTACCTGCCACAATATCACGCGAAGGCTGAGATTGGCTTGGTTCTATCGTATTATCATTATTAAGCTGTTCTTTTATTTTCCCATTAATTCCTGAAAAACGGTTTTGGTTAACCCTTTCATACCTATCATAATTACTGTAATTTTTACCGCTATGTCCCATATTTTCAACTTTGTCTGACATTAGTTTATCATTTCGATTTATCTCTACAACTCTCTCTGGTATTTCATCACTTATCTCTTTATTACATCTCAACTGATCAACGTGACGTTTATACGTTATTCCATCACATCTATTTACTAAAACCCATCTACTCCCCAATAATTTTATAATTTTTCCCTTTTATCCATTTCTCCCCTTTTCCAAAATTTTTAACAAAAATTAAATCATGAAGTTTATATTTGTGCAGGGGTTGCTGTATTTTAGGTTTTGATGGTAATACCAAGTGAAGGGCTGTTCGAACTGGCCTTCCAAATATTAATTCAGCAGGAGTTTTACCAGTCACCGAATGAGGAGTGGAATGATTTTCTAACAAAAATCGTGAAGTTAACAATGTTATGTCACTTTTATCTAGCTTTTTAAGACAATTTTTTACAGTTTGCACATATCTCTCCGCTTGTCCGTTCGAAGACGGATGATAAGGTGGAACAGGCGTATGCTTAATTCCATTATTTTTAAGAAATTCCTCAAATTCATCACTTGTGAACGAGGGACCATTATCACTGACCAATTCAACAGGTAATCCAAATGTGGCAAAAATTCTTCTTAATACCTTAATTGTATTAGGTTGGCAACTAAGTTCCCGCAGTTTTTTTAAATAAGTGTTTTTTACCGGAATCTATATTTTGTTTTTTGGATAGAGTTAAATTGTGCTAATCTTTCGGAATACTGAAATGGAGTGTCAAGTTAAGAAAAGGAGCACTTTCAACGCTTCCTATTCAAAGCGATATAGGAAAAAGAAAATATGCGCGTATGGTAGATATCCTGTCACGAGGCTAACGAGAAAGACAGGCTGCCACGGTGGGTCCGATTCTTCTTTTTTTACAGACCGCTGGAGTCACGTGACGCTCTTTTCGCGCACGTTCATTGGTACATTCGAGCATCACGTGACTCCAGCGGTCTGTAAAAAAGAAGAATCGGACCCACCGCGGCAGCCTGTCTTTTCCGTTAGCCTCGATCATGTCATATATGACGTCACAATAAAAGCCCGCGTATGTGGATTATCACCCCGTCCACAAGATGGCGCAACTGTGTTAACTTACGCCCGATTCCAGTATTAAGTTTATCGCTTACTTATATCGCTTTGTTCCTTCTCTTTGCTTTTAATGAAGGTTGTAAGGCCGCAAGAGCCGCTCGCGACATTTGTCCTGTGTATGGAGAGGCGGCCAAAGCTGAAAGAACCACTCATGATTGGTATGCCAAGTTCAAAATTGAAAATTTTGGCCTCAAAGACGCGCCTCGTTCTATATGTCCAATTGAGTTCGATGAAGAGCGATTAAACAAATTTTTGCACAAAAATTCGCGTCAAATTACAAGGGAACTGGCAGAGAAAATGAAATTCTCCCACACTCCTACAGAAAAGCATCTTCACTCGATTGGAAAGTTTCAGAAGTGTGGAGCATGCTTTAAGTGACAACAACAAAAATCAAGGAGTCACAATCACCTCCGCTTTGCTTGCTCGTCACGGCTCAACTCATGGACACAAGCAACGATTTCTTTACCGAATCGTTACAGGCGACAAAAAAATGGTGCCTGTAGAATAATATGAAGCAGCGCAAGGAATGCCTTAGCCCCGGTAAATTAGCAATATCGCGTGTAAAACAAGATCTTCATTCACGTAAAACGATGTTGTGCAGATGGTGGGAATAGGGAGGGATTATCCATTACGAATTGCTTGAACGGAACCAAACGGTCAACGCGGAGCTCCATTTTAAACAAATCGAACGACTCAACACGGCTATTCAAGAGAACAGACCTAATCGTTAGCATGGAGTTCTTTCGCTGCACGACAACGCTCGCCTTCATATCGCCAATATGACAAAGGAAGTCATTCAAACTCATGGCTGGGAAGTGCTGCCGCACCTGCCGTACTCTCCCGATTTAGCATGAACGGATTTCTGCCTCTTTCGACCTTTTTCAAATACTATGCGCGGAGTTTCGTTCGATACTAATGCAGAATTGAAAGTTTGGTTGGATGAATTTTTCGAGTCGAAATCGGTGGATTTATACCAACGAAGTATTGAAAATCTTGTTGAACGTTGGGGAGAAGTTATAAACAACAAGAGAGAATACATTGTTGATTAATTATTTGTTATTTTGTATTGAAAAATAAACTTTTAAAACATTTTTTGAAAAAGGCAGGAAATGGCATCTCTTACACAATTTTTTAGGTTAACACCACTTTCTAAAAAGACGTTTTCTTTAAGTACACAATTTGAAAAATCGTCTAATTAAAAATGGCAAATTTTATTTTCCTTTATTACTGGTGCCGAAAACAAATTTTGCAAACAAAGAAGATGCCCAGTCAAACTGGACATACGAGTGCAAAGAGTTAATGATCTGAAATTTAACATACCGTTATTTCCCGCGTATCCGCCGAGGCTTAGTTAAGTCTTTTTCAAACCGGGAATTTTATTGAGAAAAAGATGTCAAATAAGTGCTAAACGAAAGCAAGTCGCATTTCATTTAAAATAAATTCTGGTAGGAAATCGAGTTATCCGAGATGCGGCGGCTACGCATGAAATTACGGTAAATTAACAATATAAATAATATATTGATCGGGTGGAAAAGATGTATTTAAAACACGGCGGGATCTTCGTTGCCAACCCAGTTTGCATTCTATAGTTGACATCCCATTTTACTGGTCGGCAACGTAACATAAATTGACTCCATCAAAAAAACAGAATATAGATTCCGGTAGAAAAAAAATGTATTTAAACAAACTGCGAGAACTTAGTTGCCAAGCCAATAGTTTTACTAACAGACCTGGGTACTACTACTACCTCCAACCATTTAGTATAAGAATCGACTACTATTAAAAACATTTTATCTTCAAAAGGACCGGCATGATCTATATGGATCCTTTCCCAGGGCAGTTCAGATTTCCATTTCAAGGGTTCCATTTTGGGACAATCCCTCGCAAACATCTGACATCTATTACAAGAATTTACCATTTGTTCAATTTCTTTATCCATATTTGGCCGCCAAACTACCCCCTAGCTTTCGCTTTCATGCTTGATAAACCCTGATGAACGGAATGCAGTAATTTTAATATATATTCACGACCTTCCTCTGGTACGATCACTCTATGTCCCCACAATAGACAATTTTCTAGACAGGAAATTTCTTCCCTTCTACGAAAATATGGTTGATATTCTTCTGGTTTTACCTTTCGCGGCCACCCATGTAACACCCACTCTAAAATTTGTTTAGTTACAGTATTTTCAGTTGTCCTCTTTGCAATAGTTTTAGAAGTAACAGGACAATTATCATTATTTGAAACAAACATTATTTCCGCAGGATTATTCACTATATTTACAGTTTCTGGGAGAGGTAATCTACTTAATGCGTCAGCATTTTTATTATTTTTACCTTCGCGATACTCAATTGTATAATCATAACCAGCTAACATTAGCGAACATCTCAGCATTCTAGGCGATAATGTATAATGTACCTTTTTAACAGGATCAAATAATCGAATTAAAGGTCTATGATCTGTTATAATTTAAATTTTTTTCCAGCTAAATATTGGTGAAATTTAGTGACGCCAAACATTACAGATAAAGCTTCTTTATCAATCATGGCATAATTTCTTTCAGTTTTATTTAAAGTTCTCGAAGCATAAGCAATAGGTTTCTCTTTACCCTCAACAATGTGGCTTAAAACTGACCCTATACCATATTCAGAAGCATCACAGTTTAAAACTATATCTTTGTTTGCATCATATAATTCTAAAACAGGAGATGTACATAATAATTGTTTCACTTTTTGAAACGCTTTTTCATGCTTTTCTGACCATGCCCAGTTTACATTATTATCTAATAATCTATGTAAAGGTTCTATAACATCTGAAATATTAGGCAGGAAGTTTGTATAATAAGAAATTAAGCCTAAAAATGACCGCAATTGTGACACATTATTTGGAATAGGAGCATTCAAAATAGCATTAACTTTTTCTGGAATAGGTCTAATTCCTTCCTGAGATATTTTATGACCTAAGTAAGAAACTTCCGAAACCATAAATTTTAATTTTTCCTTATTTAATCTTATACCATGCTCAGAAAAGCATTTCAGAACATTTTCAACTCTTTCAGAATGTTCTGATTCATTACTAGCACTAATAATAACATCATCTAAAAATACACCAACATATTCAATTTTTTTAAAAATATGTTCAATTTTCCTTTGGAACATTCCAGGAGCACATTTTACCCCAAATGCTAATCGTAATACATTAAACAAACCTTTATGTGTATATATAGTCAAAATTTTGCTACTTTCATTATCTACAGGTTGTTGTAAATATGCATCTTTTAAATCAAAAACAGTAAAAAATTTACCACCTGATAATTTAGAAAATAATTCTTCCATTCTAGGAAGAGGATAATTGTCATTTTCAGTATTTGAATTTACTGTTGCTCTATAATCACCACATATTCTAACAGAACCATTAGGCTTAGGAACAATTACTATAGGACTAGCCCAATCTGAATGATCAACAGGTTTTAAAATACCCTCATTAGTTAATCGTTCCAATTCAACATCAGTAGCTTTCCTTAAAGCAAAAGGAACAGGTCGAGACTTAAGAAAAACTGGTTTTGCATCTTTTTTCAATTTTATTGACGCGGGAGGACCCTTGATTGTCCCGATCCCGTCAGCAAAAACATTAGGTAAATTTCTAATTAAATCATCTTTCGAAATGCTTTTAATCATATTTACATTAGGCCAAAATAATTTTGATGCTTTTAACCAAATTTTTCCGATTAGACTCGGACCCTCCTCTTTAATTACCAATATTCTTAAATCAGGTATAGAATATTCATCAACACCAGCATTTACTTTTAATTCTCCCAAAACAGTTAAAGAGTCTTTAGTATAAGTTTGTACCTTAATATTAGATTTAATTAAAGGCAGCTTACCTGAGAACAATTTATGAGCAACACTTTTACTTACGATAGTATGAGCCGCACCACTATCGATTTCAAATTGTATTTTTACACCATTTATTTTAACCGATTTAATCCATGACACCTTATTGGAGTTGTCGTCCATAAAATTTAAACAATATTCTTCCTGAACAGTTTTAATTTTTCTGTTCTTAAAAGGTTTCTCACTTTTCATTCCAATTTTTTTTTTTTTTTTTTTTTTTTTTTTACGACATCAAATTTTTAAATGCCCCAATCGATGGCAGAAATGACATTCTGCAGATTTAAAAGGACATACTTTTGGATTGTGATATTTAGAACATCTGTAACACGGTTTCTCAGGCGCGAATTTATCTTCTTTAGGCTTAGGTGCATGAGTATACTTCTCTACTTTCGATTTCTCTCCTTTCGGAACACGCACTTGATTGACAGTTGTGCTATCTCCGATGTGTAGGGATTTCACTCCAGCCTCAGCTATCTCAAATGACTCAGCTATTTCCATCGCTGTTTGGAACGTTAAGTCTCTAGAATCCAGTAATTTTTGCTGTATTTTCTCATCCTGGATGCCAAACACCAACTCATCACGCAGGCGGTCATTAAGCGTATTCCCGAAGTTGCAAAGTTCGGATAAACGACGCAAATCTCGTACGAAATCAGCTATGTTCTGACCTTGCTTCCTTAGTCGTTTCTCGAACTTAAATCGTTCGACAATTTTACTAGGACGTGGTAAAAATTGATCTTTAGCTTTCTTTAAAAGTTCCTCGTAACTTATTTCTTTCAGCGTATTTGGAACAACAATATCTCGTAAAATAGCAAATGTTTTTGTTCCAACCGAACTTAATTAGGTTCCCTTAGAAAGACCCCCACGGAGGGCACTCCCCCCGGGCCTATATCCCTCTTGTAGATAATTGGCCGTCAAAAATCAACCCAACCCAACCCAACCGAACTTAATAAAATATTTTTTTTTCAATTCATCATTCTTGATGCCGTTCGCTGAGAAATAAAAATCAATTTTCTCGACGTAAATAGTCCAAGGAACATTTGCATTGCATTCTTCCAAGCGTCCCAGAGTAATTATTTCTTTCTCGGCCATTTTCCGTGCCACTTTTTTTTTTTCTCTTTCGATTTTTTTTTTTTTTTTTTTTTTTTTGGGTTAAATCCCATTTTCGTCGCCACTTTTATAACGCCGCTGCACTCTTATTATAAACTAATTACTCTTAACTAAGGAAGAAAGCATAACTATAATATTACTTATAGTTTATTATATACATTATTTACAGCAGCTGCTAAGCGCAGCTCTCAGAACAAAACACATCTTACAACTGCGCAGAAATATTCTTGGGTACGTGCAAAGCCTTACAATTCCAGCCTGTCCGTGTATGGTGCTGCCATCTATTAATACAGATCTCAACTATTATTGAGATATGTTAGAAAGAAAAATAATTAACTATGAAATTTAATGTAAAAATAGTATTAATATTACAATCTTACATCATTAAGGAGTGCATAAAACAGTAAGAAATTAATCTAAAAATGTATCTATTATTATTAATTTACTTATATTTGATTAAATTTTCTATTGTCAACATCAATAAAAATATGTAATATTTGTATATGCATATATTCAGAATGCGTATATCATTTTTAATTAAATGTCTTCAAATAATGCTTTTTTTGTAAGAGTTATAACATTATCGATCTATTTTTAAAGAAAAATTGCCTCTAAATAATTTATTAAAATTGAAATCCAAGACATGAATGTAATGTTTTTTCAAGTTAATTGAATTTTCTTATTTTAATGTAATATAGCTGGTACTTACAAAAAAGAAAAATGTCTGAAAGATCTTGAAAGGTTAATTAGCAAATACATTGCTTTTGACAAATTTAACGGTAATCTAATTAAAATAGAATGCTTGATCTATCGCAAAATGCGAATAGCTCAAACATTTTACGTTAACAGCTCAATAATCAGTACATCCTCAAATATTGAAAAATTTCCAGTTAAATGAGAAATGAAAGCATTCAAATAATTCATTGAAGGAAAACTAATTAAAATGTTTGATCTGTTAAATAAACCTTTAACGTAAAAAGTATATAAACGCAATAGGTAAATAATCGAATTTTAAAAGAAATTATATGTACAGCATAACTAAAACAGTTTTATTTAAAATAAATATTTTTTTTTATTTTGTTTTTCCTGATAAATAAATGCAAAAAAATATATATAATTGCTATTAAAGCAATATACTAAGTAATTAAGACTTTTCTAATAATTATTTAAAAATAGTATGGAAGCATTTTATTTTTTCGATGTGAAAAAAAAAAAAAAAAAAAAAAAAAAAAAAAATTGAAAATCCTGCGTTCTTTATTAGCCCAACACAAAATATTTGCATTTTATGATGATTTTGAAACACAATTTCATTAGTTATTTGGTTATTTTATAATTCTTACAATGTATAAAATCTTTACTAATTATAACTAAGAAAAATTCGGATGCTTAGTGGTCTATGGACGATTGACTGAGAAAGATTGTTTGAATTATCTTATGCCTTTTGTATTAATTACCCGACTGAAAAGAAGGATTATGTGTTTCACACGTATCTGTGTATGTGGATTTCTCTATACCCTCAAAACATCCCAACGGCTGGATGGATTTTAATGAATGGGGTCTCTATGAATTTGTCTTAACGGCCCGATGGTTATAGGCCTGGTTTTGTTTTTATAAATTCAAAATGGCGGTCGTAAAATACAAAATGGCTTTAGAGACGAAAAAAATACGCCCTCCATTGAGTGGCATATCATTGGATAGGTCTTTCAAAATGACGACGAAGTTTCATTGGCTATTTTACGGTCAGAAGCTCCGTTAAAATACAGTCGAACCTCTTTTAACGAAGTCGCTTAATCCCAGAAAAAAGTTCGTTATATGGAAAATTCGTTAAATAGAAATTCAGCTTTTAAAATACTTTAAACTACATAAAACAGATTTTAAATTCATAAACACTAAATATTTTTACTAAAAGTAATTAATCACATTTTTTTAAATAAATTATATCGATTTGTTTTATTTATTTTACCCACCAATATCCATCATCAACTCATTTTATCTATGTGTTTAAATCTTTGAAAAATATTCTGTATTTTCAATTTAAAGTAAATAGTTTTGCATTAAAATTAAGGAATTTTAATGACAGTATCGTATTTATTATTATTATAACAAATAGTTTTAACCATACATTAACATATTCGTCTTTAAATTTAATTTCTGAAAAAGTCTGTTAATTTTGCCTGAGTTTTTCCTTTTAAATAGTGCTTTCTCTCATAATACGTCTCGCATCTTTGCAATGCACCAAAAACCCCTTCATGCGTATTTTCTTTTAACTATAATCCGTGTCGGATTGTTTCAAATGATTTTAGCATTTCATCATACGAAGTTTTGTTAATTCCTGCATAATGATAATTTCCATCATCATCATATTCGTCTTCATCGCAATTAATTGCTGTATTGTTTTTATTTTTCACACTGTCTAAAATATCCAATTCGAATAGTGTTTCCGAGGTCTCAATTTCAGAATTAAGTGAAATACAATCAGGATATCCTGGTTAATTTCTTCTTTTTTTCTCACTATATCCGCATTTTTTTAAGTTACTCTAAGGGATTATCGTCTTTGCCCTCCGTACTTACCAAATTCCCACTGCTGACAAAGAAGGCGCCTAGGAAAACCCGTTCAAGGCCATTGAACATCATAAAATGTGTTTAAAGAAAGAGTAAGTTTGAAATGTCCAGAAATATTTTGAGAAATGGGGAGAAAAAAAAAATGATCACAAGAAAAAGTTTGTTAAATAGAGAATGCACTTCGCTATTTGGAGGTTATTTTACGAAGAAATTCGCAAAATGTTCTTGGTTCCAAGGAAAAGTTCACAAAATAAAGAAATTCGCAAAATAGAAGTTCGTTAAATAGAGGTCCGACTGTACTATACAACCTGGAAGTTGTCTATGTAGGATCTCTAGCTTTACTGCAACTCTAACCATCATAGATATCTATAGACACCAAAACAGTGTTTATAGATCGGAAATAACCATTAAACACAACGTAAAAGTCATCAATAAGTAAATAAAAAAAATACGCAAGTAATATAAACAATTAATATAAAAGATATTTTAAGTCAATTCCTACTTAGGTCAATAAGAGAATTTTTTTTCTCCCATTCTTCTTTCCTCTTGAGTGGCCCTTAAAATGCCTTGATCAAGAAGAGGGCTCTCTCGATTATTGAAAATTAATTAATTTAATTTGATTAATTAATTAATATTTGAAAAAAAAAACTGGATTAATATCAAGTGTCATCCACTACAAGTTTTAAAAAAGTTATTTGAGCTTGATTGGATGAATAATAAGTATTTTATTAACGATTGAAAATTTGAACAAAATATATATAGCGAGAGTGTGAACTAATTGTAGGAAATGAAAAAAAAAATAGTTTCACAGTGATGAGAAATAATTAATTAGTCCTTTTTTTAAGCTGTCGGATTTTTTGAGTTTTTAAATTTAATTGTATATTTACAATACAGTTAAATTTTATTAATCTTTGTTGTGTGTATCCAAATTCTATAAAATTAATAAAAAAAAGTTTAATGTGTTTCAAAATTCCCACGTCTCCTTAAATATTGTGCACATTCCTTTTTATATTATCTACATAACATTAAATTTATATTCACACATTGATCAATTAGTTTACTTTTCCAGTATCTGCCCTGTAAAATTAATTGAAAAATACCTCAAATATTTTAATTATTTAAAAAAACACATTAAACATGAATGGCAGTCTTAACATTACAGGAAAAGAATCACTTCATTTAAAATTTGTAACATGCAAAGATGGTTTTACACAAAACACAGTTTTAAAGTAAACTGAGTTTTTGCTCGCAAGCAAATTATTGAATCCAATATTCCGTTGTAAATTAACATTGTGCTGACATACGTTTTAAAAATTATTGTTTAATTTGAGTTTTTTTTTCCAGAACGAATATTTAGCATTTATTCCTTTTATTTCCTTTTATTAATATACAGATATTATTTTTTAAAGGATAATGCATTCCGGTTTTAAATAAGCAATAATAAACAATCATGAAGATTCAGGCACAATTCTATGCTTCTTAAAATACTCTCTAAAAATAAGCAAAAAAATCAATAAAGTGTAACAAATATTTAAATACCGATACACTAGATGACAGCACACGACAGTCTGTAATTTTAGCGGGCTGCCAAATTGGTTTTTCCCATGACTCCATGCGGATTAGCTTTACCGCAGAGAATTCTGAGACTCGCAATGGACAGGTTTCGAAATGCAAGCTGTCTTGCTTTTTAATTCCCCCCGGATATTTTGAGAGGTGGGAAATGATAAAATGTTTTCTAGATCAGCAGATTTCTTCTGAACTTTGCGATGTAAATTTGTACAGTAATCCTGTAAATAATATGTCTTGTAGTACAGAGATATATTAAACATTACTTTGTACTAAACTATAGAGTGACGTTTCCTATTTGAAGTGATGAGTCCATTTTTAACGATTGTTGCGTCTATTTTCATGGAAATCGGATAGCTATAAAAGTGAATTAATTGAGTAATTCTTTTGCTTCATCAATTTCTTGTTTATCTATATGTTCACTACATTATTAAATTGTATGTGAATGTACATCATAAATATACAGTTATTTATATAACTAATGTATAATTAAGTATATGATTAATTTAAAAATAATTTAATTCGACGAAATCAAAATTATATTAATAATTCAGGAAATATAAGCAAAGAAAGAAAAGAATAAATTTATCTGCATTTTATAGTTTTCTAATTAAGTGATTATTATTTAAGGAAATATCAAGAGGCCAAAGTTTAGAGATTTTCATCAATATTAATTTTTGTAAATAGTGCAAAATTTATACTTGCAAATAATGTATTATTTGATAAAAATAGAAAACTGACACTTGAAAATAAACATGTTATTAGACTTATACACAATGCCTTAAGAAGTTATAAGACATAAAACGAATTAGTGCATTTCTGAAGAAGACACAATATGCAGATATTTAGCGTGTGTATTTAAAATTGATCATTGAACGTTACCTGTTATAATTGCTACACTAAAATGTAAGTTACATTTTATTAAAATCTTCTAATTCTTTTAAAACGTAAATAAGGTAACTGTTAAGAAATTATAAGACCATCTGAGGAAATTAACATATTATACGTCAGATAAGAATCCTTATAAAAAGTACGCGTTTGTGAAAGTATTTCCGAGAAGCAAAACGATATATTTGATTTGTAAACGATTTATTTATTTATTTATGAACGATATATTAGAAGATGCCGCGGGATAAAGAGTTGTCTGAGACCGAAGTAAGAAAAATTTGATTTTATAAAGATGCTGGTAAATCTGAACGAGAAATAGCTCGGTTAATGAAGCCTTCTAAAACTGCCATTCACAATGGAATAATTAGAAAAAAGGATTCAAATAAAATTAAACGATCCGGAAGAACAGCACAAGAGGATCGACAATTATTTCGATTATCAATTTTAAAAGGTCTTTCAACTCGGGAAGTTCTCGAACCGTTTCAGTAAAAGAACCTCACACGTAACAGTTTGGAAGAGTCTGAAGGCAAATAGTCTTGCAAAATAAATAAACTGTTGAAAAAAAAAACGAGGTTAATGAAACACCATAAAGAAGAAAGACTGAAATGGGCTAAAAATGTCATGTCATGGAACAAGAAATAGAAAAATGTAATATTTTCTGATAAAAAATAATGAATCTTGACGATCAAGATGGTTATAAACACTACTGGCATGATTTGAGGAAGGAACCGAAACAATGCTTCAGTTGACAAGTTGGAGGAGGATTAGTAATGGTTTGGGGAGCTTTTAGTCACAATGGATTATGCGATTTAACCAGAATTTTGAGTTCCATGAACTATGCGCGATATCAGGTTATGTTATATGATCATTAGATACCGTTCGGACCTTTTTCGGTGGTGCTAACTGGATGTTTCAGCAGAACAGTGCTTCTCGTCATGTGTCTAAATCCACCCATCAATGGTTTAAAAAAGGAAAAAAATCATGTTTTGTCATTGTCAAGTCGATGTCCAGACATGAACCCTATGGAAAATCTTTGGGGCGAATTATGTCGCAAAGTTTATGTTAATAATAAACAGTTTTTATCTGCCAATGAACTAGAAGTAACCATTTTAAAAGAACGGCACAATATTTCAGAATCTGCACTTAATCGCCTGGTCAATTCAATGAAAACTAGAGTGTTTGAGGTTAAAAGGGAAAATGGAGAGCCAATATTGTATTAATTTAATATTATTATTATTTTTTTTTTTTGACAAGTGGTATTATGATTTGTTAACAGTGTATTTTTCAATCATTGCTTATATTTTTGTTAACATACATATTTATTGCATTATTAAAAATTATTGCAAACAAATTTTAATAAATATGTTGTATTTTGATATCTCATGACTTTAAATTATAATTAGAACTTTTATTTACTGTTAAATTTTAAAAATCAAGGTGGTCTTATAATTCCTTAACGCACTGCAGTATGTTAAAAATTATATTTATATAAAATATCGCCAGGATGTGATAAATATCGTAAATGTATTATATATTTTTCTCTTCACAATAACGAATTCAAGTTTGATTTATTAGACAAAATTCCTGTAACTACTCTAGGCTTTACAAAAGAAAATAATGTTTGAATATACGCTGTCCTCCAAAAGTTAAGGTAATGGGACTGGATGTTTTCGATTGCGCACGTTTTGTCGAATATCTACCAATATTATTGGCGAATTGTTCTTGAACTTATAGGATATAAAGAACATGCTTGATTTTATATTTCTCAGTGAAGAATTATTGGGGTGGGGTACAATTAGGGGGCTAATAATAAATGTAATAATAAGATAATATTTGCGATAACCTATGTAACAGAAAAGGCTGAAAATGGTTTGTAACTGTGGTAAATGACTATTTGGGTCCTGCTCAACGTTTGTATGCATTTGTGTCAGCATCGCACTCATATTCGTGAAGATGTTAACGTTTTTGTAAAAAATTCCTCTCTTTTTTTTTTTTTTTTTTTTTTTTTTTTTAATAGCATACAGAGTTTTCAACCAAATTTAACAAAACTTTCAAAAAACCTGACAAAGAACAGTAGCAACATTATATTGCAATTAAAACATGAATATATTGAATATTTGATGAGATATGGGCATTTGTATGAAATAATTTATAACTGCGCATGCGTAGAAGATCTTAAAATATTTATTATATAATTTGGTAGTCAGATATTTAGGGCTACGTATATAAAAAGGCCAGTCTGATATCGCGAAAATTCGCAGATAGTGTCGATATAGGGAGTTTCTTCTTAAAAATAGCTTTATTATAAGGAATTTTCCACAACTTTTCTATCAGCTCACTATATTTTTCTAAGTTTTCATAACATTTGACTGGACATTTTACAGAAGTTGCCCCAAAATATTGACTAACAATTTATGAAATAAAAATTTTGAAATCTTCCGCGCATGCGCAATTAAAATTTATCTCATAAAAATGCTCATACCTCATCAAATATTCAATATATTCATGTTTTAATTGTAGTATACTGTTGCTACTATTCTTTGGCAAGTTTTCGGAAAGTTGTGTTAAATTTGGTTGAAAACTCTGTATGCTAAAAACAAAAAAACTTTTGAATATTTCATAGACACAATAACATCTTCAAGAATTTAAGTGCAATGCTTAGACAAATTCACACAAACGTTGAACAGCACCCAGTCATTTAACGCAGTGACAAACCATTTCCAGCATTTTCTGTTAAGTAGGTGATAGCAAATATTATTTTATTATTAAATATATTATTAGCCCCCTAATTGTTCTCCCGACTAAATCTTCACCAAAAAATATGAAATCAAACATGTTCTTTTCATCCCAGAAGTTCAAGAACAATTCGCCAATAATTTTTGTAGATATTCCACAAAACGTGTGCGATCGAAAGCATCCATTCCCTGTACCTTAAATTTTGGAGGCCAGTGTATGTAAATTCTACATGTCTAAATAAATGTATAGTTTAGACCTGTTTATGTCTATTAATATGTTTTGTATTTTAAGTGTTTTTGATGCTTTTATTAAAATAGTTGCAAAAATTGGCCTTTGGAAAATAAAATAAAAAATCATTTGTTTTGTTTAAAAAGCAACAGGGAAGCGAAATTTTAGAATTTTTTGGTTTTATTGGCCGACTTTTGAATAGATCACCATCCGAAAGACTCTCAATATCACAAGAGGTTGGAATCAAAATGGTGTTACACCTCCATTTGCCACATAAGATCCCTCAACTTAAATTAACTTATTTTAAATTAACTTCTAAGTCACCAAGACTGGTTTTCTACTCAATTCGAATTCGACACAAAATGAAACATGCATAACTCGTTGTAACATGGCTAAGTCTCATTTTCTAAACCAGGTGACAACATTTCTGAGCTTAGGAACTGTAGTCAGTTCACAGAACTATTAACATTCAGATGACTAAATAAAATCAAAGACTAGATTAAAACTTGAAACTTAATTCGTGGTAATTTAATGGCCAAATTATATATATATATATATATATATATTTTTTTTTTCCATGTCAACTAAAACTTATAAAAGAGCTGTAAATGCATATAATGATGTTTCAGCATGTGATATACATTTTGTACGTCGAAATGTAACAATTTGTCAATTTCCATTTATATAATATGCTAGATTCAGAAATATAGTGCGTAGGTCATGATTGTGATTTGAATTTGCTGTTCTGTATTAAAACTTTGCATTTGTATTTAGCATTACATAGCTTTTACGGTATATGAGTTTTAAAATATAAAATGTTCAAAACCGTATGTATGGAAACTTATAAATTACCCCGCATAATTATCATTGCAAACAACCTAAATGATAGTAATAATAAAATACTTAAAAAGCAGTCCATAAATCAATAAGTTTAGCTGTGAATAATTCCGCCATGCACATTTAAAGTACACAGTTAAGCGAAGTTCAATAACTGTTTTTTCAAAAAATGTGTGAACAGATGTGTGGGAGTAAACTAGATATGCAATTATTGATAGCTCACTCTGTATTTATTTTGATTTATTTAAACTGTCAAACATAAGATTAAACTTTTTTTTTTTAGAATTGCTTTTAGATTTTGTTTTAAAGAATCACTTTTAGTGAAGTTTATTTTCAATGCATTCCTATCGAATGTCACCTGCAGGGGAAATAGAATAAGGAATGATTTATCTGGTGAAGACTTTTCTTTACTTTCTTGAATCGTAGTAACGTAACAAGACTTTTTTCTCATTTAAATATATTTAGAATTTGTAACAGTTCGATAAAATAATCTGAACGCGATATTTTATATGCATATACATACATGATATAAAAGTAATCTAACGAAATCTAGAATACGCTTTTAATAAAACATTAATAAATCTGAATAAAATAATCAAAATTAAGCTTACGTGAGATCACAATTTATTTTATCTAGCAATTTTTTGGTAGGTATGCTTCATAATATTTTTCTTTATATTATTACTGTTATATTATACATTCTTAATATTATCATTCTTATGTTATAATTTCTTATTATTAATATTATTTATTTGGTTTTATTCTATATATCGTATTTCTAAATTAATCGTATATGATTTATATTATTATAATAATTATCCCTTATGTTTTCTTATTGTTTTATTTCTTATTCCTTTTGGGCGTATATTTATAGTTCCAATAACAACTCAATCTTATCTATCACCATTTAATTCTGAAATTGTTCTAGTAATAATGCATTTGTCATAAACTGAATAATAATGTTTCATTTCAGTATGTCTGGATATGTTTATAAATAATTTTATGCTGCACAGAACAACAGTTTATTTTACAGGTTATTATTAATAGTAAAGAGTAACATTAACATGTATAAAGTATACTAGCAAACCATGCGGCATTACTCGCATAACAGTTGAAATATGCCAAGTGATATTTCCATGTTTTTTTTTTTTTTATATATATTAGAACAAACACTTTTTGGAATAATTCAAAAATTACAAATATAGCCAAAGTTTAACTAAACTTCTTTATAAAACTGCAATAGACAAAAATGAGATTTTAATTAATAAGAAGAACTAAAACTGAGTCTAAATGAATGATTATTTAGAAAGTATTATAAGACTTTTATGCTCATTCCATACGCTAACTCAGTATTCATTTAAATTTTGAATTATTTAGAAACGATCTTTACACATTTAAATCTTAAAATTAACCATCATGTCAAATTACAAGCTTCTTGTCGAACAGTCTACCACCTCTCTCGTGTTTGTGGCATCAACATAAAATACCGAGAGTTGAAATAGAAAGTCTCAATGTTGAAAACGAGACTGTGACCATATTAATTTGCCAACATTAACCTTGAAGTCGGTTGGTATTTTCAAATATTCTATAGAAAATGGAATTTAAATGTTTTAAAGTTTTTCTTGTAGTTCCCACCAAAATTTCTCCCGGCAACCTCCCTAAATTTTGGTAAAAAGCCCCCCAAAAAAGGTTTTTATTAAAAAATCAAATTTTTTATTGCTTTAGAGAAAAAATATCCAGAAATTCAGAAAGTAGACAAAATTTCCAACAAATTAGGTATATGACATTATGACTTAGGATTTAGGGGAAGGGGGGATCTGCCTCGGAACATGCGCGCGGTGCTGCATAAACTAAGTTGCACAATTCCACTTAACCACTCACAAGTTTACATTTGCCCTCCCATAATCCCTCCGAACTTTCTCTGTAAGGTTTACTTTAAGATTTTTGGGTCGCTGAATCCGAATTTTTAACTTTCCCCAAAAATCCCCCCCCCCCCGAAACCCCCTCCAAATAGTTGTTTTTAACTTAAATTTCTTATTATTTTAGGGGAAACGCATTACAAAATTCAGAAACTAGACAAAATTTGCAACAAATAGGATATATGACATTATGAATTAGGATGAACGGGGATGGTGAGGGCTGCCTCGGAACATGCACTGCGGCGCTACGTGCACTAAATGATGAAGTCCAGGCAATAAGGGATTTTATCTGGCAAAATTAATGGTAGTACTGGAAATCGGCTTTCTAGATGTATTTTGGGTCGCTGAATCTGAATTTATAACTTCCCACCAAAATGTCACCCGGCAATCCCCCCAAAAATTGATTTTTTGAAAAAAATTGGTTTTTGAGAAAAGCGCGCGGTGAATGTTCCGAGGGGGCCCCCTCTCTCCCCGTTTATCCTACGTCATAATGTCATTTATCCTATTTGTTGCAAATTTTGTCTAGTTTCTGAATTTCGTAATGCTTTTCCCCTAAAACAATAAGAAATTTAAGTTAAAAACAACTATTTGGGGGGGGGGGATTTTGGGGGTAAGTTAAAAATTCGGATTCAGCGACCCAAAAAACTTAAAGTAAACCTTATAGAGAAAGTTAGGAGGGAAGATGGGAGGGCTAATGTAAACGTGTGAGTGGTTAAGTGGAATTGCGCAACTTAGTCCACGCAGCCCTGCGGCGCATGTTCCGAGGCAGATCCCCCCTTCCCCTTCATCCTAAGTCATAATGTCATATATCTAATTTGTTGCAAATTTTGTCTACTTTCTGAATTTCTAGCTACTTTTCTCCTAAAATAATAAAAAAATTGATTTTTTTAATAAAAACCTTTTTTGGAGGCTTTTTACCAAAATTTGGGGGGGGGTTGCCGGGAGAAATTTTGGTAGGAAGTTACAAATTCGGATTCAGCGACTCAAAAAACATCTAGAAAGCCGATTTCCAGTACTACCATTAATTTTGCTAGGTAGAGTCCCTATACGGTCTCTACTGCCTGGACTAATAACGAGTTTTTCTCTTTCTTCTTTTCTTTTAATTGCTTCTATGCATCTATATGTTTAACATGCTAAACGTTTTTTTTTCGACAGTCCATGAGAAGAAACTACTGCAAAAAATTACACCAATCTTATTTCATATGCAAGATATTGGGCCACAGATTTGTTATCGTAATTTCGTTTTCTCAAATAATTTATTAATTAGCCGTAATTTTAAATTAAATTTCTAGATTTCCGCATGCGCGATATATAAGTACAAGTCTGCCTTTGGAGTTACGCGTTGCACATGCGCAAAGATGCTGGCTCAGTTGAATTATCACATCATAGGTAGAAGTTATTTTAAGTTCGTCTGCTATACAATCTTACCGTAAACAAGCTTTTCTTTCTTTCACAAAGTTAGTATTATTTGTCCTTTTCATCATTATTAATAATTCAAAAAATTATTGTGTCGATATTAAGGGCTAGATACGGTTTGTTTCGGAGCAGGGTGTGTCAGATTGTTTTGGTCATATTACACAAAGAAGAAAAAAAACACAGTGATTTGATGCTCAAAATTATGGCTGGTGATACGTCTTATGAACTGCCAATAGCTACACACGAAGATTGGGATACTTGCATGTTAAGTTGTAGCTGCTTCTTTGAAAAAATGATGTATCATAAATATTAAAACGCAAAACTTTTTCTGTAAGATCAGAACCCAAATCCGAGCGTATGCGTAACTGTCTTTTGAATCTCTTCAATTTCGAAGGAAGGAAAACGAGTTCATTCTAGCGTAGCGTGTTAAATCAGCATTTTAAATTTCTGCGTTTTTATAAAGGACGCAGGTTTGAACCTAGGCCTGGAAAAAAGGTGTTATATTTTTGTCGATAATTCATTTAAATAGTGACATATTTTATTAGGAAGAGAAGTTATAGAAATTTTATAATAATAATAATAATAATAAAAATAATAATAATAATTTGAATGCTTTATAATAAAAAATAAATATATAATATTATAAAAAAAATAATGATTTTATATTTTAATTATTTAAGCTAAAATATTTTGCATGTAATTATCAATTAAATAAATTGAGCTGATCTACAATTTTCGTTACATTTTCTGACCATTATCTAGAATATATACGCGTTTGTGTCCGAAAGAAAGTTTTGTCATTCATTTCCGAAAAAAAAAAAAAAAAAAAAAAAAACGGAAAGAAAGAAAAATATTTGCACAAAAGCTATAAAAGAAATTACCTTGATATACAGATTTAATGTTTAAAAAATGTATTATAAAATTGAAATAATCAAAGATATATATTATAAATCGTTAGATGCATGAAGTTTCAGATTTAGGTTTTGAGAGAATGAGACGAAGAATTCATGGCGGCTTTTAACGATCGTGTAGCTAAAAAAATATACATATATATATAAATAAATGAAAATAAATATTGTTATTAAAAAATGAGGCCGTTGTAAGTAAAAATAAATCCACTACCCGGTATTTTTACGTAAATTTCTGATAAAAAGCAAGAATAATTAGTTGTAAATTATAAACTTAAAATGCCTTCACTTCATTGAATAGGTTAGACTAACAGCACCATCTATCGCCTTAAAGAAATACGAATCACTTATACAATATAGAAATTCTTTACGAATTCGTCATTCAATAATTAATTTAAAAGCAACTAATTAAAAATAAAAGAAATTTTCTAATGAAACATTCAAGTTATTTACTATTTTCACAATAAACTATTAGTTATTATTAAGGGCACTATCTAGTTTTTATTTAAAAATCAATTTGGAATTTTAAACGATTTTAATATTAATATTAAATTTATATATAATTCAGTACTATTATTTTAATTGCACCGTATATTAAGTTCAGCATCAAGGATGTATATAAAAAATTCCTTCAGGTAATATACGTTCGTGTTAAGGATATGGAAAATATATGGACCTGGAAAAAATAACGATGATGACATCTTTTCAAATCTTTTGTGGCATTTGTTATAACAAATACTTGTGTGCTAACATATTTATAATAATAAAACGCTACTTTTAATTACTATTTATAGATTAAGCTTCAGGAATGTTAATATACTATAGGTAGGGGTCCTATATTCATTCTCCTGACGGTAATATTACAATAATGATATATGTACCAAAATATTAAAATCAATAATAGCTACTGTTAAAAACTAGTTATAAATTATGTTTCGTGGATTGTACCGATAATGTAATTATGCAAATTTTCATTTTTCAAGAGTAGCATTCACATTTGACGCGTTGTTTAATTTTTGTGTCTCAAAATTGGTTTTTGCGCATTTTCATATATAGTTATAGAGTTATAAAGGGAAATATGCCAGGTGATTACCCATTAACGACGCAAAATAAAATGAAAATCTTACAAAGAAATATTCCAAGATCATTCAATCAATGACGGGATAGTAATACAGGAAAGCTAAATATAAAATAAACGTACTCATGTCAGAACAAATTTCAGAAAAAAATTCTAGTTTTTTCTTATATTCAGGATTTTTCTTTCTGTGCAGTTCATAAAAGGACACTGACCATTTACAAGTTCAAAAAGTGATTTTATTTTTCATAATTAAAAGTATATTTTATAATCGAAAGGATGGCTTAATTAAATTTGGGTTCATTCATTCTGTCTCATTAAAAAAAATATTTCAATCATCACTTTTGGAAAATTATAGATTAATGTTTGTCACTGGTATTTGTTGTTAGTTCACTAAAATTTATTTATTTCAATGAACATTTAAGAAAATTAGTGCATAAACTATATAATTATTCAGCCAAATTTCTTTCGATAAAATTTAATATTGTTTCGAAAGAGTGTCTTAAAATTCGAAAAACAAAATTGGTTAATATTTACTTTCTTCTATCTTTACAAGAAGATAGTATTGGATTCGTGAAAATTTTCGAATTTCGGTTTTTGACGGGTTTACATGTTTTAGGAGTCATACATTCCGAAAAACATATTTTTAACAAAATATCTACCCGTGAGTATGTTGGTGAGTCTGTCTGTGTGTGATATGAATTTTGTGGGCGATCTATCTCAAGAACTAATGCACGGAACATAATAAAATGTATATTCAGTTATATCCAAGGCTGGAGTAGCACATTTGAAGTTTATTCGAACAGAGCGAAAAATGTCCAGACCAGGAATCGAACCTGGATACTTGGCATGCGTGCTAGTGCCTCACCTGTTAGGCTATCCGGGCGATACCTAGCTGACATAATTCACTCTTATTTTGTTGGAATAAACTTCAACTGTGCTACTCCAGCGTTGGATATGATTTAATCCTGTTGTGAAAAAAAAAATCGTTCCCTTCATAATGATTTATATTCAGTTAGTTCCTGTAACAAATTGATGCTGATTAGTTTTTGGTGTAAATCGGTCAAGAGATGGCACTGCTATTCTGCATTTTTTACGAATACCGCAATGGCTCTATCGCACGAACTAATGCACGGATTTTCATGAAATTTCAGATTCTGTTAGTCCTTGGTGTCAGTTGATGTTTACTATGTTTTGGTGTAAATCGCTTAGCAGGTGGAGCTGCTGTAATCATTTTACTTGATTTCCGCAATGTCTCTATCTCAAGAAGTAATCTGTGGATTTTCATCAAACTTCAGATTCCGTTAGTCCTTGATAAGAGTTGGCGCTTACAATGTTTTGGTGGAAAACGTACAACAGGTGGCACTGCTATGCTGCATTTTTCCTGAATAGTTTTATCTCAAGAAGTGATGCACGGATTTTAACGAAACTTCAGACTCAGTCCTCAAATTGACTTGAGTTTTTGCTTATTAAGTTTTGGTATATATCGTCCAACAGGTGGCGCAGCTATGCCGAATTTTTTACTATTTCCGCCATAGCTCTATTCAAAAACTAATGCAGTGATTTTCAGGAAACTTCGGATTCAGTTAGAAATTGAAATAAATTGTTGCTGATTAGATTTTGGGGTAAATCATCTAACCGGCTGCATTTCTCAGGAAGTATTAACATATATGAGATAGAAGAAAGTTTTGGGATTGCCACATCCGACTAGTTTTATTTGTAGACCAAACACCATGGGGTACTTATGTATAGCATCTAATAGTATATACTATCCTTGTTGACTCTTACCTACTACTTTTTGTACGATAATTTCTCTCAGAAATAGCTGATGATAGAGACAGGTTCATTTTTTGCAGTACTTTACCTTTTAGATTCTGAGAATGAGGTTCTTTTTTATTTCTTAATTAAACTTCTGAAATATTTAAAAACACAATAAATAACTGGTAAGTGAAATCTAGAGGAAATATTACTCACACATGCAATTTTTATTATTTCCTAATGATAAGTTACAGAATAAATTAATTTTCGATATTTTCTATATGTTAAGTACAGGAAATGTTATATTTTGTATTGTTTAAGCCCATTAAACGCCGATATATCCAGCGAGTTAAGTAAATAAAGTTTATATATATATATATATATATATATATATATATATATATATATATATATTATATGCGTAAGATGCTTCTATGATAAATGAGTTGACATTTTTTTTAATAACTGTAACCATTTTAATACATCAAATGTTCCCGTAAATGGAGCTTTGACGCCTGGGAACCGCTGAACCGAAAAGAGGAACACGTTATTTTGTCCTGCCAAAATGCAATTGTGACTAGAAAAAATAATAAAAACTTTTTTTTTTTTTTTGGCATGCTGCAAACAATTTTATATAAACACATAAATAATTATTAAAAATACATACATTAAAAATTTACTTTAATATCTCTCTATTCTAAAAAAAAGTAACTACCGCTGTCACCGCCGCGCCGCCGCCGCCGGTTTTGATTTTTTTGTGACCGGAGACCTTTCTTCGTTAATATTAACAAAAATAATGCATACAAAAATATGAAAATCGGTGGTTTTATACAGAAATGTTTGATAAACACGCTGATGCAGACAGTTTTCAAATCGAAGAATTATTTTAAGAGTTATTTAATGCTAAAGTTGGACAAAATCGTTCCACTAAAAAAGTTTTATAGCAGCAAAAACTATACATGGCAGTGTAATCATTTTTAGATCATTTTATGCGTTAGAATTTGCCGGAGTGCAGATTGCATTAATTTTTTTATTTTGACTCATTTTTTCAGGTTTTATTTCTATTTTAAATTCAAATTTTCAGCATTTCTAGAGATATTTTTTACAGATTTCTGAAAATTGTACTAATTTAAAATGTTGCCAACTGTATAAAAAGCGCAAGCAATAATGTTTGCTTCAAATTAAAAATTTATTTACACGTGACTATTATAAACAGGAAAAAAACTTTCAAATTAGAATTAAATAATTACGTATAAAAAGCAGGAACTTATTAAAAATTACGTCATAAAAAGTATACACGTGAATTTTAAAAGAGAAAGGATATTGCAAAATAATAAATTCATTAACATGCGTTAGAAGTCTTAGGAGAAATTACGTCATATTTACGTCACATTATAGTTATTACATAAAATGAACACAAAATAATATTGCAAAAAGTTTAAATTTAGAAATTGCGCTAGACATTTATTTGATATTTTGAGAATTAATTTAAAATGTCTCATTTAAAAGAACTTTCTTTTCGCTTTGTTAAAAAATACCAGGAGACAAAGACTCTCTTTACTTAATTCCTTTTATATTAGCTTATTTTGAAATGTTGTTACACGTGTATACGTCATCAAGTTATTTTTATTTCGACGTTTTATTTGCGTTTTTATTAATGTTGTACGAATTTATTTGTTCTTTCGTTATTTAAAATAAAAATTATATCAATTTGTATAATTTGGCGAGTGGTTTGGCGATTTATATAATTTGGCGAAATTGGTCGACAGGATAATCAAGTAGTACCGCAGTGGATTTGGCGTTAAAATTCCCCAATCAAAGAGAAATGAATAGAAATTCGTTTATAGGGAGATCGCCACTGTTTTTTAAATTATAATTCAATCTTTCGAAATCTTTTTAAAGCCGATCAAATTAGCGTGCATTTAGAGTCTGCGGTGTCTGGACGGGGGTTGGCGAGCGTAGCTCGTAGGGGGCCGAGCCCCCTAGTTTGAAAAAAAAAAAAAAACTTTCATTAAAATATTTTGAACGAGTATCAAAGTATCAGAAATATAAAGTAATTCTTATTTTTTTTATTATTTTCATACACATTCTCTATGGAACTTCAAGGAACAACTCTGATGTAATATTATATTGCATTATACACTGCACACACATATATATTTATTTATTTAACATCTAAATTTGGTGTATGTACTTACATTAAAATAGTTTATTCCATCGAGACGTTAACTGATATTTATAAACATATATAATTCTAAATGATGAATTGAATTTTCTTTATTATTTATTTCAAATAATGCAGTTGTTTTGCAAATTCAAATTGAGATTTATCTCATTTAAGTATAATAAATTCTTTTCACGCTACTATTACCATACCTTGATATTAAAATTATTTTTAAAAAGACATTTTTTTATAACATCTTTAATATGAAGCCTATAAGTTAAAAATTTATTTAAAAAAATTATAAAATACTTAAAAATTTATCTACAAGTGTATCACCTTTATAATAATTACTATAATATAAAACAATTCCAAATTTACGTACTTTTTCTTTTTGTATAGTATACGTGAATCTGCATATGGAAGTATGTTTCGAAAGAATCTGCTAAGTACTCCTTTATCGTATCTTCATTTATGCTCAAATTAATTGTTATAACAAATTTTAAAAAAAAAACGTTTTTTACTGAATAACTAATACTTCATTTTCACTCATAGTGCAATCATGTATTTTATTTTCTCTTGCTTTTAAATCAGATATTTTTTTTAATATAATTTATAAAATGGATAAACATTATAAAGGTAACTTTTCTTGTTTTAAGTGTTCATCGATGCTTTTTATTAAGTCTAATGTAGTTCTAAGTGGTTCTGTTTATTTAATATAATAGGGGAGAGTAGCCAAATTTGGACCACATCACTTATTTTCAGGTGTAACTCCCTTAATTTTTGGAATATCTGCAAAACATCACTACACTGGGTCAATCTATTCATCTACTAACTAAATAAATCTTTAGATCCATTTCTTTTTGAAAATCTTAAGTTTTATTTTAATTTGAAAAATTTGTCAAAAGTGGTCCAAATTCAGCAACTGGTCGCCTAAGTTGGACCTTCAGTCACCTAAATTGGACCAAACACTATCAGGTAGTTGTAATGGCTAGGAAATATAACTAATTTTATTTTTGTTTTAATTCAAAGGGTATTCAAAATATAAATCAAAGTTATCAGTAATTAAAAATAGAAATTATGGAACTAATTGCCAGTTAATTGAATATCATGTAAGAAGTGATTCAAAGCTTACGCATGAATTTCGTTTATTCATTTTTTTAATTTCCAGCACACACAACATGGAACCGTATTTGGCAGTCTGAACACTGAGTAATTTTTGCTATTTTATTTTTCTTACAAATTAGGCAAAACCAATCGTCAAGGTCTATTCTTTTCAGATTCTAAATCGATAGACTTTTTTTTTTTTTTTTGCAATATAAGTTTTCTTTACCTTATGTTTGTAGTTCTTCCCTTCCATCATTTTCTTTCCAATTCCATCACGCCTATTTTTTTTTAAACTTGATGTTCCAATTTCTTTTGTGCTGTTAAAACTTCCTTTTTTTTTTCATTTCAAGATTTACTTTCTATGGAGAAGATGTTAACACAGCTATGTTTTGGCATCTTCAGTACTTTGATTTAACCGAGTTTAGGAAGGGAGATTACATTTCTAACGATTCTTTGGCTTATTGTGGGATTTGTAGCTGCAGCCTTCTTGCAGGTCAATTTCTTCACAACTTACTTTCTCCTTTTCGTTTCCTATATCTTTAACACCTTTTGCTGTCTCAGGTGTTTTCCTTCAAGACAGTTTGTCTGTGTTGTTTGCAGAATATTTCCAATTATATTAAAAAGTGGTTAAAAATATGCTATCTCTCTATTCTAAAAAAAAGTAACTACCGCTGTCACCGCCGCCGCCGCCGCCGCCGGTTTTGATTTTTTTGTGACCGGAGGACTTTTTTCGTTAATATTAACAAAAATAATGCATACAAAAATATGAAAATCGGTGGTTTTATACAGAAATGTCTGATAAACACGCTGATGCAGACAGTTTTCAAATCGAAGAATTATTTTAAGAGTTATTTAATGCTAAATTTGGACAAAATCGTTCCACTAAAAAAGTTTTATAGCAGCAAAAACTATACATGGCAGTGTAATCATTTTTAGATCATTTTATGCGTTAGAATTTGCCGGAGTGCAGATTGCATTAATTTTTTTATTTTGACTCATTTTTTCAGGTTTTATTTCTATTTTAAATTCAAATTTTCAGAATTTCTAGAGATATTTTTTACAGATTTCAGAAAATTGTACTAATTTAAACTGTTGCCAACTGTATAAAAAGCGCAAGCAATAATGTTTACTTCAAATTAAAAATTTATTTACACGTGACTATTATAAACAGAGAAAAAAACTTTCAAATTAGAATTAAATAATTGCGTATAAAAAGCAGGAACTTATTAAAAATTACGTCATAAAAAGTACACACGTGAATTTTAAAAGAGAAAGGATATTGTAAAATAATAAATTCATTAACATGCGTTAGAAGTCTTAGGAGAAATTACGTCATATTTACGTCACATTATAGTTATTACATAAAATGAACACAAAATAATATTGCAAAAAAGTTTAAATTTAGAAATTGCGCTAGACATTTATTTGATATTTTGAGAATTAATTTAAAATGTCTCATTTAAAAGAACTTCCTTTTCGCTTTGTTAAAAAATACCAGGAGACAAAGACTCTCTTTACTTAATTCCTTTTATATTAGCTTATTTTGAAATGTTGTTACACGTGTATACGTCATGAAGTTATTTTTATTTCGACGTTTTAATTGTGTTTTTATTAATGTTGTAAGAATTTATTTGTTCTTTCGTTATTTAAAATAAAACTTATATCAATTTGTATAATTTGGCGAGTGGTTTGGCGATTTATTTAATTTGGCGAAATTGGTCGACAGGATAATCAAGTAGTACCGCAGCGGATTTGGCGTTAAAATTCCCCAATCAAAGAGAAATGAATAGAAATTCGTTTATAGGGAGATCGCCACTGTTTTTTAAATTATAATTCAATCTTTCGAAATCTTTTTAAAGCCGATCAAATTAGCGTGCATTTAGAGTCAGCGGTGTCTGGAAGGGGGTTGGCGAGCGTAGCTCGTAGGGGGCCGAGCCCCCTAGTATTGAAAAAAAAAATACGCTATGATTACCCAAACGCAAAACATTATATATTCAAACAGTGCTGAATTCAGGGGATCTCCATCGGAGACTTGGAATAACCACTCCACCTGGAAGGTTTGAGAATTAATCGTTTTAATGGCAAAAAAGTGTAATTACACCCTCCAGAACTGTAAAATGTCTGCCCAACTTCCTCACGGAACCGCAAATATCCTCCAGGGGCATTTCTCCAGAGGCAAATGTTTAAATTCAACTCTGTAAATCAAATATGGCGTAGGAATAAATAATTAAAAGAAAATAAATACAAATACATACAAGACGAAAGAAATTGAAAAAAAAAAATGTTGCATAAACATGTAAAAATATTTTTATGTTTATATAGGCCTAAACTGCATAAATAAATTAATCCAGATATGAAAAAAATATATTCAAAGCTTGCATGGAGATAGTAATCCATTATAAAACATAAAAAAAAAAAAAAAAAAAAAAAAAAATAGTGTACTCCCACGAAATTCATTACTGAATTTTCAAATTTATGATCATATATCTGGTCCAATTTAAGCAACTTAAATTGGCCTCAAATCAAAATCATTGGCCTCATCTAAAAAAAATTCTCAAACAACGTATTTGGCAACTACGTCTTTTTAAAAAAGCAGATTCTCTTACGACTAAGAACAAAAACGAAATCAAACAAATCCACATGAAAAATATGTGCAATAAACAGATCAATTTAGATATGTATATGTAAACATAAAAACTTACCTTAGTTTTAAAGTATTCACTTACGTTTAGTCGGAAAAAATTAATTCAAAAAAGGTAATTTTAGGTTTTCAAAAATTATCTGAAGACAGCAAGCGGTAGGCGAGTGCTTCTTCTAATCATAAATTACGTCATTCTGATGAGTAGGATTTCAGCGGTATGTGGCGTCTTTTTCTGTAATTAACGGCAGAATGGCAACGGCCCATTTAAAGCGGCGGTCCAAATATGGCTAATCTCCACTATTACATATCCACATTCAAGCGAATTCAAATACACTGCTTTTTCATAAAAATCAATATAAAATGCCCTTAAAGGCAATTTATAATCGCTATATCTGATAGTCATATGGACTATAAATCACATTATTCTTCGAACAGTTTAACTGGGTTCTTTTTACATTCTACCTAGGAAGGCATTCCATTCTTTTTCGCGCGTTATAGTGCGCTTGCAGACAAAGGTTCGGAAATGCTACCTCAAAGCAACGAAGCTCTCTTTTTGGGAACATTTCAATGAAAAATTTCTAATATTGCTTTAAATGGATGTATTTATTTCGAGTTAGGAATGTATTGTTATTTGAAATGTTGAATTTAAATATTCATTGTATTTGGAAAAACTAAAAAATTCTTTACTTCATTTTATTAAATTTACTTGCTATAGCCGAAAAAAACAAAAAATCTTTTTTTTTTTTTTTTTTTTTTTTTTTTTTTTTTTTTTTTTTTTTTTTTAATCTGCGCAAAATAGAAAAAAAATATATATAATTCTGGAAAAAAAAATACATATTGGATTCCTTGATATTGATTTTTCTATACAAAATGCATTTTTAAAATGGTTTAGAAATATTTTGAGAACAAATACTAAATATTTACATCTGATGGGTTACATAAATCTATGTTGGAGCCAATTTCTTTTACTTCTCCATATATAGAAGCTTACACTCTTCTATAATTTAAAATCCACAACAATGAGAATTTCTTAATGAGACAGTGTAATGTTAAAAATTTTGAAAATATTCTACGAGTATTACTTAGGGTACGCACGAAAGATATAAACTTATAAAGTTTTACTACCCAGGCTGGTTATCCATGTGTCAGTTCTAAGTGTAGTAAATATTTTAAAAGTAATATATATATATATATATCTGTATATATTTGAAAATTATGAAGCTGCAGTTGGTGATATCGAGAAAAATCTAACTTACAAGTGTAGTTAATATATATATATATATATATATATAGGTAACATAAAATATGCAGGAAATATGAAAACAACATAATTGTGTCTGGTGTGTTTTATGCTGATATAACAGAAATTTTAAATGTCATTATTAATTATTACAGCACATGTAAAATTTAATAACACATACTACTGTAATATGATGATATTAAAACATTACATCAAATTTTGCATAAATTACTCCGTCGAACTTCCACCGCAGAATTCGCAGAGCACGGCGTTCCGCGTGTCCGCCTGCCGACCCTACAAACACCCCTTTTGCGGAGAATCTAGCGGAACCCAGGGAGAAAAGAAAAGAAAGAAAATGAAACGGAGAAATTTTAAAAGGAAAATTTATTAAATTAAACACATCGAAAAGCGGAAACGGTTGAGTTTGGGGTCCTGTAGCTATCGTAAGACCGCAGCCAAACGAGCATATATTTATCCGTCAGATTTATAATTAAAAATTACAATCGACCAATTAATCGAAATGGGAAGTAAAATTGGCATAATTCTATTGAAATTTGTAACGTTTCTTCCTCACCCATTAATCTTATTTTATTCAAAAAAAAAATATATATATATATATACATTGATACTTACACGATAGTCGAAAATTATTTTGATCGTACAGAATCTGTGAGTGAATTTAACGACTGACATTTGGAAATATTATGAAAATATTTTTATAAGAAAAGAATAAAAGTTTGAAGCTATGCGTCATAACTTTTGAGGACAGCAATAATGGAAACGATATGAGAAGAAACTGCCAGACCTAAAAATTCGATATAAGTTGCAGCTTAAGAATACAAACTAGTGTACATAAATGGGCATGCGGGAGCGTGTGTGGTAGTGTTACATATTATAAAAAAATAAATTAATAAAAGTGGTTAAAAACGTTTTATTTATTATTAAAGAACTTGTGCTAAAAGGCAGAAATTTTTTATTTGTTATTTGGTTTTCATCTATTTCATTCTAAGTTAATTATATTTGCATAATAGAGTTTCTGTAAGATATAAAGAAAATCTATCTTTATAACTGTTTTCTTTGAAGAAAATTAAGTTTATGAAATAAGTGCCGCATATTCTTGAATATATCTATTTTGAAATAAGAACAATGGTCAAATTTTACAGCCTAAATTAAAAAAAAATTCAGGTATAAAAATGAATGTTTTAACACTAAGCATAAGAATTGAATTTCATTCTTTAATAAACAACAGAATATGACATAATTATTTTAAATGAATGAAAGTAAAATTAGAAATTCCCTCTGGGGCAGTGTTTAAACATTGAGTATTTCATCTTATTTTGAGGCATTTTGAACCTTCAGGATAATTTGTTGAGGGTAACTTTTCGGGACTGTTAGTATATTTCACGTTTTCAGGTGGTTTTAATCATCACTCAAAACTCGCTCTTAATATGTAGATTTGGAAATTGAAATTTCTCTGTTATCAGTAATCATCCTCATTTAAACGTTTTTTTTTTTTTTATAATTTATTATTTATCTGATTCAGATACATATTTATATTTGCTTTATTAATGTAATTTTCTTGAAGTAAATAAACGATCACAAAAAAAAAAAAAAAAAAAAAAAAAAAAAATGTAAATTTGCAAGTTCGTATTTTTATGCTTACATTTAGTTATTTTTATTTTTTCTATCTCATGAAAATTTCTTTACAATAAAAGTAGTGCGCATAATACAGCTAAAATATCTATAAATATGAAAGTACTGCGTCAATCTGTAGGTACCCGTCTTTTGCTGTTGTGGGGACATTTAAGAACTTTTGCAGAAATTGACTTTCGATTGTCTATCAACACTGACGGGTGATTTAAATAGGTAGACTTCATTGGGATAGTGTATGTTCTCACTTCGCATTTGCTTATTTTTGTGCTACTTATCATATTTTTTAATACTCTTTATTGTATTTCGCGCTACCTATCTCATGAAAATGTCTTTGCAATAACAGGAGTGCGCATGGTACAGGTAAAATATCTAAAAAATAAAAATACTGTGTCAATCTTTAGGTACTCGTTATTTGTTGTTGTGTGAAGGTTTAAGAGCTTTTGCAGAAATTGACTTTCGATTGTCTCCCAACGCTGTTGTGGTGATTCAAATAGGAAGGCTTTATTGGAAATAGTGTATGTTCGCACTTCGTATTTGCTTATTTTTGCACTAGTTATGATACTTTTTAACACTCATTATTGTATTTTCGCGTACTTATCTCATGAAAATTTATTTGCATTAAAAGGGGTACGCATAATGCAGAAAAAATTCTAATAATAGGTAAATGCAGTCTGAAAGTGTAGGTGCCCGTCATTTGTTGTTTGAGAAAATCCCTGAACATTCGTGGAAATTGATTTTCGATTATCTGGCAACACTGTCTGTTAGTAGTGTATGTACGCCCTTTGCAGTTGCTTATTTCTGTACTAGTTTTCAAACTGTTTAACCCTTTTCATTGTATTTTGAAGCTGTCTGCCTCATAAACATTTCTTTGCAGAAAAAAAGAGTGCGCATAATACAGAAAAAATATATAAAAATAGGAAAATACAGTCTCAAAGTTTAGGTGTGCATCATAAGTCAGAGCGTGTTATACGCTTGAAAGTATGGTATATGTGTTTCCTTTAAAATTTGTTTGCACGGAAGATTTTTTTAGGTAGATTTTGTAAGAAATACTATCTATTGCAGTCGTTATCATGGTGCGACTTTTGAAAAATTCCTTCATAACTTTTCATTATAGGACCCCAGGAACCCAAAACCACCCCCACCTAAAAAGTTTATATATATATATATATATATATATATATATGTACTAAATTTTGTCCGCACGATAAAAGTCGCAATTATGCACGGGTCGTCTTC
Source organism: Maratus speciosus (assembly GCA_963932465.1). Lineage (NCBI taxonomy): Eukaryota > Metazoa > Arthropoda > Arachnida > Araneae > Salticidae > Maratus > Maratus speciosus. The sequence goes on along the minus strand of OZ010791.1, from coordinate 361,280,698 downwards.
AAACTCGCCAACAACTTTGAGATGGCTAATATCTCGTCTGGGATTGAAAATGGGCAAAATCGGCCCAAGGGAATGGAAATGGGGAGGGTTCAAAATTTTAAATACCGCCTTAACATGATTCTGATAAAACCAGCTCTTACACAACAATGACAGGAAAAAAGAAATATTTTTCGTTATAGCAGTTGCCAACAATTAAAAAAAAGCAATAAAATTCTCACCACAACAATTGTTTTTCTATTGCAATGTTTCACGTGAAAAATTAAATTAAATAAATAGTTTGAATAATTGAAACAAATTGAATATTACGTCATAAGTTTTCTAGAGCAAGATTTCCGCATGAAAACTCAAAATGAAATAAATAGTTAGACGAATTAAAAAATATATATATATTGCATCAAATTGGAAATAAAACGGACCTCAGAAGGTGAATATGTAACGTCGTGTGAGTTTGAAGAAACGTATTACAACATGATGAAAACCCGACAATGGAAATATTAGCTTATTTTAACACTCTGAGGCTCTCTGAATTTGTCTTAGCTATTTTTTAAACCTATTCCATATACATACGTGTATGTATTAGTGTATATTAGAATTTTTACAAAATCTTTCGCTCTCCAGTGCTCATTCTTAGTGAAGAACTTGATTTAAGTTTTGTTGGTGAATTTAGTACTTGGCTTCGAAATCTACCTCCGCCTGTAGGTCCGGGCCGGCAGGGATTTTTTTTAATCAAATAAAAAATCTTTTGTTTACATATGTAATTAATTAATACCAGGATATTTGGACTAAAAGACAAATTTGAAAAGTAACTTTCTAAATTCTATCTAATAAAACACTGCGGGAAACTCTCAGACAATATTAAAAAATTCCAAATTTAATGATATTCGCAAAGAAATTTTCTTTTTTCTTTTCTAATTCTTATAGTTCATTAACATAGAGATAATTGTATGATTTTTTTAATTATTTATTATTTGATATTTTTTCCCCATTTATTTATCTTGGGTTTATTTTTTATCGCAAAATATTACTTTTTAATTCCTCATTGCAAATATATAATATCATTACTCACGAGAGCAGGTAAAAATAAACCTTAATTAATTAGCCTCTTTAGATATCATAAACTCTCTTGTCAGTTAATTTTTTTTCGTGAATTGTGGCACTTATTTTTTTAGTTTAATTACATGCAAAAAATATATGCAATTGTACTTTAAATATCTTTAGAAAAATAAACTTAAGTTCATTATTAATATTTTATTTTTCAAAGATAAATGTCAAGATATATAGTTCACAATCAGTCGGAAAATGAAAATGTTCAAAGATTAAAAAAATATTTTCTAATTATAATTAGATTTAATTACTACTTCAATAACAAATTGGAACGTCATCTTATCTGAGAACTCAATTAAATATTTGATCACAAGAAAATGAATGTTTATTTAATTAAGGAATATTAAGTAGTGGATATTTTTTGCTTGAGTGAAATAACTGTCCACGTTAATTGTTGTTCAAGTATAAAATTTCGATGTGTGGATACTTTTTCAATGATAAATTAAGAATGATTATTTAGGCAAAGTAAATAAAGATTATTCATTTATGTTGAAAATGTCATTCATATTTCATTAGTAATTATCGTTTATAAGGAATTACAGACAAAAACAATTTATACTCTAAAGAAAAAAAAAATCATGACACCTGAAATTAGTATTTTATATTTTTATAATGTAACTTTTGTTGCTATTCAGAATCGTACACTTTTTTTTGTTAGGAATTAGTTTACATTATTTTGCAGATAGAAAAAAATAATGTTTTAGATATATTTTAACATTAAACTGACAGTCAAATTATTGAACCGAATACGTGCACAAAAATATCGACTCTAACAGTCTATTTAAAGTTTTCAGGAATCTTGAGTTTTTTTTTTCTTTCAATTCGAGTACCTAGTTACGACTTTTTACATGACTTCATAAAATATTTTTACTCAACAAGTAGGTTAATAATATATAGTTTATTTTTCTGAAATGTTACACTATGCTGAAAATCTTTTACAGTGAAAAATAATTTTTTTTCTTTTATACCGGGATATGCTGTACCTTTCGGCAAGCAGTTAAAGTGTCGTCCCCAAAAAATAACTTTCCGTTGTATAAACAAGCCATAAAACAAAGCAGATGTATCACTGTACGTTCAAATACTCTACTGCAATTTTTGTAACTTCTAAGCATCGCACATTTTAAACTTTTATGCCATCGTATAGGGGAAAAAAGCACTTTGAAATGAAATTTGTTTGAAAACTGAATCTCAATTTATTTTTCAGATATTATTATTTATTTATTTTTGTAGTTTTTTACGCTATTTGTTTAATGTTGGAAACTCGTGTACTTCATTTCTATAGAAAGTAAAAGAAAAATAGTTGGAAAATAGTAAACATATATTTTTGTTGCCATTTTCTTATAACAATTGAAAAAAGTAATTAAAATACGTGTTGTTTTTAAAGTATATATGAATGATTTCTGATAAAATATTGAGCTATTGTACACTGTTAAAAATTTTGCACCATTCTGGCAGGTCATTCGACCGTTTTTTGAAAAAACGGTTTCATAACCATAATTTAACCGTATTCTGACCATAAAATGGCCAATAATAGGGTCAGAATAGTGTTAAATTACGGTTGTGTAACCGTTTTCGGAAAAAACGGTCAAATGACCTGCCAGAATGCTGCAAATTTTTAACAGTGTAAACTATATTTGATTTTAAGTATCTATATTAATATTACAAACAAATGAAGGCATACGGATCATTAGATAGTCGAGGTTTTTGTCGAGTTTCTTGAATGACGACATCTGTTTTTTTTTTTTTTTTTTATTTGTGTATTATTCAGCGATAGTGACGTCCTATGCATACTTTACTGTAGATGTTCTTTAAGACTGGCTCGTAAATGTGGAATTCTTCAGTGGATGCGAATGAAGTCATTTTATGTAAAATAAAAAAGGGTGTGTTTTAAGTCAAAAAACTCTAATATGTCTTACACTACCTATATTTATATATTATATACTTTCTTTTAATCGGGAGCAGCACTAAATTCTGGAAAAGCAGAATTCCTGTTTTGTAGTGTTCTAATTTTAATTGGGCATAATCCTATTTCAACCCAACATTTGGCGTTTTTGAAAAAGATTCCAAAATGACATTTTTTTTTTGCCTCTGACTAATACATCTCTCTACCACCATGATAGGTTATGTTTTTAAAAAGTGAAAATTAAAATTAATTGGAGGTTATACTTCTTTGGAATAAAATTCACGTAACTTTCACAATTTTATTTTCTGTCACAAAGAAAAGAGGTAAAACCTTAGAACTTTGTTGCATTATATTTATTGACATTTCACTTCTATATAATAAATTTTTGTGTTGAAAATAAACATTAATAATATACGTTGTGCGACACGGAATTCCTTCAGGTGCTTGAACTAAACTCCTAATTGCGCGACCATTTATCTCTCATCAGAAGTATGTGAAACTAATTCGGTTGCTAACTTTAAAAAGAAAGTAAATTCATTGGAGTTTAAACCGACATTTGGTTTAAAAAATTCGTTTTGCACAAAATAACGGTCCATTTGAAGAGAAAATGAAATTTTTTTAAGACTGTTCTGAAATCCAAAAGGACAAGTTTTAATTTATTATTAGGACATAAGTTTTAATTTATTTTTGTTCGGAAATGCATGAAACTAGCAGCTATTGTTGTTCAGAAACTATGCTATCGAGCTGTTTTTTTCCATTTTTTTTTTCAAACGCAATAGATTTTTCAGAAAATATTGTCAAAGTGGGCGTTTTGAACAGAATTTCTTAGCGAAAGAAGAATAACCTCTCAAGGGTGAAAAAGTCTTTGTCACGTGATCAAAATCGCTTATAACTGAATAGGTAATTTATTTATCAAAAAATGGAAAACACGGTTCGATTCCAAATCTCGCCTATAGTCAGACACTTAGTTTTATATTTTTTCCGTTAAAAATGAATTTTCAAATGTGTCAAAACGTTTAGCGCATGTTGAGCAGAGCATTGGAGAACAGCTTTAACCTTTTTGTTTTTACATTTTGCGTGTTTGAAAAAGCAATTGATCACTAAAAATCATGATTTTTGGTGTTATATGCTAAAGCAAATAATTCTTTTTAATAAATACGTGAATAAATCGGTCGAATAGTTCTCGAGAAAAATGATTTCCGAATTTGAAAAACTTGGTTTCAAGAAAAAATAGTTTAAAGTTACACAAAAGCGTGAAGTTCAGCGAGAATCTTTTAATAAGAAATTTCAATATCCGAAGACATATTAAAGGGGTGTCAGGAGTCTCACTTTTTACCTATCTGTGCAATTTAGCTACATGTCACATTTAATTTATTTTTCTCAGTCTCAATAAAACATAAATGCATAACATGTTTAATATGGACAACATATATCTCTTGTATTTAAAATATATATGTATATATATATATATATATATATATTTTTTTTTTTTATATTCTATATTGAAATTTTATTTTATTTTTTTATGTTTAATTTTGAGAGAAAAATTAAAATTGTTTTTAACTTGTATGGATTGCGCGCAAGACTGTAGTAAAACTATTGGTTCAAGAGCCCCCCATCCCCACCTCCACCCCCCACCCCACCCAAAAAAATATATTGATGTAAAACTAATGTATCTTGAACGTATACTTCATTTGTACGCAATTTAATTGTTTATTTTATTTGAAATTTAAATTTCATCTATAAAATTTAGAAAAAATGATTATTTAAACTAAAAATTGCCAATTTTAAAAAATCAATGCAATTACAATAATAAATTTGAAGTATAATTCTAATTATGCTTACGCTTAAAATGAATATATTTACCAAGTTTCATGCAAATTGCTTTATTTGTTTGTGAAAAATATTGCTCACAAGCATAAAATTTAAGAAACAATTTTAATTTTTTAACAAAATTAAATATAACAAAAATAAAATAAAATTTCAATATAGAATATTTAGGTGATGGAACAGTGGCGCAGCAGTTGATCGGTCATCACCACTAAATTTTGATAGTATTCTTCGCCTTTAAAAATCTCAGAAATTCTGAAGTTAGATGTCTGATGTACTGAATTTAGACGAAGAATACTAATAAAATTGTGCGGTGTCAATTGATTCTCCTCTGCTATACTGTTCCATCACTTAATATTAAAAAAAATAAATAGAAAGATTTTTAGGTTGTCCATATTAAAAATTTTGCGCATTTATATTTTATAGAGACTAGGAAAACAGATGAAATGTGAAATATTGCTAAATTGTTACGCCATGTAAAAAGTAACACTCCTGAGAACCCTTAAAGTTATTAGTCACTGAACTTCCCAACTCCCCTAGCCTAATGTGGAATCTTTGGACGTAGAAACTTTCTTTTGTGTGCTCTTCTTGAAGGATGTCTCTTTTTTTTCTCAGTTGTAAAAAATAATTATACATATATATATTTATACATATATTTGACTCATATACTTAATTTCATGTGAAGTGTTAAAACAATACTCACAGCTCATAATATACACAGCACATAAAATATTAAACTAGTAAATCTGCAGATCAGTAGCCTCAACGTCATCTTTGCAAGTCATTGTTTTTTAACACTCATTGCGCAATATTCAACTTCCTACAAATCGCTTTTTAAAGTTTTCAAATTACATAAATATTTATAAGCATACAAGATACTTCGTAAAGTTTCAGAAATTAAAAGTGTTAAACAAGTGGTTATAGATTGATGTTCTGAAATTCTGATGAGCTACTTATTCTGATAACTTTTTAAATAAAAAATTGCATTTCTTCAGGGGGGCTCTGCCCCCCTGAACCCCCCGTAGTCTATTTAAATTTACATTCGTAATTTTTTATTGATTGTGCGGATGGTTATAGTATATCTTAGATTTTTTTACGCTGTGATTTATAAGGATAATCATAAGTTTCTTTTATAAATTAATAAAATTCAAATTTAAAATAAAATATTCATGTTAACCGTACACAGACAATAAATCTTGAAGTGACGCCAAAAATGTAACCCTAAAATCCGCTACATTCGGCACAACAGAACGACGTGCTTAAATAAAAGAAAAAAAAAAGAAAAAAAAACAGAATAATATATTTAGTAATACAGTTTTTAATTCATAATACAGTGAAATGCTACCTTAGAATGCTTATTTCTTAAATATAAGCAGATCATTTTCATTTTACAGAAAAAATGCACGGATGAAGTCAAAGAATTCGGTCCCTGTTCCACGTGCTTGTTTTGTTTGGGCCGAATGAGGGCATTTAAATCTGAGCGATAACGCACATTGTATTGCAAACTGTTTTTACGGCATAGTGCATCTCCATCTATCTCTTTCCTCCGTGAATAATAGTTAATTTTATCTTACCCAAGATCTTTTTATTCCAGCATCTTTGTTTTCGATAAATGACGTCTAATTCACCTGCTATGCGTACTTACTCAAAACTTTTCATCTTGTTATATTAAGAAATACTCGAGAGTTTTCTTTTTATTTCCAATATGCCGCCATATTGGAAATGTTTTTCTATTCTTAATTTTATTTTTCATTTTCCTGTTTCACGACAAAACATTTCAATTGAAAATTGTTTAAAAGAAAATATTATTCCGGGTTTTGATTTTCTTGGCAACAATTAAAAAAAATATTGCTAAATTTTATGGAAAAATGTTACGTGTTACTCTATGAAAATAATGAACTTTTGTATTTTTAAGCAAAATATTTGAATAAAATAAATAAAATAAATGAAATATTGTCTATTTTTATTTCTGGGCTAAAATCCATCTATATGCAAAGATACAAATGCATTAATTCATCCGTTTTGACGTTGGATTTACTCAAAAATTATACACGCAATTATACTAATATTATCAGGACCAAATACGTTGCTAGGCAACAGATGAAAGAAAAGGGAAAAAAATAAAATATGCATTATATGAAATTGATAAAACAAAATCCTTTATATTAGTGGAAAACATGCATAAAATTCCCCCCAATATTATAAACCTAATTAAAAAAAATCTCGCAAATATATTGACAAAATTTCAAACTAATTGGAACAATTTAATAATCTTATTTAAAAATTTCAGCATCAAAAATTTACCATTTAAATCTATTTTTCATATGAGCCATTTCTTTCAACAAATGAAAATCTGAAAATCGTCTGACTTGCCATAAAAAAGCATTATAGAGCAAAATAAAATGTTCCATATTTCCCGAACGAATGAACCAAATTTAACCAAAAACTATACAGTAGGGTGGGTCGAAAAAACCGAAATTTTTATAATCGAAATGTAATAGCGCGGAAAAGTTGCCCTTTGTAATACAGAATAAATTTCTAAAATATTACATCGATCGGTTAATATCTTTTACCGCCGCAAGGGGGCCAACGTTTCAAAAAATCGCAAAAAACAGGTTTTTTTTATGACTTTTTTTAAATTATCCAAACATACCAATACAATTTTTAATAGAACGCAATAGCTACATGAAGATATCAGAAATGTCCCGGTAAATGTTCATTATGATGAAATCATATCTTTATTTTCCGCAAAAAAGACCGTATTTTTTGTAAAAATTTCAATAATTTCAATTTTTCATTTTTTTTTTTTAATTTTTCTAATTTCTATAATATGTCTAGAAATAAATAATTTTACTTTATATCTATTAATATATCATAATTTTTTATAACTATTTGTAATAGACTTGAAAATAAAGTTAATCATTCATTTTTCTTGACGATCGCTTCATCTACTGATGTTTTACTTCATAACAGCCAATTCATGCCACAAAAATTATATAAAATGAGCAAAATGTTTTAGTATTTTATATTTTTAAAATATAGAGATGTTTAACCGAAACAGGTTAATAAACTTAAAATGAAGAAGAATTTAACGTAAATGAATTTTATAATATAACTTGCTTTCAGATGAAGCCATTATTTCTCGAGAGGCCAAAACTGATCAGATGTGATCCTCCCTCTGTTCTAGTAAACAAACTTTATTAGTGCTTCAATGAATAATTTCACGCATCTTTCTAGTGATTGAGTGGGACAAAGAAAGTTATAATAGCTGGTATCTTTAATCGAACATTTTAAACTCACCAGCGTTTTTATTCGATAAAGAAACCATAACAGGTGGTTCCGTTAGTTTTCTGTTTTGTCAGTAGACTAAAGCCATGCAATTTTAAGGTTCAGTGTTGAAGTCTGCTATGATAAAGTGACGGATGGCACTATTCTAGTCCACAGAACTTCGTGCTTTTGCAATTTTCTTCATGGCTGGGGCCCTGATGTTCTCCTCTCCATATGCTATCATTCCAAAGAGGGTATTTGTATGATTTGCGAAATAGTCATTTCGTGAAAATACAGGAACTATAATCTTTCGTAGATTATCTGTCAAGTAACGTAAGTTACTAACTATAGTGCACAGATTCTGGAAAACATGCGTGATTCATTTTAATTGTGAACAACCAATTGTGATGCAGTACATTTTCAGGATGTACTCAAAGAGTATGACAAGTTAAGAAGAGGGTTTCTTTGTTCCAACGTAGAGTCTCAAAATTCGAATAGCAGTAATGATCCACCTTGCGTGAAATATTTGTCCAGGGACTCAGCAAAAAAGGTCAATTGTATACACGCGTGTTGAAAGAGCTTGCAATATTTCAGACATATACTTCTTGTCAGTTGACAAATCATCTTTATCAACAGCTATGTGATCAGATTAAATTGGCTTAAATTTTGCAATTGGTAATTAATTCGCAAATCGCAAGAGATCAACCAATTGGACCACAATATGATTGAGAACCTGTTTTTTGTCATCAAGATGTTTGAAAAGATGTCTCAGTGGAAGCTCATTGAAGTGAGGTCATGGAAGCCAATAAAGTGGTTTTTTAAAAGTTGTTCTCAACTAATCCTACTATAATACCACCTTTACATCCTGTTTTGAAGACAGTTCCGCGAAATTCAACTGCAATTATTATTCCAGTCGGGGTTTCATTTTTCTTCAAAAAATCTATAATGTCATTGCATATAGAAATCGCCTTGCCAGACGATGGGGTCAAATGACGAAAATAATTCTGACCTGGTTCTAGTACAAAGAGATATGTTCCTCCTTGACTTCGCAAAGATGAAGCTTTGCCACCTCTTTAACCTGATAGATATTTCTATCTTTAGGGCCATCAAAGTATAGAGTAAAAGGAGCGCATTACAAAAAAAAAAAAAAAAAAAAAAAAAAAAAAAAAAAACGAACAAAGTGAAACGTGGCCCTCTAGCAGCGAGAAATTAATTTTACGTGCAAGCAGCTGCACGTGTTTCTATCATTGAGTAATTTTTTTTTATAGAATTACAGTGATCATGGTTAACAATTGGCATGAAATTAACAACATAAAAAGCCTTTCCCAGCCTATTAGAAATGTAAAAAATCTGAAAACATTACAAAAGTTATGAAAATTAAAAAAAAAGAAAAACTTTAATTTTTAACATTTTTCAGAAATTTTGGCCCTGTTGTGGCGTTAAAAGCAACGATGTCACAAAAATGAAATGTTAATGTTACATTACTAATATCTTGGCGTGGCTGTTGCGTTCTATTAGAAATTGAATTTGTATGTCTGGATAATTAAAAAAAAATTGCTAAAAGTATGTTTTTTGCGATTTTTTCGAAATTTGGACCCCTTACGTCGGTAAAAGATACTAACCAATCGGTACCAATTTTACGTATTTAATCTTTTTTACAAAAGGCAACTTTTCCGCGCTATTACGTTTCGATTATAAATATTTCGGTTTTTTCGACCCACCCTACTATACAACTAAGTCCGGATACCTCATCAACATGCCAAGTGAATTTCAAGCCGATCGGATGCTTTTTGCGGCAGTTATCGCGGAACAGACAGACAGACTAACAGATAGACTAACAGACTGACTAACAGACAGACTAACAGAAACCAAAACTTTTCGTGTCTCCACAGTAAGCCTTCACTGAAGTTTCGGCAATTAAGCGCATATATTTTTTAATGTTTTGAAACCTAAGAGGGGAAAAAACATTCAGAAGTGTACATAGAGAAAATAAGTTAAAAATATAAATTTCCCGAGGAGATATTTAAAAAAATAAGAATGCATTCTAAGTGCATAGGTTTAACATTTACAAAGATAATTTGAAGTTGTCTGAGTAACAGCCTTAATTCTCCGCCTACCAGACGCGCCCAATCGATCCGACTGGAACACGGAGTTAATTCAAAATCCGAAAAATCTAAAGGAATACAAAATAATTAAAATGTTGTTTGTAAACTTCTATTTTTAGATGTAAATTCCTAAAGTATAGAAATATTTTTAAAGAATTCGAATAAAACGTAATAAAGTTTAACTGCGGATCGATGCATTATTGAACTTTTTTTACGCTGTAGTTTTTGTTGTTATTGTTGTTTTCGATGTCCGAGAGTTGAGGGCAACATTCAACATTCTTGCAGCATGCAGAATATGGAAAATGTAAAAAATGAAAATTTTCCCCCGAAGAAATAGAACATCGCTTTAAGTTCATACATTAAAATGAATTTGTCCTGTATATTCAGTATTCATAAGTGATTGCATTTCTCTAAACAAAAGGTCTGTTCCAAAATGCTCGAGCAGAATGATAAATTTTCCTTGGGAAGTGAATTTACCACGCAGAAAAATATGTAATCCGTCGGGAGAGATATTTTATTTCTAAGATCTGTAAAAAAAATTAGACTCATTAATGATTTTTTTTCTTAAGATATATTTCAGATAAATAAAAGAGTATTTAGAAAATGTTTATGTAGAAAGTTGATTAACGGAGTTTCACAGCAACGAAATAAATCATAATTTAAAAAAGGGTTATGAATTTTAATAAAATAGAACTATTTTAACTAAATTTGCTTAAACCACTTCAATAGCGATTTATCCCTTTATATTTGCCAGAAACCTAAAAAAACAAAATTTTTGTTCGATCTACTTAAAAAAAAAAATAATAAGTAAATAAAGTAAAGCTGTAATTTTTTGCACTTAAAAGGGAACTACTTATAATTGAAAAATACTATCTTATCTGCAGTTTTATAGATTTTAATCATTGCTATACTGTAATAAAGGGCATGGTACTTAATCAACATAATATATCTACGTAGGAAAATATACAATGACATCTTCCGATTTACTCCGATTCCGAAAAGCTTTCTTCCTCATTAGAATCCTCAGAAACTTATATATTTACGAGATTTAAAGAAGATATAAAGAAACAAATCAACTTTTCATTAGCTACCACTGAATTTCGAAAACATTACCGAATATTTTTCATACCGAGCATCTACTCTCAACGATGTCCAATGGCTAATTCCTAAACCGTTAGACATATACATGTAGTTCCATTTTTTAAAATATTTTAAGAGAGGTAAAAAAAAAAAAATTAGAAGCGATTTGGATTAACAAACAAATTCTTAAAAAATATACGGAATTTGATATGTTATACTTTTTCCGTTCCTTTAAGTTACATTTATTAAAAATCGCTGCATGAAGTTATGCAAAAAAAAAGTCGTCCAATTCTTCTGCGATTACAACTTACCTATTAATGTTTAAATTTGCAGCATATTTTTTGCTGAAAAATAGGGGTTATTATCAAATTTAATAGACATATTAATAATTGTTATGTATAAAAAAACAATATTTGATAGTAAAATTAACCTAAATAATTTACAATTACAGTAATGTCATAGATAGCACTTACAATACTGGTACAGGGGAACCCAAAATTATTCCATTTCAAGTTGTCCAGCACTGGTTGCTCGACCATTTTTAAAAAATCTGAAATTTTTTGTACAAAAACCCTAACATGATAGAAGTTCAAAATGACAATTATTTTAATTTTATTAATTTTTGTTTGTGCATGGCGGCCATCTTTGTTTCATCGTCTGCAGCAATTTTCTCACAAGAAGGGTTTACGGAATTGTAAATAATTCATCGTTTATTTATCCAATTCAACTGCGGATTAAAGCAGTGTGTACAGAATACATTGGGCTAAAAATCTGGTAATGGAGTTGTTTCCGAAACTAAATCTTTATTGGTGAAATTTAAGCATAAAAATTCAGTTTTTTCCAAAATTTGTCCGTTTACAAGAGGAAAATTTTCTAGCAAGGAATACTGTCTACATGACATAATTACTTTCTTCTATCTTCAATAGAAGAAAGTATTGTAATCGAAATTTTTTTCGACTTCCGGTTTTCGACGGATTTGCATGTTTTAGGGGTCAGAGATTCCAAAAAACATGTTTATAGAAAATGTCTGTCTGTCTGTGTGTCCGTCTGTCCGTCTGTCCGTCCGTCCGTCTGTCCGTCCGTCTGTCCGTCCGTCTGTCCGTCTGTCTGTCGCCATTGTACCATCAAAAAGTGTATGAAGTTATTTATAGAATTAAACCAAAATTTTATTATAAGTTTTTGGCTATGGCAAGCAGGTCCTCCCGGAATTTGGAAAAGATTCGCCGGTAGGGGGCGCTGATATAACAATTTTTGTGCGATTTTGAATATTGTACCATCCAAAAGTGTATGGAGTTATGCATAGAATTGAACCAAATTTTTAGTTTAAGTTTTTGGATATGACAAGCAGGTCCTCCCTGAATTTGGAAAAAATTCGCCGGTAGGGGGCGCTGTAAATGCGTTTTTGTGCGATTTTGAATATTGTACCATCGAAAAGTGTATGAAGTTATGCATAGAATTGAAACAAATTTTTATTTTAAGTTTTTGGCTATGGCAAGCAGGTCCTCCCTGAATTTGGAAAAAATTCGCCGGGAGGGGGCGCTTTAATAGCGATTTTTGTGCGATTTTGAATATTGTACCGTCCAAAAGTGTATGAAGTTATGCATAGAATTAAAACAAATTTTTATTTTAAGTTTTTGGATATGGCAAGCAGGTCCTCCATGAATTTGCAAAAAATTTGCCGTTAGGGGGCGCTGTAATAGCGATTTTTGTGCGATTTTGAATATTGCACCATCGAAAAGTGTATGAAGTTATGCATAGAATTGAGCCAAAAAAAAATTTTAAGTTCTTGGCTATGGCAAGGAGGTCCTCCCTTAATTTGTAAAAAAATCGCTCGTAGAGGGCGCTGTAATAGCGATTTTTGTACAATTTTTGTGCCATTTTGAATATTGTACCGCCGAAAAGTGTATGAAGTTATGCATAGAATTGAACCAAATTTTATGTGTTTATTTTTGGTCATGTCACGAAGGTCCTCCCTGAATTTGGAAAAATTCTGCCGGAAGGGGGCACTATAATTGCGATGTCTGTACCATTTTCATTATTGTACCATCGAAAAGTGTATGAAGTTATCCATATAATTGAACCAAATTTTTTGTGCATGTCTCTGGCTATGGCAAACAAGTCCTCCCTGAACTTGAAAAAATTCCGAAAGAAGGGGGCGCTATAATTCCGATCTCTGTGCCATTTTCATTATTGTACCATCGAACAGCGTATAAAATTATGCATACAATTGAACCAAAATGTTTGTGTTTGTTTTTGGCTTTGGCCAACAGGTTCTATTTGAATTTGGAAATATTGCGCGGTAAAGGGGCTCCGTGCTAGCGATTTTTGCATAATTTTCTTGATTTTTCGTAGTTCTATTGTGCATCGGCGGCTCATGCAGCGGCGGGAACTCGCTTCCTGCTATGCCGGCTATTCGCAAACAGCTGATAACGACAGAATAAGGAAAAACTATTAATTTTAACAAATATCATGATATAGATTAACTCGTTTTTAGTCCGTTTAATTGACTTGAGCAGAAATTTAAGATGAAAATCAAAGTTGGTATAGTATTGAACTAATAATATTGAAGTATTAACATGTGTAACTAGGTTTTGAAATATTAAGATGTATAAGATAGAAGAAAGTTTTGGGATTGGCACATCCAACTAGTTTTTTTTTACAAATAGGACGAAAGTACTTGTACTCACACGCCGAGTTCCAGATCTGGGACTTGTTTTCTATTCGCTAAAAAAAATCCGAAATTTTTCAAAAATGACAAAAATCGCACTTTTCAGGCTTTGATATCTCTGGTGGGGCACGAGATAAAAATCTGATTTTTTTTATAAGAGTATTGTATGGTAGTGTTATGCACAAGAAATTTCAGGATGGAGATTTGACTACAAGCTGAGATATGGCAAGGGCAACATGTGAAAGCAATACTGCGAAACTATTGTTTTGTTGCAGTCACAGCTAAGTATTTATCTCAGAGTGTCATTTAAATTTATGTTTTTGATTATCTTTAAATAATAGTAACAGAAAATAAAGCCCTTTGCAAAGCTTAGCAATTAATAAAAAAAATAATCATGCCTAAGGCCATACATTTTCTATGGTTTCAGTAATTTTTGTTGTAAGTAATTTTAGTAACTAAAAGAAACCTCAGCACTTTTACATAAAGGAAAAAAACATATTTTTATACAAGACTTGAGACAAAAACAACATAGGGAAAAAGAAAAGCTGTTAATGTTGCCATTCTTGTTGAGACGTGATCAAACGTGTCAAAACACATTCTTCCTTGTTGGTTCAAAAACCACAATTTTGATGTTTCTAAAATTTTTATTTGTAGGAACAAAGTCATGTCATCTCTTGATAACTTGATTGAAGATCTTGGCCCTGCTGACTCAAAGAAATATATTTTAAAATCACTATGTGAAAGTCTCAATTCATTAATAATTCCTAGCTTAATTCTTATGAAAAAATGTGATTTTTCTGGAGTATAAATTTTGAAAAGGCTTTGGGTATCTTTACTTTCTGAAAATTACTAGAGGCTGATGCATGGTAACATCGCAAAAAGTTTCATTTACAGGAACATACTTATGGTAGGAACAAGTTTCAGGGACTGCACTGTAAAAAAAAAAAAAAAAAAAAAAAAAAAAAAAAAAAAAAAAAAAAAAAAAAAAAAACGACATTTTTACAGTACACAGTACTGTTCATCTCGCGCACAAACTCGATCACAGTTGAATGTACTGTATCTTTCTTTGGTTTCCTGACTGTTTAAACATGGAAAATACAGTAGTTGCGTAAAATTAACAGCAGAATGTACTGGAAATTTGGGCCCAGTAGTTTGTGCTGTCGTCCAAATGCGTCCAAAATTGCCAGTACATTGTACTGTTAATTTTACGCAACTATTGTATTTTTCATGTTTAATTAGTCAGGAAACCAAAGAAGATGCAGTACATTCAACTGTGATCGAGTTCGTGCTGGCAAATTTACAGTGGTTTTCTTTACAGTGTTGCAAGCAGCTTTGAAATTGTGGTTTTTAAACCAACAAGCAGTTATGTGTTTTGACACTTTTGATCATGTCTCAACATTTTGCAAACATTAACAGCTTTTTTCTTTCCTTATTCTGTTTATGTCTCGGGTCTTGTATATATATATATATATGTAAAAGTGCTGAGTTTTCTAGTTACTAAAGTTACAACAAAAATAACGGAAACCATACAAAATGTAGGCCTTAGGCGTAATTATTTTTTAAATTAATTGCAAAAGACTTTATTTTCTGTTACTATTATTTAAAGATGATCTAAAAAATAAATTTAAATGATACTCTAAGATGAATACTTAACTGTGACTACAACAAAACAATAGTTTGGCAGTATTGTTTTGACATGTTGCCCTTGCCATATCTCAGCTTGTAGTCAAATCTCCATCCTGAAATTTCTTGTGCATAACACTACCATACAATACTCTTATATATATTTTTAAAAAAATCAGATTTTTATCTCGTTCCCCACCAGAGATATCAAAGCCTGAAAAGTGCGATTTTTGTCATTTTTGAAAAATTTGGGATTTTTTTTAGCGAAGAGAAAGCAAGTCCCTGATCTGGAACTCGGCGTGTGAGTACAAGTACTTTCGGCCTATTTGTAAAAAAAAACTTATGTCATGTTGACAGTTTTTCTAGCTAGAAAAATTTCCTTTTGTAAAAGGACAAATTTTGGAAAAAAACTGAAACTTTATGCTTAAATTTTTCCAATAAGCAGTTAGTTTCGGAAACTACTCCATTACCACATTTTTAGCCCGATGTATTCTGTAGGAATTACTTTAATTCGAACTTGAATTGGATAAATAAACGATGAATTATTTACAATTCCGTAAATCCTTCTTGTGAGAAAATTGCTGCAGACGGTGAAACAAAGATGGCCGCCATGCACAAACAGAAATAAATAAAATTAAAATAATAGTCATTTTCAACTTCCATCTTGTTAGAGTTGTTGCACAAAAAATTTCAGATTTTTTAAAAATGTTCGCGCAACGAATATCTGATTTTCTGGACCACTTGAAATGGATTGACCCTCCGTTATACAATGGCCGATGAAGAGAAATCATTTCCGGCATAGTTTTCTTGATTGCCTAAAAGGGACCGCTCAGACAAGCAAACCAAGTCTATAGAGCATAGTTCCCCCCCCCCCCCCGTTTGCCTTTATTAAGGTCTTAAAAAATACAGATTCCAGCCAGAGCTGAAGCCGCCAAAATCCCGATAGTTGGCGGTATATGCATAAAATCCCGTGTCAGGGCGGCACCCGCCAGGTGTATAGGAACCTAATGCGACAGAGGGCAGGTAAGAGACGATAGGCGGAGAAAATTACCACCGGAGAACATATCCCCTACGCTACAAGGGGCAGCTGAAGCTGTTGCATACCGAGGCTACGTAAGTAGTATTGAAATAAAAAAAACGTAGGTGTTTATGGATGTGTTTTAGTTTGTTTAGTAGGATGGTGAATATAAGTATATTACGGAGACAGGCTTCTGGTGGAGATGCCGGTAGTTTTAAGTGCCAGAGTAGCGTGAGTTCACACAGGAAGTAGGCATGGCTTATCGTGCTCACCTTACCGTACTCACACAGGCTGGAGGAGGCCAACTTAAATCTCTCCAGGTAGTCCTTGAAGGCACCCGTCAGAAAGCTGGTCGTGTACGGCGTAAGGATTTAAAGCTGAAGGAAGCTTTAGGAAGGAGTTCGTGTGTGTGCTTGCCCTTTGTTGATGTATCCCAGTGCTCCTGCCATGACGAGCTTCATCCAACAGAAGAGTAATCACACTTACACATTAACCTTAAGCCCAACATTACACAATTGCCCAAAGTCTCATGCTTTTCACTGATGGCTCTGGCACCAATACGGACGTTGGCGCAGCTTTCTGTGCAACGGAAGACACGGCGAATGTACAGCAGTGGGTCTACAGACTGGTTGATAATAACTCTGTGTATCAAGCTGAACTGTACGTCATACTTAAAGCATTAGAATGGGTTGAAGCAAACACAGGCAGAAGTATTAACCATATTCAGCGACATTCTCTCCGTTCTGTAGGCTATACACTCACACAGAACAAACTACCCTCTAGTACTAGAAATAAAGATAAAACTTAAATCACTCATTCACAGTACCTCGCTGGGTCATGTCTCTACTCATAAAGGTACCTTTGGCAAAGAGCTAGCTGATGGCCTAGCGAAACAAGCAACTCAAAAACCTACCATAGACACACACAGTACCCCAATCACACGTGCTTTGTTACAAGCTTATTAAAATTTATATGAATTTCTGAGATGCACTATGGTGTGGTTTCTGTAAACTATGCGGTGCAAAGCATTTTTATTCGTTTACATAATCACAAACAAAAAAAAAAAAAAAATAAAAATAAAAATAACGTTTTATATTAGAAAAAAAAATTTCACAGCGTATTTCTATTATGTAACGCTATTCCACACATGATAAAATTGACATATATTGCTGAGGTTTACTACAAGATTCTTCCAGTAGAATAGGATGTGTACTGCATTTATCGTTCATTTACAGGAGCACATAAACTGTTTTTTATACAATACTGTACCGGAGCTGTTGTCTTTTACGGAAGCTTTCTGAAAGTGCGCTTTCGGTTATGGTATGCGTTTTTAAGTTTATCTAAAGTTTTCCATACATAGACCATATGCAGGGTTACGCAAAATAATTCGTAAGCATTACTGAGAATGAGAGTGAATTGCTTGAATGTCTTTTTAATTTGTGTTATGCATTTTCAAGCTCCACTGGATTTAGTATACTAGGATATGGTTGTAGTGTAAAAATAAAATAATATATATAGCTATGGAAAGATAGCCAAATAGGGATGGTAATTCCAGGAAGATTGATTTCAGTGGTTTCAAGTATTCACTTGCATAAATTGAATTTCAGATTATTATGTTGGGTATAAAAATCTGTATGTAATATACTGGCTGTACCAATGAATTCAAATACGCTTCCATATTTTGGTAGAAATTACTGAAGGTGAATTTTCAATTGTGTTATGCGTTTTCTTACGAAAGAGAGTTTTATCATACTATGTAGAGTCTGCATAATTCTATAAATCATACACAGAAATGCACAAAAGGAATGGAATGTTGGTAAGTGTTTCATAATCTATGCATGAAGCATAATTTTTCTTTCATGTTTAAAACATAATATTAGCATTTGTAGGTAAATATCGCTATAACATTACCACAAAACTCATGACAGATACTTTTTTATAGTCTCCAATTGCATTTTTCGTGCAACGCTTTAAAATGTCACAGTCAGCTGAAGTGGAACGTATGATGATTTATATCTGGCTAACATTCACTTCATGAATTTCTTCCTCTTCATTTTTTCATCTTTTTGTGAGTGTGAGAACTTTTGAACGCATTCCGCCTATTTCAATAGCGAAGTTGGGACATTTACTTTTACAGAAAATGTCCTTCTCCAACGAAAAAGACGATCGTACATTATAAATTTTGATTTGACACGTACGTTTCATAACAGATAGCGATTGCAGCTCTTTTGTTTAGTCGATATATATATATATATATATATATATATATATATATATATATATATATATATATATATATATATATATATATATATACATATGTATATTATTCTTTATATACATATCCTTATATAATTAATGTTTTAAAGTTAGCTAATTTTTAGCTGTCTAAAAACTGAAATAGTTTACTCTCACGTTTCATGTTTAATACAGATCTAACTAAACGTTTTAGCAGAAAGTATACATAATATTAAACACTTGCAGAAAATGTAATAAAAATTACTATTGCATATAATTATCGCACACTAGTGTATTGTTTATTTCATTAAAACCCTTTAACCGTCTGGCCCGGATTTTTCCGTTCCTAGAAATCATGTTAAAATGGCTGTAGACCAAAATATTTTAAACAGAATTTTATTTTTAACCTTATATAGAAAGTAGTGATATTAAAGATATTATAGCATCAAACTGAGATTTAAAAAATATATATCCTGGGATTTACAAGCATTCTTATAAAATTACTGCAAAACTCTCGGACGGTGAAAGGGTTAAACATTAAATCTGAATATGTATCTAAATTTTCACTGAAATTGTATTCTTGATTTTTTTATACATAATTAAGAAAAAGAATGAAAAATGCGTACATTTAGATTACGAAATAATTTCCAACTCATCTAGAATGCTATAACAAAGCTTCATTGTTTACAAAGGTGAAAGATAATGTATAAATGAACAATTTTGAACACTCATAACGCATTTGAAAACCAGATCTCTGATATTACCATGAATAGTCATGAAAACATAGTCGTTTTTTCTGTAGACATGTATATGATCTGTAGATATGTATGTATACTATATAGTGTGCTAAAAGTTGGTTCTGTTAAAGGCATAGCAAAGTTGAAAATTTCCATTCAGCAATTTCCGCCATGTTTCCTGTGATGTTGAGAATTTTTATGCGACCTTGTATGATCAATATAATTTATACGCACCAAGCAATATTTAAAAAAATCTTAAATTTAAAAACGCACTTCCAGCAATAATTGTTCTTAGGATTCAATAGTTCAAAAATTGCCCATTTTCTTCTAGATCTAAATTATTTTGTGTTTCCCTAGAAATGAACGTTTAGTTCTATGCACACCATATTGTATAGTAAGAATCTTTTAGTAAACCTGAATGATGTATATCAATTTAAATATGTTTAAAAAACTATAATATCATTGAAATATACTGCAAGCGATTTTTACCCATATACTGTAATGTTACGGAATCATTTCGAGTGGCCCTGCAAATGAGCCAAGAATGTTAGCCCTTCGTTTTCATTAAAGTACAATCCATAGTAAACACCTTTAACATAATTTTCATAGCAATCGGACTGTATTAACACGAATTAGAACACAGACAGACAGACAAACCGAATTCATAAACACTTTTCAAAGTGTAAAAAAGAAGACAAACATATCTGTATGAAATCAGCTAAATATTTGTATACACAAATAACAATCCATTTTCTGCTAAAATACAATCGTTACAATATAGTTTATAGTTTTTTTTTATAATATAGTTATAATAATAGTAATAATACAGTTTACAATTCATAACAATATAAAGTTCATAACAAATATTTCCGAAAGAATATACCTCTAAGAAAATACAGTAAGAAAAAATTATTAAAAACTAATGTAAATATAGAAAAGTAAGGAAAATCATGCCTTAAGTATAGATTATGAAACACTTTCCAACACTTCCTGAATACTTTAACAAAACTTCGTTTAAAAACCGCCTTTAAGCAATTTGCAATCATACCCAGTAACCATTACGAATTCTTTTTTTGTAGCCGTGTATATGAATTACAGCATTCATACACACCATATAGTATGTATAAATATAGTGAAACATACAAGCACATAACATAATGAAAAACGCATTTCCAGCAGTCATCGCTACTGTACAGTACTTAGGATACAATATAGAATCTGAAATATTTTGAGTGCTCCTGCAAATGCTATGCACATCGTATTATACATTAAATAAGTTATAGTAAACATCAGTGACTTATATCAATTTTATTATACATGAAAAAATTTAACATAACTAAAATACACTGAAAACAATTCCCTCCCCACTATATCATTATGTAATGGAATTCTTTTGTGTGGCCCTGTAAATGAATAATAACTATTCTTTGCACCGTATAATCAACAGAATGCATATTTTAGTACCCTTCATAAATGCATATCAATTTTATTATGTTTGAAAGCATGTAACATCATTAAAAATAATTTTAAACGATTTTTTCCATGGGCCATAATGTAACGGAAAAATTTGACTGTGCCTGTAAATGAACTAAACATCCTAGAAACATCATTTAAAAAATGGAACGTGCTATGGTAAACATTAATAACATAAAAATAAAAGTCAGGGCAATCCGAGTATATTTACGGGAGTTAGAGCGCGGGAAGTCGGGCAGACGGACAGACAAACCGAAGTCATAAAGACTTTTCAACTTTTTTGGAAAGTGTTAATAGAAACAATAATACAAAGATATAAAAAAATAGAACCATAATAAAAAGTTTAGCGTAAAACTAAAAGAAAATGCTATAAATACATTTAACAATGTTTTTTAAATCTAAAATATATACCTGTCTACTTACAAACTTAACGTGGCTCTTCTGGAGTTTAAATCTACAGTAAAAAATAAGTATGAACTCGTATTCATTTATTTATTATTTAGTAATGTGATAAACTACTCATATTGTTTGCTGCATAAATGATACAGATCTCATTATAACTGTCTCTTTTTCTTTAGGTAGCCGTACAATATATTTTTATTTAAAAATAGCCTGCCAGAGTTGTCATCTGTTTAAATTCAAAAAAAGAAAATTGTCATTTTTTTTTGTTAATATCAAGAAAATATTTTTAGAAATGATATTAGCTAAATATTTTCTGTCACAATACTAAAACATATAATTATAAATCAAAAATGCTATTAAATATCAACGGTACTTATTGGGAATGCATTTTAAATTGCAGGACATATTCAAATAAAAGTTATGAATTATTTGCTTTTCTAAACAAAACAAAAAACCTATATATATATATATATATATATACATATATATTTGTTTTCATTTAACAAGAAGTATAATATGAACGCACATAAATTTCAGTTTTTGAATATCTTTGGTGAGTTGGACAAAAAGTAAATAATTTGTGAGTGGATTTTTTTTTTTAGTGGATATGGAAAAGATAACATTTTGGAATGCTTTGGTTCAACAAAAATGTATTGATTGTTCATTTATCAAAATTTCTAACCCATAATTCTTGTTATCAGGCCATAAAATAAATGTCTAATACTAAAACTATGGGCATGGAATGCGTTCATATTTTTAAATTTTCTTTTTAGAAAAGTATCATGTTTATATGTATTTTCTTATGTATATTCTATTCTTAAGAAAGCTTTACACCTTTTTCATGTCACAAAATAATTATAAAGTACATTGTTAGTTTTATTTTAAGTGTTAAAATTTCATTTACAACTGGTCTGATTCACTTAGACTTTAACATTTAAGATAAAAGTTAAGTATTTATTTTAGAAACATTTTTTTTAAATAAAAGAAGACGGAAATATCATCCAGAAAGAGAAGGTAAAATATTAAATTTCGTAGGAGAAGTTTGAAAGAAATAAAGTATGTATTCCATGTTCATAGGTTTAACATTCTGTAGGGAATTTGCTATAAAACGGACAAGGCCTTAATGGAAATGCTTCTGAAGAGACAGTGTATAATAGTTCGAGACGCAATTTGTATTCTATTTTACCGGCATATGAGAAAATATCTTTTTAGGTGTCATGCGTTCCGCTATAAATAAGTTATTTTTTAAAAGTTTATGCCATAAAAGGTATAACATTTACTTTTATGAAAATTGAAACTATCTAAATTGGCTGCAATTTTATTTTGAATGTGTCGTATATTTACAATCTTCGACACGTTCCAAGGAAGGTACATAGTGCATAATTATTTACTATTTTGCTGTAAAATGTAAAATTTATAAAAATGTCTATGTCCAATTACACAACTTTTAATGTAGTATTATTTGAAACGTGAAGTTAAACGGTAAAGATTCTTTATTAATTAACATTATTGTATTTGACGTATTATTTAAAGAGCCTTCGATAATGTCGCAGAGAACATATGAAGTATATAATGCCTTAGAAATTTCTTGTAAAATATTTTATTAATAAGTAGTCTATGTTCAGCAATAGTCTAGGAGAAATTTCATTACAGTTTCATATTGGATTATTTAAAACGTCAAACAAAATGGCAAATATTCTAGTAACTTAAATCATTGAAAGGGTAAATAATTCCGCATTGCTCAGGGCGTATGTTCAAACGTCATCCAAAAATAGAGATTCTGTGTACATTTCGAATACATCCATCTAAAAATTGTGTTATATTTATATTATATTTTTTATTTAGTTATCAATTTTTATATTTATTATGGAGTGTTATCCGAAAGCAAATGCTGAACTGTTTATATTGCTTTAAGTTCAAAAGGATTAATATTTCGTAATTGTCCTGCATGTAACGTAGAATTTAAAAAAAAATCATACTTATTTAAAACCAATAAAAAATCTGTAAATTAAGTCACAATTATAAAACAAATTTAAATTGTATAAATATTTTTATCCTATCAGAAGAGGTAAAATTTTCTATGAAGTTTTAAAAAATGAAATTAAAAATTGAATTAAAAGGAAATTCTATTATTCAAGTCGTTTCTACTTTTAATATTAAGCCTGTAATACACACGTACGTTTAATACTTTATAATATACATTGCAAAAGTAATGAACGCGCTCCATACAAGTACCATATAAAGATGTTTTTGCATTTCATTTGCCATATCATCTATTTTGATGGAATTTAAGGATGTTTCTACTATTTTAGGTCATCGTTAGGTTTTAGTGTGTCCCAATTTTAAAACCGAGAATCTTAGCTTTGAAATTTAGATTAAATAAGTTAATTGTAAAGGTAAATCTTTTAATTAATTTGCTTGTTTTAGGAATATTTGTGAACAAATTATAGAATGCTCACATTAACATATACATATAAACTTGCATATTATTAAATATTCAACACAAACGAGTTAAACATTCGCTAAAATACTGACATGAATAATTATCAAACGTTTACTAAGGAAATATGTCGAAATTATTGTATTTTTCTTAATTAACAAATGTTTAAAAATAATATAAATATCATGAAAATTTCACAAATATGATTATATAAAGATTAAAAGATATAGTTTTTTGAAAATTCTAACATTTTTGTGTCTATTTTTCATAGTTCATTTACTATGTTATTACAACATTTTATATTAAGCTAATTGCATTTACTGAAAATGCTATAAGGGAAATAGCATATTACGTAATTTTGTAACACATTGTAATATATAAGGCTGCATACAGTTATACCACAATTTTTGGATAGAAATGTTTGCCTCGTTTTATTTGCTGAAATATATTAGAAATTATATGATTAAATAGGCCGTCCACAAATTCTGAATTTGAAACCCTGAATAAGAAAAAAAAAATAATATGGTAATTTATTCAACACTTCTTGTCATATCTGAGGGGAATAGGCAACTTTTGAAATTGGTAAAAATTGTATAAACAGAATAATTTTATGAAAAAATAATTTACGAAACATTGACAAAACGTTTATTTTCTGTATTTTCTATTTTGTTTTAAGGTGTATTTTTGATTAATATAAAAGTACTATACAATACGTAGTGATGAAATGTTAATATTTGTTGACCAATTTGTGTAAAAAATGACATGTGGTAAATTGTGTTATCTATAGTATAATTTATTTTCTTTAAAGCTGTATTAGTTTCTTTTTTTTCATGGCAAAAGCTATACAAATTAGCATGTTTGTTAAATTAATATATACATATATGAAACCTGAAAAAACTTTAAAAGAAAATAGTTTTCTACTTTATGTTTTAGGATTTATTTTTGATTGAAAGAGAAACATTAACCGCAAATATAACATTCGAAAGTATTTAATAGAACAGTTGTTAATGTTTAGATAACATAATGTATAGTATGGGATATTTCTGTCTTTTGTGTCTAGGTTTTGTAGTCAAGAAATGTAGTGTTTTAGAGTATATTTCCACGAGATCGGTGTAGCTGATTCATGTAAACCCATTATTTGAAACAGTGGTTCAATATAGAGAGTGTGGTTTCGATCACCATTCCTCAGAAAATGGTTCTGTATAACTGTTGTTGATGAGATAATTAATTTCAATAATTACATATTCAATTTAAAGAGGAGTAGTTATACGATTTGAATTTTTTTTTACGGTGTTTTAGAATTGTTATCCTTCTATATATACAAATGTAACGATTTGGAAATGAGCCAAAAGATTTGGAAATGGACCAATGAAAATCTGCGTAGTATCCAAACCTCTCCAAAG
The DNA here is from genome assembly GCA_963932465.1 of Maratus speciosus. Taxonomy (NCBI): domain Eukaryota; kingdom Metazoa; phylum Arthropoda; class Arachnida; order Araneae; family Salticidae; genus Maratus; species Maratus speciosus. The sequence goes on along the minus strand of OZ010791.1, from coordinate 361,255,407 downwards.
TATCCAAAGTACCTCTCCAAACGTATTTGATAGGTCAGAGCTTTCTGGTTTTTTTTTTAGCGGGAATTGTGCTTGGCAAAAATCATGAAAGTAGAGAATTCAGATAGGATGTGCAGGGAAAGGGAATAATCTTCAGCATTTCGATAGACTTCGTTTTTTTTTTTTTTTTTTTTTTTTTTTTTTTTTTTTTTTTTTTTTTTGGTGGGGGGGGGGAGGGGGGAGGTGTCGATGGCAAAAGTGATTTTTACAGAAATAAGATAATTTCATTTAACTAATACGGAAGGGGGAGGGTCATCTGCGTTTGGAATCTAAAAATTGAATGTATAGAAAATAACAGATCGCGAAGCAATTACGTCTGGTGTTGTCTAGAAAATAAGAATTGCTTCGCGATTACGCAGAAGGTTGGGGACCATAGCGAGTAGGGCGGAAGACCATCCTTAGTTAAGTAAATTATAAACACCTAACAATACCTTTAATTACTAATTTTGAATTAAATTTAATTAAATTAAACGATTTTAATAAAACATATATATAAAATCTATATCTGAAGTCGAAGCGACATATCCACCTTAATAAAATAATAAGGAATATGAATACTTAATACTCAATACATTAAAAAAATAGGTGTAAACATACATAAATTTTTAAAAACATTTAAAATTTCCATGATGTTAAAAACTTTGGTGTCAAAAGATATTAAAATCCCAAAGTTGAAAGCGCTTGGTATTTTAACATCATCTAAACCAATGTTTTTAACATATTGAAAGTTTTAAATATTTTTAAAACTTATGTATGTTTGCACCTATTTACTATATATATATATATATATTGTTAATTAAGTATTCATATTGCTTATTTATTTAAACGATTTTGCTTGTATTTATTGTTTAAATAAATTGACGTGCAGTTAAGGCTTCATTTTCTATGACTATTTTGTAGAAAAAAAAAATATATATATATATACTGTTAGAAACCACATTCTAATTCCTTAGTGCAGCGCATACTTTAACTTTATCCTTTCTGAATATAATGCAGAATTGGATAAAGAGTCCTAATACGTTATGATCACGTAGCTTGGGATTCGTTGTTTAAAAATATTGTTTGAAGATGGTCGGATGACATGAACATAACAAGGCTTGATGGCATGCTATTTAATGACTTGAAGAAGTAATATCACTCTATGAAAATATACATATAAATACTACATTATATTTCATTGTTTCTTTTTTTTGTTAAATGGCAACTAGTCGTAAATTTACTTTGAATTTTATCCAATTATTCTGCTTAATGTGAGTATCAGGCATTAAAAATTGGTGTTCAGAAGAAGGGTGGATGGTACGCATAAGAAGGAATAGTTTACATTCGCATGGAATAAAACGCTTTGAGATGGTAAAACATAAAGTTATGATGACCTACATTGTGATTCTATTTTCAACGCCCACAGAGAGAAACGTGTGTATGTTTATATACAGTGTATAGAAATATATAATGTGGAAATTGCTTATACCGCCATGGCTTTAATGGATCCCAAAGATTACATTTTCATAGTCGGCTCTGACATCAAATTTAATGTTTTAAAGTATAAGCACTAAGCGTTCTATGCAGTGTGTAGAAACATGACTTCCGAAATGCATTTAAAATATTAGGTCATTAAGTAGGAAGCGTCCGATTTGAAAGCGGTTTTTTCATTTAGAACTCTTAATAGTTATTAAAGTTTAAATAGTTATTTTTACTTTATAAAATGATACACATTCTACAAATAGAGTAAAAGCAAATGAATGTTTAAAATTTTCTGGTGCGAATTTTGAATGTCTGAATAAAAATCAGTTTTCAAATCGGATGTTTTACACTTAATAAACTTATATATGACTGAGTTTTTTGTTCAATCCTAATGTATCGCGTATGACAAGATAGATATTTTTAATTCTGTTTTTTCGCATAATTTATCTTTCAAAAATAAGTTCCCTATGGTTTAATTTGAATCACAAATATCTAAAAACACACTGGATTTCTACTCGTTTGCGGCAATAAACTCGAAAAGTGCGCCCTCTGGTGAAAATTGAAATTTTTCATACGGTTTCGCTTGCTTATTTACACACTATATAATGAAACACAAAAAGAAAATCAACCCGACATAAGGATTAAGAAATGAAGAAAATAGTAGAAAACTTGATCTTAAGAAAATGTCGAGTAATAACAATTTCATGCATAAAATTCCTAGGATATTAACGTGCATATATCCTCAAATGTGTTTGAAGATGAATCTGAAATTAACTAGTATGAAGTTAAAGAAGTTAAGATACAAAACAGACGATTACTTAAAAGAAGCCTAGTTATAGAAAACTTTTTTCAAAGAAAGTAAAAGTAAATATGATTTGTAATCTAAAGATGACACCCATATTTCCGAAGACGATAATCTTACCGATTTTGAAAAGTATGATCTCGATCCTGTCAAATCACTTGGTTTGTTGTATTCCTAAGAAAGATGAAAATATTGTTAATTAGCGATTATGATAATTAATGAAAGAATAGAGAGGGGGGGGGGAGAAGAACAAATCGAAGAAAAGACACAGATAAGGGTAATATAGAAGAAGAAGAAAAAATACACATATAAGGGAAATATAGAAGAAGAAGAGGAAATAGGAAAGATACAGATAAAGGAAATATAGAATAATAATAAGAAAAGACACAGATAAGGTCAATATAGAAGAAGAGGAAGGAGAAAAAAAAACAGATAAGGGAAATATAGAAGAAGAAGAAGAAGAAGAAGAAAAGACACAGGTTGGTTGGTTGGTTGATTTTGACGGTCGATTATCTACACTAGGGATATAGGCCCGAGGGGGGAGTGCCCTTCGTGGGGGTCTTTCTAAGGGAACCTAACCCGTATTTACGCATGGAAATCCATGGCTCGAAGAAAACAACGAAAACTCCGAACGATTAGGCCGACGGGCGCGATTGGGATCGAACCCAGCACTTCCCGTCTACCAGTTTCGAGAGCAGAACCTCTCCGCCACTGGTGGGGCAGAAAAGACACAGATAAGGAAAATATAGAAGAAGAAGAAGAAAAGACACACATAAGGAAAACATAGAAGAAGAAGAAGAAAAGACACAGATAAGGAAAATAAAGAAGAAGAAGAAGAAGAAGAAAAATCTTGCACTGATGTTTAACGCAATTAATATAAATTATGACGAACGGGCTTTTCTGAAAGTAGAACTGTTAATTTTTAACAATGACGGTGCGATGAAATTTATGTTTTTTAAAGTAACCTTATTATTTTTAAGTTGACTGATGTGTCATTATTAGAAAAGATAGTTTTTTGAAGATTAAAATTTTGATTAACTGAAAAAGAAAACAATCCTCATAAGTTAAAGTTATGCTTCAGCAAGAAAAAGAACTTTGTACTACTCTTTCTTTTTTGCATTTTCAGGTAATCCAGTTACTCTTTCCTGCAATCACATGTGTACAGAACTCATTTGTGGTGTCCTTCTGAGGTCAGCTGACTAATTAGCATGGCCGAAGGTGTGGCAACCACTACAATGCTAAGAAAAGTGTCTGATTATTTTTAGTCTGAAGAGAAAAAGAAAAAAAAATAACAGAAAAAAGGTAACATATTCTTATAAGAACTATAAAATAATTACTCCGATATCCATGGTTTTAATAATTAAATAATTCATCAAAATATTAAATGAAATTAATTCAATTAAGAAATTTATATTAGAAATCATTAGCTAGAAACAGGAGTTTTTAAAGTTCAGGCAAAAATATAAGACTGATATAAATATAATTAATAGAATTTCTTTAAGCGCCAAGAATAAAAAAAAAGAAATACGAAATATTATAAAAAGAGACCGTGGCAATAAAAAAAATAATTGTACCACCCTTTTAATTAACATTTTTAGTTAAGTCCTTGCTAAAAAGCAAACATAATTTGTTATAGATTACCAGCGTAATATTCTTTCACTTCATTAACTGAATAGGTTGGATTGACAACATCGTAAATCTCCTTATATGCCTAATAATCACTTATAAACACAACATCAAGTTTTCTATACTTAATTAATATAATATCAACTGATTAAATATTCAATAATTTCCTAAGGAAACTTTCAACCTGCTTATCCTCAAATCTTGATGTGTATCAAATGAAAAAAAAAAAATAATAATATATATATATATATATATATATATATTTTTTTTTTTTTAATGTGAGCATTAAAATATGTTTATCTAAGTATTGGACTAATTGATTTAACAGTACTATAACACTTTAAAATATCTCAAAATTTGTAACTTTTTTAATATTATGAAAAAATAAACATTTATTAAACCTGAATTTAAAATTTTTTATTCAGTTTAGTTTAAAAGGAAAGGAAAACATTTTCCAAAAGGTATATAACACTGTGTTGCAATATCCGAATTCATTCCTTTTGGCAATTTTTTACACGTTCCAGGTGACTAAAAATTCAGAAAGAACCGATAAAATTTTGACATGATAGAAGTTGAATTTATTTCAAGAGTAAAAATGTGGAAGATTTTATGTAGCGTAAATAAAAGAAAGTAGATTTATTGATGTAAAGTCATCGATAATATAATACGAAAGAACGAATTTTGAATAATATTGAAAAAGAAATGAATTTCTTCTGAGTGGAAATCCGTGTTGAGTTTTTCTATTTTCAAAGTACATGGCGGATAGATTGATCAAAATATTTATAGAACTGTGAAAATTATTTATTAATATAAAGCATTGTTAATAGATATACTGCTGTGTATTTTTTGTTACTTTAATGTTGATTTTTTAAATACAAATGCTTCTTTTACTTTTATACTGGAGCAATTTAAATACAATTATGTACAAATTTGTTGAATAATTGTTAAATATTTATAAAAAAATCCAATTAAAGTTTTAAGATTTTATTTAGTAAGATTTCATGGGGTTTTGCACACATTCTTGTTTAAAATTATAATCTATTTTACTTGGTTGAATAAATCTCTGTATGTTTTAAATACTTAGATTGATCTTGCGGAAACTCTGTACAGTAATAAGATGAATATAAAGATATATAACTATTCAATACAACAATATTTAATCCCTTATTTCTGTACTGTTTTACGAAGAATGTTTCTGTGACAAACGCCAACATTCGAAACGTTCAGACTGTTAAAAATAAAATTCTAAGAACTATTAGAAAAACCTCCTGGTGTTCTAAGAACGTTATTATCCATGCCTAATTTAAAATAAATTTCATTAGGAAGATCATCACAAACAAGGCTCATTTTTTATTCAATTATACATTAGGCTTAAAATTTTAAACTGTCTGATCATCTTGATTATAATCAATGTGCTTTTTTAGGCGTACGCATGTCATATTATTTTCAACATACCAGAGGTAATTTATTTTTCTTGACTTCTAACTAAAAATATGGCAGGGTATCTTTGTCGGTCTTTTGTATGTAATATTTGTTTATAGTATTTTAATTTTTTATCCTTAAATTTAGTAGTTTTGGATTGTAATCTTATATTTTTAATCATTTATAACTCATTATCAGTAAGTTGACATTTATATTTTAAATAATGTTTTCTTAAATAAATTTTGTTAAAATGAATGTCCCTCGGAGCGGTGTGTGAATAAATTGGTATTTTATTTTCTTTTAGAGCCTTTCATTCAACTTAAAATTTTCTAGAGTTTCATTAGTGATAAGCACATATTATTTTTTATCCATTATTAGGGTTAAGGGGTCTAGGTCAGATGAGTTTGTAAAAAATTCCCGATTCAGTGTCCAAATTATTTCACTGATGATAAAATGTAGGTAATAAACATTGCTGCTTTAGTTGACAATTAGATTGTGGTTTTTTTTTATAAAAGCCACGCATATTTTATTGTATAATAAATATAATCTCCTGTCAGCTTAAAATACAAATAACTCGAACTGTAATTATTATAGAGCACTCATATTTTGTAAGTAACTCATATTTTGTATGTAACTTATATTTTGTATGTAACTCATATTTTGTATGTAAACGTAATCTTTATAAAGGGGAGACACTGTCGTGTTTTGTAATTTAGTGCGCATAAAATTTATCATAACTTGAATATGAGAGCCCGATAACCAGAAACACTTACAACTCAGTTTGAAATTTTTAAAGTCCACACAAATTCCGTTTGGTAAACGTATTCGTTTTCAGGTGAAGGAAGATCTGTTTATTTTTTGTAGAAGATCCATATTTTAATTTTTCATTAAATGGCTATGGGAACAGAAAAAAAAGTAGAATTCTACCGGTAATTATACTAAAACACTCACATTTTGTATAGTAAATACAAGCTTTATAAAGGGGGAATTTTGTAGTTTTTTTTTTAAACCGAAGACCCTGCATTTTAGTATAGCGCGAATATAAGGGCCCGAGAAACGGAAACACTTATCCAAATTGTCGCAGCCCACACAAATTTCGTTTGGTAAATGTAATTCTTTTTGAGGAAGAGGGGTCACTGTATTTTTTTAGAAACCACTATATTTTTTGTATGATAAATATAAGGCATTAAAGCAGCATAAAGCACTTAAAACTCAAACTGTATTAATTGTAGAACAACCATATTTTGTAAGGTAAACGTAACCTTTATATTCATGTTATAACTGTCCTATGTAACTATTTATGCATGTTTCCTTTGAAAAATTTCAAGAGCAATAAAAAATGTCACATCTGCCGTAATATTTGAAAAAGAATGTCCTGTAAAATAAATCATATTTCTCGACAAAAAACGTATAATTATTCGAAATCTAATGAATTCTATAGAATTATTTTAGTATATTTTGAATTATATAATATATTAATTTAATTAATTTAATGATTATTTTTTTGTTTAAAACTTATGTTTATTTATTATTATTATATATATTTTTTTTCATTTCTATAGACTACCAAATCCTAACAAATTTTCGGGAGCGTACAAGTAGCTGAAGTGATAAGGAAAACTTACGAGGGCACATTATTATCTCATGAATTAAAGAACAGCTTATTATCTTATTTCATTATGTAATTTACTTAAAATAATTATTATATGTAATTATTGAAATACGTTACTTTTACTGGTATAACTTGTTCTTATTCATATAATTATAAATAAATGTAATTTTAGAGTTTGGTAAATAAATAAATAAATATAAAAAGATTGCAGCGCTAATTATTCCATGTGGTGCAATCTCGAAACTATTTTCAAACATTTACTAATTTTAAAACAGAAAATGTTTAAATATTGACCATACAAAATATGGGTGTCCTATGACAATTACAACTCGAGTTATAGGAGTTACAATTTGTCAGAACTATATATTTATGATACACTAAAATATGAGAGTTTTCTGTAAAAAATTCCATTCAGACCACCAACCCCTTAAAACGGTAACTTTTACCATATGTAATTAGTCATATCTAGGACAATTTGGATCCGAGTTAAAAGTATTTATAATTATCGGGCACTTATATTCTCGTCATAGTATATTTGGGAAGTTCCTTTAAAAAGCTGACATTTAAAAGCATTAGATTTATAATACAAACTTTGAGTGTTCTATGATAATCACAGTTCAAATTATAATTGTTCAAAGTAGTGAGAACCTTAAAATTTTAATACACTAAAGTATGAGGATCTTCTATAAAAGAAACTCCCCCCACACACCCCACCGTCTTAAAAGATTATTTATACCACACGAAATTGTGGGCTACAGCAATTTGGATCCATGTTAGGTAATGTGCCTATATAAAGTTCTTATATTAGGGGGGGATTTGGTGGTCTGACACATGATGTCGTTAGATATCTCCAGGGGGAGGGGTGTTTGCTTTTTGACATCATTATCATTTTTAATCCAACCAAAATTTTCTCTTCGTCTTTACATCTATATAGTATGTAATCATTTTTTAGTATATTGTCTATTTTTATGAAAAAACAACGTTATTATTAAAATCATTAAATGAATATAACATTATTTTATTCCAAATTGTAGAATACCCCCAACTTTTTGGATTTCTATTTCTTCTGCCATACGAAGATACAAGCGTGCATTGCATATATAATACACTGTTCGAGAAATCATATCTAAAGTTTGTTTGAAATGATACTGGTGTTTACTTGTAAATAAAAGACAATAAGTGTTGCCGATCAACTGTTTTGTTGATAAGAAGTTCTGTCTGCCCACCCTCCCCTTTCCCGTATGGGTGTGAGTGCGAGAATACTTCATTAGTGTTAAATGTAATGTATTTATCAGTTTGTAAAAATGTAACAAATGCAAATTAAAAAAAAATGTAAAAAATGAAATATGTAATAATAAAAACAAAATTGTCCAGTTAAACTGATGGCATTGAGCTCACAGGCTATTCACACTACTTGTATATTATACCTCTTATTTGAAAGAACAATGCCCTAAAAAATAAATGAAGGGGGGTTAACCCCTGTTCCACCACATTACACTTAACCAATCAACCCCCATATTGTCCATATCTAATCAGGGAAGCAGCTTAACGCAGTAAACCGGTATACCAAATTTGAAGCAAATCAGATAATTTTGCATGTAAAAACCATTTCTCTAAATTAAGAGGGGGGGGGGGCTAACCCCCCTTTCACCTTTTTGTACTTAACTAATGAACCTCCAAATATAATTCGGAAAGCTCCTTATCAGAATGAACATAGAAAAAAAATTGAAGTAAATTGGATAATTCTGCATGAAAATCCATTTAACTAAATTAAGGGAAGGATCTTGCCTCCCTTTCCCCCTTTTATACTTAATAAATGAACCTCAAAATCTAATAAAAGATGTGCCATATCGGAATAAACCGGCATATAAATTTTTGAAGCAAATCTATTAATTCTGCATGAAAAACCCATTTATCTAAATTAAGGGGCCAGCACCAGCCCACCCCCTTTAAACTTAACCAATAAACCTCCAAAATTAATCAAGGCGGCCCCTTAACATAATAAACCGGTATACCAAATTTGAAGCAAATGGAATAACTCTGCATGAAAAACCCAATTATCTAAATTAAGGGAGATGGTCTAGCACTCTTTCTCCCCTTTCTACTTAACTAATGAACCTCCAAATATAATCAAGGTAGTTACTTAACATAACAAACCGGATTAATTCTACCAAATTTGGAGCAAATCGAATAATTCTGCATGAAAAACCCATTTATCTAAATTAAGGGGGGTATCCCCCCTTTCCCCCTTTATACTTAACTAATGAACCTCCAAATCTAATCAGGGAAGCTCCTTAACATAATAAACCGATATACCAAATTTGGAGCAAATTGAATAATTCTGCATGAAAAACCTATTTATCTAAATTAAGGGAGGGGACCTAGCCTGTTTCACCTCTTTATACTTAACCAATGAACTCTCAAAACTAATGAGGGAAGCGCCTTATCAGAATGAACCTATAAATTTTTTTTAAGCGAATCGGATGTTTCTATCAAGAGTTATCGCGTTACGTACATATATACATACATACATATATACATACATACAGAACGGGCGGGCACATTACCTCTCAGGCTTTGATAAGCTGTGAGCTAAAAAGCTATTATTAAATATTTTTAAGTAGTAACTATTTTTTAAAGTGTTGCTTTATATAAAGTTATTTCATATATAAAGTCATATTTTATTGATTTCTCTTCATTTGAATCAATGAAGAATGCGAAAAAGTAAATATAACCATAATTGTATATCACTCCAACAAAAGAAAAAAATTCCAAAAATGAAAATAATTTTTAGACATTGGTAATATTATCATTACAGGGGGGAGTGGTGTCTAGGGATGATAACGTATGATATCGTAAGGAGGGGAGGGGTCCAACATTACCAAAAAGATGATGACAATATATATGTACGTACAGCCTCTTATAAGTGTTTGTACTTAAAGGGCCCTCTTATTGCGAATTATTTAAATTTAAGTGTTTTCGGTTAAAATAAAAACGACAGTGTTCTTTGTACAATAATTCATGCACACAAAATTTCAGCACTTTAGTCAACGGCCCGAAATACCATACGGACCGAAATGTCAGCATCAAAAAGCCACTACCAAAATGCCGGTCTCATATGATATATGAACATATATATATATATATACTCATGCGTCTATGTGTATGCGCGTCTATTAGTTTTAAATAGTACATTAATATTACTAGGGGATCGAACCCGAGCTCCTCGTGTTACAGAATATAGATGAAAAACATTTTTTTTAACTCAAATTATTTTTTTACATGTAATATATATTTTAGATTGCCCACTAACATCAAAAAGAACTTTTGTATCAAAAATATCAATTATTCAATCAAATAAAGTTTTGAAATTTATTAAAAGCGATACTTTCACATATCACCGCATGCCAGGAGTTATTAACCCAAGATTTTGCGACTTACGTCAGTCTTTCCTGTCATTTCGGTGCATAAGCGCGTGTTGTTCAATCACATGTCTGTTAAATTTGTTTCTTATTTACATTAATTTATTTATTTTTCCATAGAGGACGTTTTAATTTTGTTATGGAACATTAGACAGAAACAAATGCTGAACTTTTTATATTGTTTTAAGGGCAAGCGGACTAACCTTTCGTAATCGAGCTACACTTCATAGAGATAAATTAAAAAATAATTTATGCTTGAAAATCTCTATATATTACGCTATCATACGTTGCACAGTAATCGGGAATATATTGTTAATTGTTTAATGGCAACGCCCGAATGAAACGCATCTCATTGGTTATTGTGTAATATTTTTAAAAAGGAATGACTATAAATAAATAAAAAGTTTAATTAACAACTATAGAACAAAACAATTTACATAATTTAAAAAAATAAAATAAAAGTAAATAAACAATTTATTAATAAATAAACAACAACATTCGGGTTACATAAAAGTTGCCATGATCAAAAACAGTTCGTACTTTTACGTTATCTGGGCGCAATTTTCGCCAATAGCACTTTCAAACTCGCCAGCAGCTTTTTTTTTTATTTTTCGAGGGGTAAATTAAAACAATGGTTTGATGTTGAAGTTAAATGGTTTGTGGTATTATTTTTTTCTTTTTCTTTTCTTTTCTTTTCTTTTTATACAGATTTTTTTTTTTTTTTTTTTTTTTTTTTTTTTTTTAAGTGAAAGTCATGAATTTTAAAGGTTTCATTTTTAAATTAAATTCATCCATTCTAAATAAAATGAGTGAAAGGATTATATTTTAATCTCAATTAACGAAGTATGAAAAAAAATTCGACGTGTACAATATTTGGCGATTTATCACCTGTGCCCGACTAACATAAATGTAGGGAGTTCTCGATTTATCTATCAGAATCTTCCAATTTGGCGAAGGATTGAGCAAGTAAATTGAATTATGAATAAAAGTAACATGATACAATGCCTAGCATACATTTAAGGAAGACCAAACTGGTCGCCACGGGCGGCTAGTTATTTAAAAAAAAAAAACCATAATAACTCATTCAATTAAGACACAATTTTCAATTAAGATACAACACATTGCATTTGAAAGTAGATTTGTTTATTTGACGGTTTAAAAATTGAAAATGTACGATATTTAGAAATTTAAAATATCGCTGACATAGCACGTATTTTAATTTCAGTTTTTTTTTTCAGTTTTTATGAGAAAATGGCAACAAAAAGGTACAGTAATATATTATTTTCTTTCCTCCGTGATTATTTTACCTTTACTTCCAATCCTCCAGGACAGAAGTGGAGTTCTTCAGTTGCCACAATTACAAAAAATGTATTAAAAACCACAAAAAAATTAATATCTCAAAATGAAATTGAGATACAGCTTTCAAACAAATTGCATTTAAAAGAACATTTTCTTCGTTATACGACGGTATAAAAATTTAAAATGTGCGATGTTTAGAAGTTTAAAAATTTGCAATAGAGAAAATTGCAAAACCAAAATTTTATTTCAAATTTCAAAGTGTTGCCATTAGCAGAATGACGTATGTGTTACGCACAGATATGTTTGTCCTTTATAATATAGATAGCATAAATAAGCGACAAATATTGATTTATTTAAGTGTGGATTACCTTAACTACTTAATACACGGTCATGCTTTCTATATCTTTACATTTAACAAAAAAAAAATAAAAATACATTATAATTTCTCTATCTTCTTCTTGTTAGAGAATTAAACTTATAACAACATGTAAAATATTTTAATGCGCATTTTTTATTGTGTAATTTTCTTGTTAAAAAATTTGCGAAATGAATTAAATTTTTTAATTTTCATTTATTTAGATTTTTAAATATATTTCTAAATAATTTCTAAATATTCGTATTTTTACAATATTATTATTTCCGGTTTTTAATAATAAATATCGCAACAATATATTTTGATGTTTTGCTAATACGTATTTATACGTCAGCTTATTTGTGCAAAAAAATCTCAATCGATAATTAGAAATAGTAATTAAATCGGTAGGTGCACATTAATTCACAAATAATGTTTTAAGCATTTACACGTAGTTATTATTCAAGTATCTAATTATGCAGCATTAATTTAAATTCTAAAAGCATAATCAGCACTCGACATAAAAGGCCGATCTCTCCGTTTTATATAATGTAAACGAACACACACACACTTGCACTTTTTATCTTTTTAGCGGTTTTCAGCTGATATTACAGATACATATGATTAACAACGCCTCATAATCAATAAAATCGTCCAGGTGGTTAGTATGTTGGCGACAAACTGATCAACTTTGTACAAGGTTCAAGAGCTCAGTCAACTTTTTCAGTGTTTATCCATTGCGTGCTGAATAATAGGATTGAGCGCTGATACAAAAATGGCTGCTATCGTGCGATATTTTAAGCGTTTTTACGGTCACCTGAATTAATTAATATGTTCCAAAAATTTTATATTAATTATTTAATTTCAGAAAAAAAGGAAAAATGAATGAAAACTATTGGTGATTTTAAGGGACCGTACGAAATGTGAATAAAATCAGCCTACGATAGCAACCATTTTCGGAACAGATGTCATACATTCCCGCGCCAATCCATCTTGGAATTTTTCTTGGCGTGAGAACCCTTTTCCCGGCAAGTAGTAAATGTCGTCAAGAAGCGATTTAGTCTTAGCGAAAATAAAATGTAAATAATAAAATATAAAAATGAAAAACGCAAGAAACTCCTTAAAGCGGCAATTAGAAATGTAAATATGAACACTACGCGTTCATAATCGAAAAGAAAAGAAAAAAAAAACATCACTGGACTCATTAAACTACTTCTGCTACAATCTGAAAAATGCACGAAACTTGTTAAAGTGGCAATTAGTACATGGACTATGAACGCGTACCGTTCATAAACAGAAAAATGAACATCATTGGATTCAACAAACTACTTGCAACAATCTGGAAAATGTAAGCAACTCGTTAAAGCGCAGTTAGTAAATGCACGTTGCTGTGTAGAAATTTCAAAAACATACTTGAACAGACATCTCCTTTCTTGAAAGCTCAAGTACAAAATACGTGCTACCATCACCTCCATTTCATAAAATGGGCCTATGACTACACACTCTAAACAAACCTCCTTTTTCCTTCACGATTTCATGATATTTCTTAATTACATCAGCAACAGCGGGTAAACGGACTACAGAAGCCATAGTCAATCCAATAAATTCATCAAAATCAAATTCAATCAAAATCACAACATAAAAACAGTGACACGTATTCACACCAGCTAAATCCACGATTGACGTTATTTCAAGACACGATCTCGCGGGAAAACGGAGTTGCCAGAACATGTCAATCGTCGGAGTTACCATATAGATAAAGAAAATCGCCAAGAAATCTCAAAAAATCCAATATGTTGACTTTGGGAATATACGACATCTAAGCCCCGTTTTCAGTGTCAGCATTCAGTCCTTGAAATTCAGGTGGCGGTGCTTGACCTTATACGACAACGATAATTCGGGTGAAAGTCTTGTCAATCTTTCTGTAAAGGCATTGGATTGAAGATTTGAAGAATATTTGAATAAATCAAAATTTAAGCTTTAGAAAAAGCATATTAATATAATTTACAAAAGGAATGGAAACTAACGGATTTAATTCAACACTTAAGTTTAAAAGAAAGCGATTTAAATTTTCAGAGCACGATGCACAAGTTCAAATATTTCTTGCATACCCCATCTATCCATAAATTCAGGCACACTCAGAAAAAGTAGCAGCTGCATAAAACGACACATTTTTTATTACAATACACATGACAAAACGGAAGAATATTTCATGTTGTATAAAATTATGATTCCTCGAATCCCACATATCTTGTTGATTTAGAAACACCGTCGAATGAATCAGCATTTGTCAGAATAATAGGATGATCCTTGATGATCCCAGGTCCTTGGCTTACAAGGGTTCTATTCCCAGCCTGGGGTTTTTTTCGCTCAGTTGGAAATATTCAATTCGTATGATAACTTTACTAATCAGTTTGATTGTGTTAAAATAAAAGTTCATCTAAGTATCAATCGTTTATATGGGGTTCATTTACCTGCGGATTATTCTGTTGAGCTGTGCACTTGACAGAATTGATGTTACTACAAATAAGGTTATCTGAGCGAAATATGCTGGCTGGTTGTAGGCCCAGTTAGCTTAAACGGTAAAGCATTCGCCTTGTAAGACAATGATCTGGCTTCGATTCCCAACATCGGCAGTTTTTTCGCTCATTTGGAAATATTCAATTCGTATGATAGCCTTACCAATCAGTTTGATTGTGTTAAAATAATAGGTGAATAATTTTAATATTTTTTTTGTTTACAGATTTGTCTATGATTGTAGATTAATAACTGTATTTTTTTCATAATTTCAATATATATTACTCATTACACTAGCCAGTTATGTGGGTTTTTTAAATATATGCTTATTCTATAAAACTCAGGCTATATAGTTAAAAGTTTGACTTTAGACGAGCAAAAGCAAATCTTTTGGCATCAGATTTATTATTATTTCAAAAAAAAAAAAAAAAAAAAAAAAAAAAAAAAAAAAAAAAACGCGTCTCATTTTATAAGTGAAAAACTAAACTTGCAATTTTCAGGAAAAAAATCATCACTCTACATTTCTGCGGGAAGCAGAGGAAAAATAGGGAATGCCTTGAAATGTTTTTCTATCAGTTCAATTAGACATTATAATAGAAGAACTAATATTACAGTATAAACTTAACGGAACTTCTATTTTCCACTCACTGATTACAATGCAGCGTAATAATTTTACTTAAATTATAATTCAGTTTGCAAACAAAGAAACGTAACGACATTTTCCCATCTCGTTTCAATCAACTCACATTAATTTTTTAATATGAAATATCTGCCTAATTTCGAAATAATTATTAATTTTTGACAGGATGATAAATATATTATTATGTTCAAAACGGAAATTGATATCTAATAAAACTGGACATTCTCTAAAAATAAAAATTTACTTCCAACAAAAAATAGGCAGTAAAAATCATATTTGTAGCAGTTTAAAATTAAATATTTAAATGTATTTAGATGTGTATAGTTTTAGATATATAAAAAAAAACATATTTGTGATCGTTAATATCGTGGCATTTTTTGTCTGCACATTAAAATATAGTATGCATTTTGATATTATCCGTTATGAGTAAAATTATTTTTATGCTTTTGCCTGATCATCATATGATTAGTTTTCTCCGAGAGCTGGGTAACGAAAATTTTCCAAACGATAAACAATGTATTAACATTTTTCATGTAATATAAGATATTAAATTATAATAAATGAAAATATCACATTGACAGTACTATTTGTTTAAAAAAAGGGGAAACAAACTCGAATAAAGAAGAATTAACCCCATTTTATGCTATTTTGATTTGCTAATGTTTGCTATGAATCTTGCAGTCATAATTTTTTTCTTAGTTAACACTAGAAAGACTGAAACTTAGTATATACCTATATTGCCCAAAAGCAGTCAGAATGACTGTACTGTGAAAGAATAACTAATACGTAAGGAATTTTGTTTAAAATTAATTTTTAATAATTTGTTATATTATTTACAGTTACATAACAAGTTACTAGTAAGTATTAACAATAAAATAATCTATGTATTATTATTTGTACCTTTTATGCAAATGAAAGTGGATATCTTTTTATGTGTACATCTTCCGCAAACACACTTTTGACATTTTTTCACATACATTATTTGTTTTTTTGTTGTGGCAAAGTCCTACTGGACAAATTTTGCTATTGTTAGAATGGGTTACATCTGATTATGATGCAGTTGATCTTTGAGGGTCTTCATGTTCTGAAGAATTTTTTCTGTCTTGCAGCTCTGTATTCGGTGGAAAGCTCTTCTGCTAATTGAAACAAGAACTCTTTTCGTTGTATTTGTATTCCTGTCGTTTTTTTGTAAAGGATCAAAGCATTTATAGCAGCCAAATCTAAAATACTAAAAAATATTTTGAGAGTTCCATCTACGAGAAATAGCCTTTAACATATATTTTCCGGCCATTTGATCCGCCATGTCAGCTTCAAATATTTTATCAACTCCAAATATTCCATTCCAAAATAGATTCCGGTAACATTTTTTTATTACTTTTATCAATTTTCACAAATTTATGCTTAGAAATTAGAACAGCTACTCTTTTATTTGGTTTGCTTTTATATATTGTAAGAACACAATTCTGTTATTTATATAGCAGATTGGAAAAACGAGGTATGCTATTCTTCGATTGTTTGGCTGCTTTGGGTAGTTCCCTTTTGTTTCCCTTATAGTTCCAGCTAGAGTTGTTTGATTGATAATTTTGTCGCGAGTGACATTCAGGTGAAAAAGTTATTGGTCGTGATATTTTTTCCACAGCTTGTATATGGCTCGACAAGTTTCAGAACAAGGTGTGCACTGAGAAGCATTGACGACGGTCGTTTTTCATCTTTTCTCAAAAATGTAAAACCATTCAAAACATATTTGCTACTAACATCTGATGCAAGCCAGAATTTCATGCCAAATTTGTTGAGTTTATTAGGCATATACTGTGTAAACCTGCATCTGGCTTTTGACGGATATAATTGCTCGTCAAGTGTTATATTTTGCCCTGGTTGATAGCAAGCTTGACTATTTTCAATGAACCTGTCCCATATTTCCAAAACAAAGGCAAATTTATTTGTGTGTAGGCGCCTAATTCTTTCGGTTATTTTGTCAAAACGAATAAACCGTAAGATTTGCTTGAACTTTTCTCTGGGCATAGTTTTTCTAAAAACTTCGGGATCCCACTTTACTGACCATAAATAACTGAGTTTTAAATTTTTTGTCTTGTAGACTCCACGAGCATATAAAATCCCAATAGATGCACGTATTTACGGTAACACTGTTAACCAATCGTTCCTCAAAATTCGGCGGCCTTCTTCTTCTGTGCACTTTTTTATATGTTTCATAATACAGTTATATATTATCAACGGGAATGCACTGATGGGATTATCTGTCATAATGTTCATTTTTGCGTAGCCTGTGGGCCCTTTCACACTCTTTAAAATACAAGTAGTCGGTAACCTTCCAGGAATACCGCCTTTGTAAAATTTTGACAAGTACCATCGGCAGCTGTTTCGGTCTCCTGAAAGGTGTTTTCAGTTTTTCCATTAGAGTCTGAACTACTTACCACGCTACACCTTTTCCTGGGCATATTGATGGCCCTTTCATTTTCATTATTGGTTATCAACTCTTCATCGCTATCTTCAGTGTCAGATGTTTCACTTTGAATGTAATCCGCTTCATCTTCAGATGATAGTTCAGAATTTGTTGCATCTGATTCTATATCGGAGCACTCTTCAGTTATGTTCGTTAGCTTTTCCTATAACTCACTTCTCTCCGACATTTCTTTCATGAATTTAGGGTACAAAAAAAACAACTTTTTAGAACAAGTATCACTGCACAAAGACCCGAATAATAAGTACTACTTACATTATTGAGTAACTGCAACTTATCAAGTATACACTCACATCGATAGTTTATCATGCGATGGTAATAGAAAGAAAATGAAAACTGTTATTTCAATACAGAGCCGAGCTGGTCATATAAGAAATTTACTAAATTGAATAATAAGAGTCATTTGATTATTAAAAATTTCTGAAGCAGTCAAAATGACTGCTTTTGGACAATATACGTATAACACACATATATATATACCGAAAATGAAGGATGGGGCGGTAACTGCAATTATTAATAAACGCATTTATATATTGTAAAAAAAAAGTCACAAAATTCTAAGATATTGTGTCATTATATACATAATTCTTTTTTTAATTGAAATTAAAAAGCAGTCAAAATGATTTCCTTGGGCAATCTAGTGTTAACAGTTGCATTGTACACTTCCATTTATGTGTGTTATAATTATTTTTAAATTAGTCTAATTTAAATGTAAGTACATCTGTATATATTTATTTATAAATGCAAACCTCGCCTTTTAAATGATTACTTGTCAGATAGTTGAAATTTTTTCATGGCATAGAATCTGTGAAACCACTGTAAGGCATTTTGGATGTTTTTGGAATCATTCTCTAGTGCGCAGAAAGAAAAGAAAATTAATCGTTTTTTCAGCCATTTATCTTTCAGTTAAAAGTAGAAAAAAGACCTGCGTTTAGGAAGTGAAAAACAAAGTTAAACTATCCAAATTGTTTAATGTGTATTTTATTTGAAGCTGCAGAGAATATGTCTATCTGCTTAGACAAAACTGTTTTCTCTTAAAAAGTATGAAATGAAATGTGCTGTTTTCCATATTATACAAAAATATAATATTATATTTTATAAATAACATAATATTCATATATTAATGTAGTTACCTAATTTCTAGCTTTAAAAAACGGCAAAGACCTTGAGATTGTTCATTTTAAATAACTACTTCAAAGACACTAATATTAATATGGAAAAATATATGTTTCGACAATTAGAATAGTACATACAATGTATAAAAACATACCGTATATATATACTACGAATGAGAAACATTAATCTAATATACACATATATATATATAGATAGATGACTTGGAAATACAGTATGAAAGTATTGTGAAAGTATAAGGATTACTTACCAACAACACACTTATAAAATTATTGACCAGAATAAATTACATAATGTAATACTTTGTTATTGGCATATCCAGAAACAATTAATTGTCATACATTATGACCAAGATGTTGCGGTTGGTTAGGAAGAGGAGTAGTATATTATTGTTAAAAATTCACATTAATTGTGCAACTTTTTTCCCAGTGATAACCTTCTGGGGTTCTCTATTTAGACACAATCTGCATGATCGACCAGGACATTTTCTCTGATAATGATTTGTATATAATCCAGGAATAAGAAATCTGTATTTTTAACGGTTAAAATTATTTTGTTGTTAAAAACTATTATTTATGGTATTTTGATGTGGGAAAAACCAATGTATAGGTGTGTTATCATGCTGAGAAAATGATCTACAATTTTGAGAAACATTTTTGACAGTAGTGTCACTACTATGATGAGACAGAATTACAACTACCTGTTTTACTAGTTTATTTCAGTGTACAGTATTTACAGGAGGATTTACTATTAAATAGTCTGATACTTGGATTTAACACATCTGTCAATCCTTGCAGAATGATTGTTTTACGTAATTTTAGCTGTCAGCCAGCCTCTGACTTTTTACGGAAATAATTTAAATCGCCAAAATCATGCTATTTTAGCGAAGCAAAGTCCGAGAAACGAGGAATATGTACTTTAATGAAATTATCAGTCCAAATATCAACAATTTTTTATAGTAATTACTTTCTAAATACTCATTGATATATACTTTTAATGCCTTGCCCTTCAAATATTTTGAGATATTTTTAAGTTTGCAATTGGGATCTTTTTTATATTTAGGACATGAACTCTCAAAATGCTTTAACTAACATTTTATGTTTCTTTTAGACTTACAGGGTCAAATGAAATGACGTCTATTTCGGATTCAGACATTGTGGGTTTGTTGTAGGTAACTTTAACTAATTCATATTTCAATATCGTAAGAAATTCAAATTATGAAAAAAAGGTAAACAATGTGTAAATAATCTTTAAATTAAATAACAAAATATAAAATAGGCCATTTCTAACATTTAATAATAATAATAAAAACACTATAAATAATAAAAAATCTACTACAATATTTTGAACATTAACAAAATAATATAATAAATTTGAATTAGAGGTAGTTTCTGAATTCCTGGACGGAAGAGCAGCTAGATTTTATTAAAACAAAACAATAAATTAACTTAATAGATCCTGACTTCTCTTTCGGTAATATTCGATCATCTGTAGACAATATTAAGTAAATGTGGTCGCTATGTCTTATACTTTCACTGGGGGAGGTATCTTAAATTGAAGACGCAAAAAATTTGAAGAAATTCCATTCTGCCAAAAATTCACTGGCCTTCCTCCATTTGAAATCTTTTTCTGCTTTTATTACAATTTAGTTTATCAAGCGCATGTCCTGCAGGCTAATGATATACCATTTCATGTATGTGTGAACCATGTCGAAAAAATCAGTGAAATACACAAATCACACATCTCCAAACCGATTAATCTCAAACTTACAGGCGTAATTTGTAGTCACAGTAGAAAAGCATGTTATGAACACATTGGGAATTTTCCGTCAAATATAAAAGAAACTGCACTTTTCATCAATTAATGTATTACACTTCTCATATCGGCGAACACTTCCACCGGTTGTTCAGTTATATCCATATTTCGGTCGGGTTACGTCTTAAGAATAGCTCTAAGATTTGAGATTAAAGAAACACATATCGATTTCAAGAAAAAGTCACACGTGACATGAATTTATCAGGCAAGACAAAAAACGCACAAATTCTCCTCTCCAAGGCTGTGTAGCCTAGTTTTATAATAGCAGATTGCCACAGAATATGTTTACCCAGCTTTTCGAAAGTCCAACAAAATTCAAGTTAGGGGAAATTCAGGGGAATGGCGCGCTTAACTATAGGTTGGAAACAATGAACAAGGCGGCATTTCATTATGTAATGTCGGTACTCCTTATCAACTGCGGTGAAAGAGAAAGGTGAATAATATAGACGTGGGGATTACTTGAAAGGAATGTTGGTGTATTGAAAAATAATTTAAATAAAAATAAAATGGTATTAAGAATAATTCTAAAGAAATTAAATTTTAATGTCTGGAAAATGAAGAAATAAAGTAGATTAGTGGTTTTTTACAAAGAAGTGTCTGTTTTAACACATTAAGGTTTAGAATAAGAAGTAAAAGAATGCTCTGATATAAAGGCATGGGATTAAAATATAATTGACATTTAAGATATTATTAAAAGATAGGGAAAAAAGGTAGATTTGTAAGAATTTGGAATAATTTAATTAAGGCAAAAATGGCTATTTTTTTAATAATTACGGACACACACACACACACACACGCATATATATATATATATATAGATAGATAGATAGATGGATAGATAGATAGATAGATAGATAGATAGATAGATAGATAGATAGATTGATTGATAGATATAGATAGATAGATAGATAGATAGATAGATAGATTGATTGATAGATATAGATAGATAGATAGATAGACAGATAGATATAGATAGATAGATAGATATAGATATAGATATACGTATATGAGTGTGTGTGTGTGTAATGTAGTTTATGAATGACTCTATGAGTAGGGGAGAAAGGGGGGGGGGTGAGCAATTTTTTACAGAATGATTTTTTATTTTTGAAATATTGAACATAGAACAAAATTTCAAATATCATTTTATTCCTTAGATAATCAGTTATCAAAATAAAATTGTGAAATAAATGTAATACGTAGAAACTAGAAAAATGATTGATTTTAATCATAAGAAAATAATGGGTCGGAGGCTTCACTCACTTTGTTTTATATTGAAATTTTTATTAAGATAAATAAAATCAGTATGAAAAAACGGCAGAATAACTTTATGCTAAAAGGTTTAATTATTATTAAATTCTTTTGGGAATATGGGATGTGTACACAAACATGCTTAGACGGAATTCAATACACAGGAGAAAAATTCCTATTGAAATACCATATTTTATGACACTTGATCTGGCAAAACAAGTTGCAATATAATTTGCTTTCATCTCATTATATTCATCATGGTGAAATTTGTCTACATACCTTCATAAAGTGTTTTGATCAATGTTACGTTCTTATGCAGAGGTATGAACACTTAACATTACTTAAGGCTGCTGCTTTCATCATTTCTCGTCATTAACATACTTTCTATATACCTATTAAGGTACTATTTAAATGAAATAAAAGTTCCTATCAACTTTTCCATTTATATTTCATTATTTTTCTTCGTGCAAATGGATACTATAGAAATCTTTCGCATGTTTATTTAATCTTCTTTAAGCATTTTCACTTCCATCACCACTTTTTACTGTAGCTTTTCATAATAAACTTACATTATTTTTTTATATAACCCTTAAACTTTCATTATGCACAGTGTATAATAAAAAAAATTCCAAAACCACTTAATTAAGGTAGTCTTGAGCATCTGATCAACCCTAACCTCTCATTGACTGAGTCAAGCATTCCCACATAGCCCTTTTCTAAAGTCTAGCACATTGTTATGTTAAGCCTAACCTACTGTACAATGTTTATGCGTGGAATGAAAGTTCGATATCTCTGCACTACTTAAAACCTACTTACTTAAATTTGTATGATATATTTCATCTGATAAAATTTTACAAAATGTTTAAATATAATACAACTTTAAAGCTGAAATCTCTTCACAATTGATTTTACCATGCCTGTTTTAATTATCTACACGAAACAAAGACCATTGTTTGAGCATTTCAGTAGCTTTGTTTGCCACCTATCGGCAAAACTCTGAAGTTCTCTTACATATGAAAAGTAAAGGGTGGGTGAAGCTTGGCTTATGGTCACAACTCCCCTGTCTTTCCTACACCAAAATTGTCAGAACCAATAATTAACACTATACATTTCCGATAATCGCGAAAGTAAATGTTGGATGCTACATACGACCAACATTAAATTATATTGATTTAAAATAATTCATACTATATGTCATAATATTCGCACTTGCTCACATTTATAACCATGTATTTATATGAGTAGCAGAGCTTTAATTCGAATAGACGACTGAATATAATCAATTACCATAATACCCATTAGATTCCGTTGAATAAAATACTTCTGTTGAATAAAATTTTGTTAAAATTTCCGAATTCTTCAATTACGTGAAATGATTGTTCGACCAGCTACAAATTTAAACAAGATTTAGATTTTGCGCACTTACGATCATTTTTCAAATGAAGTTAGATTTTGTTGCGCCGCTGTGACTCTACATTTTTTTTTCTTTGCAATCTTTGTGAAAGCGTTTCCTCCTATAAATATGGATCTTGATAATTTTTTAACAATACATAACTGTAAAATTACCAACCTCTATATAACACTATTAAGCTGTTTATATTGCAGTTTTTGAGAAGAAAGTAAAGGTAATCATATAAAAAAGTTTTCAATCCAATTGTTCCATGCTTACATAAAAATATGATTTCCGCAAAATACTGTTGGTTGGAGTAAAATCATAACTTTTGAAAAATATTTAATAGATAACATTGTTGTTTTACTCAAAAATCGTTGAAAGTTTTATCGATTCAGTAATTTAATTTAACAAGATGCTACGTAAGGATTACAATTGCGTGGCTGATACATTTTTATAATATTAAAAAATAAACTATTATAGCTAGATATTAAATTAATTTCCATAGATTTTAACATGTTGTTTATCAAACGAAATAACATCTTATTAGAATAAATGAAATATTTTTTTCAACTAATTTCTATCTGAATTCTTGAATATTGTTATATCCCAACTGTTTTATGTTTTCCCAAAGAGTAAACATTATTTGCATTAATGCTTAGAAAAGTACTCTTAATTTAATTAGAATTAATTATTAGATAAGACCTTTTATTAGTTGAAATAAGAATACTTAAATAATTAGCAAAATACAAACATTATTAAATTATATTTTAAGTAAAACAATAAATAAGTTATTCGTGATTAAACTTGGGTTTACTTAGAAAGAAATACCTAATTAAGTTATAACCAGAAAATTAAATAAAATGCCGATTCATTTGGGAAAATGTTTTATTTTGTTGATAAAATCTTTTGGTTAACAACAGAGAGATTTGGAAAAGTAACTTTATGATTAAATTTTTAACACACATTAAAAAAAGTTACAATTTTAAAATGAATAAGATCTAAGCTTAAAAGGCACTATTAAATGCTAATTTATGCTCGAAAACAATGAGAAACAAACACCCTATAGAAAACTTATGAGATATATTTGGTAAATTTATAAAAACAAGGCTTACAATCCCCAAAAATTACCCTTTAAAATTTATTTTAAATCTTAAGAGCTTTTTCTTAATTGTAATGTTATAAATGTTTATCTTCTACATTTTACAAAAGAAAGTATCTATTTCAAAAACTTGATTTTTGTATATAGTTTAAATTCCTAGTGGTACATTAATTTTAAATGTACATAATTTTTTTTATATCTCCATAATATAATGAATAGAATGGTTAATCATTATTTTTTAGGGATGCAGCTCGAGCCATGACAGGCAAATACGAGTGAATTAAGTTATCCAGGTATCGTTCGGATATCTCATATTGTAGAGCGTTACCATCACGCTATCCGTGTTCGATCCCTGGACTGGACATGTTTCGCTCTGTTGGAATAATCCTCAAATGTACGTCTACAACCGTCAAAATGAAGTACGTCTCTATAGTATTCAATGTTATATTAGTTTCCGATAATAATATAAATTAATTAAGTTCTTTCTACTAATGAGATAGATGATTAAAATTTTAAAATTGATTTATATTTCAGTGCGTATTATATTTTAGTTATTCAGATATGTGTATAATACTTATTTTAATAAATCATCACCAAATATTGTTACATACACTGGGGAATTACTTTATGATGCTTGTGTGTAACTTTGTGTCATAAATAAAGAAATATAAAAGTTATTTTTTATGACATTGTACATAAGACTTCTCTTTTAAAAAAAATGTACATATTAATAAGTATCACCACCGCATGTTTACTAGTAAGTAAGTAATGATTATGTGTAAATTTGTGATATAGAAATTAGAAACATAAAAGTAAAAATAATTTTTTTGAAAACGCCTAATATCCTTTACGCGGGTGCTCGGAGATCATCTTTCGGCTTTAGCATGTATTCCTCGGTTAGATGCTGTCCGAACCCGCGTGTAAAGGTTAATTAAAATTTAAGGATGAATAAGATCTTTAAAATCAAGTGTAATTTTATTCCTTCTATGCACATATTACCAAAAAATGTCCATTACTGCACATTAATTTGGCGTGAGCCCGATTATAGACGACCCACAACTTTGACATAATGCTGACATAAAGTGCAAAAAAGTTAATTTATTAAGAAATATCCATTCTTTTCTTATGTCTCTTTGTGGTTTGTGGCAATAGTGTTATTATTCTATTTTGCATGCTAGATACAAACAAACAATGTTTGATGAGTAATACACTGATGTTAATTCATGATTAATACAATTTAACTTCTACAATATTAAATAATATAAAGTTTGTTGAATAAATATCACAAAAGAAAAAAATAAATTTATAATTTCAGAGTACACACTAAATTTCGTAATAATATTCCTATAGATTAATAACATATGAAAACACAATAAAAAACTTATATATATATATATATATACATAGCTCCATTACTATTTTTTACTTAGACTATACTATTTTCTATCCAAAAATTCACACAAAATGCTATTTTCTTGATCTCTGTTTTTGCTGTTCATAATCTACACGCAAATTTTGACATTTTTCACACACAATGTTAGTTTCATTGTCTTATCATAGCTATATCTTGCAACGTTTTCGTGTATTATTTGTGCTTTTTTAAACATTGGTTTCCTGCTCTTTAATATTCTTGCGCAAAGGCTTTATTTGCCATTTTTATGTATTCGGCGTTAACAGGCCTTTATTCCTCTGTAATTTTTTTTTTCTCGCAATGTACCAAATCAATAGGTTTTTAATTTACGATTACAAAAGTACAGGTTTTTGGAATACTTACATTTCCCACTTGATTGTAGGCGTAAGAAGTTTATTCCTAATTTCATTTTCACACGTTGTTATTTATTTTCTTGAAATAGAATTGACAAGGTCTTATTTCGATCTAAATTATCTCTTTTAAGAGCCTTGATTCAAGAGACTCGCCATAAAATTGCTCATATAAAGCGCGAGCTATATTCATTACATATTAGCCTCGCTAATTCTACAATTGATTTTGAGTCTATACACTAGGGTGGATGGTAAAGACGAAATGTGGATAATCGAATCGGCGCGGAGTGCAAAATATGCCTTTCATGTATATTAGTTTACATGAGATTTTTTTTTTTTTTATTAAAATCCAATCGAATCTTCCGGTGCCCCAAGCGCTCCAAAAATATATTAAAATTGAAATTTTTATAAAACTGTACATTTAAAAAAAATTATTTAATTGCTTTTGGCGCGGGGTGTGAAAATTGTATTTTAAGCATATTAGTTTACACATTTTTTTTTTATTGAAATCCATTCATATCTTCCTGTGCCCAAGCGTTCCAAATGTAGTTAAAAATTGAAATTTTTATGAAAAAAAATATATTTTTTGTTTTTTAATTAAATTACTTTTGGCGCCAGATACGAAAGTTGTCTTTTAAGCATACTAGTTTAAATGCTAAAATTTTCAAATTCGATAAATTTCTCCCGGTGTCCCAAGACACTTCAATATTTGCCGAAAATCGATTTTTATGCAAATTTTGAACAAAAAATTATAAGTAAAAATAAGAGTTAAAGAATCATTTGTATTGCGTAACAGGTACTCTCTATAAAAGATGAAAAATTGTTTATCGTTTATTATTAAATGAATAAAACGATATTTTATACTATATAGAAAAGACTGCACAAAAGTGCAAGTGATGAAGTGCACATAGTTTTACACAAAAACCACAAAGGAGTAATATTATACTGTTTTAAAAGAAAATCGTACTCTCAGTATATTAGACACGTTTCATTTGCCGCAGGAGAAGCTAAAGCCATAAAAAAGCTATAATATTTTTTTTTTTATCAAATAACATACAATTATATGGGCTTACAGTAATTGTATGTCACGGAACAAATATAAATATTGGGCACAAAGGATGAGTTACTACCCTGTAAGAGCTGAATCCAATAAACTCTTACAGTAGTCATTTGTTTGCGTTATATAAATCATATAAGTGATTCTTAATTTACGGATGCATTTACTTTACTAAATTCTTTAAGTGATGCAACAATTAGTTCTACAGCCTTTTATCGGATATTGGTACAGCAATAAAAACCTGCGAGGAACTACCTGTAGTTTCCATTTCTTCAATAAGTGTGGATAATATGCCAGATAATATAGATAGAATGGTTCTCAGGAATGATCAGTAACAGTTGTATGATATTTGCATAGCAATATCGTCTGGTGAATGTGGTTCTGACCCAGCATTTAAAAAAACCTGTTCCAGTTGTTCACTAAAAGTGGCTGACAACTGCAGGTAGAATTTTAAGGTTGTATGTGGCCACAGAAAATCTATTTAAGAATATAATTATTCTTACAACATATATTATTGAGATATATGCCTCTCTATTGTTCCGCATGAAAACAAAGCCCTTCATAAAAAAGTAGCTCGGCATAGTTTGAAACTTATTCCGTTTTCTAGATATTTTGAATCTAATCTAAGAAAGATAGTGGACGCTGTTGTTCAACGATATAGCTTCTTTTGTCATCCTAAATTTTTGTTATTGTCATTGCCCACACATAACAGAGAGGCTATCTGGTCTTAAGCAATTCGAAAACTAATTTGTGCTAGAAATGAAAATAGAAGAACATTACAAATAAGAATTTTTCAAGAACCAAAAATATACTTCACAGCAAAGAATTACTATGGAGTTATTAACTGGAAACGAGTTGGAAGTTTTGAACCAAATCTTTTGATGAATGTGCATTGCGAATAAATTGAGGCCATGGTAAAAGTAGGTAAAACGGAGGAATGGTCAAAAAATCCATGCCATACCCACGTTGTTGAAAGATGCATGCGTCTGAGGCACCAGAGAGCGTATCTGGAACAGAAAAGAGATAAGAATTCATATTGAATAGAATAACTTCAAGAAATCATATCAAATATTTTAACACCAAAATTTATTACTAACTTCAGAAATATGCAAATCTTCAAAATCAAAGAAGTGAAAAATTTTCTACGTAAGTTCAATTTTTATAATTTGTATGGTCTAGTGCTTTTATTTTTAAAATTATACTTGATGTAATATTATAAAATTATTATTATTTAAAAGTTTATTCTTTATTAACTAAGCACTTTGCCAGAATTGTAAACAATTTTCGTAAATTAAAAAAAAATTAATGCATTTTCTTAAAAATTACAATCTTTAACTATACTTGGGGCAACAGAAGATATGAATGGATTTAGATAAAGAGTTATCTAAATTACACAATTATGTAGTACACTCAATACACAACTTTATCACCAGGTGCAAAATATAATTTAAAATAAATAAATAAATAATAATAAAAAAAAACAAGAAAAATTATAAATTTTCATAAAATTTTCATTTTTTAAATATTTTGGTGGCACTTGGGGCACCGTATGTTATAAATAGATCTATATATATAAAAGCCGTTCTCTGTGTGTATGTCCTTTATACAAATCTTTAATTTTTAACCGATTTGCTCGAAACTCGCTGTACATAGGCTTTAGAACGTGGAATAGATCCCTGTCACCTTTAAAAAATCATCAGACCAATATTTATCCCTTTTTTCTATCATCTTTCATAATTTAACATTATAGAAATATCTCATTTTAAATTTTCAAATTCAATAGCTTCTTTTCTGTTGCCACACATCTAAAAAACTGCTCAATAATTAAAAAAAAAAATTGTTAACTCGAGTACTTTGTTTTATTAGCCAATAAAAATTCAGACTCGACTGCTATTTTTTTACATTTTTGAAATCGACGTCATTCTAATCAGAAAATGCACATTTTTCATATATTTCTGTAAAAATTAAGCATGTTTTAAAATTACCTTAGAAGTACTTTATTTGAATGTTAAAAAATCTATTTTAATGAAGTCGTTTCTATATCAAGAATCAAATAAGGAAAATGATAATAGTAAGAAAAAATCGTTTGCTAGATATGACGTCAATGTCATCAATGTAATTTCAAACTGGCTCTAAAAACTGGATGCAACAATTTATTCCCTATTTCTTTGTAATCTTTAATTTTAACATTTAGATAAATTATTACTAACTATGATTATTAACTTATTAATTACTTGATTAACTTATTAACTATGATTAATTTAACATTTAGATAAATGTTTTAATACCTGAAATGCAGTGATAACATTCTACGATTTGTATCGAATACGGTTACATAAAATACGATTTTTGTACGATTTATATTAAATAGAAATTATAGCTACTATTTTTTAGGGTAAGCTTTTTTTCTTTTTTAAACAAAATTTCATGACTGACAGACTTTTTTGTTAGACGTTGAAATAATGGGATGCATGATGTTTAGAGATCAAATTGCAGTAAAAGCGTAATTTATGGTACGGTTAGGTTGTTGCCACCAACAATATGGTGCTAGGCGTTACTCATAGATATGTCTTTTCTTCATAATATTGCATTAATAGCAAACGGATATATCTTTCTGAATTGGGTTACAGGTACATTTAAAAATATATCCGTGATTGAAAATTAATTTAAAATGGATAAACATTCCGTAAATTGAGATAAGCTTTTCAAAAAAATTACTGAAAGTACTTTTTGTATTTTATTAGATTTTGGAATAATCAAACGTGCGATGATAAAGGTTAAATTGTAGTAAAAGTTAAATTTATGGTTGGGCTAGGTTATTGCCACCAACAATATGATGCTAGAGTTGCTCATAGTTCATCAATGTCTTTACTTTATAATATTGAATTAAGAGCAAACAGGTATATCTTTCGTAATTGGGCTGCATGTAGGGATGAGATTTCCACGTTTTTGCACACCGGTATATTCTTAAAGAAAATGTTGTTCTGTTAAATCAAGAGAGTGTCCCGATTAAATGAAATATCATTTACTCTAACAAAATACTGGTGTGAAAAAATGCGGAAATCTTATCCCTGGCTGCATGCAAATCAAAAATATCCATGATTGAAAATTACTTTAAAATCCATTCACATGAAAAAATTGAGATACAATTTTCAAATAAATTTCATTTGACAGAAGCTTTTTCTATTCGACAGTATGAAAAACGAAATAGTATGATGATCATAAGTTTAAAAAAAAATTTGTAAAGGCAAAATTTATGGGTTAGGTCATTGCCATCATCAGTATAATGTCACAATTAGCATTGTGTTTGTAGTTTTTTTTATATATATATATTCTGAAGATGACTCAATGAAAGAGTCGAAACATGTAAATCTTTAATATTTTTAATGTTTTCTATTATTTAAATGACGCTTTTTAAGCAAATAATTGTACATTAATATATGTTATGACATTCGTTTGGAATATACATTATAATGGTATAGTTAATAGTAGACGCAATTAAAACTATTTTACTTATATTTCTTATCGGTCTTTTAACGATTCGTGGACGGTAATGCACCAATCTCAGTTATTGTCACTGCCGTATTATTTCATTTTAATGTATTTTACCCGGGTGGACCATTATTATTGACACGAGCGAAGCCGGGTAGAATTGCTAGTTTCAAATAAAAAAATCATGTAACCTAATATCCACAATAAAACTTTCGTACCCCGCGCCAAAACGAACTAATAAAAAAGTATATATATATATATATATATATATATATATATATATATACCCATATAGCACGAAATCTCCCGAAAACTTCCCCAGGAGCTCCAAGTCATCCCGAATTCCTCCTGATACTAAAATGACATAATAGGGACGTCCTGAGGAATAGACGTTTAAGATCTCCTCAGGAGTGAGCTCCCAGTGACGTCCTATGGAGTAACGTCCAAGGACGTCAGTCCTGGGGAGATACCTGGGAAGCTATTCCTGGGGAGGTACCTGGGAAGCCACGCCTGGGGAGGTACCTAGGCAGTCGTTCTTGGAGAAGTACCTGGGAAATCATTCCTGGGGAAGTATTTAGGAAGTCTCAGTGCTGGCGCCATCTCATGAGTGATTCTGGAGTACAATACTCAATTGCTTTTTATTAAAATAAAGTGAATTCAATTTGATCGGGATCGATTTTTAATGAGTTTGTTTCATATTATTAATTATTCGATTTATTATTTTTTAACAAATTAGACAATTGTCAATAAATTGTAATTATTTTTAATTATTGCAATAGCTTTTAATCATTTTAGTTAAATTGAAATGTTTAATTCAATATTTCAGTTAATTCATATTTTAAATAATAATTACTATATGTCTTTTAAAGCACATTTTGTCCATTTATCATTATTTTATTAATTTTCAATAAATAGCATAACACATTTTTCTTTTTCTATTATTATTAATTTTTTATTAATTAAGGAATTAATTTAATTTGTTTAAATTAACCAAATAATAAGTTTCTAAATCAATACACTAAAACCTCTAAATGAAAGACAGTTCTGGATCATATATTTTTCCGGTATTTAGAGGTAAAGATATCTATACAAAGAAAATAATATATCCTTACCGTGTGTTTGTAAGCAGCCGTCTAAAATTTTTTTTTGTGAAAATAGTCTAAATCGAGTTCTGCTGCACCTGAGGCTAAGATTTTTCATATTTTGAAAATTAGCTAACATACTTATCAAACGCTGCATTTAAACAAAAAACAGACAAAACTGTCGCGATGAGAAAATGGCATTTTTATTTCAGCATATAACACCAGCTTAAAGTGAATACAATTCACGTTAAAATGGCACGTTTCATTTAAAAATATATAAATATTGAGCCGCAACCCCCCCCCCTCCCCATACGAGGTTTTTTTGCAAAGATTTTCTGTTATAAAAAATACATTCTTACAAAATCGGTTAAAAGATATAAATTCATGCAAAATTAAGGTTTAATTCAGATTATTATCCCAGGCCTGGGAAGTACTGCTAAGCTAAGCTCATCTGGTATACTTTATACAGGTGTTGGGAATGAGAAAATGTTAAATAAATAGAAGTGTCAGCTCTAGAGGTTTAACGCTATTTTGTTTTATTTTATCTTTAATTTATTTTTTAAATATAAGTTTGACATATTAATTAATCATTTTTCTATTATCTTTTTTAAATTGCCATACATAATGTTATTTTCCCCCTCAATAATAAAAGTGAAGTCTCCATTTAAAGAACTTCAGAAATATAAATAACATTATTAGATTCAGAAAATATAGATAAATATTCATCTGTTCTTCCTAAATAACAAATATTTCTGCAGAATTTTAAACTGAGAGGCATTTTGCGTTATATATATAGAGAGAGAGTTAAAACTTCTATTTAAGAAACATATTTCCTATTTAGCAAATTTTTAGTTTCGGATATCTATGAAGCATTAATTTTGACGGAACATCTTTTCTCTTTTAGCCATGGAACTAACTCCATTCTTTTAGCATGCATATGCCCAACAGACTTCTCATATCTCTTCAAGAATTTTTTCTCTGAGATAATCCATAGCTAAGGGTCAGGGAGAATATTATAACTGGATTCCCAGTTGACTCTGAATAGAGCGGATCCGCCCCCAATCACTTTTGTCAGCTGAGAATGTGCGTGCATGCTTGCTGCAAGTACATAATACCTGCGAAAGAAAGTTTTTGAAAGGAGAAAAAAAGAGTGTTATTGCAAGAATTTGAACAAAACCCATTTCTGAAATAACTAAGCGAAGGCGTTTGTCCATATTTGTGAGAATTTTTTAAAGAGGATTTTTTAATTCAAAGGTTTCTAAAAAAGGAAAAAAAAATATTTATTTAGTTTGGGATTTATACAAACTAATTTGCTTATAAAATACAGATCTGATATTTTAAATCAAAGCATTCGTACTTTTCGGCGTTTTAAGCCTGAAATGTAAGTTTTATTAACTAAAATTAAATTACATTTCAAGAAATCACTAAAAATACTTTACATCGTTAATTAAATGAAAAATGGTTCATAATGAATGTCTTATGAACAGAAAGCTTTCACACGATTTTAAAAGTCGTTAAATAGAGATTTAACTGCAAATTAGTTTTCTTTATTACAGTAAGAAAATAAAATAGTTTTGTAACAGGCATAAACTTCATTAATAGTTTCTATTTTTATGTAACATTTTTGTAACTATTTGTGTAACTATTTTTATGTAATCTGTTTGTTCATTGTAATGATGGAATATTGCAATCTATTTTCATCCCAGATCCCGATATGATACAATTTTACAAGTTTGCACAGAAAAATGTGTTTTTGATGACAATATAGTATTTTAAAATTTTTATAACGTTATTATAAAATAATAAATTGATTTTAAAGCATTTTTCAATTCGCCCGCGACAGGTGGTAAATCACCAAACATCTGCAAAACTGTATGGGAGTTCGAAAAACAATGAAATTAATGATGCGTCAATAAATGCTAACAAAAATATGCCAAATCGCAATGAAATATTTTAAAGAATAAAAAGTAGAAAAAAGATTATAAATAGAAAAATGAATTATAAAATAAAATTTTTAAAATACGCCCTTAACAGTTAATAATTTCTTATTAATTGATTTGTGATTATGCGTTCAGAAATCAGTGTAGAAATTCCAAAAACATGGTTTAAATAATGTTTAAACCCCCCCCCCCCCCATCTTAAAAAAGAAAGAGAAAAAAGTAATGTTTTTTTTTTTCATAAATTTACTTAATAAGTGCGCTTTTTACCAAGCGTAAAGCAAACTTTTCCTGTAAAAAAAAAAAAAAAAAAAAAAAAAAAAA
This sequence comes from Maratus speciosus, assembly GCA_963932465.1. NCBI lineage: Eukaryota > Metazoa > Arthropoda > Arachnida > Araneae > Salticidae > Maratus > Maratus speciosus. The sequence continues at coordinate 361,221,394 of OZ010791.1, read as the reverse complement.
GAGGGAGAAATAAAAAAGTATTTGCTTTGAATGGATTCTTTGAATTGGAATTTTAAAGTTTAGTAATCATAAAAAGAATTCATATTTTAAAACAAAGTATCCAAATTTTGCATTTTAAATCTCTGGAAATATTATTTTCATTAACTAAAATTAAATTATATCGCAAGATACTCAGAAACGTTTAGCATCATTAATTGTATGAAAAATAGTACAGAATGAATTTTCTAAGTATAGAATGATTTCAGTGGATTTTAAATATGAAAAGCTAAGACAATATTATTGTCATTTAAAAATATAATTTCATGTAGGAATTTGAAAATTCAAAGATCTTTATGTTATTTTAAATAATTATTGATAAGTCTTTTTTTTACTTATGAATTTAAATTTATATTGAATATATACAAAAGGCTACGCATTTAAATTTGCAATAAAAGTTAGATAATTCCGGCTTATATGTAGCACATAAAATATGGATATTTTCTAATTTTTAGTTTCAAAAGAGGGGGAAAATACATGAATACCTTAGAATTTTTCTTATTCAACGGCCCTGTAGCATAATGGATAGAGCGCGCGTCTCGTGTTCGTAAGTACCCTGGATCAAACCCGGAAGGTAAAATGAAGGTAAGAAATTTGTTCCCAACAGTCTTTCATATAATTCCGTGCACGTGCTTGATAATTGTAATGTCTGTTACATGTGAAACTGTCTGATAATTAGTTACAAAATAATTAAATTGTTTTACATTAATTACTTTAATCTATAGCTTCAAATATTTTGTGGCATATTAAGTGACCTTGACGTTTCCCAAAGTCCTCCACTATCACTTCCTATCATCTTCCCCAGAACCTCCCAGGGAGCATCCTAAAGGAGGTCCTGGGGAGCTCTCCAGGATGCTGCAGGGCGGACATTTTCTGTTCCTGAGGACCTCCTGGTGACAAATTTCTGCATCCTCAGGAATGCCCGTGGGATGATGGTGTTTTATTGTAAATCTTCCTGGGGATGTCCTGGGGAGGCAAATGTGCTATATGGGTATATATATAAATGTTCTTAAAAATTTCAGTTTTTAACTATTTTCGGGGCTCTTGGGGCACTGAAAGATATGAATGGATTTCCCTAAAGAAATAGGTGTGAACTAGACTACATAAAAGACAACTATTGCACCCCGCGCCAAAAGTAATTTCGAAAAAAAATTTTCGTTTACTTTTCGATCCACCTGTCAGAGAAAACTGTAAATTTATGAGCCGTTGCTGTTTAATTTTCACGGGCAACAACTTTATTTGATGAAGAACGGTCTGAAAAACTAAAAAAAATACGGTACGGCCCCATACATTTTCCTCCGCTATGGTGTAACCCTTCGTTTTAGTCGTGTTTTGAATGATAATGTCAGTGAACCGCGACCGTAACATATTTTTTAACCCGCCAGATATGCGATTCTGTGATGATTATATAACATGCTACGTGCTACAGAACAGTAAGTAAAGTGTTATTGCGTTTTGAAGTGCATTATATCTTTGCCCCCCCCCCCCCCCCCCGTAAAATCACGGACAGGGCAAAATGATGGGTGTGTAATTACTTTACGGGGTATGACTGGAATCTTTGCTTCTGGCCTCTTCCCGTAATTTTACAGGGATATTTTTAGTTATTTAGAAAATTAAGGGCAATCTACATATTATTGCAGTTCTAGCCCATCTGTTTCGTCAACGGTAAAATCAAAAACCATCAAATACGGTACGACCCCATACATTTTACTCCGCTAGCGTGTACACGTTGACACAAAATAATGGTCACAGTTTTTTTTTTTTTTTTTTTTTTTTTTTTTTTTTTACAGGGTATGACTGGTATCTCTGCTGCCGGCCTCTGCCCGTAAATATTTTTAACAGTGTAGGCAGTATAGTGCCTAGAATATATAGTGTGGAAATTGGCTATTCCTGTAATACTTAAAAAGTGCTAAAATATTGCATCACTGAAATTTAAAACGATGCTGTTGAAATATATAGATCGCAGCGACATCTGCAGGATATTTTCTACAACTGCATGATATTGCTAGTCTATACAATGTAATACGAAAATCTCGCAGATATCGCTGCGACCGACAATTGGGATTTTAACAGTATCGTCGCACATTTAAGGGATACAAATTTTTAGCGTTGTTTGGATAGCATGTTTCCACACTAGGTATTCTGGACGCTGTAGTAGACAGAAAGTCATGGAATAGAGTTCTCACAGCTTCTTCGGTTCATTGTTCGGTTTTTAAAAAGAAATTTGATACACTTTGAAAAAGTTCTGTCGTTAATAGCCCCAGCAATTTGCTGGTTGTTAACCAAAACGTTTTTGTCAATCTTTCCAGTGTTTCTTTAAGTGACAATCAGCCTGATGTTCCCAAACAGAATAATAATTTTTTTTTGTCTCTTCTATTCCTTCTTTACCTAATCTAATTGCTCTTACCGAAAGCGACTTTAAGCATAGTGCTCTATCTTCTAATCAAAAAGAGTCCATTGGGCATCTCATTTCCAATACTGTTGATTTCAATTCTAATGTTTATAAGCCAATCTTAAAAATTCTCTCAAACAATGTCTGAAAAAATTGCGTTCTGATACAAACTTTATCATTACCAAGGCTAACAAAGGTGGTCAGATTATTCTTCTCGAAAAATCTACGTATTATAAAAAAATTCATAAATTAATTAATGATGATTATTCAGTGGATATCCGCAAAGACCCTCCCACTAGTGAAATTAACACTATTAAGTCAGCCATCAAGATTTCTTACATTATTTTTGCTAACTTTAAAAAGTCTCTTTTTCATTCTAATGCGCATTGTGCCAGGTTTTAGGCTTTACCTAAGGTCCATAAACCTAACATTCCTTTTAGACCTATTGTTTTTAGTATTGGTACATCTTCTTATAAGCTTGCCAAATATTTAGTTTGATTGCCTAAGAGGGAGAGCTCAGGTACAGCGCCTAGAAGATACAGTGTGGAAAACGTCTATTCCTATAATGCTTTAAAAATTGCTAAAAACTTGTATCCCATAACTCTCCAACAATGCTCAGCGGCAATATGCTGATACGAGCGCCATCTCTTAACTCTTTTCAATATAAACACTGTGTTTTCAAATATTATAGAATGTTAAATATCGGAAACTAGAAATATAAAATATTTTGGTCTGTTATAAGCTAATTTAGTTAAGGAATGACGTGAAATAGGTTAAAGGGTCCCTTTTAGAATGACTATCGTTTTTAAATCACTACGATGGCGCTACAATCGACATCTTGTTATTCAGCATCATTGTACATTTGTGGGATTCAATTTTTTAGCACTATTTTGTAGCCGTTTTCCACACTGTATCTTCTAGGCGCTGTAGCTCAGGCAAGAAAACCAAATCTGTAGAGCATAGTGTCCCTCCCGGTCGCATTTATTAAGGTTTTAAAAAGTGCAGTTTTCAGCCAGTGCTGAAGCCACTAGAATCACGACAGTGGGCGGTATGTATATAAAATCACGTGTCAGGGCCGCACCTGCCAGGTGAAAAAATACCTAACGCGACAGGCTGCAGGTAAGAGAATAAATGCAAAAAAAAAATACAAAACAAGATTCGTTCCACCGAGGAGCATATCCCTTCCTCGACAAAGGACGGATGAATGTGTGACAAGGTGCAGCTGAAACTGTTGTATGCCCAGGCTACGTAGTTAGTATTGAAATTTCAAAAATATGTTTATGCATGTGATTTAGTTTGTTGAGAAGGAGGGTGCGTGTAAGTATCTTATGGAGCTAGCCTTCTTGTGGAGATTCCGGGCGTTCTACGTGCCAGCGTCGCATGAGTTCACAGTGGAAGTAGGCATGGCTTGCAGTGCCCACCTCACCGCACACACACAGTTTGGAAGAGGCGCACTTAAATCTCTCTAGGTAGGCCTTGAATGAGCCAATAGTTGATTGGAATGCTGGTCGTGTAGGGCGTGAGGATGTAAAGGGGAAGAGAAAATTTAGGAATGAGCACGTGTGAGTGCCTTCCCTTTGTTGCTGTGTCCCAGTACTCCTGCCATGACGTCAGAATCCTGGATCTCAGGATTCTCTTGACGTATGATTGGGGTACTGGGAGATATGTGTATATGGTAGGTTTTTGTGTAGCAAGTTTCGCTAGATCATCAGCCAGATCGTTGCGAAATATACCTTTATGAGCAGAGACATGACCCAGCGAGGCACGGTGAATGAGCCATTTTAGTTTTTTCTTAATTTGTAGTACAAGAGGGTCTTTTGTTCTGTGTGCGTGTATAGCCTGCTGACCGGAGAGACTGTCGCTGAAGATGGGAATACTTCTGTCTGTGTTTGCTTCAACCTATTCTAATGCGTTAAGTATGGCGTACAGTTCCTCTTTATGTACGGAATTATTATCAATTTGTAGACCCTCTGATGTACATTCACCATGCCTTCCGTTGCACAGAAAGCTGCGCCAGCGGCGGTCATGATGCCAGAGCCGTCAGTGAAAAGCATGAGACTTTGAGCAGGTATGTAACTGTTAGACTTAATGTTCGCGTGTATGCGTGATGACTCTTCTTCTGGATGAAGCTACCAGCCCCTGACATCGTACTGTATGCCTTTGTTGGAGAAAACAGCGTGCGCTATTGTATTATTATTAAGTTCTAAGATAGATGATCTATCGTGTTCGTACCTTAATTGCAGTGTGATGCGTGGAATGCCTGTGAGTATTTGCAGTGCGTCTGTTGATATTGTTTTGTATTTCCGAAAAATTCGTAGAAGGAAAAATCTTTGTATTGATGTTAGTTTCTTAAGAGCTTGTTTTGTGAGGTTTCCCCTCCAGTAACATGCTCCATATAAAATTATGCGTTCTATTATTGTTATGTACCAAGTTTTAAGTATAGTGTTGTCTATACCCCCAGTTTAGATGTGTGTCTGAATGAGTTAGTGTGGTATGCTCTTATTTTAAGTCTTATTTTATTTATATGCGGGAACCAATTGTGGTTATTGTCTATTATTATGCCTGAAATTTTAAGATGTTGAACGTGGTGAATGCTTGTCTTGTAGATTATCATGACTGGAGGCCGTTTTGGGTCAAGTTTGCGTGGTTTACTGGAGAGAAGTGCTTTTGATTTGCGTGGTGACAGTGTGAATGGAGCTGGCAGCAGATTTGAAGGGCCTCGGCAAATCGATCTTCCAGATCTTTGCGTATGTGTCCGGAGAAGATGAAGCTAAAGTCATCGGAAATGGCGTATAGTATAAAACCCAACTGGTTCAATTTTGTTAGTAGCAAATTTGCGACTAACAGCCAGAGATTTGGCCCGGGGCAAGAGCCCTGGAGGCATTCCTTCTGCAACCGATGGGTCGATGTGCCAGCGCTCCAATTCATTAGGACGCTCCTCTGCGAGAGGTACGAGTCGATGAGGCTAGCTATGTTCCCCGGACAGTTGAGATGTAGTAATTGTAGGAGAATATCGTGCCATTCGACATTGTCGAAGGCGCCCTATGTCAAGTGAGACCAGAGAAGTGATATTGCCCTGGGCTATACTTTCGTTGTAAAGAGACATAATTGCGTTTAGTGCGAGTTCGTATTAATTCCCTTCTCTGAAACCAAATTGGTGTAGATGAAGTAGATTATTTATTTCTAGGAAGTACGTAAATTGGAAAACCAAGAGTTTCTCCAGCAGCTGTCCTACGGTGGGGAGGAGATATATAGGTCTGTAGGATTGGGGCTCAGAGGGGGATTTGCCTTGCTTTAGAAAATAGACGATCTCGCCATGTCTTAAGACGAGTGGGAAATATTTATATGTGAGGCAGAGGTTAGCCCAACTCGTGAATATCTGTGGGAAGATTTTGTGTGTGATCCTGATGAGGCTAGCTATGTTCCCCGGACAGTTGAGATGTAGTAATTGTAGGAGAATATCGCACCATTCGACATTGTTGAAGGCGCCCGGGATGTCAAGTGAGACCAGAGAAGTGATATTGCCCTGGGCTATACTTTCGTTGTAAAGATACATAATTGCGTTTAGTGCGAGTTCGCATGAATTCCCTTCTCTGAAACCAAATGGGTGTAGATGAAGTAGATTATTTGTTTCTAGGAAGTACGTAAATTGGAAAACAAAGAGTTTCTCCAGCAGCTGTCCTACGGTGGGGAGGAGACATATAGGTCTGTAGGATTGGTGCTCAGAGGGGGATTTGCTTTGCTTTAGAAAATAGACGATCTCGCCCTGTCTTAAGACGAGTGGGAAATATTTATGTGTGAGGCAACGGTTAGCCCAGCTCGTGAATATCTGTGGGAAGATTTTCTGTGTGATCCTGAGGATTTTCAAGTCTATCGCATCTGGTCCTGAGGCTTTCTTGTCGTCTAGCGTATAGAGTACAATTTTTAACTCAGCTTTTGTAAAGGGCTTGTCATACGGCGCTAAAAACCGAATATCTGTGTTGTCTGTGAATGTGAGGGCCGTGGGGCCAAAAAGTGTCTGTGTGAGGAATTCTAGGTTGTTTTGTCGTGATGTTTGGTTTGGAGGGAATTCAAGACGTATTTCCTCTGGAGTAAAGAATTTCCCAATAAAGAATTTTTGTGGCAGTGTCGAATGGATTAACAATGCTGCTGCAGTAGTGCTCCCAGTCTTTCCTTCTCGCCGTCAGGACTACTCGTTTATGCAATGCTGCGAGGCGTGTGCGCTTTCCTGCGACCGTCTTTATTTCTGGAGAGTTTGGGTCCTTCTTGCGTAGAGATTTAAATTTGCGCCTTAGTGCCGTAATGATTCATGCCTTTGGTGAGTTCTTTATTCCAGAATGAGAACGTGTGGGATCTTTGGGCTATCTTTAGTCTAAATGAGGCCGTCACTGCTAGATGCATGGTTTCGGTTAACTTTGTTGTGAATTCCTTAAGTAAGTCTCTAATTTCAACTTCTCTCAGCAACTCCTTAAGGGTGTGTTTATGAGAGTTGAAGACAGCGTTAAATTTTCGAAGATTACCTCTTATTGAGTTAAAGCGTCTGCGTTGTTTGTAGAGTGGGGTTGTTTGGAAGGTAAAGTGTATGTATTTGTGACCGGATCTACTATGCTTATCTGAAACGGACCATGAAATGATTTTTGGGAGAGCGTAGGATTTAGTGATTGTTAGGCCCTAGCCAGCCTTTGGTGATAATATTGCCCTCGCTATCATGCTTTTCGAATGTGGCATCCATGTTGTCAATGTTTGCCAGAGCTAAATTGTGTATGATGATGTGTTGTGAGAGGAAATCACCCCTGGCGTTTTTCTGCCTATAGCCCCCCAGGGTTGAGTTGGCGTTGAAGTCGCCTCCACAGATGAAAGACTTCACTGATGTAATCAGATGTTCCCATTATGTAAGGCATTCTTCGAAATCCGCCGAGGGAGCTGCATAGCAGAATCTTTCGCGTGCAGAAATTTAAATGAAGACGCAGTCGTTGCCTGTGTAAAGGTGTGTAAAAAGAGGTCTGTATTCCTGACTACGAGGTGAGCAGAGTTGTTTTTGGTTGAAAAGCATTTCCAGTCTTTAGTCTTTTATTGCAAGTTTTTTGTCGCGGCAGTATGCGTCCTGCAGCAATGCAATGTCAAGGTCATTCTCGATCATATGTTGTTGCGAGGTGCTCTCATGCCAATAATTGAGATTGGAGAAATTATGGATGGCCGAAAGGAAGGGGAGAGGTGAACGGTTAGCTGTAAGAGACATAGTGAGTATACTTGTGTAAATTTTCTGAGAAGTGTAAGGAGAAACTTTAACCTCCTTCCTGTGTAACCTGTACAGCGAAGATTTCCAGGATGCTGCTGATGAGCATATAGGTACTATTCTAAATAAGGGGCATTGTGATAGAGATTCTATCTCATATAATGTTTGCTTCTAAATTAATTTAAATCATTTTGTTTGTCTTTTAAAACGTGTTGTTATTCCCCCTCTTTAAGTTAAAATTTTATAAGCTAAGTCGGCGCTTATTTTCCGTATCGAATTTTATCTGTTTTTTTTTCTTTCTATAACCTTGGTTTATTTAAAGTAGTAATATTCATTTTAGTTGATTGTAATCTTTCATTCCCAGTAAAGCAATCTACTTTCTGATAACTCGTGGGTCATTAAATATATCACAAAAAGAGAAATGCAGCTGTCAATAACTTTGATTCGTATATGCCCACGCTGAATTTATTCATTCTTATTTATTGCTTATCTTTCGCCGTTACAATGTAATAATCAAACATAAATAATATGTTGTTTATAGCTTATGTCTCGGAAAATGATTGCAGTTAATTTTAATTTCCTTTTTGTCTAATACAGATGCCTTTTATAATTATTGCACATTTTCATGTAACGGTCGATTTTATCATATAAAACATTATTAAGCATAAACAAATTTATTTCAATTCAGAACATTGACGCCGCTTTGTTATGCTTTGTGACAGTTATTTAACAACCATTTGATTGATGCCTTGAGGAATACCAGATTGCGTGGTATAATCATTTTGCGCGCCAATAAACCTTTGTTCACTCTTCGTTCACGATTAGAATAGTAAAATTGGCGATGGATTTGTAACGCCAAGTCATCGAAGCTGTTTGTAAAATGAGTCACTTCTATGCTGACCATGTACTGAGAAGGTACTAATTTTCTGTGCCATTACACTTCGGTGCCATTTGTTTAAATGGGGGCCACTCTCTCTATTAATGCTAAGAAATCCATTTCCCCCTATTGTGATTCTAATTTGCTTTCTAGTAATTTTAATAGTTAAAATAAAGTTTTTGTTCCCGTATTTTTGTGTTGGAGTTTTTTTATTGCATGTATGAACCTAAAAGCTACTGAACCTCCTTCATACATATTGGCGCATCCGCCGGATTTTTCTCCAACATTAAAAAAAAAAAATACATGCATATTGCAGAGAGAGAAATTTACCCCCCGCCCTCGTTAAATCGATTTTTTTTTGCAAAGTAATTTCCTGCACTAATGGATATGTCAGCGCCTGCGGACTCCTCCTGACTCAGATTTCAACACTCGCCAGTGAATAACTGATTTCTTTTGCCGTCGCTATGCACTGGGATCCGTGCCATGTTAATTGCCTGCTGACCTGATTCATCGTCCTTCACCTGCTAAGGTCTATTGGCAGACCATCATCATAGTTTCTGTTCTGTCCTGACCGATGTGTCAGTGACGCGCTGCTACATTCCTTAAAAAAAATGCTTCAATTAAAATTAAGTGCCATGTGTACTGGTATGTTTCTGCACATAATAGGATGCAAATTTATCGATCATCAATTGTTGTTTGTGAAATTAAGCCCGATGATCCGATTACACCAACTTAATTTATACAGTGCCGGCTCTCTTCTATTTGTGAAATATCATCAAATAGGTTGTTAGACAAGAAAATCTAAAAAAATGTGTTTCGACTGGTGTTGTTCTTTTGCTATGCAAAAAAAAAAAAAAAAAAAAAAAAAAAAAGAATGTGTATCAAGGATTATAAAGCCAGATATTCTTTTACAAATTTATAAGATAATTCCTTTCAAGAGCATGAAGAGGGAAATGCTTCTTTTTCTTTTTAAAACTTTAATACAGTAATTTACTTTTTCGCTTCAGTTTTTTCCCTCGTTACAAGAAATGATAATATATGTTGACCTATACATGCTTCTTGTTTAAAATTTACGTGTATCTGATGATTTCAGTGTGTTATTTGTACTGCTCAGTATAATAGGTTGCAACCTGAAGAAAGAAGATAGCACCTATACATAGATATAAAAATTAATATTGGTTTGTGTTTTAAACTTACAAATTGTTTAAAAGGTAGGTGTTTAAGTTAATTTCCAGTACAGTTTTATTTTATGTTTGTTAATATTCTTTAATATTTTCTTGATTGACATGGTATTTTTTTTATTTACTATATCTGGCATTCCTTGCCGCCGTTTGACAAAGAACAAGCCTGACAAAGTACAGCCTTTTGAAATCTAAGTGTGTCTGATGCATTTTTTTTTGTTTGTTTGTTTGGCTGTTAGGAATGACACAGTAATTAACTTAGTAGTTAACTTTTTATTTTCTTTTTTTGATACTTCATGCTTTTAAAAAGATAAGTTATTATGGACATGTAAGCATGTCAATCCTATACTGAGTTTATGAATGCTTAAGATATAGTTCTAGTAAAAAAAAAGAGTTTGTTTAGTTTGATTTCTATAAGATACACACTAAATGTCTTGCATTGGCACATTGCCGCACTTTCAGAGATAATATGTTGTTTTTATTGTCTCTCTGATCAGGAAGTGCTGCCCTGTGTTATGTTATCGTCTGTTGGACGTAAATTACTCTGGTTCGTATGTGTCTGTTGACAGTATGATTTAAATAGCACAGTTGTGTTTCAGTGCAACATATTAAGTATGGTCTGTTTTATGAGCAATTCTCTGGTATTTATTAAATTTTTGGTGTGAGTTAAGAAGTTATTATGCAGCCTCTCTTAAAAATATAGATATAAAAAAAGTATATATTTATCTTATATTGTGGCTAACTTGCTTTTATATATTTTTTCACAATTAAATCTTGGACACACTTTTGCAATTTTTTTTATAGTTAATATTTTTTTCTATGCAGAAAATTTTATGTTTTATGACTTTATTATAATTTTTTTTGCACTGATTAAGAGTAAGGTGAAATATGTTGGATTTGGATATTGGTGACAATGTAAAATAGTTATAAAGGAGTATGTGAGCGTAACATTTTTTCATTTAGATGTGGGCACTTGATTAGAAAGTTATATACAGTTGGCGTGATCATAATTAAAAATAAAAGGTCCTTTTTTATTTCACATATATTTTTATTGGATTGGGAACTTCGGCAAAACATGTAGTAATCTTAGATTAATTTATCCTGGCATAAATTTAGTTTAGACTTATTACTTAAGAGCTCGAGTAATCATGTCATTGTTACAGAAATTGATTTTTTTCCTTTTGGTTTTCGTTTGCTTTTGCAAAATTCATGTTTCTTAATGACATACATTGCATTAAGATAGTGTTTTGATCCTTTTGGGTAAGTTTTATTGCTTGTACCTCTGTCATCTTTTATGTGGGATACTTCAGTCATTGCGCTATTTTCCATGGGATAGCAAAATGTCTGAGGTGTGTATTTCGATCTATGGTTAAGCAAGTTGGCCGCTGGCTTAATCAGGGATCAGATATGTTTCCTAACATGATTGATGGAGTTATATGGAGCTAATATTAATTTTGCAATTGGAGTATTGTTTACATTTTTTTAAATGCTTTTAAATTGCTAAAATTCACCTGTAATTGTTTCCTAATGCTGATTATGGATACCATTTTGACACTATTTTACACTTTTATCACTAACTTGCTATGAGCAGATAGCATTGTTAGGTCTTATTGACACACATTTTTTTCTTCTCATGCACATGGTTGTTGTGGTGTCATGTTTAGCCTGGTACTTCACACACACACACATTTATTCGTTCAGTTTAGCTGATTTTGTTCTATTTCAATTAACACTCACCATGCTTAAGGACATTCATAGCTATCTGTGCATGTTTTGGTTTCTTTTATCAGCATTTGTGTTTAGCTTAAAATTGCATTTTTCACTGCATTCACAACTTTGTATTTATTTTTAGATAGATTTGTTTTAAGGTAAGATTTTTTTGGTGTGTTTTAAAAGTTTGCAGAAATTATGTCATAATTTAACTATTGTACATGGTTTACACATTCATCGTAAATTTTTATGCAAGAGATAACTAACTGGGTGTACATATTTTTACACATACAGTTAATATACTGTTTAATTTCATTGTTTATGCGCGGCTGGTGACTCGTTGCTATTTTATTCATAACATAAGGTAATTTTTGTATAACTGACATGATATTTGATATCGGTAAGTTATTTTTTTTTATAACATTTATTCAAATGCATCATGAGAGCTGTTATGTACATTTTTTTTCTTAATGGGGCTATTCACACATAGTCATTAAACTAAGGCTTTGGCATTTTTTTTCACATTTTAAATTTTTATTTAGTGAGTTAAATTCTCACAGGTGTCTTGTGACGGATAGATACATTTATATCACATAAGGTATATAGCTTGCTTGCTAGTCTTTTTTCTTTCATTCTTTTTACTTGGAACATGTTTTGCTTGCCATAACTTCTACATTTTAGCGTAGAGTTATGCAATCTGCTGAGCACTTGTGCATTTTTGCACATTTTCGTTTGCTTTATACAGTAATAGCTTTGGCAGATACATCTGTTTTTTTTAAATTTTAATCCTTTGTTAACCATTTACACATTTTTTTCTCACAAGTAGTTCATGTTTTGGATATTTGTTGGTGTTACACAACAGTTGCTTTTTTAGAATACAATTTTGCGCATTCATATACATACATTACAATAGTTCATGGGTTGATTTACATGTTTGTTCATTTCCTTTTACACATTGTATTTTGCTAGCAATTTATTCCGCAGTATTTCTGTTTTTTTTTCTTACAAGTAGTTCATTGAGTAGTACACACTGGCTGGTTTAGAGTTTAACCAGAGTTTACACACACATTACATGTAGTTCATTTGTTTTTTAACCCTTATTCTTTACATTTTGATTATAACTCATTATTTATGTAATTGAATCTCACTCATATAAAAGTGTTTTGGGTTAGTACACACATACTGTCTGTCTATTTTGTTGGCAAATACATAACAATTTCAATTCGTTGAGACATTTATACATATAGTTCATGTGGAATTATACACTTTTGTTCATGTGTTTACTTACACCTGTGTATGCTTCCGTACACATTTGCTCATTTGTTTATTTAGGTATCTCATGAGTTTGGGTGTTTCCTTTTCCCTCCCTTCACACACATACAGTTTTCTCCTTTTACTTCTCTATCGTTTAAATTTTACACCCTATTTCAATATTAAAATGCTCTATTTTTTTTAATTTTAACAAGTTTATTTTTTGTCGTTGCATAATGTCATATCATATCAATGACACCATGACTTTGTCTATGTACAAAGATTTTAATTTTACAAGGAGTTATCCGTCACATGACATTTTAAACTACACATACCTTTCAATTGTGTTCACTTTTAACAATTAACATTTTTTACACTTTCATTGGATACTTCTTACTTGAAGGTGGCAGATCGAGTAAGATATCTTATTACACTATATAAAATTGTATGCTATCTTTTTAGTAATTTTGCCAGGAGTTAAATTTTTAATCAATACACGCAAGGTCAGGATGGCAGTGACCATGTACTGAGAAGGTACTAATTTTCTGTATCGGCACTTCGGTGCCATTTGTTTAAATGGGGGCCTCTCTCTCCATTAATGCTAAGAAATCCATTTCCCCCTATTCTGATTCTAATTTGCTTTCTAGTAATTTTAATAGTTAAAATAAAGTTTTTGTTCCCGTAGTTTTGTGTTGGAGTTTTTTTATTGCATGTATGAACCTAAAAGCTACTGAACCTTCTTCATAGGCATCATCGAAATAAAAGTCGTAAAGGTGGCGAGCATGGCCTTCTTGGTGTCCGAAACCAGTCTCTGGCCTGTAGCCAAAGTCCCTGGCTTCCATTGACAGCGGTGGCTGTTCGAGAGGAGGGAAAGAAGGAGTGTTACAAGCGAGTCCGTACTTAATGTTAAGTCTAGACGTCTCGCTGTCATAGGCTCTCTTGCATACACTGCAGGATGATGCTGATGTTTTGTGATCAGTGTTATATCTCGTGCCCGGGCGCATATTGGCATACTGGCAGTTTATGCAGTGTGGTGGTTTGTCGCAGGTGTCAAGGGAATGTCCTTCGCCGCAGTTTTCACAGGCTGGTGGATTTTTGCAATATTTTGAAATATGGCAATACGGCTGGCAGTTTATTCACCACTGAACGACCGTGTGAGGGCGAAGACGGCAGGTGTTGAAGCCCAGGCGTATGCTGCCGTCATTTATGATGGCTCGAGGAAGGTTCTCAGAGAGAAGAAAGTGCTAATCTCTGCACGCCGGCTGCATAGTAGGTCTCCTGAGCAGTATGGAAAAGGAGCTCAAAGTGTCGGCTAAAAGGAGTTATCTCGATAATCATGTTCGGGCATGGAAAGTGCTGGTGCTCAATGAAACTCGTAACTGATGCCCCTGACATCGGCTTCTGTTTACCGCGTATAATGATGTTACGTCGATGGGTTCTCTCTACGGTTTCTTGGGCTTCCGCCGGATCCTGACGGCTTTGTCGGCCATCCGCTGGTTGATGGCGAGATTCCGTCTCTGATTTTTCCGTAGATGAGGAATCGCCTTGCAGTTTGCTCGCAGTTTGGCGCCAACATCTATGTCGGATCTTAATTTGTTTAGTTGGTATTCCAGGACTTTTGTTATCGCTTCAGATAACAAAAGTTATCTGTGGCTGGGCTTTGGAATCGCTTGTTATCGCTTTTGTTATAGCTTCAGATAACAAAAGTTATCTGTGGCTGAGCTTTGGAAGTTGGTGAAGGTCAGAGCTGCGTTATTGTCAGCATTTTTGAGGAGGTTGAGTGATCGGAGGATAATGAGGAAACTTTAGCCAAGAAAAAATAAATAAAAATTAAGTATTATATAAGAAGATTATATAAAGAGGTATAATCAAATTTTAAGTTAATTTTAAAGGTTTGAATCTTTTGCGGAATATTTTTAATTGCCCATCAGGACACGGGAATGTCAAAAAAGCAGAAACAAAGAGGGACGCTGGGCTCTGATACATTTGGAGAAGGTCTGGACTTAAATGAATTTTTGGAGGGCTTTGAAGTTTGCAGAAAATTGCCCGATTTTTATTTATTTATTTATTATTAGGTTCAGACGGGAAAATAAAATTTTTGAAAAAAATGATAAAAAAAAATTACATAAATAAGGTATAATATGATGAAAAATTAACTCAGGGGTTGGAATCTGCTGAAAGAACTTGTCTAGCTACACATTTAAGGAGGCAACCTGGCCCTTCAGATTAGCTGCTTGATCCTTAAGGCGATCATATTCAAGTGGTAATTTTTCCATACTTTTCATATCACTGGCATCCTGCTTTTTGATTTTGTTCCACAGCTGTATAGCAGCCTTCAGATTCTCGTGTTTATCATTGGATAGGTTGGATTCTTCATCAACCAGTGTATTATTTATATACACCTTGGATTTAGTCACTATGTCCGAGATTGTGGCCATTTTGGTAATGCTCGGATATGATAATGATAAGAGAAATATTTTATAAAATAGATAAAGAATGCAAATTTGGATATAACAACTTATCAGGTAAGAGACCCGCGGATTCCGGGCACCCTCGCTGGGCCGGCACATGGGCCTCAGCTAGTCGCATGTTCTGAATTTGAATTTTAGTATAGGGGTATTTGAGTGCTTTATTGTCTGGGATCCCCTACATATGCCAGTGGAACGATTTTTTGAGGCAGATTAGAGAATTTTTGAGAGGGCACTGCTAGGTGATTGGCTGGGCTTTGGAAGTTGGTGAAGGTCAGAGCTGCGTTATTGTTAGCATTTTTGAGGAGGTTGAGTGTTCGGAGTATAATGAGGAAACTTTAGCCAAGAAAAAATAAATAAAAATTAAGTATTATATAAGAAGCTGATATAAAGAGGTATAATCAAATTTAAGTTAATTTTAAAGGTTTGAGTCTTTTGCGGAATATTTTCAATTGCCCATCAGGACACGTGAATGACAAAAAAGCAAAAACAAAGAGGGACGCTGGGCTCTGATACATTTGGAGAAGGTCTGGACTTAGAGGAATTTTTGGAGGGCTTTGAAGGTTGCAGAAAATTGCCCGATTTTTATTTATTTATTTATTATTAGGTTCAGACTGGAAAATAAAATTTTGAAAAAAATGATTAAAAAAATTACATAAATAAGGTATAATATGGTGAAAAGTTAAGTTTTTAGTTAATTTTGATCAGTTTCAATTTTTCTGATTTTTTTCTATTTCCCTTCAGAACACGGGAACGACGGGAACTAAAATTTCAAGGAGGGCCGCTGGACTGTGAAACAATTTGGAGAAGGTCTGGACTTAGAGCAATTTTCGAAAGGTTTTGAAGTTTGAAGAAATTTTGAAGAAAATGGCCCAATTTTTTCGAAGTTCAGACTCAAATATATATATATATATATATATATATATATATTAAAGGATAAAACGTATATAATTTTAAATTATATAAATCAGGTATAAGATGATGTAAAATCAAGTTTTTAGATAATTTTAATTAGTATCAGGTTTTGCTGGAAATTTTCTATTTCCCAACATAGCACGGGAACGATGAGAACAAATATTTCAAAGAGGGACGCTGGGCTCTAACAAGTTTTTAAATTGTGCGATGAGAAATACGAAATTATGGTAAAGTCTATGAATAGGGTTAGCATACGGCGCAAGTTATGGCAAAGTTGCAGAAAGTCATAATGAAGATACTAACTTTTTTCTCTTTTTAATATAAGAATTTTGTGAAATGCACTAAATTTAAAATTATGGATGATGAAAGTGATTTAAAAAAATGTCCAGAAATAAGTTAATCTAAATGTATAAAAAATGACATTTTAAAGAAAAGCCGTGAAAAACAAAGTTCCCTCATTAACTAATTAAAGGGGATAATTAGGGAAAAATACAAAACCTCGGCCAACTCGCATACGCCGCTGATAGAATTTCATGTCCAACATGGAGATGGCAAACTCCAGCAAACACAGACCCCGACCATCACAATATACGCAGCAGGGCAGAGAACACCCAGCGCCAGACCCAATGGACCCCACACAACGCCTCCCCCCCCCATGCCTGGAGAAACAGGGGGTGGCAACACCACAACACAAATCAAACACCCACTCCTGAAGAGGACGACTACGCCGGTCGTAGCCCAGCTGGCACGGCGCCCGCGCTCTGCCCCGCGGGCCCGGTCCCAACACCAGAACGCGCCACATCAGCCCCTATTCCCTGCTCCTCAAATATAGCCGCAATTACAATTCAATGAATGTCAATCAAAAATTCCAATGTCGCACGCATTGAAAAATTAATGTACCTTTGCAATTGTAATTTTAAAATGTTTAAACTGTAATTTTCCTTTTTTTCTGTTTTAAGCCATTATTTCTCATCATTTATCGAGATTTTTTAAAAAAAAGTATCTATTATTGAATAGGGTAACTCCGGGTGAGTCGCCGTATGCGGGCTGGATGCCGCACCCCTTTTATTTCTTGTAATTATTGATAGATGATTGTCAAACGCACAGTATCTGTGAACAATGAGATTATTTTAACCAATGTATACCATGAATTCCATTTCGATTCTTACTTGTAGAAGTACAATCCTTATTTTGACTTAAGTGCATGATTTCACTGTCCAAACTTTTAAACACGTCATCTTTAAATACTCTTCATACACTATTTACTAAATGTATGCATGATTTCGAAGTCAAAATTAAATGTAGCGTTTGTATTGCGTACTGTGTTTATGGTTACCCCATTACCCTTATCAATGGTAGGTAACTGTGATGGCCGACGTCTGCACCATGCGATATGTGATACATGCCACACTGCAATTCCGGTATACATGCCGCAGTTTCTTTTGTACGGGATGATTTAGTGTTATTAACTTTTTATTTTCTTTTTGCACAGACTAACCATGTTAGACATTGTATCAAGTTTACTAAAACCAAAGGAGAAAAAGGGAAAAATAAAAAGTAAGAAGGCAAGAAAGATGCAAGTCAAGATGATAATAATGAAAAATTGGATTACGCATAACGCAGACGTTCTTTGCAAGGAATGTTCAGAAAACTACCCCCCCCCCCCAAAAAAAAAAAAAAAAAAAAAAAAAAAAAAGAAGAAGTGTAATTGCCTTCGTTGCATCATGTGTGAAAAGTAGTTACATAAAGGCTGTGAAGTCGAAAGGCTGTGCAGTCACTAGATTGCAGTCGAAATAGCAGGTCTCTTAACCCATTCGGGGCAACAGGTGCATATAAGCACCTTCATAAAGAACATACAGAAGTTGTTTCTGGCACCAATGAAAAAGAACAGTAATATTTGCTTTCTTTAAATAGAGCATTTTCATGATTATTTAAGTTAAGGTAACTTCTTTTTTAAAAAATGGTGTCAACCGAATAAAATTTGTGTAAAAGTCACCGGTCACGAAAGGGTTAACAAATAAATTATGTAAACAGAATTTTATTGATGAATATTATTGATGTTACATTGTTGCTCAACTTACAATTAAAATTTAATGTAAAAAATAAGTTGATAATTTTAATAATGAAATTAGGCAAACAATTAATAATTTGAATTTACTAATGCGTTTCATTGTACTCATTTAGTTTCATTTTATTATTACATCGTTAATTATAGTCCAGATATGAATATTTTTTTAAAATAATTTTATTTATAATTTATTGTGTTCTAATTACAAGCGCGGCATAACTACCCCACAAGAACGGCGACTGAGGCTGAATGTACGGGTGATGCGCCGAAGTGTAATGTTTTAGAAAAAAAAAAATGTTAAAAAATATTAATTATTTGTTTTGAATTTTTTTTTGTCGCAGTACACTCGTTGTACATTTAACATTAAATAGCACAGCATGATTTTTCTTTTAATGTCCACCATGGGACTTTATACGTAAATTCAAAAAAATGTGCGGCATAAATTGTTACCCACAATTACCCTAATAAATATTCCGAAATCGTGACAAAAACTCTTGTGGTGTCCTCTAGTTATAGTAAATACAACATAGTCAAACAAAATAAAAATAAATACAGAAAGAAAATAAAGGGGAAAGCAAAAAAAAAAAAACACTTATTACAAATAATAAAAAAAACTTTTAATATGCAAGAAGAAATTGCACTGTAAAAAAAATTCCGCAACGTTCCTGGGAAAAAATGGACAGCTGAGTTGCCCATTATTTCCAAGAAACATTTCTTGAAAATGACTGGAACTTTACTGTATATGTTAAAAACTTTAAACAGAAATACCAGTAAGTTTCCTGCGAAATACCAGGAATATTTCTGTTGACAGCAAAACATTACTGACATTTCACAGAAAGCTTACCTTATTTTCTACGGAACGTTTCAGAAGTGCTCAAAAGGTGTCTGTTATTTTCCAGAAACGCTTCGTATAAGTAATGGGCAACCCCACTGTCCATTATTTTCAAATAACATTTCTGGATTGCTTCTGGATTTAGATCACTAAGCTAAAATAAATAAAACTATACAACTGCATGTTATATAGATAGAGTGAAAATGAAAGAAAAATAGAAAACAATAGCGTATATGTGGTTTAACTAATTTTAAATCTTAGACATAAATATATAATTCTTAAATGCAAACCCATTAAAACATAAATAATATTAGAGCGCATATTTGTTAAAAACATATTTGTTCTAAAAATAATATAGCATATAAAAAATATTAGCGGAACAAGTTAGAATATTATATTTATAGCAACTTACTCTTTTACGATTATCTTTTTCTTTTAATTTATAATCCTTTAAATGGGAGAAAAAAACTTTTATGTCCAACAAGGATGTTCTATATAATTGATTAATTTCTTTTTTTCATTTAAATTAACCAAGCTCACATAGAATCCCTAGTTTTAGACTAAAGATTTAGAATTAATATGTAGTCTTATAAGGGTACCAACAAACATAATGCTCACCAATTTTTATATATTCAAAGTATATTGTAGAGCTCTTATCCCTAATTATTCTAGTGAAAGCATTTCTTCAAATGGGTCTTAGATTCCCAGAAATTGGGGGCCGAAGTTCAGCATACGTTTCAAATACTAATTAGTTTGCAACTTTCGACGAATATTACGTGGAGTGATCTCAGAGTGTTCACGCGCAAGCCAGAGAAATCGAGTTCGATGCTACCTCTTAACTGTTTATTTTTTTTATATTAATTTCATATTTTTGACACTTTACAAATTTTAATCAAAGTTGTGAATTTTTACAGCTTCGAAATTTTGATATTTACAAAATCGATTTATGTTTTTGAACTTTCACGAAAACTTTTATTTTTTCTGTATTTTTTAAACGAACCTTTCCGTTGACGGAAATACAAATTAGTGTGTGCAGAAAGTTTGTTTTCATAATATTATTATTATTTACCTTTTTATATTTTAAATACAAGTCTCAAATAATGCACAATATTTTATCAGAAAATACAAACCATTTGGTTTGTTTTTTCTGTTCTGTAAATATTCCGTTTTGAATATCTCTACAATATATGTCACTCGATTAATTGTATATTTACTAAACTTAAATGTTAAAGTCAGTAATAGCAAACAATTTTGTATTTCGTCATTTGTCATATTTTAATATATTGAACAAACCAAATATTAAAAAGATATTTATTTAAATATCTTTTTAATATTTGGTTCAAAAAGATTCAAAGAAGTTTAAAGAAGATCAATTTTATTCAAAAGAACATAAAATATATCAATATATTTTTTTTAAATCTATCCTGATATTATTATGAAACGCTATTTAACGATTTCTTTAAAAATATATATCATAAGTTATACGTCATGCGGGATCCGCAGACGATTTTTACATTTCCAGTTGAAATTTTCGCTTTATTATCATTATTTGTTTGAATGAAAAAATATTTTGAAATTGACATCAAAATTATTATTTATAATTTACACGAAAAAATAAATTTTCAGTTAAAATTCAATAAAGTAAATATATATATATGATATATTGTTTCTGAACTTTGCTTAAAATATAAAAATATATAAATATAAGTAATAATTAAAAAAAATCTAGACATAAAATATTTTGGATTTTCGTCAGTAATTATGTTAGTTTACAAGTTAGATAAAATGCATATAAAATTTCATGAAAAAAAAAAAAATCCTAAACGTAATTGTATATTTTTTCCGAAAAAAAAAATGAAATTTGCAGCAATTCAAAGTGTCAAATATATATCAATTTTAAATAAATTGTAAAGTGTCAAAATATAAAATTAATTAAAAAAGAACTAGTATGTTGTGGCCATCACAAATCTTTCTTCTATATAAATCACGTCAGTTAAATCATTTAAATAGTAAAAGAAATTACATCAACTTAGAACCAATTCGTATGAAAGTATACCTGAATTTGAAGTTTGGTGAAAATTCGTGCATTACTTATTGAGACAGAGCTGTAGGGGAAATTCTGAAAAATGCAGCATAGCAGCGCCACCTGTTGAGCGATTTGCACCAAAATACAAACAGCACTAATTCATATTAAGGTATACCGGAATCTGAAGTTTGATGAAAATCGGTGCATTAGTTCTGGAGCTATAGCTATTATGGAAATCACAAAAAATGCAGCACAACAGATCCACCTGTTGAGAGATTTACACGAAAAGGTACAAAACATCAATTCATGTCAAGGACTAACTGAATCTGAAGTTTGATGAAAATCCGTGCATTAGTTCTGGACATTGAGCTATTGTGGAAATCGTGAAAAATGCTGCATAGCAGCGCCACCTGTTGAGCGATTTACACCAAAACATAAACAGCACTAATTCATATCCAGGTATACCTGAACCTGAATTTTGTTGAAAACCCAAGCATTAGTCATTGAGATAGAGCTATTGCGGAAATCTCAAAAAATACAGCATAGCAGCGCCACCTGTTGAGCGATTTACACCACAAGGGGCAAAACGTCAAATCATGTCAAGCACTAACTGAATCTGAAGTTTGATGAAAATCCGTGCATTATTTCTTGAGATTGAGCTATTACGAAAATAGTGTAAATGCTGCAAAATGCAGCATAGCAGCGCCATCTGTTGGGCGATTTGCACTAAAACGTTACCAGTACCAATTCATATCAATGGTTTACGGAATCTGAAGTTTTATAAAAATCCGTGCATTAGTTCTTGAGATAGAGCTTTTGCGGAAATCCTGCAAAATGCTACATAGAAGCGCCACCTGCAGGGCGATTTACACCAAAAACTAATCAGCACCAATCTATATCAGGGACTACCGGAATATAAATTTTTATTAAATTCCGTGCATTAGTTCTTGAGATAGAGCGCCCAAAAATTTGTGTTACTTACAGACAGACGGAGAGACAGACAGACGGACAGACAGACAGACAGACAGACTCACAGACAGACATTTTGTAAAAACATGTTTTTTGGAATCTCTGACCCATAAAACGTGTAAATCCGTCGAAAAAATGAATTCGAAAATTTTCATGAAACCAATACTTTCTTCTTGTCAAGATAGAAGAAAGTAAAAAAAAAGTCAAGAGATAGCATAGAACTCTGGCCGTACGGGTGGCGTGCGAGCCTTCTGCGTCCACGCCACGAGCGACGCATTGAGAACTGCAAACTAATAGGTATTTGAAACGTATGCTAAACCTCGGAATCCAATTTCTGAAAATCTAAGGCCCATTTGAAGAAATCCTTTCACAAGAATAATTAGAGATATGAACTCTAAAACATACTTTAAATTAATCAAAATCGGTGAGAATCATGTTTGATGGTCCCCTGGTTAATGAAGATCCTAATAATAGGTGTATTTTGTTTTTACACGGGCTGCTCGTTAAACATTCCACAGACAAGTACGAGGGATAATCTCTTAGAGAGCTCACAGAGGTATTGTATTTTCATCTGAATGGTCTCGACGTTAGAGACGTAAAGGATTATGTCGTCTATTGATTTATTTGCATTCCATATTGATTTTTTTTACATTCATTTAAGGAACCCGTTTTAGACACTTGCGCGCGAGCAACGGATTATAACAAAAAAATAATAAATGGCGGCCGCAGCGTTTTGCTGTTTCCAACTTTTGTTCAGGAACGTTTCAGATAAGAAAACCAGAATTTTACAGGAAAGAGCAAAATTATTCTGAAAACCTGAGAAAAGACGAAACGTTCCTGGATTTTACATGGAACGTTACCACTTTTTTTTACAGTGTGTGATTTAATTCTGATGATAACTTTTAATATAATTAAGCTTGTTACTTTAAAAACAGATTAATATTATTGTCGTATTGACTTCTCTTCTTAAAGCAATACATAAATGATGTTTCTTTAAAATCTCAAATTGACACAATTGATCAACCTTTTAAAGTTTATTTAAAAAAAATTAAACAGTTTAAGATGTTTTATACAACTATTTATTTCCAAGTAGAAAAAAAAATATATATGTTAAAACTACACCAGATATACAACGCTACAATTTAAAATTGATATACAACACCACAGCTCCTAGTTGACTATGATACTATTAACCCTTTGCACTTGAGGGCTCCGGAGAGGAGACATTTAAAATTTGTCTTCAAACTCGAGGGCTCCGCTATGGAGACAATGCAAATAATTTTGTTATACCTGTCTAGAAAAGCCAAGATTACATATTGGCGATGTCTTCGAGAGGTATCACACTTTGGACGATTTCAAAATGTAATAATTTCATATTTTGTTTAAAAAAATATATCATAACATTTGTATTCATAAAGAATTTAAAAATAATAATAAGATATAACTAAAATCGCTTCGAGTTGCCGGTAATAAGAATGAAAAAAAAAAAAAAAAAAAACGTCGAGTGCAAGGGCTTAAACTACAACCACAAGCCCACCTACAAAACAAAAAAAAAACGAGAAAAACAAAGGCAGAGCGCCCCGGTACCGAACCCGCGGAACAACGAGGAAACGCTGCCCTAAACAAGCCACGACCATCACTCACCCACCCGCACAAAGCAGGTACCCAAGGTGTGTCACAATACTAGAACCCCCCGCTCGCATTTTCGCCGATCCCAACCGTTATAGCAAAAATGAGAAACAGCGCATGCGTGGGGACTTTTATCATATCAGGCGTGACATTTTCATCCCATCAACATTTTTTCAGTTGATTAGCAAAACTTTCTGTAAATGTTGTAGCAAGTCAATGGCTTATAATAAATAAAAATACCTCTACTATCATAGATATTTTTACTCTTATTGTTTAGTTATTTTAAATCACCCTCAAAATATATTTTTAAATAATTAAAGGTAATTTGGTGAAAGTCCATGTAAAGTTTTGTTAATTTCAACAGAAAGAACCGCATATTATTTAATAATTCATTTATTAAATACACAACTTTATTTAATATTCTATTCTCATTTGTTTTGCAATTTCCTGATTTTCTTAAAATATTTAATACTAACGCAATTAGGAAATTATTTATTACTCAACAAATAAAGAGTAAAATTTAGCAAATGACTTATTAATGAGTAATTTAAACGGATTACTAATAAAAATGTAGCTGCAAATATATATTATTCTTTCCACACTTAATATTAAGAAGAATAATTATCTTTTTTTTTTTTTTTTTTTTTTTTACTTTATATATTTATTTTTTTAACATTAAGTTACAAATATATTCTTTTAAATCTTGTATGTCCTGCTGCCAAATTGTATATTTTTAAAGAAACATTGTCAATTTATTTTAAGCAGTACATATAAATTTAAATGTAATGGTTTATGATTTTTACAAATTTAATAATGCATTATTTTTTTACAATTCTATTCTACTTTATGTAATTTTACTAAATATTAAAAATACATTTTTTATTTAATATTATTACTATGGCCTTCCTTTTTAAATACAACTTCTTGTAACTTTTTTTTTATATTAATTTAGTTATAAGCAATTAAAAGCTGTCTACTCAGATAATTATAAAATTTTTTAATAACCAAATTCGTTTAAATCACTGGACATAGATGGCAGCACAGTAATTTTTTTTTTCACTTTTTGTGTAGAGGGGGTGAGGGTGATATTATTTGATTCAACATCAATATCATTTATACTTCTATTATAATTAATTATGGTGCATAAAAATTAATAAAGAATTTATATGAAACTGTTTTTTGGGATACATTCAAATAAATAGTAGTCTTCTCTTATATCGGTGATCTTTTTCTTTTATTTCACTCCATATACAAATTGCACCTTAATATTATGTAACATCATATATTTATCAAAAAATAAAAATTACTTTTCAAAGATATAAATTATTATTAAGAGTTTTTTTAAATTTAAAATAGAGTTCATTTTAGTTATACTATTATCAAATTAAGTTATAATACACATTAATTAGATAATTAACTATTTATAATTAATAAATAAAAACAATGTTTAGATATTCCAAATAGCTAATTAGATTTAATATTTTTTTTCAAATTATTTAATAATAGCATATTATTATGTAATTTTCATACAATTTATAAATAATTAAAGCATATTTGAATATGAAATAATAAAATATTGAATATAGAACATTTGATAAAGATAAATTATTATATTATGTAATTTATAATTATCAAATTAATGTTGTTATTATATTATAAAATTAAATATGTCACTGTAATTTATAGATAATTGGTTTGATAATAACAAATTATTAAAAATATAATGATACAATAATATTAATACTTAGAATATTATCAAATTATTATTATTATTATTATATTAATCATGTAATACTATCCATATACTTCAATAAATAAAATTTTACATATCAATATTTCATTGAAATTTAATGATAATTTATGATATTTTTTATAAAATATCTTCTTTAGACAATAAAGAAGATAATATTTATTATGAATTACACCTGTTTTACTTATAAGGAAAATATTTAATGTTGATAATAAGTAAATACTACAACATTATAAAAATATCAATAATGATCAAATATTTCAGTAAACCATTTAATGATTAAAATAAATATATATATATATAGATTTAAATACTACATAACAGCATTTTTTTATTTTACAAAATATTTTAAAATTAAGTTTATAAAAAATTATAATAATATATAATTAAAGTAGTATTTTAATATGTTATAGTATGTATTATAAAATATCTCTCTATAACATATCTTGTAATATTATAAATTTATTTATCTAATATAGATAATATTTATTATAAATAGTATCTCTTTTTATTTGTATTGATACAACAATAATATTAGTATCTGGTACTATTTAATTACAATACGTTAATAATGATAAAAAATAAATATTATAAAATATAACATGCTATCAGTAATGCTAAAATATTTCAATAAATTATTTAAGTATGTTTACGTGAATAAAGGAGGAAACAAATTTAAAATATACTATAAATTAATATTGGAGATTTAAGTAGCTAGTTTCACAAAAAAGTAAAATATCATAAAAAAATAATCTCAAGTCCTTTAAACACCACTCTTAATCTAATAATAATAATGTTTTTGTTGTTGTGGCTGTTAATTACCAATTTAGATTGCCTGTAAATTATATCTAGAAGTAGTTGCGATATTGAGAAAAATGTTAAATTATGAAACATAACAATTTATTTTCTAATATAGGTAATATTGTTATTTATTTATAAATCACATTAAAGTTAGAAGAAAAGGAGTCAAAACTGTTTAAGAAAATATTTTTATCATTTTTCACTGGAATATACGTATATTGTTCAGGTAAATTCATTATAAATATCAAATCAAATAAGCTTACGTAAGTTCTACACTATCACCATTTCACAATAACAAGACATCGAAATATTTTCGAACGCCAAAAAGTAATCGCCAATTGACACAGCAACCTTGGTAACCCTGTACAAGTTTTCTACCAAGAGAATTTCAATCTAAGTCCCCACGCATGCGCAGTTTCTAATTTTTGATATAACGGTTGGGATCGGCGAAAATGCCCCCCGCTCCTAGGAACCAAGGAGCGCCGCGCAAAATCCGCCAAACCCGACACCAAGGGGTTCCCACCCCACAACACACAACAAAACAATCAAAATCCGCAACCACCGAGGCGTGCACCCTCCCTGCAAGAAAATGACGGACATTTGTAAGTTCGGTAGAACCATCAGCTCGCTACGAGTCCAATATGGCTGTCAGGAGGAGCTGAACGCTTTATATATATATCTTAATATATATCCTATTAGGGCTGGACTTACAGTTAATTGCTTCCTTTTGAAGCACGTGGTAGAATATTAGAGGTAGTTAGATTATATTTAAAAACAGAAATTAAGGGCCTATTGATGAAGCTACACTGTTAAAAATTTTGCAGCATTCCGCACACTTCCCAGTGTCAATAATTATTTTTATTTTCTTTAAAAACTTCATAATTTTAAGCCGCAGGACCATATGACGGTTTCATTTGATGTTAAATCATTATTTACTAACATTCCGATCGAGGGAGCTTTAGAGTGCCCCAAGAAAAGGCTTTGTGAATTCCATTTCTCTTATTTTGAAATCGAGGAGCTTATCCTTCTCACTCGCTCTTGCTTGTCACAAAATACTTTCGTCTTTAATGAAAATATCTTCCGTAAGATTGACGGTTTTGCTATGGGTAATCCTCTTAGTCTAATTTTAGACGATATTTATATGCGCTCTTTTGAGGTCAAATTCTTTGAAATTTGAAAATTTCCGTTCAATGTTCGTTATGTTGATGATGTTTATGTCCTGGCTGAAATGAATTCAGATATTAATCATATTCTCTCTATTGTGAATTCCATTGATCCCTGTATTCAATTTACCTCTGATATTGAGACCAATAACTGTCTTTCTTTCCATGATGTCATGGTTATTTGTTGTGAAAATGGCTTTCAGACTACCGTCTTTCGTAAAGGTTTTGCTGTCAATCTCCCACTTTTCTGGAATTCTTCTCATCACGCTAACCAGAAATTCGCTGTTTTCAATACTTTTGTTTGTCATGCTACCAATATTTGTTTCACTCCTCAGTTACTTAGTACTGACAGAATTGCCTCAAATCTATTGCTGTTGATCGTGGTTATTCATATAATATTATAGATTCTATTTATAAGAAATTGACGAAACCTGTCCATTCTGAAAAGCATTCTAATTCCAACACTAATACTTCAGTTGTCTTGTCATATTTTCCTAAAATCAGTCAACAAGTTGCTAAAATCTTAAGACGGTTTGATTTTAATGTTATTTTTTTCTGTTGTTAATAAAATCCCTTTTTCAAATCTCAAACACCCAATTGATTGCCTAGATAATGGGCGTATTTACCTAATCTCTTGACAGTGTGGTCTTTCTTATATTGGCAAGACTAAATGTGCACTTAGTTTTCGTTTAAAAGAGCATGAAGTTTATGTTATAAATCAGAAGATTAAACTGTCTTCTTGCTGAGCATTGTTGGTTTTTTCAACATAGGTTCTATTTTTCCTCAGCCATCATTATCCAATGTTCTTCTTTATCATGTTCTTATCATGTTCTTCTAACCTTGATCTTGATTTTCGGAAAGCTCACCACATAATTATAACTTATCACTCTTTACTCAATGACTTATCTAGTACTCCTGATTTTCTAAGTATTTGCAAAGCATTAATTTAATTTGACCTTTTTTGGGTTTTTTTTTCTTTCGTTGCCCGGTAGATGTCACTACTTCTCCACTCAGTCGTTTCATCTGCTTCTCTCTCATTGGTTGTTTTTGGCGCATTCTCTACCCGCATTGGGTATATAAGCCGGTGTCTCAGTCATTTTGCTCAATCTTGCTTTTTCTAGCACGCTGTGTTTTGCCCTATCTTGCGCTGAAGACGAATCTCGCTAGTAGATTCGAAACAGCTGTTTGTTGCTTTTCACGTATTATTCGTGCATTTTCTAACGTTGGCGTCTTTCTTTTTAACGTTTTTGTTTGTTTGAAACTTCTGGTGTGGTCCATGGACAGATAGTTTTAGGTTATTCCGCAATATATTTCCCTCTTAGCGTCCCTTCTAGTTCTAGAATATAGTCCATTATGCTTTTATTAGGACGTGATGTCTCTGTAAAAACTAACCATACATTTATGACCGCTAGATCAGCTAGATTATGAATATGTCATCGATCAGATGGTAATGAACTTTGTGACTCTAACTTCCGTATAGTTCTATCTTTCGCTTCTTCAACATCACTTTGAAAGTGTAATTAATTTTATATATTTCTCTTTCTTTATTCTCTCAGTGTTTTTTCTTCAAAACACTTACGCTTTATTGGTGTATTATGACTTCATAATCTGCATTTACTTGCGATATTTTAATTTAGCTCACTGTCCCTTGAACTGTATTTGGACAATGAAATTTTACAAGCATGTTCAGCAAAATTGCTTTCGTCATTTATATCAAAATTGTTATTATCATCAGATGTAATTTTATTTCAAGAATCAAATTCTGAAAGTTCCTTAGCGATTTAAAGTTTCCTCATACAAAAGATCTCTCCAGCGCGGCACACAATAATGTGTGAAACTGGAAAACCAAGCGCAAATAATCTCCATCAGCCGTATGTTATTGAAAAATATAACGTTGAATGTCCTGTTGAAATGAAAGAAAGTGACATAATCTTATCCGTGTAAGCGATGGAGCAGCAAGTATAGTACAAACCTGTAGATAAAAAAAAATATTCGTTAGATTTCAACTGAATTAGTCTGAATATGCTATACTGAGTATGTAGGAAAAGTTTAAAAAAATAAGTTTTTTTTTTTTTTTTTTTTTTTTTTTTTTAAACAACAGTAATAAACGAAATATCGCGTCTTGGGTCATAGATGACCCATCTCAGCAATTCTGTTGTTAGTGTAAAGTTTGCATTATAAGACATAAAAAAAAGTTCGGAGTATATTAAATCTATTGTCCATGTTTTATTTATTCTTATATATATGTACACTGTAAAAAAAAAAAAAAAAAAATCTGTGAAGTTACTAAAGTTTTTCTAGGAAACTGGGATTCCTAGAACTTTTCATGTAACGGCAACAACAAAACTTCATGTAACAGACACACTTTTGCGCCGAAAATCAAAAAATCTGTAAGGTTACTAAGAATTTTTTTGGAAACTGGGATTCCGAGAACTTTTCATGTAACTGCAGCCTGGGTTACAAATAAAAGTTTAGTAAGATTACTGAAATTTTAGCAGATTCATTTGTAAAGTTACAGATTTTTGTAGCTTTACAAAAACTAGTTTTGTAGATTTGCGGCTTTTTTCGTACAGTTACAGGTGAAAGTTTAGTAAGCATGTAACTTTACATCTGTAGAACTACAGATTTTTTTTTTACAGTGTAGTTCTTGTGATGATTTTTGTTTCAGAGGTCACGTGAATAAGAAATTATTTCAATGTTTCATAATATTTTTTATAGAAAAAGGTAGGAACACTTTACTGCTAAATGAAGTATTGTAGTAATGAAAAGATTAAGATGTTTATTGGCTTCATTTTGTATGCTTTAAGTTGATTATTGTCGCCCGCATTATATTTTGTAAGCTGAGTTCTAATAATAACAAAATTTAGAACATTTTAAGTAGCACTAAGAAACCATAACGTTTCTCCTATACTCTTCGCGTTTTGTTCTAATATATGCACAAACGTCCGTGGTTATCTAAAAAATCATTGCTTTTGACGTTTGATCCATAATTTTTCTGCATACTTTTGACATTTCAGGAAGCTCTTCTTCAAGATAATGAAACGATTATGACATATCAAAAACTGTAACTCATTTTCCAAAATTGAAATTTTTAACATTCTGTAGTAAATGCCAAACAAGTAGAAGATGCATTTTTAGAGTTATAATGATTAACTTTGAAAATTTTGTTGCATTAAAAATTGAGTTAATTTTTTTTTAATTCTATCTGATTGTGTCAGTCTCTTTTATTTATTTTTAGTTCATTGTTATATGATTAAAATACATTGAAAGAGCGATAAATATGAACATTTTTTATGAGGCTTATTTGCAGCTATATTCACATTAATAATATTTTCTTAATTATTTCACTGTTCTCTGTGTTAAATGTTCTTGACTTATGAGTGCTTACAGTCATGTATAGAAATACACTACATATTTCTCTTCTTATAGGTGTTTTTCCGAGTTTTATTATAAATGCATCTGAAATGCAATTTATAATTGACATTTGAACTACAATGTTCGGAAATTAAAACAATAATTTTTAGTTTGTTTCCACGAATACGTAAAATTGTGAACGCTTAAATACTGTAAATAAATAATGTCAATTTGTAAATTCTTATCAAATCTACTTTAACATCTATTACTAACCAACATTTGTAAAAATATGAAATTCGAGATACCTCATGATTGTTCAGAAATGTTATATTGGGAATTAAAGGATTTATTAATAAATAAAGATATATTTCACAAAATTAATTAAATTAAGAAAAACTTGTGAATATATATATATATATATATACAAAGTTGTTATTTATTTATTTTTATTTTTGATTGTTTCGCGGTGGAAAAAAATAATTTTCACTTCCAAAATTATCATCTCTAATATAAAGACGGGAGCTTTTAATGTTTCCTTTTTCCCCATTTCTTCGTATCCGTCTTTTTGTTCGCAGGGATGAATAAAATTCTATTGAATGTCACTGCAGGATATCTCACTATCTTTTTGACACCATTTATCTTACTGATTGCCTGACCATGATTTCTAAAAAGATTTTTAAATATCGGTTCGGAGAAGTCTGAATGCATTTCTTTTTATAAATACGAACAGGACTTGCTCTAATCATTGCATTTTTTTTAATGAATTTATGTTTTGCAATAAAAAAGAAAAAAGGAAAACTGTTAATTGATAAAAAATGCTTTATGGAAAGAATATAATATCTGTACGTAACAATGTGATATCTGAACCAAAATGATACAATGATAGCTGAACCAAAGCGAATTCTAAATGTCGCATATAATATCTTCCTTTTTTAAACATTTTCTTCTTTTCAATCTGCGATTCAAGATACTGATAAGTAATTTTCACAGATTGTATGCATAATCGTTTTATCATTTAAATGCGTCTCAAAAATATTGAATCATATTTTCATTTTTACATATTTCAGATACGTAAGCAAGGTAAATTGTAAATGTGTTAAAAAAGGTAGGGTTTTCAATTGTAATAATGAAAAAGTCCTTGCATTAATTTTGAAGAGAAGTTTTATTTGGAAAGCTCCAAAATTTCGTGAAATACAAAGTATCATAACTATGTGAGTTTGGATCGTACGTGAATTTAATGTTTTACATGTCAGATCATGGATAACCTTTTTCAAAATTATTTAACGAATATGGCCCAGATGCCTCTTAAAAATTTGAAAAAAAAAATTGTCAGCTAAAAAAAGTCAGCTCTTTAGATGGCAGAAGAGATACTATTGCCAATATGTAAAATTTGTCCACCAGGTGTCGACATTGAAATCTCAACAGTTAGAGCTCTTAAAAAGTTAGTAGAAGTTATTGTGCTGGCTATCCGACCTGGGTATATTTTCACGAAGCTGGAAAAATTCAGTTTGCATCATATCTTAATCAAAGAAGTATTATTTAGTTAAAAATATCATAAACTTAACATTTACCTAACAAACCTAACGACAGATGTAAATATATTATTAGTTAACAGATAAATATTACAAATTCTAGCACAAAAATTGGATTTGGAAAATCATTGCTTGAAAATCATTGCTGTTCACTGGAAATATTTGATTTTAATGCCTGAATGACATATGCAATGCATAATAGTTTTAACCCATTCATGCCTGATTTTTTGTTTTCTCAAATTTCAATGTAAAATAACTTTCAAATGTTGCAATATGAACCGGAAAAATACTAAAGAAAATTACGCTAAAATATTTTTTGTATTTATTTGATAAAATACAAACGTACTAAATATGGGAATATCCATATGTGAAAAAGTGCATAACTATATGTTTTATCTAAATTTATATAAATTAAGCTTTAAATTGTATATTATATACTATAATTAGTATTTTTATGAACTATTAAAAATATATTTATTTCTTTACAGAGACTAATAACATTATACACTGGTCATCAAAATTAAAGGATGCTGAGAAAAAATATGCTTACTAAGTTAATGTTGCAACCAATGCCCAATGTTGCAATTATTTATGTTAATTAAATACTATTGAACTCAAAATTCCATTTCTGCGCATACGTTAGCGTCGGAAATATGAAAATTGGATGATTGACAATATGGTGCGCAATGGGCGTATGTTGGAATGCTGGTCTGTAGTGTTGTTTAAAGTGAATGTGGAGTCTGAATGTGATCAGTATTCATTAGTTATGGCACAAAGGCATCATTCATGTTAAGGTCAAAAGTGGTGAATAATTGGTAGAATCGAGGAAGTTCAAAAACAAATGAAGGTCGCCTAAGATTTGAATATCCCTCAAAGAGTTATATCAAGAGTTTCTAGCCGCTTTTTAACCACTGGATCCGTTGATAGACAGCCTGGTCAAGAAAAATCAAGAGAAACAACTGCATCCGAAAACCCTTTTCTGTCATTAAAGCTAGAAGAAACCGCGAAGCGACTATAAGAGATTTGGTTTGAAGCATTCAGGCTGCCACATGAACTCGAATTAACCGTTCTACTGCTGCACAAAGGCTTAACAAGGGGGACTCTAAGCGATAAAACCAATAGTTTGTGTCGCTCTCACTCCAACTTCCAAAGAGGCCCGTTTCAACTGTTGTCCTCGTCAAGTTCAATGGAGGCAAGAAAACTGGGCTCAAGTATTGTTTACTGACGAGTCCAGATATAGTCTGAACACTGATTCTACACGTGCTATGAACTAAAGAGATGAAAAAGACGCAATTTGCCCGTATCTTGTCCCTGAAATATCCGGTTCAAGCACAGTCTCCTTGGATCCATTGAAAATGACGACAGCAACAGCTTAAACGGGCCCCTTGGCAAGCTGGAGTGAGTGGGATACAAACTTTTGGTTTTATCGCATACAGTCCATCCTCGTTAAGCCTTCGTGTAGCAGTAGAACAGCTAATTCGAGTTTATGTGGCAGCGTGAAGGTCTGAAACCAAATCTCTTGTAGTCGCTTCGCGGTTTCTTCGAACAACAATGACAAAAAACGATCTTCGAATGTAGTTGTTGCTTTTGGTCTCCCTTGACCAGGTTGTCTATCAACGGATACAATGCTTAAAAAGCGACTAGAAGCTCTTGATATGACACTTTGAGGGATATTCAAATCTTGGGCGACCTCCATTTGTTTTTGATCTTCCTCGATTCTACCAATTATTTGCCATTTTGACCTTAACTTAAATTATGCCTATGAGCCATAACTAAAGAAAACTTATCAAACTCAGACACCACATGCACTTTAAACCACACTACAGACCAGAATTCCAACATGCGTCCATTGCGCACTACATTCTTAATCATGTAATTTGAATTTTTCCAACGCTAATATATGCGCGGAAGTGCAATTTTGGGTTTAATAGTATTTAATTAATATAAATAATTTCAGCATTGGGCTTTGGTTGCAACATTAACTTAGTCAGCATATTTTTTCTCATTATCCTTTAATTTTGATGACCAGTGTAAGTATTATTAATATTAATTTAAAAATAATCGTATTTGAATCTAAAAAAAAAACAATTTATTTCAAAATTATCTTGAAAAGGACTCTATATAAATAAATCTCCCTAATTAGCTAACATAAATATGTACCCATTTGAGCCTAGCGTCCTATAGTTTGTACATTGCAAACATGCATAAAAAATAGGCTTGAACATATAATTTCGCAATTAAAAAAAAATATCTATTTCAAAGAAGTCTATTAGCTAAGATTATGACAAATTTATTTGGATCCTTGCTACAAAAATTACAATTAAACTTACTTTTTACATTTAGTTATCTAGCAAAAGGAAAAATCTATAAACGCCGAAAAAAGGCCTTCATTTAAGCATATAAATGTCAATCTTTTGCTGTCATTTTTCGGCAATAGATAAAGACATTTATATGCAATTACTTCATACAATTTCCATGTTGTACAGTAGAAGAAAATTTTAAAAAATATATTAAAATTCGACAAGTACCAAAATTTGGACGCTAGGCATAAATGGGTTAATATATGAATATGTAATTAAAAAATAGCATACCTAATTTTATGCAGGAAACAGTCAAAAGTTAAGTGAGTACAGTCGCTGAATAACTAACACATATTTTGTTATGCAAGCGCAAAAAAGTTACTAAATTAGAAATAATAGTATATGAATATATATATATATATATATATATATATATAAAACCATTAATTAAACATAACATACCACCATCAATTATTATGAATTAAAGTTGTAAGTATAAAAAAAAATAATAAAAATAATAAAAAAAATAATTATAATAATTATTATGGAAGAAAAAGAAAAAAGTGGACACCGACAAAAATTGAAAAGCTTATACATTGAATTACGTTATCAAGGGCACAGAATTCAATGATATAAGCAAAATGGTTGTTTTCTGTGGGAAAAATAAGCTAAAGCTTAAAATTATTTTCCCCTGTGTCCAAACAACCATTAAAATCAAGTGAATTGATTAAAAATGAAAGCAGAATAGAAACAAATAATATGAAATGGAAGAATGAATAAAACGTATTTAAATATTTATAGGATATAAAATATAAATAATAAACACCATACCGATTAATATTTCAGTATTTTACAAAAATCCGCGCGCACATGGCTACCAGAATATCATAAAGATTAAGGTGAATAAAACAGTTAAGAAATCACAGTAAATGATACCAAAGGATGCAGTTAATACATTTTGAAATAAAATTTGAAATACCTTGTTAAACACATTTAATCTAATATAAAATAAATAGATAGTAATTACATTATTTAAAATGCACTATTAAATTAATTAATAACTGTTTAACAATATCGTCAAAATTTAGCTAAAAATACCCCCTGGTGTATTAAATTATAACTGAAATGGAGCTAGAAAAATTAAAATTTAGAGCTATCTTAAAGAGACAAATTTGGTGCTGCCATCTAGTATTACTTTTATTAAACAACTGTCGCAAGATAAATAGTTGTAAGCATTTGAATGTAAATAACTGTTTAAACAGGAAAACCAAACATATCCTTATATATAGAGAATTATAAACCTAATATAAACCACACAATGTATTTAAAAACTATTGTTAATAAAATTTAAAAGCATACAATATATTCTATTAGCTGACTTATTTAAACTAAACTAAGAATTTAAATAATTCTAGAACTTTGATAATATATAGCATATAGCTATATGCTATAAAACAAAATAAATTCAGTAATAATTAATATAAATAATTATTAAAAATAATATAAAAATTATTTTTTAATCAATTACATATAAGATATTTATAAAATGAACAGGAAATAAAAAACATGTGGAAGTATATAGAAGGTTAAATGATACTTAAATTCCCATTACATAAAAAGCACAAATATAGAGTGTGGATTATTTTCAGACATCCATAAAAATCCAAAAAGTATGAATGTGGGACATTCAAAAACATTAAACCGATAATAAATATTAAAAAGAATAGAGGAATAATAATAAAAATAATTAACCAATTTTAATGCATACAGTATAACTATATTTATATTAAACATACTTATATGTATATTATTCACTATAAGAATGGCATACTATTAGTAATTAATATGATATTGTCCTTAGTAAATTAAAATTTAATAACAAATAATTGTAAATTAGATTAATCAATAATTAAGCTAATTATAATATTAATGAAATTCTCCAATTACATATAAAATATCAAATCAACATCCATATAAAATACGTAACAAAAATATAGTAGTAATACAAAAGCCCCCATTTTTTTTATAATTAATCATTGCGTATTATCCAGACAACACCACCCTCCTCCGTACTCTAACATCTACCCACCCAACCAACCTATAATATTTTTTTTATATTATTTTACAATTTTTAATTTTTATAGATATTTTTTTATTTTATAATTTTTTTTGTAATTTTGTTTACGCATGTGTTAATTTGTTTTAATAGATCATGTAAGAAAAGTACTAATTGTATATTAATGAATATATGAATTTTTTTGGAAAACCATGATTTAATGCATCATAAATTAGTTTTTTAATATTATTGTTAATTAGAGGAGAAGAACATAAACATTTTATTCTATGTAAATGATTAAGTATTATATTCCGAAATACAGAATGATGTAGACAAGATTTAAAATTTGTAAATGTATTAACTGTGAATTTAAATTCTTTACGTTTGTCATATAAATCTGTGATTGTTTTATTGTCTTTTATTGTAATTTTAAGATCTAAGAAGTTAATTGTATTGTTAGATAAAAGGTTTTCCGTTAATTCCAAATTAGTGGGATAATCAACTGGAAATCGAGTAATTGCAGATTGATCAGTATCAATTAAAATGATGTCATCAATATAACGATATAAATGTAGATTATTATTAGAAAAATTACGTTCATATATATATATATATATATATATATATATATATATTCTGCTTTTATATTTACAAGACGTATGTTTGAAGGACACTTTGTTTAACTTATTCAGATACTTTAAAAAGCTAATTTACAAAAATATTTAAATTAAGGTAAAAATTACGATTACAGCTGTGAATTAAACCTACCTCCCATTGTTTTTGAAAAAAAAAATGTTTTTTTTTTCATTTTTATATTGATAGCGGAATATATATGCCTTATTTAAACAAACAAACAAACAAAAAGCTTGTTTCGATCTGTACACCAATAAAAATTGCATTCCTGTGTGACTAAAACTCACTTAAATATGATAGTGTCGAATTTATGAAATATTGGAGCCTTCCGCATCAATAAATTCTTTGTTTTTATAATGCAGAAATTTTCCATTTTTCATAAAATTAAAATTAGGAAAATTCGGTGAGATTTGGTCAGAGAAAGAATAGAATTGACACAGTTTTATTTATCAAATCATTCACAAATATTATCAAAATATGTATTATATTACGCAAGGGCCCGTGGAACATGTGAATAGAGTTTTTTTCTGAAAATTAATCACTTGAGATCTTCAGCAACAAAATTCTAATTCATACCTTATTTTGGACCATATTTGTATTTTAGATTTCCTACTTATCTCCAACAGGAATGTTTTGGTACACGCTGTTCGTTATATGTGTAACAACTCTTTAAAATTATTAAATAAATTCATCAAAAATTTGTTTCATGTCAACATTGTTTATTATATTTTTCAAAAATACCAATTGGAACCTCTTTTAATTTTCTATTGTTTTGATAACAAACTGACAGCTAACTTTATTATGAAACTAGTTGAAGGTAGAAAATAAAATATTCATAAAGAATAAGCCAAAAATTGTTTCGTAAATAACTTTAATCCTTAAAAGTTTCTTTTTGACATAATAAATTAATTATAAGGGCAAAATAACACTTATTCGGAATATTCACCCTATTTAATCAATAAATTCCTCGCAATAATAATAAAAAAAGATTACGAATTATAATTGGTGGTATCCAAAAGATTTAACTAATGGTGTTAAGCCGATGTAAAGGGAACGTTTTATGGAGTAAATGCAAAATTGCGAAGAGAATAAAATTACCCAATCATTTAGAATAAATATATGTTAATGATATAAAATTTTTTGTTTAATATTACGCATCTTTAGAATAAAGATTTCTCAGAAATTTTACGCAACAACTTGCCTTACCCATCATTAATAAGTTAATAATTTTTAATAAGCTAAATAAATTGAAAAGATGAAGCATTTGAAAATGCTTATCAAAAGAATTTTAAATATTTATTTACTTATTTATTATTAGAAAAAAATTCAAGACGAATGAAATGCAACAAATATGATGCATTTCTGAATCGAAATTTACATGATTAATTCTTTTAAGACGCTTCATTATACATAAGAATAACCCTTTGTTTTCTATAGAAATACAACCATTAGTTCGAAACGTATATACATTTTCTCTCATATCCAAAATTCCTTCCTTTGTTAATATGAAATTTAAGATACACTATTTAATGCCACTTCGAAGGATTCGAGGATTTTTAAAATGACATATGGTCCCTGTTCATGACGTAAAAATGAAAAACCCAGAAAAATTGATTGATGTATGTCTCTGCATTTAAATAAAACATCTGGACGTCTATAGCCGTTAACAATATTTTTGAATCAGAAATAAATGAATTATTTGAATCATTTTAAGAAATCTGGTCAGTAAAATTGTAGATGGAAAAAATGTTTAACACAAGAGCATCCACCATTGGCCATTCGACACATTCCAAACGACTTAATGTCTATTCAAAACAAACATATTGTGCATAAAATGTTAAATATAACGCGAATAAAAATAAATGAATTACATAAAATTAAGAGTTTTTAGTAAAAATGCTGGTGTAAAATATTTTTACAAAGCTTGAGGGAAATTTCCTGACATTCTAGGGTTAATGAATCTTTATGACATGCAGAATAGCTTACCAAATGCTACATAGGCTAATAAAAGCGGAGATGCTAAGACATAATATGTATGAATATTTGGCTATTTTCTAAATTAAATCTATATAATAAAAGAATAACTCATTTTACTGTCATCAACAGTTCCGGGCTCACTGCTTCACTTTTCATATGCCAAGTAATCATTTTGCCTCTTTTATGATAGCTGGGCGGAGATGCTTAAATCGTCAAAAAGTGTTCCATCGCAAACATTTCATTTAAAATATAAAACTTTCACTAATTTAAAATACATATGTATCAGATACATTTAAAATCCCCTAATTTTTCTGTAATAATAATAGCCTATGTCTCGTGACTGTCGAGTACATTTGCGTTGCATTTACATTATACAAATATCGAGTACATTTGCGAGGCGTGGAGCTTGAACATATGGACATGGACAAACGGAGAGGGGATAGGCAGACTAGGAGAAATTACTTCCAGAAATGCTTTAAAAATGCCTGCTTTGACAGCAAATATATGCCAATTTCTTATTTTTTCTACTGATTTTTAATTTACATAAGCATAAAACATTTTTGCTTCTTTCTTTCAGATAATTTATTTTTCTGTGTTTAAGTTCTTCCCTACAAAATCAACGCAAAAAAATAAAAATAATAATAAAACTAAAATTTTCAAAGTGAATCATTTTTTCATTAATAACGTATAAGTTTTCAAAATAAAAGTATTTTTTTTTTTTTTTTACATGCAATTTTTGCGTTATTTGCTTCCATAAAAACACAACCAAATGCACTATTTTTTTTTTTCTAAGGAAAAAGAGATGTAGAATTTAAACAATATTAATTGAAACACCATTTGTAAGAAAATTTTGACAGAAGTCGTACATTGATTTATGTGTCTAAAATATTTTCGGAAGTAGCTAATTTAGAGGTTGATTTCAAGAAGAGCCTAGGAAATTGTTCTTCTTACTTTAAAAATGGGTGTTTCTTACTTTAAAAATGTGTTTTTCTTACTTGAACTTACTTTCTTACTTCTACGTTTTTGCATTATCAAATGTTTCAACACTAAACATAATTTTTTACTTTCTTCTATCTTCAATAGAAGAAAGTATTATAATCGAAATTTTTTTCGACTTCCGGATTTCGACGGATTTACACGTTTCAGGGGTCAGAGATCCCAAAACACATGTTTATAGAAAATGTCCGTCTGTCCGTTTGTCAGTGTGTCTGTCGCCCTTGTACCATCAAAAAGTGTATGAAGTTATGCATAGAATTGAACCAAATTTTTATTTTGAGTTTTTGGCTATAGCAAAGCAGATCCTTCCTGAATTTGGAAAACAATCGCCGGTAGGGGGCGCTGTAATAGCGATTTTTGTGCGATTTTGAATATTGTACCATCCAAAAGTGTATGAAGTTATGCATAGAATTGAACCAAATTTTTATTTTAAGTTTTTGGCTATGGCAGGCAGGTCCTCCCTGAATTAGGAAAAAAATCGCCGCTAGGGGGCGCTGTAATAGCGATTTTTGTGCGATTTTGAATATTGTACCACCCAAAAGTGTATGATGTTATGCATAGAATTGAACCAAATTTTTATTTTAAGTTTTTGGATATGGCAAGTAGGTCCGGTCCTCCCTGAATATGGAAAACATTCGCCGGTAGGTGTCGCTCTAATAGCGATTTTTGTGCGATTTGGAAAATTGTACCATCGAAAAGTGTATGAAGTTATGCATACAATTGAACCAAATTTTATGTGCATGCTTTTGTCTTTGGCCAACAAATCCTCTTGAATTTGAAAATATTGCACGGTAAATGGGCTCTATGATAGCGATTTTTGTATCCTTTTCGTGATTTTTCGTAGTTCTATTGTCTATCGTCGGCTCGTGCAAAGGCGGGAACTCGCTTCCTGCTAAGCCGGCTATTCGCAAACATCCTATAACAACTGAATAAGGAAAAACTGTTTGTTGACAATAGAAATAAAAACATCTTCCTTTATAACTGGGATGAGGCCTGACTGCATTTTAATTCTTATTTTGCACGGAACTAGGCAACAGAACATTTCCGTTAAAGTTAAGTTTTAAGATCCGGAAAAAAACTACTTCGGTTTATTTTCCTGAATGTTTTTCAAAAAAACAATTTTTTTAAATGAAGTTATAAATATTTTCCCCCTTTTTACGGCAAATAATATTTTTACTTTTTTTTGTACATATGCATTATCAATCCAATGCAATAAAATATATACCGAAAATTATAGATCGATTCAATTTATTTAATAAATAATTACATACGAAAACTTTTAATTTAAAATTTTAAATACCAAACCAATAAATAGAAAACAATATTGTGGATGGTAAATGTCCTTTAAAAATCACGATGACAAAATAATTTACAACTTTTTCTCGTGAAATAAAATATATTTTACATTAAAAGTTATGAGAAAACTGAGAGTATCTGAAAAACATCTTACACCAAGAGCTGGGCCCGAACCTATCCTCCCTTTACGAAAGCATCATTCCCGTGTTTACTGTTTTATACCACTCGGCTATTAAGTCTCCGTTCCTTTAAAAACAAACCCGTTCAACATTGATCGTACTTCGTCATCATCGTGACATCATCGTACTTCGTTAAGAGACAGAAAAGCATCCTTATTGCGCATGCTCAATACAGCCGAAATTACAGTTAGGGGAAACGCTTTATGCTTTAAATATATAGGCTATTAGTATTAAAAATAATATATAGAATTAGTTTTGAAAGTAAAAATATTATGGAGTGCGAATTCAGTTATATGACACTGTTGTGTTTAAAATTTGAAACAAGTGTCAAAATGAAAAACTGTTCAAGACACAGCAAAAAATTAAATAGTATTTTTTCGGATTATATAAATACAATATTAAAATAACCAATATTACAGTATTTTATTCAGAAGGTTAGATAATTAAATAATTACATACGAAAACATTTAATTTTAAATTTTAAATACCAAACCAATAATTAAAAAACAATATTGTGGATAGCGCTGGTAAACAGACCAGTCAATTTATATAACCACAAGCCGCTGATGAAAGTCTAATTCAGACAGATTTATTCTTGTAGTCTTTCTGTTGTATTAAACATTAAAGGTAAGAAGTGTCATATGCAGATTATATGTATTTGTAGTAATGCAACTAAAAAAAAAATCAGTTATCTCTACATAAACCATGAATGGTGTGTTACATGAATAGAAAAAAAAAAGCAATTTAACAAATTACAACGACCATTTGGAAAATGATTTTTTCAAAGACTAAAATTTAAGACATAAGAAATCTCACGGAGTTGATCATACATTACGTACGCCATAAATTAAACATTAATAGTGTTATTGACAAAAATCGCCTGCGACTCCTCAGATTTCCTGAAATTTAAGTATTATCCACCTGAAACTTACGTATTGTCCAAGCATTTCATTGGCTGTTCGGGAAAAGGTTTTTCCATCGTCCAATAAATCTGACGAGCAATTTTAAATGAAATTTCATTCTTAAACTTCTAAACATCCCACAATATTACTTTTTACACCGTCGTATAGAGAAAGAAATGTACTTTTAAATGCAATTTGTTTGAA
The DNA here is from genome assembly GCA_963932465.1 of Maratus speciosus. Taxonomy (NCBI): domain Eukaryota; kingdom Metazoa; phylum Arthropoda; class Arachnida; order Araneae; family Salticidae; genus Maratus; species Maratus speciosus. The sequence goes on along the minus strand of OZ010791.1, from coordinate 361,178,661 downwards.
AGCTGTATCTCAATTTGTTTCTGAGTTGTTTTTTTTTTTTTTTTTGTAGTTTTTACTACTTTTTTGTCAAAGTGGCAACAGAAGTATCCATCTCTGTTGAAAGTAAAGGGAAATACAGATTACTGTATAGACCAATCTGAAAACGAATAAAATGCGGATTCGACCAATAAGAAGCTTCAGATATGCTTTTATTTCCTACCCTGATGAGGACAATAACCATTTTTCCAAATGATTAATAAGTTTTAGCATCGTATGTGGCTGATATTGTTCGTTACCATTATCTCATTTGGAGATCAGGAATTTTGGTGAAGTTTTAATACTTTTTACACAAGTTTTAAGAGTAGTTGTAATATATTTTTTGCCAAATTTATCTTTTATAAAACATATTATGAAATACACTTCAATTTACGTATATAAAACTATCTCAAAAATAATTTATTTTAATTTCTGAGATGTTTTGAACTACGTTTGTTAAAACGGAAACAGAAAATGTATTAACGGACGCGAAAAAATAATTTGTAACTACATAATTTTTTTAAAAAAAATCACTTTTTCAAACTCTACCTTCGAGGGATGTTTTCTAATATTAAAAAGTCCTTCCGGCCAGTGCCGGGAGGAAGAGGTAGCTTTCATATTCCTTAATTTTTAAAAGCCAGCTTATATTATTGAAACACACGGAGCTCAAATTAGTGGAACCCGATTATAGAAGATTAAATACTGATTTTTGTCAATACTGAATATGAATGAGAATTTCGCGAAATTTGTCGCGTTTTTAAAGCTGGTTTTATTTAAAGTGGGTCGCCAAATTCTGCGATATCTTGAAGTGCCCGCCATTTTAAAGCAACATAATGGGTGCAACAAAGTTAACCAATGAACTTCGTCGAGACTTTAGTAATTCCTGTGCACATGCTCACTCACATCTAAATCGGTTGATAAATACGAGTGCTGTTGAAGGCAAAAATTCAGATTTTTCAAAATGTCACCCACATTAGAAATTCAAACTGTTATATCTCAGCCACTTTTTAAGATAATGACAAAACAAAAAATGCTCCGGAATCCTTGTATCAAGCTCAAACACATAAGAAAAAAATTCAATCTCTAATTTTTTTGTACTCCATTTTAAATACAATTTTTTTTTAAATGGCCGCCATTTTGAAACAAGATGGCGGATGAAGTTGGCAAACGAACTCGGCCGAGAGATTGCTATGTACTATGCATATGCTTTGTCACAACCTAATCGGTTCATAAATACGCGTGTTATCGCGTGACAAAAATCAGATCGTTTCAAAATGTCAGCCATGCTAGAAATTCAAAGTGCTATAACTCAGTGATTTTTTAAGATATAGACGAAACGAAAAATGCTCCGAAATCTTTGTATCAAAGTCAAACACATAAGAAAAATATCTTTTACAATTTCTAATTTTTTTGTACATCATTTTAAATTAAAATTAAAAAAATATATAAATGGACGCCATTTTCAAACAAGAAGGCGGATGAAGTTGGCCAATGTACTCGGTCGAGACATTGGTATGTACTATGTACACAACAAGTTATATCCAAATTCGTTCATAAATACGCGTGTAATCGCGTGACAATATTCAGATCGTTTCAAAATGTCAGGCACACAAGAATTTCAAAGTGCTATAACTCAACCGTTTTTTAAAATATAAACGAAACAAAAAATCCTCCGGAATCTTTGTATCAAGCTCAAACACATAAGGAAAATATCTTTTTCAATTTCTAGTTTTTTTATACCTCATTTTAAATTAAAAAATTTTTAATATTTAAATGGCCGCCATTTTGAAACAAGATGGCGTATGAAGCTGGCCCACGAACACGGTCGAGACATTACTATGTACTATGCACATGCCTTGTCACATCGAAATCGGTTCGTAAATACGCGTATTATCGCGTAACAAAAGTCAGATCGTTCCAAAATGTCAGCCATGTTAGAAATTCAAAGTGCAGCCATTACTCTCAGTCATTTTTTAAGATATAGACGAAACAAAAAATGCTCCGAGATCTTTGTATCATGTCCAAACATATAAGGAAAAAATCTTTTCAAATTTCTAATTTTTTTGTACCTCATTTTAAATTTTAAATTAAAAAAAAAATTAAATGGCCGCCATTTTGAAACAAGATGGCGGATGAAGTTTTCCCACGAACTCGGTCGAGACATTGCTATGTACTATGCAAATGCCTTGTCACATCCAAATCGGTTCATAAATACGCGAATTATCGCGTGACAAAAATCATATCGTTTCAAAATGTCAGTATTGCTGGAAATTCAAAGTGCTATAACTCAGCCATTTTTTAAGATACAGACGAAACAAAAAATGCTCCGGAATCTTCCTATCAAGCTCAAGCACATGAGAAAAAAATATTTTTCTTTATTTCTAATTTTTTTGTACCTCATTTTAAATTTAAAAATTAAAAAAAAAAATAAATGACCGTCATTTTGAAACAAGATGGCGGTTGAAGCTGGCCAACGAACTCGGTCGCGACATTGGTATGTACTATATACACACGAAATTTTATCCAAGTCGGTTCATAAATACGAGAGTTACAGTATGACAAAGATCAGATATATATATATATATATATATGGATATATATATATATATATATATATATATATATATATATATATATATATATATATATATATCAACTTTTGAACGGAGGGTGGTTTCGGGGTCTGGTGGTCATGATCGATGAAAATATACCAAAATTTTTTGAAATCGCTTTCCTCCGAACGGCTGCAATAGGTAGCTTTTTGTAATGAAAGCTACCTAAAAGAAAGATGAATGAAGCGAAACTGTAAAAAAATCTGCAAAACTAAATACCTCTAGATTTATAGAGACCGTAGCAAGTCCAAGTGAAATAAGTGTGTTGTTTTTGGTTTAAATCTTTTCTGTATTTCTTCCATCTTCGTAAATTCCAGAATTCCCTGATATAAAAAATCTTCATTTTACGTGATTCGATTTCATCGTTACTTAAGGAGGTATTCTATAAGCATGAAAGGGGAAAAAAAGTTCAGTAGAGGCTTATACGGGTCATTGTAATTTCATTTTAAGGTTCAGTAGATATATAAATATAAAAATAATGATTAATCGAAGTTTGTGGAGAGAAAAGATAAAAATTGGGAAGTTAATATTGTTGGAAAATTCATTAATAATATATTTATATTTTTAGTAAATCTTTTTTATTATTTATTGTTTTTATTCTTAAAGGCAAGCAATACATAATATTGACCAAAATATGATGCGTTGAAAGCAACTGCAAATGTTCAATTGGCAGTAATCAATAAAGAATATATTTATCACAAATACACTTTAGTAAATAGTACCAATAACTATCATCAAACATCCTAGAAATTTATACTTACATTTTAATAAATTGAGTATGAAGTAGCTTAGGAGTTTTACATATCATATTATATGACATGAAAAGACTTTTAGGATATTTTATACTTGATTTGTTAAAATTTAATTTTTTTTTTTTTTTTTTTGTCATGGGCTGGAATTAAAAATGATTTCGTTTTGTTTTTTATTTACATTGCTTAATAAGAAACCTTCTCTACTAAAAGAGAAATAAACAGGTAAAACATAAAATTTAAAATAAACATAGAAAGAGAACTGAAAAAAATCCAAGCAAATCTATGTGAGTTCAAAACATTTTGCTTTAGATTTAAATGATTCATTTATTCATTTCAACTTCTTCAAATTTGGAGTTTCCTGAAGATAAAAGCTTTTCCTTTTACGTGATTCGATTTTATCATGCCTTCAAAACAAATTCTAAGGGGCTTATCTAAGTCAATGTAATTTTATTTAAGTCTCGGAAATGTGTAAAAATGTAAATAAATGTTGAATGAAGTTACTAGGGATTTTATTTTTGAAAGGGAGAGGCAAGAATGTTGGATATTCTGTTGCTATTATATTTAACGAAGAAAAGTTTTTTTAGAACATATCTGTATAATCGTATGATTAAGATGATTCTTTTTTGTTATTATTGTTGCTGATTTGTTTAACGGTACGGGAATGGTTGGCGCGATTTCCGAAAGTCATCCATGAAAAATTAGTGAGGTTTACATGAAAATCTACAGAAGGGTTGCCAAGAGATGTGATTTTTCATGTTCTAGTAGTATATAGATAGTGAATAGTAATGTAGATGAATACTATTTAATTATAGAGAGGATATAGAATGAAGAGTAATTATTTAGATGCGAATAAAAATCATTTAGAGTGTAAAAATATTATGCAATGTGAATAGTAATATAAACCTATATTCATATTTTAAAAAACTTTCATATTTCATTACAAAAAAATCTCTTTGTTGAGTCGTATGTGAAAGGTAACAAAACAAAAATCATAATATTAATCAATTTAATCATATCTGAAACTCTAACGGAACTCTGAATGTATCTGCTAAACATTTAAACATTACTTAATACACAACAAAAGGCCATTTGTCATGGGAAAGTATTAGTTCAATACAACTCATCACTGTTATAATACCATCCGAAAAAAAAAACTTATATTCTCGTCATTAGGGAAAGAAATGTATTAATAACTGTAAAGTATAAATTTATTTAATGTATTTTCAATATGCGGTTGGAAAACAACATAACAGCAGAAAGTAATAGGTGTTTAATGAAATATTTTTCCGTTTATTCTAATAGTTAGAATATTTATTTCATACATTTATAAAAGATATTTATTAAAATTTCGGTATAATCTTCTCCATGCATGTCTTTTTTTAACCCTTTAAGACCTGACCTACACAACTGTGTAGGTGATGCTAAAGGGAAAAAAAAAAAAAAAAAAACATTTTACTTTGTTTGTGGGATTTAAATTCGAGCCTGCATCCACAGAATTGTATGGATCCTCCGTTAGCATATCCTCGCATTGGATATTTTTCAATATATTTTTTTCAAAGAAATATGATCCTATTATCATTATATGGGAAACTAGCAAAACTTTTCATTTCTACCAAAAAGATTCCGGTTCTAAAGGGATAAGTGCATTCTGCGTTTATTAAGTTATTGTGGAATATAAAATAATACTCGCGCATTTGAAATCACGATGTACTACACTAGTAGCTAAAATTATAGAAACTTTTGAAAATGCTTTCTTGAAGTGTAATGGCTCATAACACTACATTGTGTTTTCTAATAGCATAAAAGTAGATATATGACTGAAAATAATTTTATCAAAATTATCATCAAAATTATTTTTTTCAGTTATTGACATTTTATCAAAAGATACAGCTAAATAATCAGAAAAGGCAATAGAATTTCATTAGGTTGACGTAAAAAGTTATACTTTGCCTGAATGTATCCATTGTACAGGGATGTTTAAAGTTAGAGATAGATTCCCTTTTGTTTGTGAATCAGTCAATCAATCCCGTGGAAGCATTTTTAATTTCTTACCCATAAATATTTCTATAACAATATTGATAAGTATAGAAAGGTACAGTTAAGAAGAAATATGAATGAAAATTGGCAGAAAAATAATCAAGGTAAGTGTATATCGCGCAAAATAAGAAATGCTATATATATAACGTGCACCAAATCAATTGACGATTGAAAAGTAACGAGTTAGATTTTAAATGACTGAAAATATCATCAGATTTCATACAAAAAGAATTTGTTCAATGAAATTGGAAGTTGAAGCAATGGACAGGCTGGGGAGTTTGAAAAATAGTGTAGTAAGTGATAAACTCAGCAAAAATAAATTAAAATTATCAATCACATAAAGTTTGAAAACATCTAACTTTACTGAAATTTATGTTAATTAGACACATAATTACTAGGGCTAGATAATATAAATTTGAGCATGAGATAAAAACATTACAATGTTAAAGATCTTGCTAACATAACACGTGAATAGCAAAATTGAAAAATATTCCATTATTTTTGTGCTACATGTTCTGTTAAACATCTGATTAGTGTTATGATGATATAGTGTTATATGGTATTTAAAGAGATAATAAGGTGTAGAATAATTTGTGTGATTTATGGGTTTACATTTACAAAAACTACATGAATTAGCTATTTGAATCCAACGAACGCTGTAAAAAAAAAGACATTTTTACAGTACAATGTACTGTTCATCTCGCGCACAAACTCGATCACAGTGAAAGTGCTGTATCTTTCTTTGGTTTCCTGACTATATTAACATGGAAAATACGGTAGTTGCGTAAAATTAACAGTACAATGTGCTGGCAATTTGAGGCCAGCAGTTTGTGCTGTAAAACAAATGCGTCCAAATTGCCAGCAAATTGTGCTGTTAATTTTACGCAACTAATGCATTTTCCATGTTAATATAGTCAAGAAACTAAAGAAAGATACAGCACAATCACTGTGATAGAGTTTGTTCAGGGAAATTTACAGTGTTTTTTTTTGTTTGTTTGTTTGTTTTTTTTTTTTACAGTGAAAATACATCCACTAGTGTTCATTTCACACTTAATGAAGTATTTTTATTTAAAAAAGACTCTACCCTGTCTATTTTATGATGTATGCAAAAAAGTGGATTGAAGGTAAAAACATTCTACAACGGAAATGGCGTAATTCACACCGTAACTTGATTTAAACTTGAATAACTTTCTGCGGAAAATTTAAGAAACTTCTTTATTGTAAACAACTATGCAATGAAACAGAAACTTGCTTTGAACTTAATCTTGAATCTTAGTCCCATATTAAAGATCTACCGAACTAAAAAATGTTTCGGTATGGGAAGGTGTTTTAATGTTGTTATTAATGATATCATATATAAAATATTTAACTCAAATCCATATAAAACTGTAGAATATAGCTGAAATAAGTATTATTCGGCTTTGTGAAATATTGAATACAGCTTATTTTCTCAGCTTCTTTCAGTTTTTCTCTCCACAACTGGTATTGTAAAAAGGAACATTATAAGAACAATTATTGAATTATATTTAGGAATAAAATATCTTTTCATTTATATATAACGTTATGCCCTTACATGAAAATTAAATTCCCTAAACTATGAAATTTTAATTAGCGCTATCAAACATTAGAAAGCAGCTTTGTCCAAATCATTTTATTAATGTTGGTCACTACCGCATGCTGCTTTGTTTTTTGCGTGCACTACCGAAGATAAAAAATTCGGTCAATTTTTTGGTTAATTTTGTCAAATAGGTATTTAAATATCATATCGTAACATATTTACTTCAGTTCAAATAGTTGAAGAAATACAAAATGGAATGTCATTCCTCCTTTCCGCTGTTATTTTGTTCTATGCCCCAACATCACATATACAGTCGCGCACAAAAGTATTTTGACAAAGATAATAATTCACTTAATTGAAAAGAATAATAAAATACAAAAATAAATCATTTATTTTATTTAACCATACTCAATGTTTTAATTTTAATAAATTAACAATAAATATTAATAATATTAATAAAATTATATATATACTCTCTCTCTCTCTCTCTCTCTCTGTATACACACACACACACACACACACGCATATATATATATACATTAATATCTAAAATTTGTCATGCTGTAGCTCTCAAATTTTTGAACCGATTTGGATGAAATTTTTCATATGCATAGTACATACTAATTCCTCGACCGAGCTCATTGGCCAGCTTCATCCGCCATCTTGTTTCAAAATGACGGCCATTTGAATTTTGTGAACACGGTTGGAAATTTTTAGGTTTTCTAACATTCTCTTTAAAATGACCTATGTTGTTAACTTACGTTGTGTGAGTCTTTAAAATATTTTTTAATGTTTCTAACATTCTGTTTAAAATTATAAGTAAGAGTTTACATTTTGTGAAACGTAACATTTTCCATAAGTATACAATGATAGAAAACATAAAAACAAAATTCAAAAATTACAATGGCCGGCATTTTGAAACAAGATGGCGGAAAACGCTGACCGACGAACTTGGTCGAGACATTAGTATGTACTATGCATATGAAAATTTCGATCCAAATCGGTTAAAAAATTCAAGACTTACAGCATGACAAAATTCAGATAAAAATATACATACATACACACACACACACACACACACACACACACACACACACACACACACACACACACACATATATATATATATATATCCATATATATATATATATAGTATACATATAATTTTATTAATATTGTTAATATTTATTGTTAATTTATTAAAATTAAAACATTGAATATGGTTAAATATAATAAATAATTGATTTTTGTATTTAATTATTCTTTTCAATTAAATGAATTATTATCTTTGTCAAAATACTTTTCAGCGCTACTATATCAGGAGGTATAAATTGTAAAATTCAAGATAAAAGAAAATAGAGTCCTTTGTGAACCTGCACACTCTTAAAAAATTTCGTCCAACAACATAAAATGTTCACGTGAGACCGTAAGTGATGAAAATTCCCTCCGTGCTATATGAAGAAATTCATATAGCAGGAAGTTTGTGCAGTGAAAGTTTGTGCTCACGTTTTCGAATTTGTCTTGTTTTGTGGGGAAAAGAACATACGTAAAGAAATGCATTTCTAATACAAAGAATTACAACGCAGCACAACTTCAGAATACCCCTATAATTAGATGAAAATGAAGCTTTCGGTTAATGAAATCTAGGTAATCTTTAAGTTAGAATAGAAATTATTCTGTATTTTGTGAGAGATTGCAAATTAGAAAGCGGGAATTTTTGTTTTTTAACGAAATTTAGTTAACATGAAATTTCGTTCAATTTACTTTCTTATGAAATTTCGTTCAATTATTTTTTAGAGTTTAGTGATATAATATCATAAGTATTTTTTCAGTGATTAGCTAAAATGAAGATTATAATACCACTTATATATATATTTAAGAACTGTGTAAGCTGCTACAATAATTGTATATACTGTTTATTTTGAAAAAGTCTGTATTGATACATAAAACTAGAATTTTACAGTACAGGGGTTAGATAAGAAAAAACAGGCACCTCTAAACACTACGTCTATTCTCACGTGATAAATAATGAAACTGAAATTTTGACATTATTTATGGGAGAAATATACGTTATTCGATGTCTCTGAATGTAACAATAATTAATTTTAATTTAATGATATCTTTAAGAAAGGCAATGTTAAAAAGTCCTCCTACATTAATTCCCTTAATCTGCTTTTCTTCTTAAAAAAAATGAAATAATTAAAAAATTATTGAAAACAGCATTAAAGCAGAATATAAGAAAAAAATTCGTCTTTCGTTTATTATCCTTTTTTCGTTTATAAATCCGTGGAATTATATGATTTTAAATTACTTCAATGTTAAGATATTTCAGATAAAAATAATAATTTATCAATAAGTAACACGATGAAAGAAAAAGATTTTTTAAAAACGTATTACAATTGCTCCATTAGCCACCACTAGAAAGTTGTTGAAAGAAACGGCTTTTGATGTAAATACATAAATGAATAGGTTGAAGATAAAATGAAATGTAAATCTCGCATCCCTTTATTGATAAGGAGATTTTTTAATAATTTTAAAAAATGCCTATTCTTAATATTCATAAATATGAGCTAAGTAATTACCAATTATTTTGCCGTTAAGCAAAAGTTTAGAAAATATTACAGAAACACTTTAACGTTATAATTTCAAGTAGTAGAAAATTAAAATGTTTTGATAATCTGAGAAATTTATCTATATTCTTCTATAAATCTGAAAAATTAAAATCTTATTTTGAAACTTTAACTTCAAAAATACAATCTTAAAATCTTTTAAAAGAAAGTGCTAATTGGTGGAATGTTTGTTTCTTTAAATATTGCTTGACTCATTTGCATGATCCATTGATACAATTATTGCTATTATAACGTTTACTTTCTAGAAAGATGTATGAAGATGTTACTTTTTAAATAATATTGTGTATCTACAGGATGTCCATGATTAAACGACCCTACTTTAAAACTGTATACAGACGAAACTATAGTTCATAAAGTTGTGAAATTTTGTGAATGACATAATAAAGGAATGGGAATTTGTTTCATCTAAAAAAATATATAAATAAAAATAGTTCAAAATTTCGCCACTTGAGGACGATTTTTAATAAATTACACATTTAGCATTACGGTAGTATAGAAATATTATGTACAGGATGTTCATAATTAATCGAGTCTATTTTAAAGTTGTTTAAAGACGAAACTATTGTTCAGAATGTTGTGAAATTTTTTGGAGGACATAATAAAAGTATGGTAATTTGTTTGAGCGAAAAAAAACATTTGGAGGCCATTTTTTAACGAATTACACATTTAGTATATATTTACGATAGTTCAACAAATTTTAGTTGTAATCAAACATGTTCTGGATGATTTTCATCATTTTCAGCTACCATTTGGAATCGTGCGATAGCATGTTCCACAGTTGAGCGCAGTGTGTTCTGGGAAATGCTAGGAACATGTCGTGAAAAGCTGTCTTTAGGAATAAGGTTAAATCAAAAAATAAAATTTCTAAACTATCGTGATGCTAAATGCGTAATTTATTACAAATCGCCCTCTGGTGGCGAAATTTTGAACTATTTTTATTTATATAATTTTTAGCTTAAGCAAATTCCCATCCCTTTATTATGTCTTTCACAAAATTTCACAACTTTACAAACTATAGATTTGTCCGTAAACAACTTTAAAGTAGGGTCGTTTAATAACGGACACCCTGTATATTTGATTAGCTTTCGTAGCAATACATTATTTATAAGTACGGATGCAATTACCCACTTTCCATGACATAAAAAAAAAATGTTGAAATAATTTCGTTTTATTAACCATTTGGGAAAATGGTTATTGTCCTCGTCAGGGTAGGAAATAAAAAGCATATCTAAAGCGTTTTATTGGTTAAATCCGCATTTTATTCGTTTTCTGATTAGTCTATACAGTAATCTGTATTTTCCATTTACTTTCAACAGAGATGGATACTTCTGTTGCCACTATGACAAAAAAGTAATAAAAACTACAAAATAAAAATAATAACTCAGAAACAAATTGAGATACAGCTTTCAAACAAATTGCATTTAAAAGTACATTTTGTTTTCTCTATACGACGGTGTTAACAGTAAAATTGTGGGATGTTTAGAAGTTTAAGAATGAAATTTCATTTAAAATTGGTCGTCAGATTTCTTGGAAATCTGACGATGGAAAAGCCCTTTCCCGAACAGCCATTGAAATGCTTGGATAATACGTAAGTTTCAGGTGGATAATATGTAAGTTTCAGGAAATCTGACGAGTCGCAGGCGATTTTTGTCACTTGCAATTTTTACGTGTAATAACTCTAATAATGTTTCATTCATGGCGTACGTAATGTATGATCAAATCCGTGCGATTTTTTATGTCTTAAATTTATAGTCTTTGAAAAACTCATTTTCAAATGGTCGTTGTAATTTGTTAAATTGCTTTTTTTTTATAATTTGTGTATTATTATGTATTAAAATCATTTTTATGATTTTATTATAAGCGGACAGTGTGTGTTGGGGGAAGGAAGACATTCAAATAATATGCAGAGTTTTGTCCCGATTAATATGAATAGAGGAAGAAATTATATTTGAAACGTATTCCTTTCGCATAAAAAAATGACGACAGAATTGAAAAAATATATATTTATTAGTGAAAAGACATATACAGATAGAGATTGAGATTGAGATTGAGTTAGATATATTGAAAAGATTGATATTTCACGAGATACACTACTTTACCTTATTAAATTTTGAGGTAATCATTCATATTAAATATTAAGGTAGTATAAAGTGGATAAAAAATTATAAGAAAGTTATTCATAGGAAACAGTTTCAAAATTCCACAAAATAAGAAAAATGATTTAAACTAATACGTAAAAATGTAAATGTTCAGAAAGGAATGAATGTCGTAAAAGGGTGAAAACAAAATAGGATATTTAAAGACTTTTTACTTCAATATTAACAGAATTTTTAGAAAAGGAAAATAAAAATGAAGTCAAATATAATACCGCCTCTTATTCTGTTTTTCATTTTTTTATTAAAATAACAAATTAATTTATGAGGTAATGTAAATATAGTTAAAATAAAATATAAAAATATGTTTTTTTTTTTTTTTTTTTTTTTTTTTTATTTTGTTTATAACGCTATGTCACTAAACGCTATTTTTTTTTCATTTATGAATTATTTTTTTCCTTTTAATCAGCTATTTTATTTTATGATTTTGAATAATTTCAATATTAAGAAATTCCATGAAAAAAAAAAAAATAAAAACCTATAACTAACATGATGAAAGCTTTTTTTTTTTTTAACGAAATCATTATAATTGTTCCATTAGAGACTTCTAGCATGTTATTGAAAGAAAACTTCTCCTGATGTAAATATGTAAAAGAAAAAGATCGGGGATAAATGGAATTGAAAATGGTTTGTCTCTTCATTAAAAAAAAGTATTATTTAAATAACTAATAAAAAAAATATATATTTGACTTAATATCCATGATTACAAACTGAGTAATGACTATTTTTTTCTATTAATATTAACATTTTGAAAAAAGTCTGGAAAACTTGAAAGTTATCTATACATATTTTGACGTAATATAAAATGTGGTATCACATCCCAGAAAAAGATGATTTGAAATTAATTGCAATTTTTAACTTCAAAAATACTATTTTAAAAGCATCTGAGTAAAGTACTAATTGTTGGAAAAACATTTTCTTTGAAATATTTTTTTTTCGATTCTTTTGAATGTTCCTCTGTGAGAATTATGGTTATTGTAAAATGAGCTCTTTAAAAGTATGACGCTTTTACTTTTTAAACGTTCTTCTATATCTTCCTTTAATCTCCTCTCGTAGAAATTTTTTATTTTTGAACTTAATGAATACAATTAGCATTTTTTTAAACAGTGTATTTTAGTTCAATTATGTTCACTTTAATAATTTTCAGCTAAAGTACCAACATTTATTTTATATTTTATTGAATATTATTTATTTTTTTGGCTGGGTGCGGTATTAGACAGAAAATGCAAAATTTCATCCTAATGAATATTGTTAGAGATATTTATATTTAATAGCAACTTTTATTTCCGTAAAAACTAACATCAAGAAAATTTAAAACCATATACTTATTAGTGAAAAACACACTAAAAAATAAATATTTCCTAAAAACATCTGTTCAACAACATGCTTATATTAATGAAAATAAAGTGTAAAAGTCATTCGTAGGAATTTTTTAATCCCAAAATGACCCAATATTGGAAATTCGCAAATGTAAATTAATGGAACTGCGAAGTCTTAAGGGTGCGCACCCGTGTGCATATTTTTTATCTCTGAAAATTATACAATTATTCATAATAAAATCACTTTAGTTTCGTGACAATATATAAAAGTTAACGTGGCAGTCTTAAGCCTTAAGCCGTAAGACGAAGTCTTAATGGTGCGCACCCGTGTGCATTTTTTTTTCTCTGAAAATTATACAATTATTCATAATAAAATCACTTTAGTTTCCTGACAACATATAAAAGTTAACGTGGCAGTTTTTAAAAGTTATATTTTTTAAAGCTTCGAGAAATATGACTATAAGTATCTATATTATAAAATAAAAACGTGCCTGTGCATAACGCTGACGTCATTATGACTTTGGAAGCAGCAGATGATTAAATTTAACTTTTAATCATTTTTATTGAATTTTATTATTTTTCTAAATACCGCAAGTTTTCAAATTTTACACCTTCCAGTAGGAACAAATGTACTTTCAAATGCAATTTGTTTGAAAACTATATCCAATTTGTTTGAAAACTATACCGCAATTAATTTGAAAACTGTATCGCATTTTACGCATTTTTTATTATTTTTATAATAATTTTCACGCATGAATTTGCAAGCATAAATTTCTTCTCTATATTGTGCCGATTAAGAAGGATAAATCTTGCAATTAAATGTGCTCTTACATTCTTATAAATAGCTCATCATTTGTTTACAGGTTAAATTCCATAACGAAATTAAAACATCAATTAACAAATAAATAAAACAATAAAATATAACTAAACAGAAATTTAAGACATGAAATATAATTTTTTACTTGATGCACTAAAACGAACACCAATCTAAAACGCTGATTCTTCAAATCAAAACGCTGGCTATTTCTTCCGTTGTTAACTCCTAACGCGAGGCCAATATGGAAATATCATCTTAAGACGTTCCAAAACTAAATTTGAGCGCATTAGAAAGCATCCATTGTTACTCTTGTGAGTGTCAGAGCAAATTTCCATAAATATTTCCAATTATTTCATTACAAAATATATTTTGGATAAATATGATGCAACCTCTTGAAAATACACGTGCTCTACTCTTATAAACAATATGCAAAAAGCATTTTACTTGCCTAGATAATGAATGAAAATTTTGTTACTCTCGTGACCACAAAAAATGCAATTTTCAAAAATTGTGTTTGACGCAGAAATTTTGCGTATTATACGAGTCTATGCAAATAAAATTTACAGAATATAGCAGAGTAATTACATCTTTTTAAAAAGTATTAATCATTGAACTCATCTGAAAACATATGAATTACTTACATTTGATTTTTAAAAAATACTAAGTGTTACTCTTGTGAAATTTTGTTCACACAAGAATTTCCCCAAAAATTCAGTTTAAATACTAAACAAAAAATTTAAGATAAGTTTTAAAAAAAATACCTTTCCACAGGAAAACAAATTAATGATGGTTACACTTTAAAATAACATAAACAAAATGTAAAAAATTCTAAAATTAGTTAGCTTTGTAAAATCCTCGAGAATTTATAAATCTGAGAGCATCAATGCCAGCCAAAATTTGATTATTTTTTGCCAAATATTAGAGATATCAGGTTTAAACTTGAGAATTCCTTATACTTTAAATTTTATTTGATAATTTTAGTTTACCACCTTATGGTAAAACTACGAATCTTTAAATCATCATATTTTAGAATCACTCGGTATAACTACATAGCAACTTGTCAGTTTCTGCTACTGAATAGAATAAATCATTGTTTTCATTATCAATAATATCACTTGCAACTTCTCCTGTATCATTATTTACTTAATAAAACACAAATTCTTTGTACGAATGATGTTAGTGTATAGTTTGTAATAGATAGTGTCATTTTTAATGGTTTTAACAAATTGTATTTATTGAACGCAATACGCTGTTGGTATTTTCTCGCAAAGTAATGAAACATTATTGTTTTTATCTGCATCTGATATATGGAGCATGCTTGCTTTTGTTTCTTCATGATCAATTTTGAAAAAAATTACAGTGTCCCTTAAAACTGCTTTTTTAGCATGCACTTCATTCCACATATATCATCATACAACGTCACAAAATAAATATACAACATGTATACCAGGAGTATTTGAAAAAAAAAAATATGGCTAATTAAGTTGATTGTGAAAGAAGTCTGATTCATTGCAGCCATATTTGCATAGTTATATATATATTTTTTTAATTGGAAAGAACAACCATCATATAAAAAAGGAAAACAGACACACTTTAGGAAAATGCATTCCCTTAAAAATGCTATGTTGAAATTTTACATACGAGAGCATTTACAGGAAATTGATTATGAGTTACATTGTCAGAAGTAATAGCATAATATTGCTATTTTGGATCACTTTTACTATTCTGGAAATACAGTCGCTTGTGCATTGGACCAATATGCAGTATATCGTACCAAAATGTCGTCTTGGCATAAAAATATAGAGTTTCTAGAAAATCCATTGGCAAAACGATTCTTTGAGAAATGGTTATTCTTTCTGCATTATCAAAATAATCCTGAAAGCAAGTTTGAAGGAATAAGTGCCACAGAAATGGATTTACTTGCTTTCGAAAATTTTATAAACAATCACAAATGGTTTCTTCAACGGTTACTTTTTCAAAACATTCATCAACTTTTTTAGAATGTAACATTTTCGACAAAATGTTGATAAACAATTTGACAATAGCGATACGTTTATCATCGATCTGCTATTTACAATAACTTATAAGAGATTCTGTATTATGGACTTCCTTTTCAAGTAATTTTTCAATGTTATCTTCACAAATTAGATTTTCTGAATTCGTATATTCTAATTATGATGTATCGCAGCAGACAAAGTCATTACATTTTTCACAGGAATATTTAATGCAAAAAATACACCAGTCACTGCGTTATGAATTACTTGAATGTTTTTGTGACAAATGCAGATATTCTGATGTATAACTTTCTATTGTTTTATGAAACTAGGCTTTAAAGGCGCAAAGAAATTTTCAATTTTTCAATTTAGGAAGCTTCTTTAAACATAAAACTTATTCTCTTAATAAACGTCACTTAGTGTAGATGCAATTATGTGGCCTTTTTTAGACCTAACTAATGCATATTTAGCTGAAGAATGACCTATTCTTAAATCTTATTCGACATAAAATTCCTCAAAGCTGTGGAGTTCGATTTTTTTTCCGTTACAGAATGTGAGGTTAGCTAGTTCTCCAATTTTTCCTTTTTTTAATATTTAGATTATTTTGCTTCATGCTTCATTCTTTCTTCATGCTCTTACTGAGTTTAAGACTTTTCTTATTTTATCATAATACATTTTGTTTTGTTTCTTTCTCACATCAGCATATTCAATTTCATTCTTCTTTTTTCTCTACAATTTTTGGCTCTTAGCAGAATTTTTCTTGCTCTTTAAAAGAATGTCATATATAAGAAGAAATATTAAAATCTTTCCTTTAAAATATACTATCAGAATCCTTTACATAAGAGTTACTATAAGAATCTCTATAGGTCATACAGCTAATTTTAGTAAACGAAGCGTTACAAAGGCTATAAAATATCTGATCAAAGACCATGTGCTGCAAATCCAAAGAAACATAACAAAAATGACACGAGTTGTGTTGTTTTAATCTATCTTTAATTACTTGTAATTATTATTTTCTAATCTTAAGTAATAACAAAAATTGAATCAAAATAAATACATCCATAAAAAAACATTAATAAAGATAATTTATCTTCCTTAAAATTTACAAAATAACCTTAATTATGGCTAAAATTATTTCACGAACTGTTTTAATAACGGAGAAAAATACTAAACTTTAAACATTCTGTTTGTTTTTGTTGTATTGTAAATGTTTTGGTTGTAATGCTTACGTCAAACTATGGACAAAAGTATTTTGTGTTACTCTTGTGACACAGAGGTTTGTTACTCTAGTGACAACACCCCAGAAACAATTCCATGCATAGCATAAACAAAATATGTAATTTAAAATCTTTCTGATACCTGGAAATCAGAGAGTTGGGAATTTTGGGAAAAAAAAAATTAAGTATTTTTTTTTTTAATATAAAATTAAAGCTTTAAGATGTTTTCTGTTACATTTGTGACATTTAATTATCAACTGATAAATGAAGTTTAAATTGCATTTAATACCTTAGACGAAACCTTTTAACAATGTAGACCTAACAAATATAAAATTATCTTGTTATTTTCAATACGTAATAATTTAATTTAATGAACAGAAGTAAAAAAAAAATCTATACAACTCAATAAGTTGATTTTTATGCGCAACTGTAAATGAATTTTAATACTGCCACATTCCAGCACAGTTTCAGTCCAGACTTATTCTTAAGGAATTAAAACTTTCAAATTCATATACTGCAATGCTTTAGCTTTAACCGTTATGTCAATGACTGGGTACCATTATTCTTCTTTCATCCAGTTTTGAGGAAGTTAATATCAAAAGAAAGTAAAATCAGTTTAGATCCCCATTATTTGTAGTATTCACTGTCCATTAGTATAATAACTTTAAAATTTGGAATTTCTTTTGTTACTTTTTTGGGGCATTAAACATTTTTATACCTGTCATCAATGACCAGGGTAACCGGGTACCCATGTCAATTTTCTGTGGAAAAATACAGAAATTAATAGATTATTTAGATTTAGATAAATAAAACTTGAATTTAATTTGAAATAAAGAGTTAGACATATTTTTTTAAGGTAAAAAATATTTCATTTACGTGAAATTTTGTGGACAAGCTGTACAATAGCAAAAGGTGCAAGAATATACATCACATACTGCCTTTCCACTTTGTTTACATGGTTTTCTGGTTTTTCTGTTCCGTGTTTCGGGTTCTAACAAGCACATCTGACACAAACTGCTTTTATCCTTCTTGATTCATCTCCCCTTAAGCTTTCTGGACTGGTTTCTCATTTTGAACGTGCGGCAGCTTCAAATACGGTCAAAGATTTTTTCAGTTTACTTTCAATTCCGGATTTGGTCGAAAAATATCTCAAATCCTGTGCATTTTCCGATAGATCTTGAATTGTTGGAAGCATCAAAATTTCACCTACTAATCCCCGCAATAACAGGCGACGATTGTCTGTTTTATTTATAACCATATCATTATTTGCAGTATGTATAATGTAAGTAGAAAGTGCCGCTATATCCGCAATATTGAAACATAATGCAAGAGGCCATGATGTGGTTGTACGGGCATGTTTGTATATTGCCCTGCTAATTTATGCATTATATCGACTCTCTATTTCGTTTCCTTATAAAACTGAATCATTTTGAGTTTACTTATTCGCTCGTGTGATGGTTTTATCATGGTACATAGTTGGCATTAGAATTACAGCTTTGTTCCTTTTTGGAACATACGAACAAATACTTATGCGATCATGAAATCCAAATTTGGTGGATAAAACATGCGTGATTCAGTTGGCTTTATTATTTGGGAAATATAAGGTTTGTTTCATTTCAAAGTTCCCACCATTGTGAGATTCAATTATAATAAATGCTTGACCAAAGAAAAGGAAGAAAAAAAGTTGTCCATGGTGATATTTTGTCCAGAATCTTTGAATATAGAGGCGAAGTCTTTCACAACTCTTTCATCTTTATTTATTTCACGGTCTGTACCTGTTTTATGGGTGCATAGTTGGCCGTTAAGAGGTTAATAATTATTTTCATCACATACCCACCATATATTGATCCCTTCATTTAGCCCTTTTAGACGGAATATATCTTTTTCTTTTCTATTTTTATCGAAATTCCGGATAATCCGATTTTTTTGTAATCCGAACAGGCACTGGTCCCAATTAGTTTGGATTAGCGGGGTTCTACTGTAATTAGTATTTATAAAAATGCGTCAAATTCCTCTTCTGTAAAGGCAAGCTGTTACACTGTATGAAATAGGGAAGTATTATGCCTCGCGTATGTTAAAACCACAGCAGGTACACGGGTACCCCAGTCATTGGACACAAGGGCAAATTTTCATCATTGACGTAAGGGTTAAATTGATGTATGACACTTATATTTCCGCTTAAAATAATTTTTCAGCAAAAAAATTCTACTGCCGTGGGCGCTCCCATTATTACTATTTTTTTATATAAGTATTATTTTGGTATCGTTAGTGACATTCTAAAAAATACAATATTTGTAAATATCTATTAGATTTATAAATTTAAAAAACAAGCCAGCAGGCCCCTGCGAGGTTTTCACGCCATAACCTTTAAAATATTTTGCTGATTCTTTTTTTTCTTTAATTTTTGACGAACTGCATTCTTTAGCAATCAAACAACGTGTTTTATCTATATATAAGTATGTTACGCCAAAAACCACTAGCAGAACTATTAAAAAATAACAAATTCATTAGTGTGTCTTGAATATAAGAAGAGAAAAATTCATGTTTAGGGGACAAGGGACCTACAAACTCACGTTTTTATTATTTTTTTATTTAACTTTAAATACTATTCAAGGACACACTATATGAATTATGGCATATATATACACTGGCCTCCAAAAGTTAAGGTACAGGGACTGGTTGCTTTCGATTGCACACGTTTTGTCGAATATCTACTAAACTTATTGGCGAATTGTTCTTGAACTTCTGGGATGAAAAGAACATGTTAGATTTAATATTTATCGGTGAAGATTTAGTCGGGGGTTCAATTAGGGGGCTAATAATAAATTTAATAATAAAATAATATTTGCGATCACCTATGTAACAGGAAAGTCTGGAAATGGTTTGTCACTGTGGTAAATGACTAATTGGGCTCTGTTCAACGTTTGTATGCATTTGTGTAAGCATAGCACTCATATTTGTGAAGATGTTAACGTTTTTGTGAAAAATTCAAAAGGTTTTTTGTTTTCAACCAAATTTAACGCAACTTTCCAGAAACTTGACAAAGAGTAGTAGAAACATTATACTGCAATTAAAACATGAATATATTGAATATTTGATGAGATATGAGCATTTTTATGAGATAATTTTTAACTGCGCATGCACGGAAGATTTCAAAAATTTTATTTCATAATTTGGTAGTAAGCTATTTAGGTCAACTTATATAAAAAGTCCAGTCAAATATCGCGAAAAGTCACAAAGATAGGGTCGATATAGTGAGTTGCTTCCTAAAAATAGCTTTATTATAAGGGATTTTCCACAACTTTTCAATCAGCTCGCTATATTGTTCTAAGTTTTCACAATATTTGATTGAAATTTTTTTTGCAGTTCCCCCAAAATACTGACTACCAAATTATGAAATAAAAATTTTGAAATCTTCCGCGCATGCGCAGTTAAAAATTATCTCATAAAAATGCCCATATCTCATCAAATATTCAATATATTCATGTTTTAATTGCAGTATAATGTTTTTACTGCTAATTGTCAGGTTTTTGGAAATTTGTGTTAAATTTGGTTGAAAACTCTGTATGCTATAAACAAAAACCTTTTGAATTTTTCACAAAAACGTTAACATCTTCACGATTATGAGTGCTATGCTTACACAAATGCATACAAACGTTGAACAGCACTCAAATAGTCATTTACCACAGTGACAAACCATTTCGAACCTTTCCTGTTACATAGGGGATCGCAAATATTATTTTATTATTAAATTTATTATTAGCCCCCTAATTATACCCCCGACTAAATCTTGACCGAGAAATATAAAATCAAATATGCTCTTTTCATCCCAGAAGTTCAAGAACAATTCGCCAATAATTTTTGTAGATATTCGACAAAATGTGTGCAACCGAAAGCATGCAGTCCCTGTACCTTAACTTTTGGAGGCTAGTGTATATCACAAGAAGAAAAAAATAGGGAGGGGGGGGGGGAAATAAGGCATTTTCTTGACTATTTTAAGCGTTATGAAGAACTTTTCAAAATTCCCCATGCGCATTCCATATCAAGTAAAATCCCCAATACTTTTTATGCAATTTTGTTTTACATATACAAAATAGTGCGTCGAATTCTATATATTTGAATATAAAAATATGAAAAAAATATGTTTTAAATTTTATGAAAATTTCAGCATTCTTACATCCTTTTTCTGCATTTAACTACCTTTCACTTTTCCAATTATATTTAGTTTCAAAAAACGATGCACAGTTTTATGACATATATAATGACAAACAGCTATGAGCAGTATTTGGGATTCTAATTGATATGGGATGCGTATGGAGTATTTTCAAACGTTCTCCATAACACTTAAAATATTCAAAAACGATATATATGATGGTTTGTTCCTATATTCTGTAACCCAGGAAACCCGGTTTATCAGTTTATATATATATAATGAAAAAAATCACTGTCGGCTGGGCCTACAGACGGAGATAGAATTCGAAGTTAAATACTAATTTCATCCACAAAAAAATTTACTTTTCTATAAGAGCTGGTATTATAAGAATCGTGATAATACGATAATACTTTTTTCAACAACTATTTTTGTTTAATTTGTTTTTTGATGTAAGAGTTGGTCTTATCAAAAAATTGTCAATATAAAAGTTGTAGATAATATTAAGAAGATTTATAATAAATTTACACGGGTTTGATATCCTGTGAATTGATGATGTCCTGAATTTCTGTTTTCTTGAACACTTTTTTTTTGTTGTTTTTATTTATTTATTTATTTATTTGCGGTAAGAATCTGTCATGTCAAAAACTTTTCAGTATAAAAGTTGTATATCGTATTAAGAAGATTTATAATAAGTTTAAGTGAATTTGATACCTTGAGATTTAACGAAGTTATGTTTTTTTCTCCCTAAAATCCAATTTTTTTCTAACCACGAGCCCATTTTAAATTTTATCAAAAAAATGTGATACTTAAATTTTTGGCCCTTTTCCTAGAAGTAATAATAACCTTAAACTGATTTTATAAGTATTATAATTAAGAAGTTATGGGGTTTTTTTTCGGTTTTCACAAAACCCTTCCTTATTTCCGCCCGATTGGTTCGACTTTGCGCATTAACGAACTTGAACGAGATTTTCTACCCTTTAATTTTATGTACCAGTTTGGAAGATAATTGTGCAGAATAATGGAAGTTATCGTGCTCATAAAAAGGTTCTATCATAAAATTGATAAGATGCTCTGTAAACTTTTTGATTAGTATACCTTCCTCTTAGAGAAAAACTCAATTTCTATATCTGCCCCTAGTAGCACTTAAAATCATTAGAACCCTATAAGACATGTTATCAAATTCCGCCTAATTTCGATATTCATAAGTGCAGACATATGTTCGATGTCTTGACACTTATCAAACATTATAATTTTCTTTGTCACTGCAAATCCCAATTAAATACTGAAGTAACTCGCAACACATGGCCCAATTATCAAGTATTCATAAAATTTAAGTCTAGCAGACCATTGACGCATATCCTATACTAAAGTGATAGAGATCCAAGATTACTCAGGAGCATCTTATATAAAAAAACCTTCCGGCCAGTGCCGGGAGGAAGAGGTAGCTTTCATATTCCTTATTTTTAAAAAGCCAACTTATATTATTCAAACACACGAAGCTCAATTAAGTGGAAACCGAATGTAGGAGATTCAATACTAATTTTTATCAATACTAAATCATTATGAATGAGAATTTCGCGAAATTAGTCAGCTTTATCCAAGCTGTTTTATTTAAAGTCACTTATATTTGGCTGCCAAATTCGGCGATTTCTTAAAGTGCCTGCCATTTTAAGACAACATGGTAGATGAGGCTAACCAGTGAACTTTGTCGAGACCTTAGTAATTGCAGTGCACATGCTCACTCATAATGGAATCGGTTGATATATACGAGTGCTGTCGCAGGCAAAATATCAGATTTTTCAAAATGTCACTCACTTTAGAAATTAAAACTGCTATATCTGAGCCATTTTTTAAGATAAAGACAAACAAAAAATGCTCCTGAATCCTTATATCAAGGTCAAATACTTAAGAAAGAAACCTTTTTCAATTTCTAATTTTTTTGCACCTCACTTTAAATATAATTATTTTTTTAATTTAATGGCCGCCATTTTGAAACAAGATGGCTGATGAAGCTGGCCAGCGAACTTGGTCGAGATATTGATGTATACTATCCACATGCCTTCTTCCATCGAAATAGGCGAATAAGTGTGGTATCGCGTGACAAATACAAGATCGTTTCAAAGTGTTAGCCATGATAGAAATTCAAAGTGCTATAATTCAACCACTTTTTAAGGTATAAACAAAAGAACAAATTTTCAGAAACAAAAACTGCTCCAGAATCTTTGTATCAAGGCCAAACACATAAAAAAAATCTTTTTCATTTTCCAATTTTTTAATACCACATTTTAAATTTTAAATTACATTTTTTTTTTAAATGGCAACCCTTTTGAAACAAGATGGCGAATGAAGCTGGCCAACCAACTCGGTCGAGACATTGGTATGTACTATGTACAGACCAAGTTACATTCAAATCGGTTCATAAATACGCCTGTTATCGCGTGACAAAAATCCGGTCGTTTTAAAATGTCAGCCACAATAGGAATTCAAAATGTTATAACTCAGCCATTTTTTTAGATGTAGACGAAACAAAACCTGTTCCGGAATCTTTGTATTAAGGTAAAACACATACAAAAAAAATCTTTTTCATTTTCCAATTTTTTGGTATCTCATTTTAAATTTATTTTTTTAAATTTTTTTTAAATGGCCACCATTTTGAAACAAGACGGCGAATGAAGCTGGTCAACGAACTCGGTTGAGTTATTTGTATGTACTATGCACACACCAAGGTACATCCAAATCGGTTCATAAATACGTCTGTTATCAGGTGGCAAAAATCAGGACGTTTCAAAATGTCAGCCACGCTAGAAATTCAAAATGCTACAACTCAGCCATTTTTTAAGATATAGACGAAACAAAAACTGCTCCCGAATCTTTTTATCAAGGTCAAACACATAAGAAAAAAATATTTTTTCAATTTTCAATTTTTTGCTACCACATTTCAAATTTAAATTTTTCTTTAAATTTTAAATGGCCGCCATTTTAAAACAAGATGGCGGATGAAGCTGGCCAACGAACTCGTTCGAGACATTGGTCTGTACTATGTATAAACGAAGTTACATCCAAATCGGTTCATAAATACGCCTTTTATCGCGTGACAAAATTCAGGACGTTTCAAAATGTCAGCTTCGCTAGAAATTCAAAATGCTATAACTCAGCCATTTTTTAAGATATAGACGAAACAAAAACTGCTACGGAGTCTTTGTATAAATGTCGAATACATAAGAAAAAAATATTTTTTCATTTTCAATTTTTTGGTACCACATTTCAAATTTTAATTTTTTTTTTAAATTTTAAATGGCCGCCATTTTGAAACAAAATGGCGGATGAAGCTGGCCAACAAACTCGGTCGAGACATTGGTATGTACTATGTACACACCGAATTACATCTAAATCGGTTCATAAATACGAGAGTTACAGTGTGACATAGGTCAGATATATATATATATATATATATTGATATATATATATATATATATATATATATATCAATTTTAACGGAGGGTGGTTTCGAGGTCTGGGGGTCATGATCGATGAAAATATACCAAAATTTTCTGAAATCGCTTTCCTCCGAACGGCTGCAATAGGTAGCTTTTTGTAAAGAAAGCTACCTAACAGTCTAAGGCTATAAATTGTAATAAAGTAGTCTTCAAGTGGTGATCTTCTCTTAGAACTTTAAATTCACGCAGGTTCCTACGAGCAGCCCTTGTGAACTGATACGGTATTGGGGACTGATTGGAGTGATTCCGGAGGTTACAACCTTTGATGACTGTGGTCTCCGGCTAATATGTTTTCTAAGCCCAATAAAGCAATGTATGAAATAACTGTGTGTGTTTTCTAAGTATATCACAAGCGACGACTCCAAAACCTAGTTTTATATCACACACACACACAAACACACACACATACATATATATATATATATAGAGAGAGATAGCAGTGGCGTGGCGTCCGGTCATCGCTGGATGCGGCGATGACCAAGCAATATTTTAAAACTCTTAATAAACTTTTAAAACTCTACGATCCAGTTTAGCAGAACATTTGGAGTTCATGTATAAGTGAAGGTAAGATTTAAAGTTTCTTTTTTGAACATTCAACCATTGAATTTTAGAGTTAATAATTTTTCACCACAAACTTAAATAATTGCGATGACCACCGAAAATTTTCACGCCACGCCACTGATAGATAGATAGATAGATATATAGATAGTTATAGATAGATATAGATATAAAGTATTGAACTCGACATAGTTTTTTGCTTTAGGGGTCATAATCAGTGTAGATCTGAAAGGATTTTCAGAAACTCTAACACAGGAGAGAATGTAATAGGTAGTATTTCTTACGAAATCTACTCTTAAAATGGGGATAGATTTGGGAAAATATATAAAGTGCACTTAAAAAATAAATTCAGTTTAAGCTTCTGCCGTATATGCACTGATCTGCAGATTTACTAGTATGGCTATATTTATTATTTATTTCAGTATTCATATGATTCGGGAGGATATTTACATTTTTTTCCCTTACGTTCACATAACTTGCGTGCTTTACATCTTTTATATTAGATATTTAAATATTACAAAGTATTTTGAAAGGTATTGCACCGCGAACTAAAAAACATATTAACAAATATTTTGAGAGAAAATGTGTTCATTTAAACATAAAGTTGGAAAAGTTTTGTTTTTTTCCTAAATGACGCTGCATTTTCTTTAATCTCATAAAAGAATGTAAATGAATATATACGAAGTCTGTCTGATAACTATCAGACCTTTATTTTCCCCACATACAATAGTAAGTCTAACGCTGCGCTACTGTGCACATTGGGAGGAGACAGCTTAACCCATTAAAGACGGAATTATTTTTTCTCTTTAAAATGCAAAAATTTATTTCGTACCACTTTTTCAGGTTTTATCGCATAGTTTCTGTCATTAAAGAAAATTATTATTTTTTTCTAAATTACTGGTATTCAAAAAGAAAAAGGATTGTCAGGTAGGCTGTGACCATATGGTAACGCTAGTCCTTAATGGGTTAATGCACATGCTTGAACTTGTTCCACAATTCCAGTGAGTCAGTCGTTGCCTTCTGTCCGCCGAGTGAGATGCTGTTATATATGTTGGTCTAATTTTGATTTCTCTCAAGATGACTGAACAAGTTGGGCAAAGGTACTGCATCAAATTTTGTCAAATCTTGGCGATTCTCAAAGCGAAAAAATTCGTGAGATTCGTATGGTGTTCTAAGATTCACTAATGCTCCCGTTCATTCATTGCGTATTGAGACTTTCTTAGAGAATCATAGCATTTCAACCACCCAACTCACCAGACATGACTCTTTGCGACGTTTGATTGTTCCGAAATTGAATGCGTCATTGGAAGTATTCCGTTTTGAGAGCAGAGATGAGATATACAGAACGCGTCGGTGAAGTTGAACACCATTCCAAAAAAAGCCTTTCAGAAGAGTTTTAGCAGTGGGAGGAATGGTTGGCTACGTGTGAGAACGGGCAAGTTGGCTACTTTGAAGGCGATTAGGGTCCCATTCCCGTGAGATAACTTGTATGTTTTTTTTTCTTCCAAAAGTCTGATAATTATCAGACAGGACACGTATATATATTTAAAAAATATCAATTCCTATAAAAATACTATTATGTGCTTTTGTGTGCAACACTATATATATGTATATATTTTTTCTCAATATTTCTCTAACTATCAAAATTTATTTGTCCATCCGCTTTAATCTACATCTGTGAATATTCTTGTCACATTTTAGGAAAATTATTTTAGTTGTCAAAAAATGCAAGTTACTGCTATTGATAGATCATCCAGAAATATAAGAATTACAACATAAAATAGTATTTTTTTATTGCTATAAGTTCCTATTTATTGTTTACGTAGTTTTGTGAAATATATTAAAATTAGATATATGAGATTTCTGTTAAATTCTACAAGAATAGTCTCTATTTTAACTTAAGTTTGAAATATACAGATGTATAACCTAGAACAAAAAATTGGATTTCCTTTAGGTACAGATTTTTGAAAATCCATGAGGAATTACAGTATTTTATTGGGGATTCCTGATTGCTAGTTATTCATGCAGTATTCTACTGGTCAAAATTTTTGAGAAATAAGGGCTATTTCATTTTACGTTAGGAGGATTCATCAATATACAAGAAGGTATTTTGAAAGCAGTTTAAATATCATATGAGCTTTTGCAGAGAGGATTTCGCTTAGTGCATTAACAATTAACTTTTGACTGAATGTGTAAAATTTGAAATTATATTTATGTCACGTACGCGTCCAGAATGTATTTAAAAATATATGCAGTATCTGAGAAATGCGTCTTATTTCGATAAAAATAATCGGATTATATTTTTGCTAATATATGATACTATGTGAATAATAATATAATAAAACTACTAAGAAATTAAAAAAAGTAATAAAATCTTTTAAATTAAATCATAAATAGTTTAACTATAATTTCGAATCGCCGTGTTCACCATGAGATTATATAAGAACAGTTAAATATACAAAATCAAAATTATGCGTTTTCTTACATAGAAAGGTACTTTTTAAAAATATAATACACAAAATAGGTTTTTAAAACGTAAAAACCAACGCAGATATTAAAATGATATTATAAAGTAGACATTCTCGCGCTTTCGACTGATTCACACAGTCATCACCAGGAGAAAAAAAGGCGTCATGTTCATGAATGACAGTTCATGCTATAATTAAAAGCTTTTGTTCGATATTATCAATAAAAATTATTAAATTATGTTGCGTTTTGAGATAAACATAACCTGAAGCTCAATCTATGTTATATTCTGTTCTGTAAAGACTTAAATTATGCTATATTTTAAAATGGTTGATGCGATTTTTGAAGAAAACTATCGAATGAAAAAAGCCAGTAAAAAGTCCTTTAACCCGGAAGAACTCGCTGCATGAGATTTTCACACACCGTCGTACTTTTTTAAGACTCTTATTTAAACCATTTTTAATTTTAATTAAAATTTAAAAATGTTATTTTAATTATTTTACCTATTTGTGAGTAAAAGTACTAAGCCAAGCAAGAAAAAATGATATTAAGCGGAAATAAAGTAAAAGAAAATCAATTGGGCACCGTGAGAGAAAATCTCACTAGTGAGTTCTCCCGGGTTAAACCGTAATTAAAGAATGATATAACTTAAAATTAAAAAAATATATTTTAGCTGGGTTCTCCGGCCTACCTTGGTTTCCGCTCTGTATAATGACATAGATCTCGCTTTATGCAGGGTGTGTGAGAGTGTACACAGGCAGATAGACAGAGATACAGACATCAGACAGATAGAAATATTTCCTTATACATTGTTTTATTAAAGGCTATTTCCACGAGCACTTCCAGTGCAAGTCACATGTTACGATTTCTGGCTACCAGTATTTTAGAACGGAAAAATATGACTTATTTCATTGGATATATCTCATTAATTGAATAAGGCCAAGCAAACTTTTCGAAAATAATGGTGGCTAACAAGCATAGCAGTTATCAGCAATGTTACTTACATTACACAAACTCATGGAACTAGCCTAATATAAATTATATTAATCTCATTTGCAGATATTAAGATGGCGGGTTCGTATCAATTGATTTCTGGAGCGATAGTAGTGCTCAGAGATACGAGATTTCACAGAAAGATAGCCGTTTACCAGAACTGATGCACCTGATGTAAAATTTCTAATAAAAATTGCCAAAAATAATACATTAAAACTTTGTTGATTTAGCCACTTCCGAATATCTGTACCTGTACTATAACCCTTTTAATGAACCATTTAAAACATATTATATTTATATTTTTCAAAATATTCTTAGAAGAGTACATGTTAAATATAAGACATTCAAACACGTACTGCTGGCTTGTGTACATATTCTTAGTCTACTAATACACGTGTTATATGAGATGTAAACGGAATATATTAATAACATACGTGTGTATCGTGAACATTCCAGATTACAATACAAATAAATTGATAAAAGTTAATAATAATGGTTAGATCTCCTACTAGTTACGTTATAACACCCCCTTCTCATATCTGACATTTAGGTTTTAAGAAAGTTTTCGGTTTACTAAATAATTATAAATAGAGATAAGCTGACAGCTACAGTTCGTCAAAAAACGATTTTACATATGTTTAACGAAATCACAAAAAAATCCCCGGTATTAATTATACCTCCAGGACATATTGAAAACATGTCCTTAAGATTTAAGAAAAGTTCCTCTATTTATTTTTATCTCTTTGGAAGATACTAATTTACTGAAGCGTATCAATTAACTAACAGAAAAGGGACTAATTTAAACACGAAAATCGTATTATCCTTCTACAAAGTAAACGAGATTTTCAGTGCTTCAGTTACTAATTAACTCCCTGAGAGTATTATCCAATTAAAATTCGAGCAGCATCGATTTACTACTGCTATAAGTCTTGAACTAGCAAAGTGTATTTAATCTGAGACTAGAATTTGTATGCCGAAGAGAAGAATCGATATATTTAATGACATCGATGATTTTCCTTTATGGATTGAATTCAAAATATTGCAGTTTGCATCATGTAAAACAAAAATATTTATTACTTTTAATTTCGTTTTGTTTCCAATTAAAAAGAAATGCGAAATTATATTTACTAAAATTTTCAATATAGTTGAAAAGTATTGATGACATCGGCTTCTTTCTACACTCTCTAACTTGCGTAAGTATACTCGGATCTCCATGAAAATTACATATATATATAATTGAAGTTTACTAAACACATAATCGCTATTGAAATTAAAGTGTAACATTTTCAAATTGTTTTCAAGGACACTCAAAACAATTTCTTCTAAATTATTTTCTAATGGTAAAAATTGTTTGTAATGTATTTTAATTATGTACCATTATTTCAAATGTATTAAAATTGATATTCATCACTGATGTGAACTACAAGTTGCTTACTGTAGAATGTGGTGGGCATAGCATTTATCGTTCGTTTACAGAAAAACAAAAAATAATACGGTAACTGTAATGTTTATTGCGTATGAGCAATAATTGATTTATGTGTGTTTTCACTTCTTCTATACATTTTTAAATTTAACTAAATACTTGCATACAACGTCGTATGTAGAAATTCCACAGATCATACACGATGCGCACAAATTAATTCGGATTCTTTTTCACACTACAGATTTTAATTACAGATTTAGGGATTGAAATTTCTAATGCCTATTCCAAACTGTACATCTAAATAGTGTCTTTTACCTTGTTAAATAATGAAGATTTGTAACAGTATTTTGAATGTGGTGAAAAGCATTTCATAATCTAAGCTTGATGCATATTTTTTTTTTTTTAATTCTTGTTATTCCACTTTTTCCCTATGTATTAAGTGTCCTTGTTAAGATATTACGGTAAATATAATCATAGATTTTCATGAAAGAAATTTTATTTAACCATGAAAACCATTGCGTTATGCTTTTGCACTTTATATATAAATATATATATATATATATTTTATGTACAGTAATGGAAAAAAAGTAAACACACCTACTGACGCTGCAACTAATAGTAATAGAAGAAAGTTACTGATATCAAACGATAGGAAATAAAGTCTACTTTTAAATGATGTAGATAAAACTTGATTTTGGTGGTGGTGGTGGGGGGGGGGGGGGCAGCTACAAATCAAACCAAACTAAACTTTGTTATTTTCATTGGCAACATCAAATATTGACAATATATTTTAACTACGCCTAAAAACGAAATTTCCAGTCAATTGGCTGATACGGTTTTGAATTATAAAAACTCAAAATTTTAGAGCTTCTAATGTTAAATTACATTTTCATATTATTAAAGTTATCTACTGAAATTATAATCCAAATGTGATAATTTTTTATATGGTTATAATTCTAAGCAACACAAATATAAATACCATGAATTTGCATTTTTGAAAACATTATAACATGAATTATGAAATTAGTATTTGAAAATAATATGAATAGCAACCTACAATTTTTTAATATTTTTTTTTTATGTTCTGCTTTATCCGAATTCTCAATTTAAAATTTTTCTTCCATGTTGTTTTCGAATTACAATTAAAAATATCAAAAGGATGTTTCAATGTTGAGTCTATAATGTGCAGAAAAGCATAATTAGAAAAAATATACTTTACTCATTTTATTGAAATATTTGAACACGTAACAGTCGAAACATTATAAGCGAGTGAAATGGTCATACTGGCAAAAAATAATAAGTTAACTCTAAGATAGATGGCCATAGAAGAGAGATGACCAGTCTAAATATTTCCAAAACTTGATCATAGATTTCAACATAAGGTTTTTTCGTAGGAAGCAGTTCAACGAGTTTATTCATTACGACCTGCAGTTGTGTTTTTCGGTTATAAAAAATAAGTGCAATTTTGATGTTTATTTAATTTAGTGGCTGAATCTTTTTTTGACATAGGCATATGAATGTTTTGTAGTACGTACGTTATATATATTGTTTACTATGTGTACTTTTAAGACATGTATATAATCTAATCTTTACTTCTAAACCTAAAACAAAGACCTACAATGGCTATTGATGCTTTAAATTGGACGACCATCAGTTCTTCAATTTCAGGAGAGATGGCCACCTTTAATCAATATTTTAAAATTATATAGAGTGAGGATTTTAACTAAATATAATTAAATTTAAAATAAATATATAACGTTTATGTTTAAAAGATATTAAATGATATAAGTATTTTTATTTTAAGTAATATAAATATTTTAATAATAATAATAATAATATAATAAGACCTAACGATGTATTTGTTTCAGAAAATACTGAAAAAACGTCGGAAACTTTCATCCTAGAAACTGATACAGTTGATAAATAAAGTAAATTAACGCGAGAAAAAAAAATAAAAAAAACACGACACTTCCAGCAGCGCAGAAAATGAAATACATTTAAAATTATCAGACTCTACTGATTCCGAGTGAATAGAATTTGATGAAGATCTCTGTGTTGCTTGTACAGAACAATATATTATCACAATCAAAAAGGATGTCTGGATACAATGCATAAGATACCTGAAATGGTTCCATGAAACGTGTACAAATTATCAATACCTTTGCCAGAAATGTGGTAAGAATTTACGAAATGTGAAGTATTGAAATTATACTTTAAATTTTGTTTATCTGAGTTTTATTCATTCATTTTCTATCATATAACTGCATCTTTACAAATTGCTATTTTTGTTTCATGATTAACTATATGCAATGTGTTATTTTTTTGGCTATTTAACTTCACTTTTTCTTTTTTGTACTGAATGGCCATCTCTCCTCGGCTTTAAGGAGAGATGGCCATCTGCCATTTTAATTTCAATTTTGTTTCCCACATTTTGTTTTCAAAGTTTAATTATTTTATACCAAAAATATGATGCGTATATGTATCAGAATTTTAAATATGTATAAATATTTCTTGTATTTGCATTCTAATAATTTTTATTTCACTTTTTTAAAAACTATGGCAATCTATCATAAAGTTACCCTACATTAATATAAGCGACATAGACATTCTGTAGCATTACATCGATCGAGTACAGAACTTCAATTTAGATACAGCCCCTGAAATATGCTCATTTTAAAATAAATAATTTCTCTGAAACTAATCGTATGAATTTCGCAAAAATTTGTTTTTAGGCTAATTGAAGATGTAGAATTGCACTTATGGTGTCAAACTTTGGTATTTCTATTTAAAAACAAAAATATGGAATTCATTTTGATATGTAAATGGCCCTAAGCAAATTTTTTATACATCATAAAAAAAGTAGACTTTATTTCCAATCATTTGGTACCAGCTATTTTCTTCTACAAAAATGTGATGTAGAGTTAGTACGGATGTTTTTTTTTTTTTTTTTTTTTTTTTTTTTTTTTTTTTTTTACGACTGTACATTCTGTGGAAAATATATTTTTGTACATATATGTGACTGTTATTATTAAAAATTAACGAATAATATCCAAATAAACCGGTTAATATCATTAATTTATGAGAATTTATCAAATTCTCATAAATTATCCTCTTATTATTAATAATTTCCACTCAAGTCCAACCAATCTAGAAAATTTCAACATTAACTTCGGATTTCCATTACATATTCGTATATATATATCTCGTCAGTGTCTCACTATTTTACACTTGTATAATAGTTTTTGTGAGCGCGAAATCTTTTGTTTGTTTGTTGGCAACTGCTTGACGATACGACTGCTTATTTTAGATGCAGGAAGTCGCATTTTCCGGGACTGTCACGAACATTTATATTTTTCACCAGTCTCGATTGTTTTGCTTGCAACGTAGTGTGAATTATATGATATATTGTTTGTGAGTTTTTAGCGACTGTTTAATTGTTTCGAACATTTCACAAATTTTACTGTAATTATAAGCACAGTGAATTATGATACACAAGTATAATGCCATGTTTTTACGACGAATGCGATGAACTGAAATAAAAAATTGGTGGAAAAATCATGTATTATTTACAAAAGAAGAATATATGTTTTTTTTTTCCTTGCAAAAGTTAAGGAAAGCACAGAAAAGACTTTTGACAAAACACTTGAAGATTATCAACGTGTATCAAGATATGATATTGTAAAAATTTGTAATGTTGAAATATTGATCGTTCCAGTTAAGAATTTATGAAGAGTACATTATCTATTATATTTGTCTGGAGGAAAATATTTCAATTCTTCTTGATATTCATATTGGAATCGGCGATGGTGGGCTAAACAGATTCATGAGAGCTATTACAGCAAAGTATAGGGTGGTTATAATTAAACTTCCCCAATAAACAGTATCCTACAGCGCAAACGCGTGAACGGAATAGAATATAATTTGGTATATGGACTATACACGACATGCACTCACGGAATTTCGAAAAAAAAATTAGTTCCAGAATGTCCACCAGAGGGCGGTTTTTCTGGAACACATTAAATTTAACACAATAAACGACCAAAACGGAATACAGAAACAACATTAACAATCCAGATCAGGAATTATGAGTAATAAATCATATGAGTAATAACCGAGAAAAGCTGTCAGTTCTAAGAAAAAATGGTCGAGATGTGCATGCTTTTGAATGAGGGGAATCTTTGTGCAAAACAGGTTAGGGTATAAAACATTTGCAGACGTTGTCGTGTTTTATGTCGATATTTCCGGCTGTAATAATGACGGTATCTTTAGTCGAGCGTGCGTTATTGGTGAAGCTCAGTTCTTCCCAACCCTTTTTTGGCCGTGCCCCACCTAAGCCTCTCTAAAATCATGATGACCCCCTCCCTTCTATGTCATATAAATATTGTAATATAAAAAAAATAAACTTCCATTTTCCCAGATGGAGCCGAAAATAGCATTAACTCTGATAAGTGATTTCACATTCATTAATTTATCAAAATCATATATATTTTTTAAATTACAAGTATGCTTTTAACCTAACTCCGTGAATGCAGTGATGCCATGGATCTTTGCATTTATATCTACAAAAGTGTTATTGTTTTTTGGCAACTAACCTCAAATTTAAAATGGAAAAATAGTCTACATTTTTATTTTTGTAAAATTTCTTGAAATCTCTCATATTTTGTATTACATCTGATAAAATTGATACAT
Organism: Maratus speciosus; assembly: GCA_963932465.1. NCBI lineage: Eukaryota > Metazoa > Arthropoda > Arachnida > Araneae > Salticidae > Maratus > Maratus speciosus. The sequence continues at coordinate 361,143,778 of OZ010791.1, read as the reverse complement.
TTTATAATGGGTTTTAGTACTTCATTAATATTAAGTGATATTTGTTTATCGCCAAGACTGTATGGATAACATAATTCACAAAGTAACATTTCCGGATTCGCGCTATATCCATTTTAAATTACTATGTTTCTTTCCTCGCATAACATACTTCTTTGATAGCGGGATTTTTCCCCCGTTATTTTTATTTGGCCACCATGTTTCCTCCAATTTTAAATTTTAAAAGGCATATGTCATATTCTGTATGTGGTCTGCAGTAGAGCCATAAGAAATTTACTTTCAACCCTGTCCTTCCGTAATGCGCGCAGGGTTTTATCAATTTCATAAATGTAGCATCTCATTTAGATCATTCGAAATATTTTTTAGATTAAACATGTTCGAATAGACAATTTTAGATGTACCCTACAAAATTTCATATGCAAAATTTACCTCACAGGGCATATTACACTATGAATAAATGTACAAGGGTTTTTTTTATAATAAATAATAAAAAAAAAGTTTAATTTACTAAAATAATATCAAAACCAGAAAAAGTAAAACGACTTTTTAACATGCAATAGGTATAAAATTATATAAAAAAGTCCAAATAATTATTCCGGTGTCAGTGTATTTTTAAACTTTTAAATGGGATCGTTTCGAAAATTAATTTTTATTCAGTTATTTTTAAATTTTTTCATCTGTTATTTCTATTTTTAGACGAAGACACTACTTTCATCAGAAAAAAAAATGACAGAAAATTTGTTAATAAGAAATCTGAAATTTCCCCACGTTGGGAACCACTGGTGAAGCTGTTTCACGAAAACATGGGGAATGCTTCTGCTGCAGTTCGTGAATTTCGTCGTATAAAGAACCTACGGCACAGACCAATGTCATTTAGAGGTATCCATGGCATGATTAAGAGATTTGAAGAGACGGGGAATTTAGGAGTTCAACCTGGAAGAGGTGGTAAACCTGTCACATCGGTACTTATTTATGGCGTCAAGACAGCTGTTGCCGCACAGTCACAGATATCAGAGATAGGGGGTAGTAACGCACATGCAGTTTCTCGACAGACACACTATTCTTACAGCACCGTCCAAAAAGTGCTCAGAAACATAATGCACTACTTCCCATACAAATCCAACATACCTAAGAGCTGTTGGATATTGACAAGCCACAATGTCTCTCATTCGCAGTCAATTTTCTCAACAGAATGACTGTTGATCTGTCATTGGCTTGGAGTATTATGTGGAGCGACGATGATCATCTCTACCTCTCTGGGACAGTCAACACACACAATTGGCGCATTTGGACTGAGGCAAATCCGCGGATGCACACTGGAATTCCCCTACATTATCCAACGGTAACTGTCTGGTGTGGATTCACGGCGATATTCATCCTTGGGCCATTCTTCTTTGAGGAAATAACTGCACGTGGTCCTGCCATATGTTCCATTACGGGACGTCGCTACCATGACATGCTGCGAACGTTTGTTGCGCTGCAACTACAGCAATGGCGAGTCCTTACATCGACCATTTTCATGCAGGATGCGCCTCCATTGTTCCATTGAGTCTATGAAAGCGCTATTGCTCCAAAACTTCACAGACGAACGTTCTATTAGTTTCTTCCCAGCAAAGAAATAAACAGTGGGCCATCAGCTGGAAAAAAGATGGCAGCCGCACTGCCATCAGCGGTAAAGTGGAACGGTGCCATTACTTAAACCTGTAAAAATGTGTCTGTGCGGAATGCAGCTGGGCTATCAGTGATGGCCAACAGCAGACCAGCATTGGTATGCCATCACATTACTTCAATCCGGTATTTTTCCTGCAGTGCTAGCACCTATCCCACTGCTATTCCTTTGCTGTCCCAGCACTTTCCCTTACAAAAATTTCTTATAGAATTCTATAAAAAAAGAAATATTATGGCTCTTTTTTCTATAAGCTAGTTTCACCAAGAGCTATAGACATACCTGTAGAAGTGTCTGTCTATAATAGAAATGTCTATTGAAATATTTGAACTTGCAGCGGATTCCATGTGGTCAGCCTCCCAAGTTTTAACCGCGCTCAATGCTGTTTTTGTTTTCGTGATCGGACATGAACAAGTGCTCTCAGCGTATGCTACGACCGCTCGTAGTTTTTATGTCATTACACTATTTCAAGTTTGTTTCTTTTGTAATTTACGCTCAAAATCATTAAACTGGTATAGACGTTATTGTATTGTATAGATATCCTATATATTTTATAAATTTTTTTTTATTATTGATTCTGAATCGTGTAAATTATGAAAACCGAAATCCAAAAAAGATGCGTTGAAATAAAGAATTTATTTATTTATCCATTTCTTATTTATTTTGTTGGTGTCAGTGGTGCTATATTATTTACAGTTTCAAAAAAAATTAGCTTTACAGCTTAAATTGTGTTAAGATATTCATTTCAGATTTGTGTTTAAATACTCAATGTCTTTGATATTTGCAACGCCACCTAGTGTAAGGGTTCCCATCAATAATACTGCAAAAGTTCGTGCACTTCCATGTAGTGGTGGGCCAGCGCATGAGATAAAACGGAAGACCACCAGAATTTTATCTGATGATTTCCAACAGCAAAGTTGCCTGAAGCTGTCCAGCAGTGTCATGTAGTGGTAGACCATTAGCCAGCACTTTTCCATCATTGCCAGCACCTATCTTGCTGCTGGCCAGCATTTTCTTCTTTGCGTGGTTCTTCCGTAATCCATGGCCACCACGTTTGCCGGATCTAAATCCTTAGGATTTCTGTTTATGGGGCCACTTAAAAAGTCTGGTGCATCTTGGAGGTGTTGCGACGTTGAATGACTTAAATAACTCCATAACACTTCACGTGCGAAGCATCACAACTGATCAGTTACGATCTGCTGTTGAACACACTGTTCATCGACTTGAAATTTTGCATGTGAATTAGGGAGGTCAAATGGAGCATCTTTCCCTACATCGTCTTGGACACGATTAACAACTGCTCCACTTGTGCAATTTCGTCCTAATCTGTTCTTGTTTCTGTAAACTGAACTTTTTTTCTCTCAAACAGCACACTGTTATTTTTCCTTAACTTTACTTAATGTGGTTCAATGACAAGGTGATCAGTAAATAGTCAATAAATGTTAATATTGTTTCTGGATTCTGTTTTGGCCGTTTATTACGTTAAATTTACGGTTTTTCCAGAAAAGGCGCCCTCTGGTGGACATTTAGAGCTTTTTTTCGAAATTCCGTGAGCACATCTCGTGTATAGTCTATAAACCAAATTTCGTTGCATTCCGTTCACCCGTTTGCGCTGTAGGATGCTGTTTATAGGGAAAGTTTAATTATAACCACTTTGTATTATAATATTACAGTCAAAATGGTAAATATATATTCCAATATTTGTGAACCTTGTCGTAGTAAACAAAGCGTTAGAAGAAAAGGTCTCGTTTTTAAAGAAATTAAAAGTTGTGATTTAAATTCAAGGTGTAATGTTGACCTCATTAGCATTCAACCGCAAGCGGTCGGACTAATGAATTTTATAAAGGTTTATCAAGATCATTTAACAACTTTATTTAATTAAGACCGTTAAAATAAAACGAACATAGTAAGTTGCTTATCAACTACTGGAAACAACATATGGATTACCTTGCATCTTGCAAAGTATCAGTTGCCCAGAATTTGCAAATAAAATTATTGAAGAAGTTTTTGAAAAGTGGAATGAACTAAAAATTATCCTTGGTAAACAAAGACAAAGTGAATCGCAATGCTCAGCTGAAATAGCAAACAAAGTTATTGGAAAGTGGAATGAACTAAAAATTATCCTTGGTAAACAAAGACAAAGTGAATCGCAATGCTCAGCTGAAATAGCAAACAAAGTTATTGGAAAGGTGTTATACACTTGACTTGAAATTAACAATCTAACAAAGTGGTCAGAATAAGTCAAATTTAAATTTATGAAAAATAGAGCAACTTACTTTGGAATAGATCGCAGTACATATGAAGCTTTATTTGCCTATAAAGCAAATATGGGTTGAAGAAAATATAGATCAAGCTTGTCGATACTTTGTCATGAATTAATAGTGAAGAAGATCTTGTTGTATTAAGAATTTAGTCTAGCAGCGATGTAAAACTTCAAACAGATATCGCAACCAATGTTGATGATATTGGCGGAACGAATTTTTACAGCATGGGCGCTGAACTGGATGTTTTGTATGAAGAATCGGGGGGAACTGTTTCAGTCAAAAACAGTAATAAGAGTGTTCACAAAATTGAAGGAAAAAAAAAAAACAGAAGTCAAAAATAGAAATCAGAAGAAAGGTTTCGGTGGTGATGTTGAAATGTAAGATTTTGAAGTAAACAAGGAAGACTCTTCTTTTTCAATAGATAAAGTCTGGAAAAATATTCAAAATGCTCGACGCTATGACAAGCAAGCGGAAAAAAAAGCTACGGCTTTCGAAGTAAAAATTTTCACAAGCAAATGTAGGAGAAACCGTTCGAATAATGATACCGTAGATGGATAGATGTAATGCAAAAAAAATGTTTAAGGAAAATGAACACTTATATAAACTTTACGTAAAAAATTGCGTTTTAAATCAACTTTACAAAAGGAAAGGTTTTTATTTTCCAAGGAAGTTATAACTCTATTCCAGGAATTTCTGGTGAATGAAATAAATCTAAGAAGAAGAAGGTCCGAAGGTTGTGGTTACCGAATAGGGTGAACGTTTTTGTATCGATATAGTATAGTTAGTATATAAATATATGACGGTCATAAGGCGCAACACGCAGGGAGGGGCCTCGAAAAAATAAGTCGCAAACTTTAGCTACAGTTTATAATCCGATAAAATTCTTTCTTTGGCAAGCGGGTCAGTAGCATGGTCGTAAGCATACCGGAAATGAGATTTTTCTTTGTCAGTTCGAATCCCTCTCGTCCTTTTTCCTTCGTAGTGAAAATTTCCATCAATAATTTTCGAACAGCAATTGAAAAAAATATTTATAATAATTAAAATTTACGAAAAGTATTAATTATATGTGCGTTTTGTAGCATATAGGTGCATTTTTAACTACAAGATTTTGCATATTTAAATATATAAGGATAAGTATAAAAACTATAGGCATATTTATATGTCTATTCACAAGAATATTTTGTTAGTTTTTAACGTTGTTTGCAGTTATTTTAATGAATATCTAATATTTTAAATAGAGAAATAAAATACGTTAAGAAATATATTAGTTTCATTTGGTTTACTTATGCAAATACTTTAAATATTTCATGGTTTATTAAAAATATGCTTTTATATTTTTATGTAATTTTTTTATAGTCTGGTATTCTTGATTTTAGCAATTCAATTTTTTCCATGTTTAATATGTTTATATAATGCAGTTTAATTATACAAATACAATTTTAACAATGAATCATTTTATGTTTACATATTTAATGAAAAGTAAAAATAAAATAAATAAATAATAATTAAAAAAATGAAAACAAGGTGAACTGGAGCTTTTATACACAATAAAAGTACTGTAATTTCCAAGTTTATGTACTGGTATTTACATAAATAAGCTGTTATTTTTCACGTAATGAAATAAAATACGACGAAATAAATTAAAATGCGTTATATAAAATTATAATATGTTGCTTCTCTTTTAGGTAGATTTCGTATGAAATACTACCTATTGGGATCGTTCCTATGTTGGAATTTCTGAAAACTTTTTCCAGATCTACACCGATCATGACCCCTAGAACCCAAAACCACCCTCAGTAAAAAACTTTATCTATCTATCTATCTATCTATCTATCTATCTATCTATCTATCTATATATATATATATATATATATATATATATATATCACTTTCTTCTGGACACGATAACTTTCGTAATTCTGCATCAATCTCTTCCAAACTGATACATAAAATCAATGGGCATAAAATCTCGGTCAAGTTCGTTAATGGGCAAAATCGGACCAAGGGGAGGGAAATAGGGAGGGGTTTTGTGAAAACAGAAAACCCCCCATAACTCCTTAATTTTTGTACATATCAAATCAGTTTAAAGTTTTTGTTACTTCTAAAAATAGGGCCAAAAATTTATGTATCACAGATTTTTGATAAAGTTAAAAGTGGGCTCAAGGGGAGCAAAAAATAGGGTTTTTGGGAGAAAAAAATTCATAACGTCGTCAATTCTCAAGATATCAAAAATTAATTTTATTATAAATCTCCTTAACATTATCTAAAACTTTTATATTCACAAGTTTTTGATAGGAGCAATTCGTACCGCAAAAAAAAAAAATAAAAAAAAATAAATAAAAACGAAAACAAAAAGGGCGTTTGAAGAAGAAAAAAATCCATAACTTCGTCAATTCTCAAGATATCAAATCCAATTAATTTTATCCTGAATCTCCTTAATATTATCTACAACTTTTATACTCACAAGTTTTTGATGGGACCAATTCGTACCGCAAAAAAAATTAAAAACGAAAACAAAAAGGGGGTTTGAAGAAGAAAAAAATCCATAAATCCGTCAATTCAAAAGATATAAAATCCCCATGAATTTATCATATATCTTCTTAATATTGTCTACAACATCTATACAGACAAGTTTTGGATAGGACCAATTCTTAGAGCAAAAACAAATTAAAAATACATACCGGTTGAAGTAAAAAATTATCTTAGTAAGGGTGTATTCAAATCCAAACTGCTTATTTTCTGACTCATTTTACAGTTCATTTTTGCTCTCAAAGGCTTCCAATTGGTACGTTTTCTTACTCAGAAACTATATAATGTACCGTAATGGTCGATTTTCTGATAAGGGCAGAATATACTTTTTTTAAATGCTGTTAAAAAGGGCATTTTGAACCGAATTTACCGAAGCGGATTGTGTTGGAAAAATCATTGTATTAAGGATGCGCTTAAATCCAAACTGCTTATTTTCTGGTGGTTTTTAAATTCATTTTTGCTCTCAAACGCATTTAATTGGTAGATTCGCTTATTCAGAAACTATATAATGTACCGTAATAATCGATTTTTAGATAGAGGCAGAATATAATTCAAAAAATGATGTCAAAGTGGGCATTTTGAACGGAATTTCCCGAAGCGAATGTGTTAGAAACGAAAAATATTGTCCTTCTGAGAAAATAATTGTTTATATATCAAGTTTTAATTAATTGAACAAAAAATAAAAACACAGGTCGCTTATAAATCTCTTCAAAAATCACGTCAGCAAGTTTCATATTTTTTTTTAATTAAAAATGAATCTGGAATTATGCCAGAAAATTTCGAGTTGTTGAGCATGGAAAAGTATTTTTTTGAATACCGCCCTAACATGATTCTGTTAAAACCAGCTATTATATGAAAATGAAATAAAAACTCGTCAAGAGCGGCCAGATAAAACTGTTAAAGTGGATTTATCTATAATCATGATTTAGTTTTTGTTTGTGAAATTAGTATATTTGACTTCGAAATCTACCTCTGCCTGTAGGCCGGGCCGGCAGGGATTTTTTAAATTGCAATTTTTAGGGTTCCGTACATAAAAAGTGAAAACGGAACAATTATATCATCCTGTATATATCTGTCTGTCACAGCCATTTTACTCGTAAACTATGGAACGAGGAAATTTAAAATTGGTGAACGTAATAAAACTATTGACCTACATATTTACAGAATAACATTCACAAATATATTTAGAGAAAATTTAGAGGAAATAATTAAGTTGCTTAATATATATATATATATATCTTTGTATATGGTGTGGGATTCGTGTGAAAGTTTTCGTAACGCTGAACTCAAAAATACATTTCTTTAAATTTTAGGTGTTATATTTCCAGAGCTATCGTCGAAAATGTAGGGCAAAAATATGTCCCCCCCCCATCTATTTCCGAATCTACTGAAACTAAAATTATTTAAAAAAATAGAGGTAGTAGACGTTAATTTAAACCTTGCAGGAAAACTATAGCCATAATCCTATGTCACATAGTTTTGGAGAAAATCGCATTTCCCCGTTGCACACAAATTTGAGGCCATTCAGCAAAGGTGTTGGGGAGGTACCTATAAATAGCAGAGGTATATAAGCATGGTTGATAATGATTTTTGAAAAAAAATCGTCGGTAATTAGCCGAGATATTAACCCTGAAAGACACGGACGGTTTGGACATACATAATGACAGAGCCGGCGCATGCTATGTACCATCGTCTTTTAAAACCTAGACAACAACTTTTAATGATATATTTGTGTAATGTAATGACAATAAAAGCAATAAACGTCAAATGCGTTAATAAACGTTAAAAAAAGATTAATTAAAGTTAATAACATAAATCAATGGGATTCGCGACTAGTTTGCTTTGACATGCTCTCTCAATACGCATCCCGTGTCTTTATAAGTTAATTAGAAACCTATCTGGAAAAGCGCTGCACTGACTAAGGCGGTGTTGCAAATTTGCTATTTCCTTTCGAAGAGCGCTTAGCACAATGCCAAGTTTAAACTTTGAACAAGGGCTTTAGGTACACTGTAAAAAGAAATGATTAGTACTACGCTGAATTTCGTTTATGAAATGTCAAATGAAGTTTAAATATGCAGTACTTTTATTGTCAGTACCGAATTAAGTTCATCATAAGCAGATTAAGATAAGATAAAAAAAAAAATAGTTATACAGAATAGCAGTATTTGATATTTATTTAGGCTTCATATATATCTGTTTCAACTTTTATGGTGTACCCGTTTATACTTTTCTGGTATATAAAGCTATAGTCAACCTACGTTGTATAGTTTTTTTTTTTCACAAAATCTTATTATTCTTATATCAATGATTTTTTTAAACATTAATTCATATATTTATTGTACGGAACCCTCTGGGCGTGAGTAATACTCGCACATGACCGTTTATTTGATTATCGTAATAATGTATAAAGGTAACGTCCTTTAACAAGTAGCTTTTTAACTTTTGAAAATTTTTAATGTTGGATCCTTATGCTTTTAGTTAAGATAACTGGCTATGTGCTTAGAACTAAGTTATAATATTGAATTTCTGAAAATAGTTATTAAGTAGTTGATAACTGCAATATCAAGAATCCTAAAATCAAAAATCCATTTTAAAATTCAAAACAATATTTTTTTTTACAAAATCATGATATTTTTGAAATATTTCTATAATGAAACAAAATAAAAGTATTCACGTATTTTTATTTATTTTTCCGAGAAAAATATTAGATTATTCTTTGAAATAACTGTAAATAATTTTAAATAACAACGAAAAATTTCTGGTGTATACACATATAAATTGCCTTTTCTTATTAAATATTTAAACATGCAAAATTTCATAGTTATAAATGCATTTATATGCTACAAAACATACATTTAATTTATATAGTTTTTTTAAATTTTAATTTTTATACGTATTTTTCAGTTGCGGGTCGAAAATAATTGAGGGAAATTTTCGTTCCAAAACAATGTCGGAGCGGGATTCGAAATGATAAAGGAAATTATCAAATCACTTGTAGTTGTAGCTCACTTGAAACGTAAAAAATCAAGAATATTTTTTAACTCCAAATGCCACAATAGCTCTTCCTGCCAAAATAAATGATTTGTTAAAAATGTAATAAGAAATTATAAAGCTTTTGTAACTACAAATTCCACAATAGTTCTTCTTGCCAAAATAAATATTTGTCTAAAATGTAATAATATTGAAATCTAAATTTATTAAAATTTGTTGTTAGTTATAAAATAATACTTCTTACTCTTAATAAATATTTTTAGATAAGCATTTGGCAAGGATAAAGTATAATATTTATATGTGTGGTCGTTATAAAAAGCTCAAAGTCACCCAATTTTGACGCTTTAGTACATAATCGGATAAATTACACGCCGACCTGAGCGGCCGGTTGGTACAGTTTGCAGAGCGCCGGATTCCTAACTTTTCTCTCTTGGAACTTTGCGGGTTCGATACCCCCAAAAGACTTTTTCTTTCGCTGTGGTTTGAGTCTTCTGAAATTAATTTTTCAACATTTGTATACTTAGAAACTTCTTCACTAGGCATTTTTTTTTCTTTTTTTTTTTTTTTTTTAATTATGACACCACAGTAAAGAACTGCGTCTAATCTCCACAAACTTTAAAAACAAAATGTCTTGCTCTTGAATTTTTAACAAGAAATTAATCTTCTTAATTGTTAACTAATTATTATGCACTTGGTTTAATAAAAATTACAAAAAAAAAAAAAATTAAAATAAAAGTTTATATTTAATTTTACTTTTCTTAAACATAACCATTTTCTATTTGGGAAAAAAAAATTATTGTAAAAAATCTTAAAGGTTTTAGCAGTTTTTTTATTAGAAGGTTTCTTTTACAATTTTTCAATATCGATAAAACATTTTTCCGTTTAAAAATAATGATTTGTTTCAACTGCAACATCAATAAATAAATGAAGACGCAAAATAAATAAGATTTAAATGTAAGACTGTAAATACGCAATTATTATTAATGAAATTTTATTAGATGAAGTTTTCATATGACAATTGCAATAAAAAAAAATGTATATACGTTTATATGCATCATATTTAAAATTAAAGATCTTTAAACAATATAACTTTTTTTTGCTGAATTTTTAAATTGTCGCTATATCTCTTAGAAAAGTGTTTCTCTTCGATAAACTCTTAAGTTCTTAAAATAAAATTGGATTAATATTTTATAAAATTAATTATTTTTCTTTTAATGTAATAAAAGTTTTAATTATAATGGAAGAAAACACCTTGCACAATCTAATAAGATTAATTTACAATATAGTTGTTGCTTCAAAACAAATATTTAGTTTTTGACAACTTTTAATGATAATGTAATTAAAATCAATCCTTCTTATTTGTAGACTAATAATTAGATTAAGCACTTTACATTATTAATATTACAAATTATCAAAAATGGAAAGCTTTTCAATTGAATGGCAATTTCAAATAGCAAATAATTCATTAAAGAAAAAATACTTGAAATGAGTTTATAAATGTTGTTTGAAATATTAAATATAATGTTGGGAAAAGTTTTAATGAATTTATCGGAAAAATAATATGATTTAAAAATTTGTTACGTTTTAAAGTAAACTAAAATTATTGTTTGTATCGATCTCATTAAAGTTTTGTTTGGTTAAGTAAATAAGAAAATAAATTTGTAATGTTATTAAGAAAGTAATACAAGTACATAATTAACATTTAAGCATTTAGACAATAAAAATATAAAAGTAAAACATTGCGACTGTTTAATGAAGAAAACAGTCATCACTCTTCCTTTTTTCGCTACAAGTATTCACTGCAGAATATTTCCTTTATTTTATTTGTGAAGTGTATTTTTGGCTCTAGAAAAATTAATTAATTATTACATACACAATGTATGATTTGCATGTTTCTCTTATGCTTTATAAAGTAATATATTAATAAATTCTTATTAATAAATCCTCCACTTATATATAAAAAGAATAATTTCTAGAACGTGTAAAAGATAAATAACATTCATTTCAATGTGGTTATTTCTTGCTATTAAAAAATCTTTGTTTCTCTATTTAACTTCAAATGTTTTCGAATGTTCCGTTCCATGATTTTATTATCTCATTTATAACATATTTGCGTACATTTCTAAGTATGCTCATTGATTTATGTTTACTGTTTCAATTACGTAAGTTTTTTTTTAGATTCGGAACAGGATGTGATTGTGGAGTATGATAATTTAAAAAAAAATCAAAGTACAGAATGAATGCTATGAAATCTTTCTCTGATAGTTTACTGTAATCATTATTATAATTAAGATCTCTGTGTCAAATTTTCTTAAATTAAACGTTCACATATATGATAAAACTGTTTTCAGAAGAAGGTATATATACATATGTAACTATTTAAGAAGGTATCAGAAGAAGGCTTAAGAAGGTATTATAAGAGCAATTATATATATCAGCAGTAACCATAACCATTTAGTTTTAATATCGGTTTTATTTATGTGAACTGAATGGGGAAAATCACAGTTGTCGAAGCGTTGCCACTAACAGTCTAAAACTGTAACAGTACTCAGAAAATTGTGTAGATTGTTTAAGAAAATACTAAATAAACATTGAAAACCTGAGACAGACTCTTTAATAATTCCATTATATTTTTTATGCACCAATTGTTTTTGAAATAATAAAGCACATTTGTTTTTGTCATAATGTAAAGGGATATATATTTTTAAATAATTACAACTTTTCTTTTAGCTAAAACTTTCGGATTTTTTATCACTATTCTTGAGACGATATCAAATTCGCAAAACTAAAAATATACAAATAAGTTTTTTTTCTTTTGTTTTACATATACAAGATGAAAAGATTGGATTCTTAAAAAAAATGGACGCCCGGTTTTTGATGGACCTGTATTTTTTATGACTTTCTGGATGCGCTTTGACTATTTATTTTAGAAAATGCCTGTTTGCGAGTCCATTTTTCTGCCACTTGTTCTGTCTGCCTGTATGTGACAGCCATTTTTGGGCGCTATAATGCACGAAGTACTGCGTAGCATATCACTGAATTTCATATGAATTTCTAATCCTACGTGAAATAAAGCTAATTAGTTTTCGTGCGAAATCCGTCAAGTTTGTGAGACGCAAATCGATGGTTTGTCCAGTTTGTGTGATGCTTATATCTCCATCTTATCTGCGTAGAATCCGCAGTAACATAAAATTTAAAATCCTTACATTAGCAGTATATATTTTCAATTTTTGGTGTCATACACTAAGTGGTGTGTGGTGGGGGTTGCCCGAAATTCGATGATTTGTTCTTAACACCAATGCATATATCACTAATTTCAATGAACACAATTAAACGAAACTTCATTCTCAGCATCCTGAATATGGAAATATACATTGTCTTTGAATATTTGCTGCAGACATCTAAGAAGGTGCAGAGAAATTCAAAGATTTGTTTAAAAAATTCTATACTCATATCTTCAGTTTAATTGCGCCTAATTTAACAAATATTTACATTAATAATCTTCATCATGGGAATAGAGTAAATTTGGTTGAAGACACGTACGAAAGAATTCCGAAATTCATTGATTTTCTATCGAATTATGCGATGCGTATTCACAAAAAAATTACATGGGAATTTATATATATATATATATATATATATAACGTCCCTTAAATACTTTTTAAATTGGCACGTGCCACTTGGCGTTTAAATCGGATTAGTTATTGCAAATTGAATTATCTATTAGATGTCCATAGATTAAATTCTTAATTGCGACCTTTCAAGAGTTATAATGTTAACATACATCGATTCAGAAAAAAAATTCTTGCGAAATCTGATTTTTTGGCTTTATTGTTATCGGGGTTGGGGGGAGTAAAAAAACATGTGAATTGTGATAAAAGGTGAGGTGAAAAAATAAATCTTCTTGCAGAGTCGATATTTATTCATTTACTTTTAATTTTCAAAGCTCCAATTAATAGATGTGAGTTGTCCATTTACCGATTTAGCGGAATCTATTTTCCCTGTTTTGCATAGATATTTGTGCCAGAATTACTGGGAAATGGTAGAAATATTTACAAGAAAGTGAGACGTAAACCGGTGATTTTCCATCTTATTTGAAAGCACAATTATATTATACCTTTATTTGTTTAATGTATTTTAAAATTTATTTGCTATCCGATAACCATGTATTTTAAAAACAGTCTGAAATGATAAAGATAGTTTGAAGGAACGAAATATAAACTATATAATTTTACTGACTGTATCGGTCCAAACAATTTCATAAAGCACATGGGTGTGTGTTACCATTGGAAAAAGACACTTCGAGGATTTTTTATATGTAGATTATATCCGAAGCATTTTGACGAATATCATTTAATAATAGATCTTATTTAAGTATAATGATAACAGTGTCGTTTTTATTGGATTGTGTTCAGCAGATTTAGTATGAGTGATCACTTTTTTTTTTTCCAGGACAGTACACTGTAAAAAATGTTGCGCGTTGAGCCAACGTTTTATGCTCTCGTAGCTGAAAGCACAATATGGTGAAATTTTGTTATAACTTTAGGAGCTATTGTTTTTGCTGAAGATCGCAATTTTGATCAAGATTATGCTATCTTATAGTTGTAGCTATTTCAGCACCAAAGGATTGTTCAACGTTAAAATTTGAGTATACCTCGCTCATCAGTAATGGGGCATTTTCCAATTCCCATAATATCCCTGGGGTTCGTCCAATGGTCACTATCCGGAAATAGCAGAAAAATGAACCGAACATTAATTCTTTCATACATTTGACGTCCCTTCTAGAGCTGAAGTTTTAGCACTATGGTACGTGTATCAGTATTGTTACGTGAAGCTCCGATTTCTGGTGCGCAAACATCCGATACTGGTACTATAAATGAAAGAAAAAATATACCATGCGGGATCAAGAAACAACTGAACCCTACTCTATCACGAAGGACTGGAGAAATGGCATAAGATTTAACATCGTTGATATACAAATTTAAATTCAATTATTATTACTCCATTCAGTTGTATGAAAGCACAGATATTACAAATATGACTATGTTTCTCTCGTTCGTAAAATGGTGTTTATGTGAAAGGGAAATTAATATTTTGTGAATCCTTCAATGGTAGAACTACTGCTAAATATATATTTTCCAAAAATATACTTATTTATGTGGTTGCATAACATATAATGGAAAAAGTGTATCTGAGTCTCTTCTGAGAAAGAACGGGAGATGGCAGGTAAACACAGTGGCGTCTTTGCAAAAAAAAAAAAATTGCCCCTGAAGCGAAATTTGTTCACTGCAGTATTCATTGTGAAGTTCTAGCCTCGGAAAAAAATAATGCTAGTTTGAAAACAGTACATAACGAAAGTGTTAAAGTACAGGGTGTCCCAAAAAGGACGACCTATTTTTAAAAATGAATAATTGACAAACGAATAGAGTTATTAAAAAAATTCTTGCAGGAAACGGATGTGCGAAGTCTGGAATTTTGTTTAGAACTTTTTATTATAATAGTTCAAAATATGAATGACAGATGGCGCTATAGCACATTTTGGTGGCTATATCGCCAACGAATACACCATTTTGAAGAATTTACGCAACGACAACTACTGTTTCCCTTGAAATGGTTACTATTGAACTTTCATTGACCATGTCTACTTCTGCCTGGTCTTCACGCATGCTCCTTTTGTTCATATAGTCATCAAAATGTGCAGTAGCGCCATCTGTCGGTCAGATTTTGAACTATTATAATAAAGAGTTTTAAACAAAATTCCAGACTTCACATACTCGTTTCCTGCAAGAGTTTTTTTAATAACTCTATTCGTTTGTTAATCATTCATTTTTAAAAATAGGTGGTCCTTTTTGGGACACCCTGTAGTTAATTTTATTAAATCAAGAGCAACAAATCTAAGATTATTTTCTATTTTAAGTACAGAAGTACGAAATTCACACAACAAAATGTTGTTGCACACGAAAGTGCGATGAGTCTCGCGTCGAACACTTTTAACCCGCCTGTTTGAACTTCCTTCAGATGTTCAAATGTTCCTCAATGCTACTACGTCAGATTTAAAGGATCGTTTCATAGACCATAAATGGCTTTCCCGAGTGCATTATTTCGTAGAAATATTTCGTATTTAAATGAACAGAACAAAAGCTATCAAGGATTCCATACAAACAGTTCTACAGTGTACGACAAAACAAAGGCATTGTGTAAAAAACTATCCTTCGCCATGGAAACGGAAACCCTATGATTGTCTGTTTTTTTAGAAAGCATAATGGCTTAAAATGAATTTGTAAAAATACCTCCAGAATTGTCAAAGGTCATAAGTGAACTTTGTGAAAGTCTAATAACAGATATTTAAGATTTACGTTCCACAAAATATAACGTCAGAGCTTAAGATAAGAAATCTGTTTATCAATGAAGAAACCCTGCCTTCGAATATCACGAAAGAGGAAAGGAGTGCCCTTAGTTTAACTCTCCCGTGGTGGATTTCTGGAATCCGCATTCAACTAGTTGGATGTGCCAATCCCAAAACTTTCTTCTATCTTATACATCTTAATATTTCAAAAACTAGTTACACATGTTAATACTTCAATATTATTAGTTCTTTACTATACCAACTTTGATTTTCATCTTAAATTTCTGCTTCAGTCAATTAAATGAACTAAAAACGAGTTAATCTATATCATGTTATTTGTTAAAATTAATAGTTTTTCCTTATTCTGTTGTTATTAGATGTTTGTGAATAGCCAGCTTAGCAGGAAGTGAGTTCCCGCCTTTGCACGAGCCGCCTATGGACAATAGAACTACGAAAAATCTAGAAAAGTATACAAAAATTGCTATCACAGAGCCCCATTACCGCATGATATTTCCAAATTCAAGGAGGACCTGTTGACCAAAGCCAAAAACATGCACAAAAAATTTGGTTCAGTTGTATGCATAATTTTATACACTTTTCAATTGTACAATAAAGAAAATGGTACAGACATCGTAATTATAGCGCCCTCTTCCAGCGGAAATTTTCCAAATTCAGGGAGGACCTTCATGCCATGACCAAAAAGAAACACAAAAAATTGACTCAATTCTCTGCATAACTTCATACACTTTTCGATGGTACAATATTCAAAATGGCACAAAAATTGCTATTACGTGGCCCCGTACCGTCATTTTTTTTATCTAAATTAAGGAAGGACCTGCTTGCCATAGCCAAGAACTTAAAATAAAAATTTGGTTCAATTCTATGCATAACTTCATACACTTTTGGATGCTACAATATGCAAAATCGCTATTACAGCGCCCCCTAGCGGCATTTTTTTTTCAAATTCAGGGAGGTGCTGCTTGTCATAGCCATAAACGTAAAATAAAAATTTTGTTCAATTCTATGCATAACTTCATACACTTTTGGATGATACAATATTCAAGATCGCACAAAAATCGCTGTTACAGCGCCCCCTACCGGCGAATGTTTTCCAAATTCAGGGAGGTGCTGCTTGTCATAGCCATAAACGTAAAATAAAAATTTGGTTCAATTCTATGCATAACTTCATACACTTTTGGATGATACAATATTCAAAATCGCACAAAAATCGCTGTTACAGCGCCCCCTACCGGGGAATGTTTTCCAAATTCAGGGAGGATCTGCGTGCCAAAGCCAAAAACTTAAAATAAAAATTTGGTTCAATTCTATGCATAACTTCATACACTTTTGGATAGTACAATAGTCAAAATCGCACAAAAATCGCTGTTACAGCGCCACCTACCGGCGATTGTTTTTCAAATTCACGGAGGACCTACTTGCCATATCCAAAAACTTAAAAGTAAAAATTTGCTTCAATTCTATGCATAACTTCATATACTTTTGGATGGTACAATATTCAAAATCGCACAAAAATCGCTGTTACAGCGCCCTCTACTGGCGAATTTTTTTCCAAATTCAGGGAGGATCTGCTTGCCATAGCCAAAAACTTAAAATAAAAATTTGGTTCAATTCTATGCATAACTTCATACACTTTCTGTTGGTACAATGGCGACAGACAGACGGACACACGGACAGGCAGACATTTTCTATAAATATGTTTTTGGGGATCTCTGACCCCTAAAACATGTAAATCCGTAAATCCGTCGAAAAGCAGAAGTCGAAAAAAATTTCTATTACAATACTTTCGTCTATTGAAGATAGAAGGGCAAATACAGGCATATAATAAACATCGAATATGAATTTAACTAAGATTGAACTAGACATGAGGAAGCTGTGTTTTATAAAGCAAGCACACACTTCTCATTATCTATAAGAGAGAATTAATGGAATCACGCTACAGTATACGTATTAATTGGCGTTAAATTCCTTCTACAAAAATACTATTTTTATAATGGACATTTTATTAAAATGTAATGATGATGCTACCTTTTATTTGAAAGTGAATATAAAACCGTTAATCTGAGTACCAATTTATAATGTAATCATGCAATAAATAGAGTAAAATCTGCTCAAACTAAAGCATAAAAGACTGGGAAAATATTTAGTTTTGGACGTATTCCGCTTACACAATTTTTCTGTTTTGGGTTTTATATTTTGCACGTGGTGCCACGCTGAAGTGCGAACTACTATATAGTGGTACGTCAGTCTAAAAGTTTGGAAATCCTTGTTCGATAAGTATATAAAATTCTATTTGTATATTTAAGATTTCTTTAAAAAATTATGTACGAATTTTTTTAAAAATCGTCGTTTTATATTTATTTATTTATTTTTTTTTTATATACTGAATTAAAACAAATTAAATTATTTGAAAGAAAAATGTTTTCTAAGAAAAAAATTAAACATTATTTGAAATTTTGTTACCAGCGAATTTTTAAATAAAGGCACTACTTGATTATCCGGTCAGACAATTTCGCCAAATGATATAAATCGCTAAACTAATCGCCAAATTATACAACATCCCAATTTTTATTTTAAATAACGAAAGAACAAATTGATTAGTAAAACATTAATAAAAATGCAAATTAAACGTCAAATTAAAATTCCCTTGAAGACGTAAAAAACAAGTGTAACGTGTTTAATGTCAAGTGAATGTGACATTTATCAGCCATTACTGGCATTTATTCTTATATTTTGGCGATAGTCGTTTTGTCGATGGAATAATCAAGTAGTACAGAAAAATGTACAGATACATATCTTTGATATTTGATTCTAACATTTGAAAGTGACGTATGAACGATAAAAGTACACTTCTGATGTCAGCAAAGTTTGTAGTGAAAGAAATAGGTACTTGTTTAGCTAAAAATCTTGTTTTTGAAGTCAATGTAGCAATCTCTAATAGTAATTTCTTGATAAGTATAAAATAAAATAAAGTTGTGTGCTAGAAATTTAACTTGTATTTGTATATTCGTTTAACTATAAAAAATAATTGCAAGCTTTTTATATTATTTTACTGCTCGTATGCTGTATATAATTAAATTAGTTACTTTAATCGAATTTAAATATAAATAAAAATTTAAAGAAATTATAACAGAAGATAATAATTTAAGATCACAAATAATTAAATAAACTGCATTTTATTTCTTTTTAATTTTCTTTTGGAAACCAGATGTCAATTGTGATAACCGTGCCACTAACTATTCATATTTTTTTTAAACCTTTATTGAAGAGATAGAATTTTTTTTAATTCATTTTTATAAAAGTGTTTAAAAAGTCACCAATTCATTTATACTTTTGAAATAAACTTCATCCAAAAATACTTTTTCTCTTTGATAATGAAAAAAATTAAAATTGTGATATATTTACAGGTGATGTAAGAACAAAAAAAGCACATTTATGATGAAATAAAATTTTTAAACAGAAATAAAAATATAAAGAAAGAATAACGGAAGATAATAATTTTATATTATAAATAAACTGCGTTTTATTTCTTTTTAATTTCCTTTTGGTATCCAAATGTCAATTGTGGCAACTGTGCCACTAAATATTTATATATATAGATTTTTTTTTTAGAAAAAAAAAAAAAAAAAAACTTTTATTTATGTAACAGATTTTTTTATTGTTTAAAAAAAAAAAAAAAAAAACTATTGAAAAAGTCGCTAAATTGATTTATAATTTTCAAATGAATTTTATTCAAAAAACATTTTTTTTTATAATAAAAAAATTAATTTTTGCAATATTTAAAGGTGATCTATGAACGATAAAAACACATTTATATTGAAAGAAAACTTTGCAATTAAGATTTTTTCATTCAGAATCATGTAATTCGATAATATGGTTTTTACAGTACTAAGACCCAATGTCCATTATATTAGATGCGTCAAAACTCTACATATTTTTTAGTTTTAAAAATAAATGAATATATATAAAGTTTCCTAGCCCCATAAAGAGCCTTAATCATAAAAATGGTAAAATTTGTGCTAAAAATGCAAGCTTGGATCTCAAGAGGATATGAATGTATTTTATATGAAATTAGTACCAAATAATCACAGATTTATTGATGTTGTTATGTCCGTAAATAACATTTTATAGAGTTAGACTTTTTTGTTTGGTGCCGTCAAGTTGTTTGCCCTCAAGTTTTGACGGATTCCATCTAGTAATATTATGTAATCAATTCCAATAACAAATATATAGCCAGATACTTTAACGTTCGTTTGCTGGTATTCCCTTTCAAATTCAATAATTTTTAAATCTTTCATAATTATAACTGGAATAATATTGGCATATTTTAGTTGGTTTAAATTCCTATACTTTTTAGCTCACAGGCTATGAAAGCGTGAGAGCTAATGTGTCTGGCGCCGGTTCTGCACTCTCAAAAATTATTTACATAAAAATGAGAACTTCCATGTACTCGTATTTTTTTTAAGTACAATTGTTTAAAAAAGAAGTACATTGTTAAAAATAATCTACTTAAAAATGGGCATTTCTATGTACTCATATTTTTTAAGTACAATTTCTTTAAAAAGGAGCATTAATCTTTTTAAAAATGAAAATTTCTTTGTACTCGATTTTTGTAAGTACAATTAATTCAGAAACGAGTACATGGTATTTTGAAGCTGTGTAAACTTATACTTGATTTATAAATGTATGCAGATATGAATACATATATTTTTTTATTTTAATGTCTTAATATTCATGTTTAAACCCCATGTGCTCAAAAATATGAGTTTTCTGATAAACCCTTTTCTTATACCGAATTGAAAGTAGGGATTTCCAAGCTTTTATTTAAAGATATGTCTATCTTTGTTATAATATTTAATTTATAATACACACTTTTCAAATTTATTTACAATTTCATTAGAAATGCTAAAGAAGAAAATTTAGTTTTAAAATTGCTTTATTAGATATTAGAATATTTAAAAAAGGGAAAATTCATCTCTGCTGTTAGCGATCATCCGTTGCTGATTCATAAAATGTGTCATTTGGAAGCAGTTGGTAACTGTTCTTATAGCACACTCAGTACAATACTGATCTGCCACCTAGAGGTCTCGGGTTTAGATTAAGGGGCGCCTCATACGCAAGAATTAAAATAGTAAATTCGTTGTTCTTTATTCCAAAAATTGTAGTTCTTCGCAATTAAAAATTGTGATTTGTCGATTCTCTGTGATTTCGCTTTTTTTTCCATTATAATGTATGTGTGTTTCTATACATAATTATTTTCGAGTCCCTGTATGTACTCAAAAAAATGAGTACATGCGTTTTTCAAATTTAAGAGTTAAGTACTCGAAGCTATTTTAAGATCGGGAAGTGCTCAATAATAAGTACAATTTACTTATTTTTAAGAATAGTGTTTTAACAGTGTGTAGGGGAATTTGGGGATGAATGGGACAAGAGATGGATGGGACATTCTCAATATTTCACATAATAAACATTTATTTTAAATTGCTTCCTACCCCATATAAGGCACTACCACAGTGTGCTTCAGAACTAAAAGTAGGACCACATTGCTGTTTTCATTTTCCTTCAAAGTTGCATTTTCTGAAATCTCTGCTTAAAAGTAAGTTTTTTTTTCATTTGAAGATGGGAAATATCTTATACAATATAAAAAATTAAGCTATGTTGTAGTTATTTATTTTAAGGTACAATATCGATAGTTAAAATAAATTAATAGTAACCATTGTGACAAAATAATTTTTGAGGCAAAATGGCTGAGAAGTGAATATATGCATCATGGGGATGATTGGGACATTTCAAATGGGGATGAATGCGACATTCTCATTCATCCCTAGTGATGCTGAAAATTTTATTTATTAACTAAATAGTATTATAGAAGTTGATAAATTTATAATTAACGTTAATTAATAGTATTGAATAGTATTGCATGAGTTGTTATTCTTTTAAATTTCTGAGTGTTATTTATTGTATTGTAATAGTTATTAATGGATTATCAAAAAATTGGTACTAAAACTTAATCAAAACAGATAAAATATTTAAAAATAGTATGTTTATTGATCAAATGGAGGAAATTATATTAAATTTTGAAATGTTGTACAAATAAATCCCCACCCCTAACATATTGGGTCGATCGGAAAGTCGTGTCGTGTTGGGAAAATCAATTCGTACCAAAAAATTCTATCATATAATTATTAGACGTTGATTCCGATATCTAATGTGTAATAATTACCGGGCAGAATATTCCGGTACGAATTGATTTTTCCAATACGACACGACTTTCCGATTGACCCAATAACTTCCGTTCTGCATGTTCCTAAGATACATTTATGATACAATTTATGTTTGAAAATTATTAGCTATGCCATATTTAAAAGACATTTTGCACTTTCATTTCAAATCTAAAATGCCTCATAAGTGGGAAAAAAAGAACAGATTAATAATCGAAGTCTGCATCAAAAGTTAAAACTGCAATAAAAGAAGTTATTGAGAAAAAAAAAAAAACAAACAAACAAAAAAACATATCGATTCGTGCTGTAAAATCATGTATTACAAAAATAATTATATATAAGGTTATAATTATAAATTTTAATTTGGTAAAATTGAATACGGAGAGGAATATCTTTGTGTCCCATCCATCCATCCATATTAGTGTCCTATTCATCCCAGCTGCGGGGATGATTGGGACAAGGAGGAACGTTTTTTATTTTATTTCGTAATATTTTTCTGAATAAATCATAATCTAGAATAAATATTGTTCATATATGTTGTGAAATACCTAATTTATGAAATGTAATATATAATATTGATAATAAATTAAATAAAAAATTATATATATATATATATTTTTTTTATTGTGAAAATGTCCCATTCATCCCCCATCTTCCCTCTGTATGTACGTACGTAACGCGATAACTCTTGATTGAAACATCCGATTTGCTTCCATTTTTTTCTAGGTTCATTCTGATGAGGCGCTTCCCTGATTAGTTTTGGGGGTTTAAAGTTAAGTATAAAGGGGGGAAGGGGTCTATCCCCCTCCCCTTATTTCAGATAAATGTGTTTTTCATGCAGAATTATTTGATTAGTTCCAAATTTGGTATACCGGTTTATTATGTTAAGGAGCTTCCCTGACTGAATTTGGAAGTTCATTAGTTAAGTATAAAGGGGAGAGGGGGGGGGCTACTTTCCCTTAATTTAGATAAATGGGTATTTCATGCAGAATTATTCGATATGCTCCGAATTTGGTATACCGGTTTATTATGGTAAGAAGCTGCCTTGATAGATTTGAAGGTTCATTAGTTAAGTATAAAGGGAGAAAGGCGGGCTTCACCGTCTCCCTTAATTTAGATAAATTGGTTCTTCATGCAGAGTTATTTGATTTGCTCCAAATTTGGTATACTGGTATATTATATTAAGGAACTACTTTTGAATAAATTTAGAGGTTTATTGGTTAAGTATAAAGGAGGTGTCGGGTGCTAGTCCCACCTTAGCTTAGATAAATGGGTTTTTCAATCAGAATTATTCGATTTGCTTCAAATTTGATATACCAATTTATTGCGATATGGCGCTTCCTTCATTAGATTTGTAAGTCATTTGTTAAATATAAAAAGGTTAAGGGAGGCAAGTCCCCTCCCCTTAATTTAGATAATTGGATTTTCATGCAGAATTATCCAATTTACTTTAATTTTTTTTCTATGTTTATTCTGATAAAAAGCTTTCCTGATTAGATATGGAGGCTCATTAGATAAGTATAAAGGGGGAAATTGGGTTAGATCCCCCTTTAATTTAGTGATATGGCTTTTTCATGCAGAATTATCTGTTTTGCTTTTAATTTGTTATAACAGTTTATTATGTTTTGGAGCTTCCCTGATTAGATTTGTAGGTTCATTGGTTAAGTATAAAAGGGGAGAATGGGGACTAATATCCCTTCATTTATTATTCGAGAAGCATTATTCTTTGAAATAAGAGTATAATATACAATTAATGCGAACAGCCTGTGAGCTCAATACCATCAGTTTAACTGAGCACTTTTCTTTTTATTGCTATATCATTTCATCATAAATTATTCAAAATTCTTGCGATTTTTGTTGAATATTTAGTATTTTGATAGATGGTCAATTAAACTTAATATTAGTATTTAAAATCTTTAAGTTTACTTTATGCCACATAGTTTATCTTTTGTAACTGACTTTCAAATATTTTCCATGTTATTATTATTACTATTTATTTTATTTTATTTTTATTTTTAGCCGAAATCACTTTATTTTTAGTCATTTCACTTTCTAAAGCGTGCTTTGAAACGTAACAGGCAGATGACATAGAAGAGAGAATGATTTAACAGGAGGAAAATTTTCTTCATTTTTTTTACATCGTACCGTCGTGACTGCTTTTAGGCTCATTTAAATACTGCATTTGTCACATTTAGAGTTAGTAAAATAAGAAAAGTATTTGAACACAAATGCATATGCAAATTGAAAAAGAACCTCTGTAGCGAAAGCTAGAATCAGTTTTCATGAAATCATAATATTTTATTTAAAACTCAGAATTTTTTAAAGAATTGATCTCTTCTTATATAACAATATCTACCCTACATATAAAAAATCTTAATGAAACGAATTTAGGAAACAGATATATGAATCGACTGATTAAACAACTGATTATGTTTCAAGCGATTTCTCCTAAAATATGGAATACTTTGCCATGAAATTAACACAAAAAATCAGCATTGATCCGCAGATCTCAAAACTGGTATTAAAATTTTTAAATTCGAATTAGTTTTCGAAATATTTTTTTTTCTAATTTTATATACATTTTTCTAATGATGGCAATTCAAATTTTTAACAAACAGATATATTTTTTTCATATTTCATAAAAGGTTGACATGGTAACCCGTCTATTGTTCTTTATTTGATAATAAATTTGATAATAAATGTTTATTTAATTTTATTTCTTTTTATAAATTATATAAATTATTTTGTTCTATAGTTAATAATTATTTTTTTTATATTTCCTTTAGAAAATAATAGAAAAATAATTAAAAATTACGGTACTACTTACTTATTCCGTCGACCAATTTCACCAAATTATATAAATCGCAAAACATTCGCCAAATTATACAAATTGATATAATTTTTATTTTAAATAGCGAAAGAATAAATAAATTAGTGTAACATTAATAAATATACAAATAAAAAGTCGAAATAAAAATCACTTGATGACGTAAACACGTGTAACTTACTTAAAGTCATGTGAATGTGACATTTACAATAAACCATTATTGACATTTAATCTTATAGTTTGTCGATAGATGTTTGGTCGACGGGATAACTAAGTAATACCAAAAATGCATATGTAACTGGTATTTGAAAACGAGGTTTTCGCCAAATTTTCGTTAAAAAAAAAAAAAAAAAATCACGCCAAACCTGCTGCGCGTATATGACATCTGGCCAAATATTACCACTCGAAAAAAAATTGCTAACTGGCGAGTGGAAAAAAGCTATTGTCGAGATTTGCATACGGCTAGCGTAACAGTACCTATAATTCCCTGCAACCATCACAAATTTGACGTAGTTTTATTCGAAAAAAATTTTAGATTTGTTAATCAAAATGGAAAACTTACGGTCCCATATTGGCGCAATTTTTTTCTGACGCCAATGTCATATACGGAACGGGCACGTAACTGGCGCCAAAGTATCGTTATTTTGCTTGATATGGTAAGCCGGATGTTGTTGTTGTTCATTCTGTTGATGCGTTCCCCAAATTGGCGTCGTTAAAATATCGCGCCAATATGGGACGTATATGACATCTGTGCCAAACTTTCATATGCACGGCGAAGGGATCAGACCGGATTTGTTTATGGCAGTTGATGACTTGAACTATTGTAATATAGATGAAATGATGGCGATAGAATAATATTTGGCGACTTATCACCTGTGCCTGGCTAACATTAAAGTACTAAAATGGCAACTAGAGTATAAAAAGCGTCCGATTGGAACTGTTGATGATAGCCACATGACTTAAGCTATTGTATAGAGATTGTTTTAAAATACCGGGAGACAAAGACTTTGTATATTTTATTTACTTTATTTTAGCTTCTTTTCAAATGTTTAACTGATCCTTTTTAATCAAAAACGAAAACAACCATTGGATGTATTAACAGCAACTGATTCGCCCTTAAATTTTTGCAATCAAAGGAGATTGAATTGAAACCCGTTTACAGGGAGATCTGCACAGCTTTTTTCAGTATAATTCAATCTTCTCTAATATTATTAAAATCCATCAGATTAGCGTGTTTTTATATTCTGCGGTGTCTGAACGGGGGTTGGTGAGCGCAGCTTGCAGGGGACAGAGCCCCCTAGTAATTAATATGATAATTTACATTTATATTTATTCGATGACAGATCAGAATTTAAATGTGTTTCGTCTCTGTAGAAGACAATGACCTATCCATAAAAATAATTACACATACAATGTTTATATGTTTATTGTTTCTCACGCTTATTATTTACATTTATCGTAACTGAAAAAGTTTTATTAGGAAACTGGTTTTCTTAGCAATTGTGTATTAAATTGTATGTGGCAGTAAATAATTTTACAGTAATCTCCATCACATTTTAAACTTGTGATAAAATTTTCGGAATCACAGTGAAGTTACTTTAAATATGTATAATTGGTTTTAGAAAATACATGCCGTTTTATCTTACTATTAGTTTTTTTTTTTTTTTTTTTTTTTTTTTTTTACTTCGTGTTAAATTTACATTACGATTAAATAATAAATGTTTATCAAGAATAGATAGGATGATTCAGAATGTTTAAATGGAATTTTCGTTATCATTTTATACGCATTTACCTTCACTCAATGCGATTACCTGATTCAATGATATATTTAAGAATTATAGTAATATTAACATATTAGTGTAATGTTTTAAAATAAAACTACATATATACAATGGTCATCAAAAATAAAGGATAATGAAAAACAAATATGCTCACTAGGCTAATTTTGAAACCAATGCCCAATTCTACAATTATTTATGTTAATTAAATGCAATTGAAAACAAAATTGCACTTCTGCCATACGTTAGCGCCCGAAATATGCAAATTCCGTGATTGACAATGTGGTGTGCAATTGACGCATGTTGGAATTCAGGTCTTTAGTGTTCTTTAAACTGAATATGGTGTCTCACTGTGCTCATTATTCATTAGTTATGGCTCAAATGCATCATTTAAGTGAAGGTCAAAAGTGGCGAATAATTGGTAGACTCGAAGGAGGTCAGTCAAAAATGGAGGTCAGCCAAGATTTGAATATTCCTCAAAGTGTCATATCAAGGTCTTGGAGCCATTTTTAAAGGAATGAAACCGTTGATAGACAGCCTGGTCAAGGCTGAACAATAAGAACATTTTTATTTAAAGACCGTTTTCTGTCGTTATCGTCTCGAAGAAAGCGCAAAGCGACTACAATACATTTGGTTTAAGATGTTCAGTCTTCCACAGGAATTCAAATTAACCGTTCTACTGCAACAAGAAGGCTTAGCGATTGTGAACAGTAAGCGAGAAAACCAATAGTTTGTGTCCCACTTACTCCAGTTTCAAAAGGAGACCGGTTAAACTGGTGCCGTCGTCATGTTCAATGGAGCCAAAAAGACTGGATCCGAGTATTGCTTACTGATGAGTCCAGATATAGTCTGAACACTGATTCTAAATATGTTTTGATCTGGAGAGAGGAAGGAACACGCAACTTGCCTCCCCTTGTCCGTGAAATATTCTGTTTCTGCAACCGCGATTTAGTGGAAGTGTGTGTGGGGGAGGGAGATCATGACAAATGATCGCACCGAGCTGCATACCTTCCAAAGATGTTCTGTAAACGGGTGGATGACAGTTTTTTGCCGTATTTAGAGTATGTGGTGTCAGAATACTCGCAAATTTGAAGATATCACTCGAATGGATTGGCCACCTTAGAATATTTATAGCAGATTCAAAGAAATAAAATGGAAATTATTTATTTGGAAAACAAATAAGTTGCTGTTAACAAGTGCAATGAGTAACATTTAAAAGTCTAAGATGTTTGTCACTACGCAGATTCTTCTTTAGTGGAAGCATTTCTGAAAATGTTGATAGCAGTTCGAGAATGAATTTCTATTCCAATGTTTCAGCATACTGCTTATAAATGCTGTTGTAGTGCCAAGTAGTATAATTCCTTAATGTTGCACAAAATAAATTACGTACACACATGTCTGATCAGTGATGAATATGACGGCGACTAGTGATTAACAAGTGTTTTAGAGTGTTTGAAAATGGTGTAAAACACTAAATTATTCTTAATAAAATATTTAATATCAGTATAATCTATAAAATAAATGTATAATGCGCGCTTTCGCTATCTTTTTCAGAAATAAAATCATGACTTGAATAAAGCATTATAAATAAATAAATTCAAACTTCGTAAATTAATTACTGATAAAACAAGATTGAGTTATTACTAGTTGTTATTTACTTTTGTTTTGTATTTTTTTACTTAGAAATTCCTTAAGGCAGAAATTGTAAGTTATAATATAACTATCAGTCTGTTTAGAAGAAAATATTCTTAATAATTATGAAGAAATTAAAAATGACATGTCTGATTATTATTCATGTACAGAGTATAAATGGGCATAAAAAAAGCCATAATTAAAAAAAAAAAAAAATTACTAAGTAAAATCTCCAATTATATTGTCAGAAATACAAAATTAAATAACAAGTAAAGGAAATTCATTAAAGAAAAATAAATAAAGAAAATTTTGTTCTTTTATTTAAAACATTATTTTTCGAACAATATTTGAGCCTTTTCTTTACTTGAGCATCATCATAGAAAAATACATAAAAAAAGTTCTCTAGTGAATTCAAAAGAAGTTATAATATACTATTCTCCCAAACATAATTGTTTATATTCATTCAAAAAAGAATTCTTTAACAAAAGTAAAATGCTAGCAGGAAGTTTCCAGAACTCCCCTGTGGTTTCAAGAAAATTCTCATTTATTTCACGAAATAATTGATATTTAAAAATTAGGTCCGCGATTTCTCTGTTTTTTTTTTCTTAAGATTTTGGGATAGTGCATATGTTACATACAATAGAGCATTGTATGTCTGTAACCATAAAACAATGTATTACTCCCGCTCAAAATATTTTTAACATGTACTATTCCTCTAGGCATTTGTTATCCTTGGAACATCTTGGAACATCTATTATGAAATTTATATTCTGTGTATACTAAAATTGCGCAAATTCGTACATTTTCAATTTCGCGAGAAAAAATATTGTTAGATACAATTTGCCATTTAGCTACAAGTGCAAAGTATATTACTTATTACGCAGTTAATAAGGAAAACTGTGTATTAGGGTGGAGCAATTTTTTTTTTTCGAAATTCACATTGCCTGAGTCATAATATGGTGTAAAACTGGCTGGAACAAATTGTCACCAAATTTCAGTTTAAAATGTTACCTTCTTGAGGTTCCACACCTCAAATGAATTTTAAAAGTTTTTAATGCCTTTTTTATGAAAAAAAAAATTAATTGAATAAAAAAACAATCTGTAAATTGATATTAATTAATTACGTTTTCATTAATAAATTGCTTTATTAAAACGTTATTGTCAAATGTCATTGCTAGAAATGGCATTTCGTACACAACAGAAAATTTATATTCGAAAATCTAATGGATGGTAGCACGTATTCTAATCCGATAACTATTTTATCATGACATAAGCAGACACGTGACATTGAACTTGAGAAATTATTCGTTTTTTCGATTATTGTCTTTGTGTGATGCTCGTCTTTATTTCAATTACTAATTTGTAGAAACTAATTTGTTTATTTTTTTGGACGGGACGATACCGACCTCTAATTTAAACATGAGCTCAACTAGACGTGAAACTTTTTGTAGTGTTTTTGGAACTGAAGTACAACTTATAGAGACAGTGCTACCCACGCATGCTGATTTAATAAAGCATTCGGATAAAAATGATATATTGTGGAAGCAGGGGATAAAGAAAGATCCTTCAGCAAAATATATCAGTGAAATTGTATCACGTGACATTGAAAGAATTCGGAAGAAAGCCTCCTTGAATGTCATGAAGAAGTTATTCGTCTTATTAGAAATTGCAATGAAAAGTACAAAAATATAAAAAGATTACCCAAATATCGAAAGGGATCTGACAAAAGTTGTAAAGATTTCTTTGACCAAGCAAACATTACTTTGCCTGATATGCAAATTTTTAAATTACAAACAATGTAAGTGTTCCGCGAAAATTCCAAGTATGGAACGAAGCTTTTTAGCACACGAATAGCATTAGAGAAAAATGGCAATAGGATGAATTGTCATTTCTGTAGCTCAAAAATTGAAGCGTGTAAGAGAAAAGCAATGTAGAAGGGAAAATCAAGAATCTAAAGCAGAGGAATTGAAAGATTATGCTTCTAAAAATATTACAGACATATTTAGAAGCAAACGCCGTCTTAGGATCTGATTCAGAATTTGTAGATATCTCTGAAGATGATGACAATTTCATTTGTTATGAAGCCAAGTGCCAGAAAACAAATGACGATAAAATTCCCTCAACACCCAAAGGAGGCCAAATGAGAATATCACTGCCAAATCTAGTCACTGCTTGCAAAGGAACAGGAGTATCGGGCAGGTCAACTGCTATCATTTCATTCTCTGTGCTGCGTGATATAAGGATTTTATCCAAAGACACGCCATCTAAAGTTATTGACAGGAGTAAGCTGTGGAGAGAACGTCGAAAGGTACGATCACAGATTAATTCTGCACAAGTAATACAGTCTTTGTACGTCATCTACTTCGATGGAAGAAAGGACAAAACTATAATGCAATAAAAGAAGGGAGCTACTTTATATACAACTATAGCTGTGAAAGAGCATATTGTTTTGTTGTCAGAACGAACGTGGTCCTGTTTATATAGGACATGTGACTTCGGATTCGGGATCTATTGCAGATACTATACGTAGCATCATCAAATTCGTGACAAATAAAGGGATTACACTTCCGAAACTGGAAGCTGTTGGCTGTGATGGAACAAACGTCAACGTTGGGAAGAAAGATGGCTCAGTTAGACGGATTGACTTCTTTGTTGGTCATAAATCGCACTGGTTTGTATGCTTATTGCATACTAATGAACTATCTCCTGCCGCCTTTTCGCTAAGATTGATGGAAAGACATCTGGGTTCCACCATTTTTCCGTAACAAAAGGGAAATCTTTGGCAACGCGCGAAACCCTTGCTTTGACAAGTCTTGTTACTATTCCAGTTGTTCTGCCAGAAATTCATAAAAAAGCCCTCAGTTCAGACCAAATATATCTCTTTGATATGTCTAGCGAAGTATCCTTCCAGAGTGCCTTCCAGATTTAGAAAACAGAAGTCACGGAACGATGTTCCATTCAAGATTCCTTACTACAGCCCACACAATTCTGTGTATATATATGTGTCGACTACCAAACCAACAAAACAGTTTACGCTCTTATTAGAATAAGTCATGAAAGTTTACTTGCCATCCTGTTTTGAAATAAAGAAAATTCCAGGAACTACTCATGGAGTATGTTACCTGCACAAAAAGATAACAAGAAGCTAATTCTTGCCAGAAGATTTTAAGACAATCGTTCACGAATTTATCCAGAAGAACTCTTATTTTGCTCACTCTGAAAACTTTCTGTTGGCAATGCTGTGATTTAAACAATCACATATTCGAGAACTGAGCTTCAGAAGAATACTGAAAGCAAGAAAATCTGAATGGAAGGTGAAAATACCCCAATTTCATCTTCTAAATTTAAATTTAAAAGTAGAGGATTATTTTGAGGTGATTCACTGGGAAAATTCATTGGAACCACCATCTGTGATGAACCTCAGTAACAAAGACATAGCAAGTAATGGTCACAAACGATTCACATTTTGAAATAGAGGAGCTCCCTTGCCATTCTCAGGCGATGTGAGACTGGTAACACATGCATCATTGATAAAATGTGGGGCAGAAGCCAGGGATGGATACATTAGCAGTGGAATCAAGTCAAGAAAGGAACTTCCAAAGTTTCACACCAAAGTTCAATTGTTTTGTTCTCCATGCGGAATTTAAAATTGAAAACTGATTAAAGTAAAATGTTTTCTTGTTTCTTTTGAATAATTAGAACTATTTTTAAGTCAGAAAATAAAGATTGTATAAACCTTAAAAATAAATAAAAGATTTTTTTTTTAATTTAACATTGCTTTTTTTTTACCTCCTGTGTGGTACCTGAAGACGATGCGTGATTGCGCTGGGATTTTTTTTCAGTGTCTCGTTAGCCAAACAGAACCATTTGTTGAGTTAGGAAATACGGAAATTACAAAAAATAAAAATGCCTTTATCTCTCTACTATGTATATTGTATTAAGGGAGCAGAGGACCTTCACTGTAAAAAAAAAGTGTAAGGTTACTAAGAATTTTGTTGGAAACTGGGATTCCTATAACATTTTATGTAACCACAACAAAAGATAATCATGTAAAATTACAAAAGTTTCTTCAGTAACTGTTACTAAATATTGTTTAGTAAACGTACTAGTGATTTTTTAGGGAGTTTCCCAATAAAACTTTTGTAAATTTACTAAATATTGTTTAGTGAACTTACTAATGCTTATTTAGGGAGTTTACTAAATAAGTTTTAGTAAATTTACCAACGAATATGTTGTAAACGTACTACCAATTTTTTATGGAGTTTTCCAAAATTTTTTTGTAAATTTACTAAATATTGTTCTGTAAATTTACTAACGGTTTTTCAAGGGAGTTTCTCTAATTAGTTTATGTAAATTACTAAATATTTCTTAGTAAACTTACTAGCGATTTTTTAGGGAGTTTACTAAAGAATTTGTGGTAAATTTTCCGAGGATAGGTTAGTAAACGTACTAAGGATTTTTTAGAGAGTTTTCCAAAGAATTCCTTGTAAGTTTACTAAATATTGTTCAGTAAACTTACTAACGATTTTTTAGCGAGTTTACTAAAGAATTTTTCGTAAATTTACTTAGGATTATTTAGTAAAGGTACTAACGATTTTTTTATGTAGTTTCCTAAACAATACTTTGTGAATTTTCTAATGATTTTTTAGTACACTTACAAAGGAATTTTTAGTACATTGACTAAGAATTTTTTTCTAAATTTGCGAAGGATTTCATAGTACATTTACTATGAATTTTTTTAGTATTCCACCCAAAACTTTGCATATACTTTTGCAAAAAAATTTCGGTAACTTTATTAAAGTACCTTCAGGAAAATTACCAATGATTTTTTAGTATTGTATCTAAAAGAGTTTTTGTATTCTCGCCATAAAGTTTTTTGTAACCGTGCAAGAGATATTGCAGTAAAGTTGCTAATGATTTCTTTCTGTTCTGTCTAAAATTACACTCATCAAAAGGTATTTGTAACTGTAAAAAAATTTTGCAGTAGATCACTAACGGTTTTTCAGCAGTATTCCGAAAATATTTTACTTAATTGTTTTTGTATGCTAATACTTATATTATTTAGAGTTATTGTTATGGTATTCTTTCAATATGGTGTTGAATTTTTACAGTTTTAGATATCTAGAGTGGAATTTTCCTCAATCAAAATACTTCGATGCAAAATAAGTAATATCGCTTGACGTGTTTTTGAGCAATACCACAGCAATTGACAGAAATATTTATATGTTATGGCATTAGAAAACTGAATGAAGCTTTACTGTAGATGTTCAAATAGGTACAAAATCATATCGATATTAAATGAACATTATAACAACAGCAGTAAATGAGCAGATAAGTAGAAGCAGATCTTACGGTTTTTTGTTAAATTAAAAAAGCTAATAGAAACAATAATGAAAGTAAAGTATCACTACTGTGTTTATAAAGTATGCCTAAATTAAAAAAAATATATATATTACCGATACACTAAAAAATAAAGTGTGATGTTTCACCAAGAAAATGGTGAAAAGTCGCTGAAATTTAGCTGCAACCAAGATATTGGTTATAAGTTTCACCAGTTTATTGGTGCTTTCACAAATACCATTATATTAATGAAATATTAAACTAGGATTCAGGATTTTTTTTAAATCCAATTTTCTGGTGAAAAGTTGAACCATAAATCAGGTTTTTTTTTTAATCCAATTTTCTGGTGTAAGTTTGAACCATAATTTAGTTTTTTTTTAATACAATTTTCTGGGAAAAAGTTGAACCACGAATCGGGATTATTTTTAAATCCAATTTTCTGGTAAAAGGTTTAACCATGATTCAGAGTTTTTTTAAATAAAATTTTCTGGTCAAAGGTTAAATCAAAATTCAAGGGTTTCTCCAATCCAAATTTTTGCTAAAAGTTTGAACCACGATTCAGGATTTTCTCTCATCTTTATGGGGAAAGGTTACACTGGATTGTAGCTTTCTTTTTCCCCCTCACTTTGGTTTTCGATTTATCATTATGGTGTAATAATAAACAAAATTTCAGATTTTGCGAGATTATCTTGCAGTAGAAAACTTTTTTTTTCATTAAACTGAAAATTATTAAAGTTTTAATTATTGATTCTATTATCTTTGAAATATATTTAAAAAATAAATGTAAACCAGTTTGATCTATTTCACAAAATAATTGCTTTTTTTCCCCCCCCCACAAATATTACCATTCTGTCCTTGTAGATTTTGGAATATTTCTCCGCACTCGGTTACACTTATAGTCCATTTAGTGTTTGTTTATTCACAAAGAAAATATTTAAAAAAAAATAATTTTCTTACATTTAAATACATACCTGTTTTTATTATTATTTTATTTTAAACAATGGCTGAATGAATATCTTCAACCAATACTAATTTTTGCACGAGTTTGAAAAGGTTTTTTCCATTATGCACTTAGTGCCTATGCACCGTACTTCCATGATCTGTTTTTTTTTTCTTTAATTGTTGTGAATCTATAGATACTGAAATTTTTATATTGTACAGTTTTCAAATTTTTACCTTTCCACACAAAAAAAAAAAAGAAAAATAAATAAATAAATAAAATTTATATTGCAACACAGCTCAGTTATGCAAAATTAATTCATTTGAATATAAAACAACAACAAAAAAAGTTCAGCATTTGTTTCTGTTTAACATTCAATAATGAATATAACACTTTTGAATAAATAAAGCACAAACATAACTGAAACATAATCAAAGTATATGCGTCAACAATGAAATGATCAGCATCAAAAAGGCAGCTATAAGTAGCAGAATCCATTTAACCTCTAATATCAGCTAATACAAAAGTATTACTTTAAACTTTAAAGCTTTTTTAAAATACACAATGTATTTCTATAGTATATTAAATACTTACTTTGAAGGGTTAATTTAATAACAGCAGTGTCGCCACCAAGCGACTAATTATTGTTACTTATATATGTATTTTTTCAGTATTCCAAAATGATAATCTATGACGAAGATTTATTTATTTTATAAAAATACTTGTAAAAAAGAAAAGTATTCACCAACAGCAGCCTTGCAATAGCTGAAAAAAGAAATGATTACAGACACAATTAAATAGCAACACATTTAAAGCTGGTTTGCGGTATGCCGCTCCATTTATTGAAAATACAAATTATATAATCATTAAATTATATGTATAGTATGTCAGACTAATATTTACTGTAATATAATATCACTTTACATACAGTTTCTCTCACAGTTTTAGGAGGGTGCTGCACCCTCTCTGACCATTCAGGTCATCAAATATAAAGAATTCTTGAAGCTTAGTATGTTCTGAATCAGAATTTCAAGTCAGGTAAAATGGAATAGGTCCACGCATCAGGTTAATTTCTCCACCTGTTTTAAATAGAAGAGTAAATATTTTAAGACATAAAATTGTTTCTTGTGCAGACATAACAATAATCAAATTTCACACAAGGAAAATAATAAAAAAAATTAAACAGTATATCAATTTAAATATCTTTTACAAGGAAATCTTCAGCATTTGAAAAATCAATCAGTGTTCGAAATCATTGGTGGTCCGCTGGTCCGAGAACACCAAAAATTCATTTGGACCACTAATTTGAAAATTTTAGTGGTCAGCAGGAACAGTAACTTTTCCACCCTCTCTCACGGGGTCACAGGTAAACTTAAAATTTCCCGTCCCAGAGAAAACCGCAACCAAACACAAATCACACAATTTTATTTATTTTAAAAAATAAATAAATAAAACTGCATTAAACCTCAGTCAATCGAAATATTGGAAATAAAATATCTAAATTAATAATTTCATAGTTTTTCTTTATGTGCTGTTTATTTAATTTTTAGTTATAATTTTATATTTTATTATGCTGAAAACTTTGGATAACTGCCAAGGAAGTTTGTAAGAAAAAGCTGCAAAATTCTCCAATTGTTGGGTAGAAGGAAAATATTGTGAAATTCTTAAATCAAATGTGGAAAAATATTGCAAAAAGCGTCAGTTGGTTGAAGGAAAAAATTATCAATCAATCGAGATTAACAAAAACTCATGCTTGCCATTTGACTGTAAACGGGTGTTAACAATTATTATCAACGATTAAAATCATGATTTTAATCAAGTGATTTAAAAAAAAAAATCATTGATTAAAATCACAAATTTTCTATGGTCTATTTCAATGGTCTATAGGGAAAAATCATTTGTAGTATATTGGAATGATATTACACTATTTCAAACATATAGAAATTGATACACATCACTGAGGTGTACAAAAAGATGCTTACTATAGAACATGATGAGCATAGCATCCATCGTTTATTTATGGGGGGACACAAAAGGATTCGCTTATCTGTATAAATAAACAATTGCTGGTAGTTCGTTATCTGATGTGGTACGAGTTTTTTTTTTTTTTTTTTTTTAACTAATTTAGTTACTTCGTATGAATAAAATCTGTAAATCATATACAGGGCTGCAAAAAAGATGTATTCATTTCCGTTTATTGACGAAATATGTTGAAGGGGAATTTTAAACTGTGCAAATGCGTTTCTTAACTGAACTAATGTTTAGCATACTATTTAGTATATATTCAAATCTATAGATCATATATAGCGTTGCAAAAAAGGAATTCTGATATTTTTCAGATGACTGATAATAATTGCTGAACTTTAATTTTGAAATGTGTTACGTGTTTTGTAATTTGCTTACTTAGCCATCATATTTAACCTTATTAAACGTTGATTTTTTTTTTTTTTTTTTTTTTTTTTTTTTTTTTTTTTACATAATTCTGAATCTGTTGGAAAATTATAATCTATCGTTGAAGTTTGATTATTTTACTTTCTTGTTTAAAAATATTTTTATTTTGTGTATGTATATATATATATATATATATATATATATATGTGTGTGTGGATGAGTTGTATAAAACAGGGTAGGCGAGTAAAACCGGGTAGCGCAGACCCCTCCTTCATTTGTACTTCTGTCTATCAGCCAACACGAGAAATTACTTGTCGGTAACTATTATGGCATGTATAACTGATTGGAACGTTACTGTGTGCGGTTCTCGTTCGTGTGAACGATTTAGTTTCAATTACTCTTAAAAAATTGTTTTATTTGATTCTAGATTTTACGCGTATAACCACTTTTTTCAGCATATTAAATATTACTGAACATATCTAATTCTTTACTTTCCTGATAATATTTAAACATTTTTACTGATCTTTTGCTAAAGGATTAGGAGTAGTGACGCCATGTTTTAAACTGTGTCATGTTGGGGTAAAACCAGGTACTTAAGATTGGGTCAAAACTGGGTATACCCGAGGTTTTGTCCGGCACTCATAGAATGGTTTTTTAGTATAGTTAATAAATTAGCATGGAACTTTAAATTGTATTCTTAATGCTGTTAAGTTATAATTCTAAATCTTTCTAGTTATAATGAAAACTTTAATTTTGATTTTGTTTTATATTAAAAAGTGGGTCTAATTTTTAACTTACATTTATGAAATTAAATAACTTGCAATTATTATTGAACAAAATAATGGCACTGATTAAGGCATAATTTTATATTATGCTTATTGCATTTTAATAAATAACTTTCTAATCTGGGGTGTAATAACTTGCGTTATAGGTCTACTTAAAATGCAAATATATTTCGTGACTTGTTTCTCTAAATAAAATAATCTGCCCAAATTGACAAATAATCATTAAAATCTCAATCCTATATAACTAGACTACCTAATATATAACAAGATTTTTTTCTCAAATATTAAACAGGCAGGAAAAAAAACCTTCTCTTGGTGGATGATGCTTTCCCAGACTCTTTTGCTGTATATAATAGGAGTGGATGCACTGTTAAAAAAAAAAATAATAATGCCAGTTTTCAGGAAGGAATTGGAAAAATAGTTGCCCTCATCGTACCGGAATAGTTTCCAACCCAGCTCAGAATAAAATCCGTAAAATCGGAATTAAATCCGTAAAATACCCTTTTACTGACTATTTCCTTATTTTTACGGATTTTATTCCGAGATGGGTCGAAAATTATTCCGGTACGATAAGGGCAACTATTTTTCCGATTCCTACCCGAAAACTGGCAGTATTTCTTTTTACAGTGTGGATTACGAAAGAGGTCTTTATTTTATTTGGTTAAAAAATGTATAGATTTTTTCCAATCCTTGTCCTAAGCCTGTTCTTTAAATCCTTAATAGGTATTCAACTCACACTAAAAGAATACAGTTAATCTAGTAAGAGAAAGCAATGTATTTATTTAAACTTCTTTTTTTTTACGCAACGCATCGATTTCAGCCCCTTGATGCATCATTCATGCACCTCTAAGCTCATACTAAGGTCAAGAGTTGAGGAAGTGATTATTTTCCAACACTGCGCGATCTGTAACAACTTAGAAAATTGGAAAATTATTTAAAGCTACATTTTCGAGAGCAGCAATTGTAAATATTGCAATCAGAAGGTTCGAGAAAACAGGGATTTTCCCCTACAACAATGATATTTTTTCAGACCATCTTTTTGCTCCTTCGGAAGGGACAGAGAAACCCATGACAGTCATGATAACACACCTAGGTCTATCCAGCCACAGGTTGGCATAGCGGCAGAAATAAAAATTTCTGATACATCACAGGATATTGGAGCTCAACCTTCCGAACATCAACAAGTTGACACTATCCAGCGTTTTTCACGTCGAGCTGCTTCCAGATGCAGCAGTTAACATCACAATCAGAGACGTCATCACTGATTCAAAATGTTACATCTACAGAATACATTAGTAAAATTATCTATTTGACATCTTCAGACTATGTAGTCCAGCAATCTGAATTTCCAATTTTGCCTAAAATGTTATTATCCCCTTCTAAGGAAGGCTTCAGAATTGAGAAAAAGAAAGGGAAAAACTTTTGATTTCTTCTCCCCATAAATTACAGATCGAAACAGATATTAAGCAGAAATAAGCCAAACAAACTGCAAGACGAAGAAAGAAGAAGATTCTTTAAAAAGAAAAAAAGAAAGCAAAAAAAGATTGCGAACACATCATCAGAAGAAGAGGATAATTAAACCTGTATGTTTTGCTATGAACATTACTCAAACTCTAAATCCAAATACGATGTTTGAAATGCCACGGATAGGCCCACGAAGCATGTAATGCAGAAGAATATGATAACAAATTCATCTGTGATTTTTGAAGCTAAAAGAACTTTAAAACGTACAGAGTAAAGTAAGCAGGCCTATACAACTTAGAAAATTTGCCACCGATTTATTTTTTTTACACATGGACGAACACATGTGCAATTTCTTTTTGTTAAAAATATTAAAAATGTATTTTTTGCTATATTAAAGAAAGACATTTTTGACCAAAATGAGTTTTCCAATAGT
The DNA here is from genome assembly GCA_963932465.1 of Maratus speciosus. Lineage (NCBI taxonomy): Eukaryota > Metazoa > Arthropoda > Arachnida > Araneae > Salticidae > Maratus > Maratus speciosus. The sequence goes on along the minus strand of OZ010791.1, from coordinate 361,104,156 downwards.
TTTAAATGGATACCAGGTTTAACCCAACCAGCGAAGTAAAACCGGATTTTTGCATACGTGTGAAAAAAGCTATTTTTTTATATAAACAATTATATATATATATTTTTGAAAAGAATGTTTTATTATTGCCAAGGATTCATTTTACATTAAAAACAGTGTTCAAAATTTGTTTTCCCATTTCACAGCATTTGAGACTAACAAACTGTTATGGTACCCGATTTTGCCCCACCTTCCCTATATATATATATATATTTAAAGGATGCTGTAGGAGAAAATAGCATGAAACATTTATTAACTCCTTTCTACATCTGTTTATACTAAAATTTTAGGTCACATGGTATTTATCTTTTAAAGTAAGCAATTTTTCTATTCGCATAAACTTTTCGGTAGTTATCGCGATATATCACCAATATTAACACGTTGATATATTCCGATATTAAATTTACGATATTCTCCCCACCTAGCAGTTAAACTTTTGAAAAAAAAAATAAATAGAAAAGATTTTTCGAAAACTTGTAGCAATTTATTCCAGGATAATATTTTAGAAGTATCGGCAAAAAAAAAAAAAAAAAAAAAAAAAAAAAAAAAAAAAAAAAAAAAAAAATTATATATATATATATGCTCTAAAAGTTAAAATCTTCTAACTGATAATGCAATTGATTTTTAAAAACATGAATTTTAACTCTTTCAAATACATTGGTGAACATATAGTCCGCGAGCCAGCAACAGATTTTGATGACCAAGTTCCTCTCGGCCGATAATTTGTAAAATGCTTCAAAAGGTTGTATTATGAAGCTCTGTGAACATCAGCTACGGTTCCGTGGGTGAGTGTAGCAGCGGTAACCTCCCACGCGCGTAAAAAAATTAGTCATTTCCTCCCGATCGAAAATTTGTCAAATTATAGCTAACCCAATATCTTGAAGGGAAAAAAATTCAGCTGATTATAAAGTGGTCGTTAATACGTCAGCTGGTCACACGAACATGAAAAATATATACAGGGTGCAAAGGAAAGGCCCTTTAACCTGAAAATACTTGCGAACGGACAGAACTTAAGCTATGGAAGTGAGGTAACGGCATAGTAAAGTGACTACGCCCGATTTAATGCAAACGACGGCAGCGCCCCCTAGTGGCGAAATTTGGAATATAGCCATTGCAAATCGAAAACGAAAAGAGATAGCGCAAATTTTCCAATCAGAATGTTTGAGAGCATCAATTAATTAGTACGAAACGGCATTTGGTTTACATGAATAAGATAAATCTTTGCCTGTATAACCAAAAAGGTCCAAAATTGAAGCACTCTATTTTGTGTAAACGTTTGAATGGAATAGCCAGAAGTATGAAGAAATACGTACAATTTCAGATATAAATATGTGCTTATCTGAATGTATTTTGATAACATCACATAAAAAAACAAAAAAGACAAACAGTCTCACAGTGATAAAATGTTAATATTCAGTTTGTTCGAAAAGTTCGCCATTGCTCACGATACACAATTGTGTTCGTGGCGTAATTCTACATGCACATTTCTCAGCATAGAACGTCTATTGCAAGACTCTTGAATACGACGACATAGATTTCAACCTTTCAAGGGCGGTGGCTAGATGGTCTAGCCACCTAATTTTAATTCCAAAATGGACAAATGGCAGCAATAATATTTTAACAAAATTTTGCTTTCCTAATGAAAGTGAAAATTAACGAACTTTTATTTTTTGTGAAATTCGTTTGAATATTCTGGTGTCAGTCAATTGTTTCATAAGTTTACTAACAGAATTCTTCTGCCCCTGAAAGGGTTAATCTAAAATTTTAAATGCATTGGAAATTAAATTTTTACAGCCATTACAGCACAGTACAACGTCACAATCTAAAATTTTGCACTGCTACATTTACAGAATGCGAATATGCAAAGTGGAATCGTCGCTCATTGATTTCGGACATTTTTGTGTATACAGGCAACGATTTATCTTATCCGTGTGAACCAAATGTCGTTTCGTACTAATTAATTGATGCTCCAAATCTTTCAAACTGGAAATTTTGCTCTATCTCTTTTCGCTTACGGTTTTCAAAATGTAACTTCAAAATTTCGCCACTAGGGACGCCACTAGGGGCTTCTGTCGTTTGCATCAGGTCGGGCGTATTGGCTTTATTATACCGTTACTTCAATACATAGATGTATCTCTCTCCTTTCGCAAGTATTTTCAGGTTAAAGAGACTTTCCTTTGCACCTTGTATATTTTTTTCATGTTCGTGTGACCAGCTGACGTATTAACCACCACTTTATAATTAGTTGACGTTTTTTTTCTTCAGTATATTAGGTTATCTATAATTTGAAAATTTTTCAATCGGGAGAAAGTGACTTTTTTTTTTTTCTTTTTTTTTTTTTTTTCTTTTTACGTGCGTGGGAGGCTACCGCTGCTCAACCCACCCACGGAACTGCAGCTAACGTTCACGGAGCTTCATGATACAACTCTCTGAAGCATTTTACAAATTATCGGCCGAGAGGAAATAACTGACGAAGTTTGTACCTGGCTCGGGGACTAATAGGTCATTTCGCGCCTCACAAAGGCTATATTTTTTCTAACCTAAAACTAACTAAACGTCCGTATTTTAACACAATCTGTTTACACAACAGGCCATATTTACATTTACCTACGAAAATTTCGAAACATTCGGACAAATAGAAATACTTTTTACTAAATAAAATGTGCAAAAACTTCGACAAAATTAGTAAACACCTGAGTGTTACATCGTGGTAAAAATCTTACCAGCCTTTTTCCACGAAATATTAATATTTTTTCACTCGGGCTACGAAAACATTATGTTTTTAACGTCTAAAAATTTCAAAGAGTCTGGATGATAACGACAAACTTTTTAGAATTTAAAATTCTGGAAGAACCGTGTCCTCCCCATCCCTTTCCAGGCATATTTCAAAATTACATATAAGATTCCAAAAATCAAATTATGCAGAATATTAATACCAAATAATAATAACAATACCAAAAAGCATATACTTTCAATTCTCTTTGAAATACTGCAAAACATTAAACAAAAAATACAAAAATTAATCTTTTAAAAAAATTCATTGTCCGAAGTCACTTTTCATTTTTTCTGCGCATTTTACTGTATGACCCACATTACGTATACATTATTTAAAAATACACACTTGCTTTTATACGGTAGCTTTGAAATGATCGAGTATTGATTTGGTTCAGATATAAATGGATTTAAGAGTGAAAAAAGTTTGAAAAGAAAAAAAACCCCACTAAGATTTTGATATGAAAATAAAATCTATATTTATCTATATTATAAAGGACAAACATATCTGTGCGTAACGCTGACGTCATTTTGCAAATGGCAGAACTTTGAAATCTAAAATGAAATTCAGGTTTTGCAATTTTCGTGTTCAGTTCGTCGTCAGCTTAAAATTCAGAGTAAAATGAGAACTACATTTAATATTTTTGTTGAACATTGTCACAATTCTATTTCAAAGCTCCGTGATCGGCGGATGTAACTCACAATTATGTGGGTGGAAAACTGGAAATTGTTTTAATCCCTTCCGTACTAAAATGCAAGTACTAAGTTTTATCCCTCGTACTAGGTGAACATTAGAAAATATGTACATATTTATAGTCGAAAAATCCTTTAAATTATCTTAATATCTCAGAACAATTAATTCTTTTAAAAACACTGTCAATAAAAATGTCGTAGAATTTGAAATTCTGAATAAAATGAGTACCCATATTAATATTTTTGCTGAACATTAAGGTCGCAATTCTATTTCAAAATTTTGTCTTCACCCGGGAGAACTCGTTAGTGAGAATGCCCAATTGCTTTTCTTTTACTTTACATTCATATAATATCAACTTTTTTTGGTTGGCTTAGTACTTTTATTCACACAATAGGTAAAATAATTGAAAAACATTTTGAAATTTTAATTAAAATGAAAAATGATTTAAATAAGAGTCTTAAAAAAGTACTACTGTGAGAGAAAATCTCATGCAGCGAGTTCTCCCGGGTTAATCGCTAATCAAGAGAAAGACAGAGTTATCAATCCGCCCTGCCTCCGTTTACTACATACATGTATTTTCTTTAAGTTATTGAGGCCCTCCCGATGTTTCTGTAATTATGACAATGCTTTATTTTGTATATTTTGAGGATTATAATTTAGTAGTTATCGAGAAAGAGGTACATAATTGACAGCCGTTTTACATACCGTTACCCAACTGATATCGTCAAACTTAAACCTTAGTTTAAAAAAAAAATACGTAAAGATTATAATACTTTTTTTCAATATTCCAAAGGTTTTAAAATTCTATGAATTTAACTTAACCTGGGAGAACTCGCTAGTGAGAATGCCCAATTCCTTTTCTTTTACTTTACATTCATATAATATCAACTTTTTTTGGTTGGCTTAGTAATTTTATTCATAAAAGAGGTAAAATAATTGAAATATCATTTTGAAATTTTAATTAAAAGGAAAAATGGTTTAAATACGAGTATTAAAAAAGTACGACTGTGAGAGAAAATCTCATGCAGCGAGTTCTCCCGTGTTAAGATGCTCGTATACTAGTCGAAAATATTTTTTATTAAAACCATCTTAGTCCTTTTAGTAAAATATCGAAGTTTAAAATCGTGCTATTGGTTGACGTATAATTCCTATAGCGACAAGGCTCATTTGTTCCCTCGCTCCTCCCCACTATTTTCGACCTCCTTAAATGTGAGGCATACGCACTGTTATTCACTATATATGTCAAATTAAATACGACGCATAATTCAAATACAATATCAGAGATCGTAAACAATATTTCCCATCATTTACAAATCATTTTTGAAATATGCTAAAAAATCATGAAATAATACACTTTAAGTTATCAATTTGTTCGTAGCGGCAAAACTGCAGCTAGTAGGACGGGGAAACTTAGTACGTTTATTTCTGGCCTATGTCGAAGGGATTAAAACAATTTCCAGCTTTCCCGTATTTAATTCCGAATTCGGCCTTTTTTTTTCATTTCCTACCACTGGGCAATAATCAGTAATCAAGAGGTTAAGCCATAATTCTGAAAATATCCAAAATAAAGCCTAAAATAATTACAAAATCCTCAAATAATACCTCAATAAATTAAAAATATATATATAAATTAGAAACAGGGTAAATTGATAACCTCGTCTGTTCTGGCTTCAAGAACTTAATTAACGAATTAGGCAAAACTTTAAATTATAATTGTAAAAATTCAACAAAAATGTTAAGTGTAAGTGCACATTTCAATCAGAATTTTAACCTCTACAACATCTGTATTGACAATGTTTTTGATAGAATTAGTTTTTTTTAGTTATTGTTATGATAATTAATAAAAATGTGTTTTTTGACTATAAATCTGTACATATCTTCAACCGCTCACGTAGTAAGAGGGGGAAAACTTAGTACATTCATTCTAGACTTAAAGGGATTAAAACAATTTCCAGCTTTCCCCTAATTAATTCCAAATACAGCCCTTTTTTCCTCCCCTACCACTCGTCTATAAAGAGTTTTAAAGACTTTAAAATTATATGTGCTCTAAGTTGGAGGGGGGGGGGGATGCCAATTTCGAGTGGGAAGAAAAATCTTGATTACTTATTGACAATAAAATGATACACAGCAGATTTTTTTTTTTTTTTTAAGCAGTTTTAAAGAGTTTTTAAACTTTATTACTTGTACCATTACTGTGAGATGTGAAGCAAACGGGGAAACTAAATTTTAAAGGTGAAATTCAGATAAAATTTTAATGAAATGAATATGATGGAATGAATAGTTAATGAAATTTAGGACTGATTATTTATTCACTATAAAGTAACAAATAGAGTAGAGCCATTTTTTTAACCTTTAACTGATGTCACAGAAATTGTCACATAACTAGTCTGAAGCGGTCTGCGAGACCGCTCCATCGAAATAGTCCAAGAGATGTTAAACATTTTAGGGAAGGTATTTGAGGCACCCTGAAAATTTGTGCAATACTTCTTTTGTAATGGCTGAATACAAAATCGAATGTCTGGCTGAAGGATCGTGGCCCAAAAACTGTGCCAGACACGTGTCAAGTGCCATTTTTTGACTACCCAAAAAAGGTATTTGAGGCATGCTGAGATTGAGGCAGAATAATATTTATGCTTAGAAAAAAATATTTTGAAAATGACAGACACTTTAGTCGGCACAGAAACTGTGCCAGACACGTGTCAAGTGCCAAATGGCACTTGACACGTGTCTGGCACAGTTTTTGGGCCACGATCCTTCAGCCAGACATTCGATTTTGTATTCAGGCATTACAAAAGAAGTGTTGCACAAATTTTCAGGGTGCCTCAAATACCTACTCAAAAATGTTCAACAGCTCTCCTACTAAAAGATGAATAAAAGCCGCGATAAACTCATAGGATGTTTTTGTACTAAACTTTTTGCACAGAAGTGTTATAATTAAAATTCACCTATTCAAAGTCTCTGGTGTTAGTACTAAAGTTTCAAACGAAACAAAATTTCAGTAGTGTTTGTAGATAACTGAAATTTGCAAGTTAAACTATGAAAATTGAAAAAAGCACGGGTCTGTGAGAGACCGGTAACATCAGTTAAAGGTTAAAAAAGTTTTAAACAGTTTAAACTTTGGTATTGTGCAGAAGGGAGCAAAAAGGGGAGGTGACATTTCAGAAGAAAGGTTAGCAATGGCGTTTTTTTTTTTTTTTTTAAATCAGAAATGAAAAGAAATGCAGAAGAGTTCCACCCCCGATTAAGAAATAGAATAACAGTAAAGCACTTTTAAGGACTTTAAAAAATTTTGTATGAAAATAAGCACTTTCAGGCCCCAAAAAATCCTTTTGAAACATGCAAGTACTTTTAAGGACCGTACGAATCCTGATATATTGAAAATTAGCCGACTACAGAGTAGCCATGCATGGGTTAAGTTGCATCCGACACAAAACAGAATATAATACTTAAGTCAACCCGCAACTCGACCCGAACACGCCAAAAATATTTCCTCGATCCTCAAACTGACCAGAATCAGCTAAAATAATTTTCGGCAACCTGCAACTCAACCCAGACTTATCTCAACCCGAACCTGAAATAAAAGGAAAGTAAATCATGTTTTATTGATATTATGAAATGTAATCTACAATTACATCTCTAATAAAAAATTATGTTTTATGTAGGAAAATGGACAAATGTATATACTTTAATATTCAAACATATGTAGGTATCATGCCCACAAGTATTTGAAGTGAGGACAGCTTGTTAAAAAGCGCCATCATGGTTGATCTCAATGGCGCTTGGTGACAAGTTGTCCTCAACATGCCTCACAATCACATGACACACCTAAGTGATATAGGGTAGGTGGGGGGGGGGGGTAAAATTACGCACTTATCATTAATTTTGATTCTTAACGAAAACATTGATATGCGACGACTTATTAAAATGTTGTATTAAAACCTTAGGCACGTTCCACTATCATACGACATTCTGTCAAATTACATTTCCGTAAGAAATTGTAATTTTTGCTCTGCATATCTTTCCCCCATTGGTTTCTTCCCCCAGGGACTGCACTAAAACTCAAAAGCATTTGCTGGGTTTCCCTGGGTGGCCATCCTCCTCCTTGCCCCATTGGTTGGAGTAAAAGTACGCAGTGATGAGGCAAAGATACGCAGTGCGTATTTTTGCCCATTACGGCGGGTTTTTGCCCCATTTCCACTAAAATTAATGAGTAATGTAAAAGCATTAGTAAATTTTTATAGTATTTAAACTGAAAATTGTAAACTAGACCATGAAAAAACAGCGGTCTGCAAGATCGCGAATAGCAGTTAACCGCTAACTGTTGTGACAAATATTGTTTCATAAATACTGTAAGCGGTCTCCGAGACCGCTTAATCGTAGATTGAATAAAATGATTTACTGACTCATAAGAGGCGGTTTCTGCGCTAAACTTTATGTAAAGGACTATTATAGTAAACTTTCCCGCATTCAGAAGTCTTCAGCTATACTTCTAATTTACCGAACGAATCAAAAGTAAACAAAAATTAATACTTAAATTGAAAATTAAAAGTTAAATTGTGAAAACTGAATATTGCAGCTGTCGGTGAGACCGTTAACAGGAGTTAAAGATTAAGGTTTAAAACAAAAGCGATTCATGAAACAAGAATATTGATTTTTAAAAGTAGGTAGGTAGAACATATGTTCTATATTTATAAAACTTAACTAGAAAAAGGAAAATATAGTTTACTAACTTATATTAGTTATGTATCTATTATATCTTATATAATACAAATTTAGAAAAGTGGAAAGCTTTGCATCTAGCTAAAACGATAGGGCAAAGTCTCGTATCATAAACATGTGCGTATCTTTGTCCCAAGGCGTATGCGTACTTTTATCCCATTCTGCAATATTTTGCTTAACCGGCTACCTATAAGTATAAACAAATGTGATCGAGGTAAACTACGGCATTTAGAAGCTAAAAAGCTTTCGATCTCCACTGAATTTTTGGATTTGTAAAAATTCCAGGTATTGTCAACTAAAGAAAAAAGTTAAATATACAAAATATTATATCAAAATTCGAAAATTTAAACTTACCTCATTTTCTTACCACAAATTGCTACTTTTATCAAAAGGTTTAAATACTGACTAGTACACTTGAAACCAAACTGCCACCTATTGGTCATGATAGCCGAAATGTTGCTTCATATGAAATCAGCCGGTGCGTATTTTTGCCCAGTTTGTATCTTTACCCCTACCTACCCTATATCTCTCTTTGCATGAGAAAGTAAAAACTCAGCATTTTATTGCTCAGAACCTCACGTAAAATTAAAATGCAGATGTTTATATTTAGGTTTTTCCCAAGTCTTGTTAAGATTTTTACAAAAAGTTTGAGCAGAACAATTTTCAGATAAAATAAATACATATTTCAATATACTGCTTAACTTTTAACTGATGTCACAGAAATTATCACGTAACTAGTGTGAAGTGGTCTGCGAGACCGTTTCATCGAAAGATGAATAAAAGGCACGATTAACTCATAGGATGGTGTTTTTTTACTAAACTTTTTGTACAGCACTGTTATAATTAAAATTCACCTATTCAAAAGTCTCTGGTGATAGAACTAAAGTTCCAAACGAAACAAAATTTCGATAGTGTTTGTAGTTAAATTGAAAATTTCAAGTTAAACTATAAAAATTAAAAAAAGCCGCGGTCTGAGAGACCGGTAACATCAGTTAAAGGTTAAAAAATCAAAAGTATATAAGAAATGTGATAAATCCTTTTTATTTACGGCACGGTTAAGAACCATTTATTCTTCTCTAGGAATAGGTAAAAATATTACAACATTTCATTTTTCATATACACGCATTCATATATATTATTTTTCTGATAGTTTTAACACATATACCCATGATACGTGCGTATAGATAGAGAAGTGCCCAATATTCAGAGTTAGAATCATAGGAGAGATTGTGGAGGAATGGGACACCTTTTACAAAAATAAGAAAATGAACTTTGTTTGACACAAAAACAATATTTCAGTTTATAGAATACAAAATGAAAAAATTTCTAATGTCCTTGAACAATATAGAAACATAATTTTCAGAAACAATTTTATAATTAAAGAAATTGCAAGTTTCAAAATTTGTCCCATGCTTAGTTTAATCCATGCTTAGAACCATTCTTTAAGGCTTAGTTTATATGATGTATAATATACAGTATAATGTTCCATAAATAGGGAATCTATTACATCTATGCATAAACAAGTCATTAATATTAATAGTCATTATTAACATTAATAGTCATTAATAAATTTTGCCGGAAAGTAAAAGAATATATAAATTTATTAAGTTAAACCGTTGCATATTTCGCCAACATAAATGAAAAACAGTGGAACTTCGAAGGATCACTTTTTGCTTCCTAATTGGTTTGATTAAGAGTATCTGCAATAATACAGATTATAAAACATGTAAGGGGGTGGGGGGGGGGGGTGGAGTTATGAAATTTTTTTAAAGTAAAATTTTTATTGTTTAATTTTTTTTATAAACAAAATATGTAGAAGTTTGTCCATTACTGGCACATCTGCCCTACACCTAGATGTTTAGCCTGAAAAAAATATTTTGGACATTCTTTTGAAAAATCAGTCAACCCGAACCAGATACGCAAGATTCGAAGAAACCCAAACCGACCCGATCCGAACCAAAATAGTAAAGTAAACCCGACCCGATGCTGGAATTCAGTACAATAAATACCGATTACTCGGCACGAATAATATTAAGACAGATAATTTTGGTATACATTTTAAGTATTCTGTGGAAGAATAGTGGAATATTTGGCCTTCATTATCAGTCAAAGGGGGGAGTACTATTCATTGCATCAATAATTAAAAATAAAATATTTAATCTGCTAACCATATTGCAATAAAATTTGATTTAAAAGATAAAACATTAGAAATTGCACGCATCTAATAAACACTGGTGTAAAGAATAGTCATTTGACTGAATGATAAATATTTAACAAAAAATAATAGGAAGATTACGCATTAATACCTGCTAAAATCATGTTATATTATAATTCGAAATCAAACAGTCTTACTGTGTAGTTGATTTGTACTTATTAGGAATCAAGTAGAATGGAAATATAAAAAAAAAATAACTCATAAAGAAGAAATATTTACTTACCTACTAATTTGAAATCATAATCAAGATGGATGCCTTGAACGCCTCTGTGGCTGCGTGAATAGTCATTACGTCACCATTGAAGTCCTTTCTCATTGGCTGACAGGTCAAACTAAGATATTTCATGTATTTGTACTATGCGAGTGGTAAATATTTTCCCCGATTACGGATAAAATTCTAGTAAACATGCAGATTTCTGTAGTTTTACAAAAACTAGTTATGTAGATTTACAGATTTTTTTTTTACAGTGTTTGAGTTTGTCGAAACGATACAAAACATCCCTTTTTTCAAAGTACCAGAATGCAAATAATATGAAATGTAGATCGTTTTTTTCACTTTCTGCCTGAAGTAAATATTCTTAACTATTTTATTCAGAAAAATAAATGTTTTACAGATAAAATTAATATTTAAATTTTAAATAAAAAAAATTCTTCTCACTAATTCGTGAATTGTAATCATTAAATGCTGCTCGCATTAGTAAACTCCAAATTACGGATATAGAAAACAATTTTTGAACAAAATAGAATCATTACATACCTACTACTAAATTAAACCTAAAATATATACAAAAAGTTTTCTTTAAAATTTAATTTTAGCACAAAATTGGAAAAGATGCAAACATTTAAAAACGAATTTAAGGTTTTTCAAGTGCAAAAGAATAAATAAACAAAATATCTGGTTTTTTTGGGGACGGGGGGGGGGGGGTAGCATGATGACTATATTTAGTTAATGCTTTTAAAGCTTTATCTTATATAGCTTGAAAGTAACAGTGCACGCAATCTCGAAATTTACTAATCTGAGAAAACGCGTTTTAAAATTTCAATATATTTAAAGTTTCAATATCAACGGACTTTCAATTGTACTCAGCGTCTACTGTTGAGAAATGTTTAAAAATTAATAGGAAATCAAAATCTGAAAACTGATTTTTTGAAAGTTTAAAGAACCTGTGCCCCCTTAAGATTATGTATTAAAATTATTTTTTCTTATAGCGACAGGTTTACTGATATTTATTAATCGTTAAGCATTGTAATAATTACTATTTATTTTTTAAACACTGTATATATATTCTTTCATACTTCTTGTTAAAAATAAACTTTTTTCTTAAATAAAGGAAATAAAGTAGAATACTTTAAAAAAAAATAAGATACATAGAATGATATTTACTTCTGCTGAAACAATCTTCTCATGTTATATTTCTCTAGGTATTTTACTATTACCTCACACTTTGAAACTGAATCATTTCAGAAATTTTATAGGATTTTTTCCGATAAAGAAAGGCAATGCAAATTAAAGGTGCTTTTCAGATACAGAAATATATTTCAAGCATTGATAAAAAAATGTTTTTCACATGAATATTTTTTGTAAGATCTTCCATTTGTGCAAAAAGATATTTTTGTTGTTGACAGCTGATTTATTGTTTTATGCATTTTATTGAATAGCTTATATTCATTTCTTTTTGCTTGTAAAACAAAAAAAAAAGTTTAATCATAGTAAGAAAAGTATTACAATATCCTGTGGAGACTTTAGGTTTCAGATAAAAAATAAAAAGATGCATTTAATTATTTATTTACTTATACAACTACTGATTAATAATTACTCTTGTGTGATGAAACGAAAAGAAACTTCAACACGAATTTTTGCCTTGAGCTTCAGTTTTCATTAAAGTATTTTAAACCAAGATTTTGCTAAATAAAATATTATACATGATTCAAATTTAACCATTTAATATAGTTTCACATACACTGTAACTAGTGGAACTAAGTTTTTAGTATACTTCAGAAAAATGGTAAATATTCACTTTAATTTAAAAGTAATTGAGATTTACAAATTATAGATTTTCCTTAACTTCATTAATTACTATTATTATTACTATTATTATTACTACTGCTTTCTTTTTCTTTCATCAAAAATGGTAATAAAAATATTTTTCTTACGTTACTGAAACGTTTCTTATATAAACGGAAGGATGCTTAGAGAAACAAAGATGTTTACAAGTTTAAAATATTACAAATGATCACAAGACGATTAACATTAAGTTTCATTGTAGGCTTTTATTTATTCTGCTATCTTTTATTTTTACAGAAGAAAATCCCATATTCAAACTAAATTGTACAATGTTAATTTATATAGATTTTTATTCAGTATTCTTATATTCTTATAAAGTCGTATTCCTGCAATTTATATATATGTATATATATATATATATATATATATATATATTTCAGAATAACGAGCTTGCATAGGTAACTAGATTTTATAATATTAACCAATTGTGATCGTAAAACTTGATTTATAATATTACTAAAAAGTAAAAAGACAAAATCATGTTTAAAGCAAAGAATTTTCATAAACATGGATATACAATTTGATAGTATTTTCTACGCTTATTTATTATACGAAATTCTCTAGTACGAAAGCCGATGGAAGTTATTTTATTTAGCATAATTTTGCAGGTTTCGCAATTATTAAATATTTTTATTTTCGTTCTAGTGCTTTCAGTTTTTTATAAGGTTTAAACCATAAAATATAATACATCGCAATATCTATTTATTGATTGAAATAGCTTTCTTAAACTTCTACCTATATGTTGTGTACAACTCTGCCTCGTTACTTTTTAGAGTAACATAAAAACTCGTGTCTCTTCATTTTTGTCAAAATGGAAGACATATTTTTTAAGGTATTTAACATCCGATGCTGCCATATTCGTCTATCGGTATGGCAAAAACTGATTTCTGGAATGCCAAAAGTCTGGTGGATTGTAAGAAATTCGCTTATGCGTCCATATTGCTTTTGTATACGCACTGTATCGCTACTGAAAACTAACAGGTAGTCCACTGATAATAAACAAAAGACAATCTAAAATAGCAACATCTAGTGAAAACAGAGGTGAAAGAGCTCTTTTCCATACTTTATTTGATTGATCTTGAAACTTGTGGGGCCGACTGTTACTTTGAAAACAACCTTGTCCCCTCTTTCAATGTTATTCTGAATAATTTTAATTTAATTAATATTTTAAATTTCTTACTTAATTCTTGGATTATTGATGATTAGTGGAAGTGGTTGGATTTGTTCATAATGGACAAATCCCACTTGGTTTCATTAGATACACAACATAAAATGACTATCTACAATGTTATGTTTCGCTACTGGGGGAACCGGTTCACGTAGACGCGCAATGCCTCCTTCTAGATGGGATTGCTGTAGTGAATTTATTATTTATCTTTCTTAAGAATCTATACAAAAAAAGAAATTCTCATTTTTTACATCAAATAAACAGCTCACACATGCTTTCCTGATATACCAAGTCGTTCCGTTATCATGTAGAACCATATTCCTTCGTTTTAATAAACAAACTTGTAGAAGCTTTAATAATGCATCTTATGCATTTCAAACTGTGAAAGGCAATTATCTTCAAATACGAAGAATTTATAACTATACTCCTAATATTATGAATAAACAAATGCATTCTATATGCAAATGCATATTATAATTATCGGAATAAGGAGTTTCTCACACGATTCATTTTAACATGCAAAAGGCTAGTTTTGGAATATTTTTTAATACGTTAATATCTAAAAAATTACATGTAATTCGCAAAATTTTAAATGTATAATAATGGATGAAAGAAGACCAGTAGTATAATTGAATAGTATTTTCAGGTCTTTTAATTAAGAAACAAAATAGTGCGAAACCAAACTGCATTTATTGAATAAATTAATTTAATGGAATATAAAAACAAATCATATTTCATATTTTAAAATAAAATAAAAGATTTGTAAAATAGATGTTAGTGTAAAGTTAATATATGTTTATTTAAATAGATATTTAATACTTTTGAATATTCAAAAAAATTGCAAATGGTATAAATAATTGGGTGGAGTGAAAAAACCGAAAATCGGAAAATCAAAATGTAATACCGCGCAAAAGTTGTATATCGTCCTCAGTAATAAAACTGCAAAAAATTTTTGAAAATCAAGTTTTATCTTCCGACGCCTCCGGTCCTTCCGATTTGTGCGAAATTCGTCAAAACTGCGTTGAATAATTTACAAATCGCAATAAACATGAAGTTTGAAAATAAAAGTGTCATACCGCGAAAGAGTTGTTTATCGTACGTAGTGACGTGACTGCACAGTTTTATCAAAATTACATATTATCTTCCAGGGTCCCGGGCATTCGACATTTCGAAAAAATTGCTGTAAATTCCATTTTATCTGTTCTACGTGCATAATAGAATGCATCAAACAAGGATTACGAATGCAATACAAACATTTTATATGTGAAAAGTACACAATGAATTAAAGTTCAAGAATGAAAATTAAAGTTCAATTAAATCTATTCGTGCTCTTCAAAACAAAAATAAAATTATTCCTAATGTTTTGGCTAGGTGTTTATCGTTGAACCTGCTGGACTTTTGTAACCTTAAAAACTGCCTTAGTCTCAAAACATTACATAAAGGCTCTTGATTGTTGCATGCAAATGAGCTGCCATTTTAACATTTGCTTCGACATATAGAGGAATGCTCTGTGGATTGCACAGTTATAGTACACCGATTGGAAAAATGTTATACAATTGCGAATCTCTTATTTTTAATCGTTTCTTTCCAGACTATCAACATTAATTATAAACTCGAGACAGTGATTGATGATCTCAGTACCGATGAAAAATACCTGAAGGAAATGATCCTATGTAGTAAGAGAGAATGTAGTTCGGAAGATATTGCAAATAGATTTCCTGGTTGACTTTTAGACAACAGACGGGTTACCACCGCCAACAGAATTTTGTGACTCTTTGTGGCAACTACGGATCCAACGTCATATCTAAAGATATTGACGGAGTTTGTGGTCAAGGTGTAAGCACGTGTATGGTTTGCAATTATATCTAAGTCATCCTGCAAAGACGCTGCAAGCAAACTTTTGGAAATGGTTTATTTTTCCAGGACCGTTATTTTTATTTTCGACTTATCAATTAAAGTTCTCATTGACCCAGTAATCCAGCGAAATGCCTTTTTCGCCCATCCGGAAAATCTACTGATTGTCATGATGATTGATGATCGGAAACATACCCGCAATTTAGATTATCATGGAATCCTTACAGCGCGAAGTGCGAATACTGGCGGAGATGTCTGGCAGTTCCAAGTGTCACTAAAGCTGCCTCGACAATTTATGGCGCAAGCTACAAGGGTGGATTCATAAGATGTCGATTACAATCAAGAGCCGTTATGCCATAATTTGAGACTAAGTCAGATTTTAAGGTTCCAAAACTCAAACAGGACCAACAATAAACACCAAGCTGGAACATTTCGAATGTTTAGATTTTTATTTTGAAGAATACGAACTGATTTAATTGAACTTTAATTTTTTTAACACCTTTAACAAATTTAAATGTTTGTTTTTCCTTCTTGAACTTTAAATCTTTGAGTATTTTTCACAGATAAAATGTTTGCATTGCACTCTTCCTTCTTGTGTGATGCATCATATTACACAACTACAGCAGTAAAAGGGAATTTAAGCATTCTTTTCGATATTTCGAATATCCGGGGCCGTGGAAGATATTATGTGATTTCGAAAAAACTGTGCAGTCATATTACCATGTACCATACGCAACTTTTTTTGCGGTATGACATTTTTATTTTCCAAGTTTTTGTTTATTTCGATTTATAATTTGTACAAGGCATTTTTACCGAATTTCGAAAAAAATGGGTGGACCCGGGGCACCGGAAGATAAAACTTGATTTAAAAAAAAACTATGCAGTTTTATTACAGAGGATCATACCAAAATTTTGCATTGTATTATATTGTGATTTTCCCATTATCCGTTTTTTGAACCCGCCCTAATAAATAATCTGAATATAGACATTCTAATACGTAATACATTTTTCCAATAAAAAATTTAGCGGATTAACTACCATTTGAAATAATAAATATTAATAATAAGAGTCTGGTTATAAATTAAAAGAAACTTGGTCATAAAAATATTTCTACAAATACACACGAACTTTTGAATACCTAAAAATAAATAAAAAGCTGAACTTCTTGGGAAAAAATGTATTCTTATAAATTATGTATTTCGAATTGCTGAAATTTTTTTCAACAAAATTTACCTAATCACTATTTATAAACATAAAATTGTAACGAAATTCTCAGAAAAAAATTAAAGATGGGATATTTGTCAGCCATATCTTCCATATTATTCTATATGTAAGAATTTTTTTACTTATATTAATCTTTCACATGATGAAACAAAAAATTGGTCAAAATGTATCATGCTGATAAATCTCCCTAATTGCCTTACATTAAGCATCTTTAAATTAAATATATATAAATTGTTATAGTATTTATAATGCTTTTTACGGAATATTGTAAAATAAAAAAAATATATTTTGTGAATTGAATTTTTGTAATGTAAGAAAATTTGTGATTTACCTTTCTACTGTTGTGAAAATCTATGTAGATGATGAACGTAATCACAATCTTAAAATCGTATTTTAAGAAAACCTTAGATAAATTAAAATGTTTCTATTTATTATGCTATAGTTTACATTAATAATTATTGGAGTCTCTCGGATTTAAAACTGGATATGATAGCAAGTCATAAAATAATTATTTTACGCATTTATACAAGACTATTTTGATATGGCCATATATATATATTATTAAAAAAATGCGATTAATGCAATAGTCCGTTTTTAAAAATCAAATTTATATAATAATTAGTTGCAACTATTACATAAACTCGATTTAATTATTAAATGTAAACTCTGCAAATCAATAAAAGAGTTTTTTTATTAATAATTATTTGGCATTCTAGACATATCATCGAGTTCTGAATGATCGATTTTGTACAAATCATAATGTTTCCATATCTTACCTATGGCGGTAAGCCACATACCTAAAAATTATTCGAATACTATAATAGAAAAATATTACATCATTTGCAGCTACTGAAAAGCGTAAAATAAAATCCCAAGTCGGTAAAAGTTTATCTAGAAATCCACGCCCAATTGCAGCGTCGCGGCAGGGTTAAACATTTACTGGCTCAAAGAAATTAGTTTTTAAAACTTTCCATAAAATGAACGAGATAAAATCTGTTACAAATCTTAAGTAACATTAAAAATTTATAAATAAAGTTAAGGTTAACACAATTAACATTTTCATTCCGCATTTGTTAATAATTACAGTGTAGTAAATGTTAGTGCTGTATTAAATTATTATCATTACCTTAGACATTTTCTGTAAAAAAAAGAAAAAAATCATTATTCTTTTATCATTGATTGCAAATGTTAACTGCTACCATTCCCGAGTGCAATTAAAGATAATTCATTACTAATTAGTATTTTTTGCTTTAAATGTTATTCTTCTGAATTGATTACGGAAACTTTTTTTAAATACAAAATACACCAAGAGAATAATTTATATTTTATTCCAAATATCTGTTTAATAATAAAAAAAATGTATTTATTAATATCACACTTCTTATACGATAAGGATATCTATTTCATAATTACTTCAGTAAACAAAATTATTTCATGATTAAAAAGAAAAAAAAATCTGTTTGAAGTTAGATATAATTATCACTTCAAAAACAAATTGCAACGTCAGTTTATCTAACAACTCAGTTAAATATTTGATCATAAAAAATGGATATTTATTCAATTACGGAATATTATGTAATGATTTATTCAATTAAACATCCCAGTTAATTGCATCTCAAACATTAAATTTCGATTTGCTTTGAATTAAAATAAAGAATAATTAAGAGTGATAATTCAAACAAAATAAATATTGAATATACTGTTTATTTTACAACGGATCAATAGTAAAATAAACAATAGATTTATACATTCGCAATGAAAATGTTCAATAGATAAATATTTTGACACCCCCATTTGTTAACCTTTTATTTATTTAATTTTTTGTACCACACGTTTTGAAATATGCAGCATCAGAAGCAGTAGATGACATTTAAATGGTCATATAATTTATAAATGAGACCGAGGAAGTAAAGTATCTTTCTTGAAATTACAAAAAAAAAAAAAATAGATTTCAAGTGCACAAGTGTTTATTAACTTCTCTCAAAGTTTCTGAATGTCCCTGTTAATTTAAATGTCAACTTTAAAATAACATATTCTTTTAACAAAATTCTTCTCTCCTCTCAAATAATATAAAAATCTATTCGCATTAACTTATATTCACAATTATATCATAAACTAGGGAAAACTGTTGCTGAAAACCTTCTTTACGTACAAGCTGTTTAAAATCTTTTGTTTACTGTTTGTTATTAAGGGTTGCATGTTCTTTTCATATATTCTTTACATATTGTTTAGTTCATAATACGTTCACAATTGACAAGTATGTGGCAATTTAACACTAGAACGCCCGCTACCATTTCCCCCCTAGAACGGCCGCGGGAGTCGCTTCGACTCCTATCTGTTTCAAAAGAGAAAAAAATAACGAAACGCATAGAAATGAATAGAAGACTGTGAATATAATATTTATATTTGAATTTAAGATTCATATATATATTTTAAAATTGAAAGAACAATATTTATATACGCATTTTTAAGAAATTGGAAAAATATTTTCAAAGGAAATACTCACAGAATCGTTTCGAATTTTCAATCTGAAATACAGTTTTTGCAAGTGTAGTCAGTTTTGGCCAAGCATTTTCCACAAACCATTTTCTTGCATGTTATGCAATCATTGAAAGTCATGTTGCCTTTACATAGTTTAACTTCGCATTTTCTTCTCTTTAGGGATTTTGTTTCAGATGATGTATCAGCGAGTCTTTTTCTTGATGGTTTATTTTTAGCAGATGTATAATTTTGACGCAATTCATCTGCTAATAACTGAATAAATGCTTGTCTGCTTATTTTTGTTTCTCCGGTAACTTCTTTATAAATGATCCAGGCATTTATTGCTGCTAAATCTAAGAGATTGTAAAAAGTATGCACAGGTCATCTTCTGGAGGGCGCCTTCACTGAATATTTCCTAGCCATTTGATCAATAACGTCAACACCACACTTAGTTTCATTATAAAATCTATCAGTTTCTGGGGTTTTCTTTTCGTTGTTTTCATATCAATGAATGGGTGGAGAGTGCTAAGAATAATAACATTTTTCTTTCTCTTTCCTTGATACACTGTTAGAGTAGTACCGGTTTCTTCGTGTTTTAGAAATTTTGTTTCGTATAATTTATCTTTCGAATCTTTTAAAGTTTTTGGAATTTCTCTCCTAGTTTTTCTCATAGTGCCTACTAAACTAGTACCTTTCTTTTTCAGTTGTTCAGCCAAACGCAGTGACGTGAAATAATTATCAACCGTGACGTTAATGCCTTTGTTTAGAAATGGCTGCATCAATCGCATAACTACATATTCTGATAAAGTTTGATCAGAAGGCCGTTCTTCACATTTGCCTAAATAAGGGAACGCATTCAGTAAGTACTTTGTTTGAAGGTCTACTGCAAACCAAAACTTTTGTCCGTATTTATCCGGTTTTGAAGGTATGAATTGAGTGAAAGGACAACGCGTTTTGCATGGAAATAACTGTTCATCTATTGTTATATTTTCACCAGGCTTGAAACAGGCAATACAGTTTTCAGTGAATCTATTCCATATATCAGATATCATTTCAAATTTATCTGTTTTTAAGCGTATAGATCTGGTAGATTTCAAATCGAATCTCAAAAAGCGTAAAATTTCACAAAACCTATTTCTTCCCATAGTTTCAGTGCAAAAATTCAAACCCCATGAGTTTGACCACAAAGAATGAATATCAATTCCATTTGCACCACATGCACCTCGGGCATACAAAATTCCAATAAAGGCATACAGCTCGTCTAACGTAACTGTCCAGTTATCGGTTTCAAGAACACGTCTTGGCTCTGTTTCTGTGCATCTTTGTATTTGTTCCAGCCTTTTTTTATCTACAAATAACAGCCATGCACTCAAAACGCTTTCAGATTTCACGAATTTCTTAGCATAAATAGTTGGTCCAGTAGTCTGACACATGATATTTTGCTTCGGATATCTTCCAGAAATTTTCTTATTTGCACAAATTTTCCATTGTGTGCCATCTGGAGCGACATGAATTCCATCTCTTTCAGATGCAATAATTAGCGCATCTTCATTTGTATCGGAATCTGATGACGAATTATTTCCAATACTGATTTCTTGAATTTCGTTTTCATTTTCTGATAACTCACCACCTTCAGATTCATTATCTGAAAGCTATCGTAATAGAGCAGTTATTTCGTCCGGTGTTAGAAATTTTTTCCATGACATTAGGTTTTATTTCTAATAAAAAGGAAAAACGGAGTTGCTTAGCTATGATGAAACACAAGACTGATAAAATTTGAAACAAAAATTCAATACGAATGATACAAAGAATTTCGCAAGCGGTACGCAATCATTTCAGCAGGTGCATGGAACTAACCATTTTTCTCAACAAAAGGGGTGTAGAGAAAAGAAGAGCAAAAAACATTTACTTTCCTGATAACAGATAAAAATATTATGAATCCCAAGGTCATGTTACGCAAAAATAATGAAAGCATTTTACAAATCTTACTTTGGAGTCGATTCGACTCCTTTGGGCGTTCTAGGGGTAATGCCTCATTATAAATTTATTAAATGTGCAAATAATTTATAAATTTCAGAATAAATAGAGATTATAAAAATAATGAAAGTCAAGGAAGCGGGGGGGGGGGGGGGGATCAAAATTTCTCAGAGATATGGGTGTTTTAGGAGCATTTGGAGTCGAAACGACTCTATCGGGCGTTCTAGTGTTAAAAACAATGTTTGTTTTAAACAAACATTATATATATATATATATATATATATATAAAGATTAAATATATTTTATGGTAGTCGATGAAAAAAAAAAATGAAGACGGCTTCTTGCAAGCTATTTTTGCTTACATTTTTGCTTTAAAAAATGTTCAACACTTATTTTAGGCATATTTAAGACTATCCTCTCCAGGCTAGAGCGCCGGATGTGCCACCTAAGTATTACAATGAAAACAAGAGAAGACATTTTGCTTTGTAGAGAAATTTTATAGAAATTTATACTTTCGCTTGCCATACAGCAGGAACCCACACCTATAGGGTTAGTAACCTGTTTAATGCAATACTAATCGAATTATTGGACTTTTCTTAGTAGTGTGGATTTACAATGCTTTACTTCTAGTGGCCCAATCTGAATTTGGCATGATCCATTTTGTAATCACTTTTCAAACAGCAAGGCAATCTCTTCAAATAAATTTTAGGTAGTTCTCGTTGCCAAAAGTGAAAACTACTTCTGTACAGAGGAAAGCAATTCCCGAAAATGTTGGTATAATTTCACAGATCACAACTCCAGACTCCAAAACCATCTCCAGTTCAAATGTTGATTTATATATATATATATATAAATGATGTTTGTCATTCTGCAACTCTCAATTTTATAAAACGACTAGCAGCCTTCGCTTGCTACACTGGCCAGTTTCTCCAAACGAACCTTTAATCAAACGGAATATATTCGTGTACTTGATCTTGTGTTTTATATCAATATGTACCTTCAATGCTTTTCTGATTTGCCGAAAACAATATAAACGCCATTACGATTTTATATCTTCTAATGTGTCAGACAAAATTTGGACTGTTTTAGTAGATCATTTACAATAGAATATGGAAAAGAACTGTAGAACAATATGTAGTTTATTAAAATCCTAACTCAAAATATAAAAATGCAAATTGCATGAAAATTTGTCGTATAGAACTTTTAAATAAAGCTAATCTTTCAATACTCGGGTTCACCTGATTATAGAACGTTCGCCTATAATTCTACAGCAAAGCAATGTAGTATATATGTGTTATATACTAAAATCTTTTCTGAAAAATTATCTAACAGGCAATGTGCTAATTCAGACGAAATCAACTCAGTAGAACATTTTAAAAAGGATAATATTTCATAATACGGTTCATTGATTAAAGAGTTTTTGCACATAATTCTATAACTAAGCAATGTAGACTGATATGTGTTACATAGTAAATCTTTTTTTTTTTTTTTTTTTTTTTTGAAAAGTTATCTAACTAACTTTAGAAGTCTTCTCACAATTCATTAAGAAAAACTGAAGTTGTAAGTGGCCTTACTGAAATGCTTCTCTGTATTTTATATATGTAGTAAATAATTAAGTATATTTTTCATAATCGTGTTAACGCGATTCAGGGATAACTATTCTAACTTTCAGGGATATAGTGTAGGCTATACGCCGTATACCGTCTGGAATTTTTTAGAAACTCTGCACACCCTCCATAGCTGTAATATTATATACTCCCTAGCATATTCCCTCTGCCAGCGTTTACCTTCCATTTTTTTACGATTGCACCACTGAGAACTTTCTCCATAGCGCCATAACTAAAAGTGCAAAATGATATGTTAAATATTGAAACAATCCCTGAAATATATTATCTAAATGTGCAATCCCAATGAAAATACGTTCAGCATAACTTTAAATAAAAGGTAATCTATCATAATAGGGTTCACATAATTTTAGAACTTTCTTTTATAGCTCTATAACTACGCAACGTAAAAGCCTGTGTTTTAAACTGAAACTTTTCTAAAACAAATTACTAACTAACACAGGAAGCTCTAAAAAATATGCTAATTAGAATCTGATTTATAATCAAATGGAATGAAATGCGAATTTGCGTTTTATATTTATAGTAGAGGATGATAAAATTTTCTGCAATCTTATTTGTTGTTAAGCTTTTGCTTTAGAAAAGACAACTCAGAAGAAAACTTCGCTACAGAGAAATACTAAACATGCAAGAAGTACCAACCATCCACAAAAAATTATCTAACTAACCATGTAAGTCCTATTAAAATACATCCAGCTATTTCTTACGAAATCTACCTAAAACCTAAATGCTAAAACCACATATCTTAATTAAAGAAGTTTGGTAACAACAGAGATGAATCCAGGCGGTACTCCATGGGACGTACCAGCGAAAAAAAATAAAATACTAGAGAGCAGGAATTTTGCTTTTTCAGATTTTAGTGTCGCCCAGGTATTTCCATTACTTCATTTTCTTCTGATGGACTAATGGTTTCTATTATTATGAAACAGCCATTGCAAATACAGCGTTATGTTAAAAAAATAATAAATAAAAATGGCCATTTTTTCCCCATTATGACCAGAAAATCAGAGTTCTAACTTTTTGCAGCTGATCTTTCATTTTCACATAACACTTCATATATAATGGCTGTTTCATAATAGAAGGCACCAGTGCATCAGAAGAAAATAACTCGATTAATTGGAACTCTACTGCAGTACAAAACATATTTTAATTTTAAGACTTAAAGCACTCTTTTTATTTTATGTAAAATGACGTCATTCGCATCCGCTTAAGAATTCCACATTTACGATCTACTCTTAAACATCTACAGCAAAGCATGCAAAACATATCACTATCGCGAAATAATGCACAAATGCAGCAAAAAGATACTGTCATTCAAGAAAATCGACAAAAAAGGGCTATCTAATGATTCATAGATACTTAAAATTAAATATAGTTTATAATAGCTCCATTGTTATAATAGAAATCATTCGTTTATATATATATATATTTTTCAAAATAGCACGTATTTTAATTACATTTTCTTTCGGTTGTTATCAGAAAAGGGCAACAAAAATATATAATTACTATTTTAGAACTATTTTTCCTTTACTTTCTACAGTAATGTAGTACTTCCGTTGCCAATATTAAGCAAATAGCTCTAAAAACTACAAAAAAAAAAAATTATATTTCAAAAATAAATGGAGATACAGTTTTCAAACAAAATGCATATAGAAGAACTTTTTTCCCCAATACAACGGTATAAAAATCGAAAATGTGTGATGCTTAGAAGTTTTAAAAATTGCTATCGAGTATTTAATCGTACTGCTCTGTTTTATGGCTGGCTTCTTTTAGGTAACGTTATTTTTTGGAATACACAAAATAAGCAGGGAGAAAGAAATAGCATACCGTACCCGGGGCTAATAGATTTTTTCCATGAAATCTGGAAACTAGTTGTGTGATAAGTATATAATTTCAGAACAGATATGGGCTGGATATTTTTTTCTCTGAAAAATTTATTATGAGAAGAAACAAGAATATAAGAAGAAATTGAGACATTGTTAAATGGTAGATTTCACGAGTCTTCAATTACTACTGAAATAGTGTCATTCAAATGTTCGAAAATTTGTATTTTCATTGAGAAAAAATAATCTATACTTTCTGTCATTTTTTTTTTTTTTAACCAGTTTTTTAAAACATAAAATAAATTTTTCAAATAGATTTTTTTTTTTTAACAATCTAAACTCATACAGAATATTAATTATATTGTTATGTTAATAAACTATCAAAAGGTATACCTCAGTTTAATTTCACATAATCCCTTTCAATGCAATATACCATTTATATGAATAAAGTGCATTCCACGGCAAAAAAATTAGCTTGTACCTATCATTAATAAAACTTCAGCTATAGAACAAATTTTGATTTTTTTTGTGTGTGTGTGCGTGTGCATCCTGTTCATGGTCACTTTATTTTCATATGTTTTTTCGTAAACTTACCATTTACTAGACAGATATACCTAAATTTCTAAACTTGAAATTTTCGTGAATAGTTAAACAATGAAAGTTTTGTAAGATGAAGTATCTCACTTTTTTACATAATAAAAATACTGTTTTACAAATAACATAGTTAATAACGTATTTAGAGTAAATTTCTTCTAAAATCAGTTTTACATTCGACACTTGCTTTTTGGTGAAGTGTTTTTAAATGTCACAGGCAGGTGAAGTTTAACAAAAAATGATTTATATGTTTTGAGACATTTTATTCAGGAGCATCTTTCTTTTGAATTTCTTCTTTCGCGCCAGTGTATATTCTTTTAAAATGTTTTTTTTTTTTTTTTTGCGTTTCTGTATAGTGCAATTGCGGCATTTAATTTATTTAGAAACTAGCTGCCCGGCTCGACATTTCCCGGGCCTGTAATAATACTAGTAAATCTGCAGATCAGGAGCCTCAACGTCAGCTCTGCAAGTCATTGTTTTTACACTCACTTTGGTAATATTCAGTTTCCTGCAAACCGTAATTTAAAGTTTTCAAATTATGTAATTATTTATAAGAATAAAAAATACGAAGTTTTCAGACATTAGAAGCATTAAATTAAAAACTTTATGGAAGAATATTTCGAAATTTTCGTGAGCTGTTAATTCTGGTATATTTTTTAAATAATAAAGTAGATTTCTTCTGGGGGGCTCCTTCCTCTGAACCCCCCGTGGCCTTATTAATTTACATACGTAACTTTTTATTGATTGCGCTAATGGTTAGCGCAAATCTTAGATTTCTTTTTACACTTCCGAGCCTTATTTTTCAATACTGGTAACACAGAAAATGATTTACATTGACGCAATTATATTAAACGTTTAGGTTTTATGAATGAAAATGTAATTTCCTTTAAAAATAAAATAATTTTCATTCATATTTTCTGAAAGGAGGCGGCATTAAGAAGTAACACCCGTCAAAAAACATTTTTTCAGGCAATCTAGTTAATGCTTGGCTTTTAAGGATGAAAATATTTATTTCCCGATACAATGACGTCATTTTCGACAACGATAATTTTGCGGTGCATAATTTTGATATTTACTATATATTTGCTCTTCAAAAGTTTTTTTTTTCCTCATTGGAATTTTCGATTAAGAATTAACATTTCTGTTAGCTGTGTGCAGACGATAAACCATGAGATATTAGTAACATTTTTTTTTTTAATAATAAGAATTAATATCATAACACAAGCCCCTTTTATTTCAACCTCAAAGCGTATTCGTTTTATTTTTGATATATGAGATCAAATTCAACTTCTTTTCGTATTTTCACTTTATTTCTAATATGAAAGCGTATTCGTGTCTATTTTTTATTTCATTTTCCTCTCGCACATAAAAATCTTTCAAATCAAAATTAACTGTTTAGAATAAATTTTTATTCCGGGATTGAATTTTCGTGGCAACGGCAAAAAAAAAGAAAAATGATTGTTAAATTTCATAGCAAAATGTCGATTTATTCCTTATGAAAATAATGAACTTTTTAATTTAAAAGAAAAATATTTGAACAAAATAAATAGAACATAGTCTTTCTTTATTTCTGTGGTAAATTCCATCTATATGTAAAGACACAAAGGCATTAATTCGTCCCTTTTGACTTTGATTTAACTTCAAACAATTACACATACTTTCACATTTACGATATTTTTAGGTGTAGTTCGCTGCTAGGTAACAGTTAAAAGATAATAAAAACAATTAAATATGTGCTTAAAAAGAAAATTTATATTAAAAAAAATATTTTATATTATTGAAACACATATATAAAATCCCTCCATAAAAGTTATACACCGAATTTAAAAACTCTGACGAATGTCTACACAAAATTTCAAACTACTATGAATAATGTATGGTTCTAAATAGGAAATTTCATCATCCTTAATTTAGCATTTAAATCCTTTAATCATATGACCCATTTCTTTTCAACAAATAAAAATGGAAAAATCGTCTGAATTGCTATAGGAAAGCATTAAGTCGCAAAATAAAATGTTCTATATATTCCGAACGAATGAATCAAATTTAACCAAAAACTATACAGCTAAATCCGGGGATTTCACTAACATGCATCCTTAATTTTAAGATAATCGGATGCTTTTTACGGCAGTTATCGCGGAACAGACAGACAGACTAACGGAAACCAAAACTTTTCGTGTCTCCACAGTAAGCCTTCACTGACGTTTCGGCAAATATGGATTCATTAAAACCTTGAAAACCGAACCTAACTAGTATATCTGCAGATCAAGAGCCTCAACGTCATCTCTGCAACTCATTGTTTTTATCAAACTTTGCGTAATATTAATCTTTCTACAAAAACAAAATTTAAACTATTTAAATTACACAAACATTTATAAAAGGAAAAAAATATTTCGATGGTTTCAGACATTAAAAGCGTTAAATTAAACACGTTGTTATGTAAGGATATTCTGAAATTCTCATGAGCTACTTATTCTAGTAATTTTTATATAATAAAGCAAATTTCTTCAGGGGGCTCTGCCCCCCTGAACCCCCCGTTGTGTAATTTATTTTGCATTTGTAATTTTCTACTGATTGAGTTAATGATTACCCTATATCTTAGATTTCTTTTTACACTGCGATATATAAGGATAAGCAATAATTCGGTCAAGCATTTTACGTTATCCTAATATCCATACAGCAGTATTTACTTGCCTGCTAACCACAAATACCTGTATCTAATGGATAAAGAACTTTTGGAAATGTAAACTGAAACATCTAATTTAGAAATCTAATACCTTTATAAATTTTGTTTATAAAAAAATAATTTTGATTACCATTCTGCAATATTTATATCTAAGATCTAATCTAAATATCAAAAAATGTATTCGATAGCATTAACTTACTAAAATCACCCTAAAGTAGGGGGGCTTCTAAACCTAACAGTTAATAATTCATCATCGTTAAATAGATAAACATGATTTGGCGCCTATAAGTATTTTTTGTGATTTTCTTTTAATAGTATCTACATTTAATTTAAAATCGTGATGTTACAAATACCGTTGAAATTTGACGCAAACCTATGTTCAGGTCAAATTACGAAAGATTAACTAACATTTCATTTCCCTTAGCCGGACTTTCTGTTTCATTTTTCGTAATAAGGATTATTTTAATAATTTAATTTATTTTACACTCTACAAGCTGTTACACGGACGTTGTTCACGTAGCATTAAAATAGAGATAAATGCATTAAGTAAAACATTTCACTCCCCACCAGACATGCCAAGTCTCAAGCTTTTTGCACATCACTATTATCTTAGAGAAAATGTTCTTTTAAATCGCGCAAATGTTTCAATTAAATAAAGTAACATTTTCTGTATTAAAATACTGGTATCCAGAACGCCGGAGGCTTGGCAGCTCTGCTCCTTTTAATAAAAACATATATGATTAATCAACACTTTATCACATTTTATAGGAGACAATACGGAATTTCTTATTTGTATGGCCTTACATATATCTCAGTCATAAAAATGTAAAATTTTGTGCCAATTAATGCACGCAATTGCGAAAATGAAGTCGCAAAGTATGAGAAAAGGAAGGCCAAGTAAAATCGTGTAAATCGAGGAATCTTTCTTCGTAGTGCTGGGAAAATACTGCTACAAAAACTATTTTAGGTGGTATTTGGTGTGAAATGTTTATATGTATTCATTCCTGTCCTATATATCCTTTTTTTTATTTTTTATTAGCTTATTCCATTTTTCTTTTGCACGTGAAAATCTTACGAATTAAAATTAACTCTTTGGGAGAAATTGTTATTCATTTTTTTTTTTTTTTTGGCAACAATAAAGTTTATAAAATTTAACAGAATAATGTCAGTTTATTCTGTATGAAAATAACGAACTTTTTCATTTATAATCAAATAGTTGAATAAATAAATGAAAATATTATTCTATATAGTATATAAATACTATTTTCATTTCTGCGTTTAAATAAATCTATATGCAAATATCTATACAAAGGCATTCATTAATTCATTCCTTTTGCTTTGATTTGACTTCAAAAAGCCATACATACTTTCACATTTATGATATTTTTAGATGAGATGCTGTTGCTACGCAACGGTTAAAAGAAAAAATGAAATATAAGTAAATTCATAAAATAAAATGTTTTATATTATTCGAACACATGTATAAAATTCTATCATAAGTTATACACCTAATTTAAAAGCTCTGACAAATGTTTTGACAAAATTGCAAACTAATAAGAATAATTTAATACTCTTATTTAAAAATTTCAGCATCCAAAATTTACCATTTAAATCTATTATTCATATGAGCGATTTCTTTCAACAAATGAAAATTTGAAAATCGTCTGACTTCCCATAGAAAAGCATTATATCACAAAATAAAATGTTCTGTATATTCCGAACGAATGAACCAAATTTAACCCAAAACTATACAGCTAAATCCGGGGAGCTCATCAACATGCCCAGGGAATTTCAAGCCGATCGGATGCTTTTTGCGGCAGTTATCGCGGAACAGACAGACAGACTAACAGACAGACAGACTAACGGAAACCAAAACTTTTCGTGTCTCCACAGTAAACCTTCACTGACGTTTCGGCAATTATTAAATAAACCTGAAATTTGTATCGCATGTCGGTGCAGAGGGGGGAGGAGTAGAGACTTTCCAAATTACCAGGGTCAGACTCTTGCAGTTCAGCTGAAAAGTTGTGTAAGTCAGTGGTTCAAGCCCGTGTTAATACGTTCACTAAGCTCCAGGTTTCACTGCAATACAAGCAATATTTAAAGTAATATAATTCTATTGATTTAATGTATTTTTAATACATTGAACAATGATTAATACTTCCAAGGATTGCATTCATATTCGTTATTAATTTTTTTTATAAAATGTTCAAAGAATAATTTTTTTTAGCATTTAAAACAAAATGCAGAGAAAACAACATTAGAATTTTGCCCTTTTCCAAGACAGTCGGAGGGTTAAGGTTTTGAATTTTTTTGGTTATTTTGCTGTTGTTCTTGCGACTTTTTTATTTGTAAGTTGTTGTAAAAACTAAACTACAATTTTTTTTAATTAAATACGTTAAACAATGAGATTTATAAAATGCAATATTTTTTTTATAATTCGATTCATTTATGTGTAGTTTTTCTTCCTTAAATTAATTCAATTAAACAGTCAAAATAAACGTATTTTTGCTTGTTTTAATGCTTTAATTTACACATTTTAGTATTTAAAATTAGTAATTCAATTATTTTAAAGTTAACAATATTTACTATTTGCATTTATATACTTATTGCCATATTGAATTACAAAACCGGAATTTTTTTTTTTTTTTTTTCACTTTAGATACCCTTATTAAAAGAAAAAAGAAATCCTTAAAATAGCAAAAATCTACTAATTCAAATTTGAACTTAGTCGTATCGAGTTACAGAAAACTAAGGCGTTAAACGATTACATCACAAATACTACAGGCAACTTAGTAAATTAAGCTTCCCTATTCGTAAATCGTTTCTTCTTTTCTGTTTTTTCGCGTCGGTTTCATTAGCATAACAAAATATATGCGTATTGTTATCCGAATTCTCTGAAATTCTAATGATTTGTACATATGAATAAATCAAAGCCCTTTTTAAAATTTCATAAAAAAATATGCATATTTTAGAGGGAAAACGTTTAACCGAAAACATTTCCTCTCCATGAGGCGTAATGTGACCTGCGTTTGACGGTGTATTTGAAAAGGTTAAAACTCATATTAAGAAAAAAATAAAGCAATTACACCATCTATTTGAAGAAGTTTTAGTCTTTTTAAACATATATTTCGTTTGTCAGTACTTTTAAAAATGGCATCCTGTGAACGTGTTCCAATAAAGCAGAAAATTGTTTTTTCGGAAAAACGATCCTTTTCATTTCAAGGTGTTAATTGCGACATATTTTTTAATTGATTGCGGCATTTGAGATCAAAGAATACGATCTTTCAGAACACGTCTTCCGTTTTTATGTTTACTAAGCAGTTTGAACAGTGCTAGTAAATAAATAATGACAAAATACCCCGAAATATTTTTTTTCGTTCTTCACTTACGAATCAGCGCCTTCAGCGCATGGCGTCAGGGATTTTCCCGCCTCCAAACGACTGAGATGGTTTTTAATGAGATTGAGTTACGGTTGTTAATTAATAACTCAGCTTTTGATTCAATTTTAAAATTCTGAGAAAGAAGTACATTAGTAGAGACCTTCGACTGTCTTCACAAAACATTTTAACCTCGTACTTACCGTAAATTTTGCTAGCCATCGCAAACAGACACACACACAGAGAGCGATTTGTTCTTTTATTAGTATAGATTCCAAATTGAATTCTAAATATCTCTTTAATGAAAGTAAA
The DNA here is from genome assembly GCA_963932465.1 of Maratus speciosus. Lineage (NCBI taxonomy): Eukaryota > Metazoa > Arthropoda > Arachnida > Araneae > Salticidae > Maratus > Maratus speciosus. The sequence continues at coordinate 361,072,534 of OZ010791.1, read as the reverse complement.
TTTTTAATTTGTATATTTTTTTAAGTGTACACTAGTTATTATTCTACAAGCGTTCAGACCATAATCAAATAGATGTGGCATTTAATAGAAAATAACTTCTTTTTTTCTAAATACTATACATATATATATATATATATATGTGTTTTTTTTATGAGAAGAACACATTTAAGTGCACAGTGAACAGTGCACATTTTGTCATAGCCGTGAAATGTTCCATAAACAAAGTTCTTTTTTTTTGCAACACATTTTTTTTATAAATATACAAATTATTATGTAACTCTAACCTGATAAAGGAGAGGATAAAATAAAAATTAATTTAGAATCTTCCATTAACGGCGACTAATTAAAAATAGAAAAACTATCAAAAACAAGTAACATTGAGTATTTGTATTGTTTTTATTAAATATTATATAATTATTCTTCTGCATACTTAATCTGAAGAAATATACTTTTATTATAGGCATATTACTTCCAAATGGTATTCATAATTTTTAACATTTTGAGAAAATAAAGTCTTTTAAGTTTCTGACACGACTCGGCGTTGCGTAGAATGGGGAAACAAATATTTTGCAAGGCTTTTCTTCGAAATCACAAGCATGGTTTTCAAAATGGATTACGTGGTATAAGTTACGAATTATTTACCACTGAAAACATGTTTATTGTACATGTCACTACTTTTTAAGACATCCCGATGGATTTATAAACGGAGACACTAACAACAATATATTTGACAGAAATACATTTTGTTTGAGATATTTTTATCTACATGTACTCCATATTTTTAATTATTATGATGCAAATAGTTTTCAAGGCCATAAGTTGTCCCAGCGTATATATGCATATGCAATCTTTAGAAAACTTACGGAAACGGATGGTAAAGGCACAACTTGACACAAACTGTTTTATTTAAACGTTTTGAAATTTTCGAAGGTTACTTAAGAAACTTAAATATATGTATATTTACAGGCATATTTCTGAAAAGATACTTTTTTTCACACTCCAGCAATGATTTGTGAAACGAGAATGAAGGATTCATTACCGGAGAAAAAAGATTTGCTCGTGATTTTGAACAATCTATTTGGACGGTTTCCATGTTTTTCGTATTTGGCTATAAAAAAAAAAAAAAAAAAAAAAAAAAAAAAAAAAAAAAAAAAAAAAAACTAAGGTATCTGCAAGAGCTATCGAATGACTCCTTATTCTTATGAGTTTATGAGTATTCAAAATAAATCTACAAAATATTTAACTTTTACTAGTCTGCTTTTCTCAAATACCTCCGATGTGCGTCGAGGTCTTAATAACAGCGAGTTCATTTAAAAAAGAAAATAATTAAAAACTGTTGAAAAGTTTTTTTTTTATTAGCAAAAAGATATTTTTAAATATAGAAAAATACCTTATAAAACAGTGTGGCACGGAAAATGTAGTTATTAAATTTTACATTGGTGTTACATATACATAAGTTTATTTCAAATTAATGACAATGTCTTCTATCTGTCATTAAATAATATGTTAACTGTTTGTAATAATCTTATTTCAAAATTACAACAGAAAATTCTTACTTCACTGAAATTGACCATAGTACAACCGACGGACGTCGCACTGGTATTTCTATAATTCATAAGAAAATAAAATTTATAATCTAATTAAATATTTACTGTCATTCTAAAAACAGATTTCAGGCGCGATAAAAAAAAAAAAGGTTTTTACTCAATACTTTAAAAGCTAAACATGAAAAATTACACAACACTGTAAAAAAAATTCCGCAACGTTCCTGGGAAAAAATGGGCAGCTGAGTTGCCCATTATTTCCAAGAAATATTTCTTGAAAATGACTGGAACTTTACTGTATATGTTAAAAACTTTCTACAGAAATGCCAGTAAGTTTCCTGCGAAATACCAGGAATATTTCTGTTGACAGCAAAACATTACTGTCATTTCACAGCATGCGGGATCCGCAGACAATTTTTACATTTCCAGTTGAAAATTTTCGCTTTATTATCATTATTTGTTAGAATGAAAAAATATTTTGAAATTGACATCAAAATTATTATTTATAATTTACACGAAAAAAATAAATTTTCAGTTAAAATTCAATAAAGTAAATATATATATGATATATTGTTTCTGAACTTTGCTTAAAATATCTCTCTATTCTAAAAAAAAGTAACTACCGCTGTCACCGCCGCCGCCGCCGCCGCCGCCGCCGGTTTTGATTTTTTTGTGACCGGAGGCCTTTCTTCGTTAATATTAACAAAAATAATGCATACAAAAATATGAAAATCGGTGGTTTTATACAGAAATGTTTGATAAACACGCTGATGCAGACAGTTTTCAAATCGAAGAATTATTTTAAGAGTTATTTAATGCTAAAGTTGGACAAAATCGTTCCACTAAAAAAGTTTTATAGCAGCAAAAACTATACATGCCAGTGTAATCATTTTTAGATCATTTTATGCGTTAGAATTTGCCGGAGTGCAGATTGCATTAATTGTTTTATTTTGACTCATTTTTCAGGTTTTATTTCTATTTTAAATTCAAATTTTCAGCATTTCGAGAGATATTTTTTACAGATTTCAGAAAATTGTACTAATTTAAACTGTTGCCAACTGTATAAAAAGCGCAAGCAATAATGTTTGCTTCAAATTAAAAATTTATTTACACGTGACTATTATAAACAGGAAAAAACTTTCAAATTAGAATTAAATAATTATGTATAAAAAGTAGGAACTTATTAAAAATTACGTCATAAAAAGTATACACGTGAATTTTAAAAGAGAAAGGATATTGTAAAATAATAAATTCATTAACATGCGTTAGAAGTCTTAGGAGAAATGACGTCATATTTACGTCACATTATAGTTATTACATAAAATGAACACAAAATAATATTGCAAAAAAGTTTAAATTTAGAAATTGCGCTAGACATTTATTTGATATTTCGAGAATTAATTTAAAATATCTCATTTAAAAGAACTTTCTTTTCGCTTTGTTAAAAAATACCAGGAGACAAAGACTCTCTTTACTTAATTCCTTTTATATTAGCTTATTTTGAAATGTTGTTACACGTGTATACGTCATCAAGTTATTTTTATTTCGACGTTTTATTTGTGTTTTTATTAATGTTGTACGAATTTATTTGTTCTTTCGTTATTTAAAATAAAAATTATATCAATTTGTATATTTTGGCGAAATTGGTTGACAGGATAATCAAGTAGTACCGCAGCGGATTTGGCGTTAAAATTCCCCAATCAAAGAGAAATGAATAGAAATTCGTTTATAAGGAGATCGCCACTGTTTTTTAAATTATAATTCAATCTTTCGAAATCTTTTTAAAGCCGATCAAATTAGCGTGCATTTAGAGTCTGCGGTGTCTGGACGGGGGTTGGCGAGCGTAGCTCGTAGGGGGCCGAGCCCCCTAGTAAAAATATATAAATGTAAATAATAATTAGAGAAAAATCTAGACATAAAATATTTTGGATTTTCGTCAGTAATTATGTTAGTTTACAAGCTAGATAAAATACATATAAATTTTCATGAAAAGAAAAAACATAAACGTAATTGTATATTTTTTCCGAAAATAAAAAAAAATTCAAATTTGCAGCAATTCAAAGTGCCAAATATATATCAAATTTAAATCAAATTGTAATAAAGTGTTAAAATATAAAATTAATTAAAAAAGAAAAAAAAAGTCAAGAGGTAGCATCGAACTCGGGCCGCACGGGTGGCGTGCGAGCTTTCTGCGCCCACACCACGAAAGACACGTTGAGAGTTGCAAACTAATGGGTATTTGAAACGTATGCTAAAACTCGGCATCTAATTTCTCAAAATCTAAGACCCATTTGAAGAAATCCTTTCACAAGAATAATTAGAGATAAGAACTCTAAAACATACTTTAAATTAATCAAAATCGGTGAGAATCATGTTTGATGGTCCCCTGGTTAATGGAGATCCAAATAATAGGTGTATTTTTTTTACACGGTCTGCTCGTTAAACGTTCCACAGACAAGTACGAGACATAATCTCTTAGCGATGTCACAGAGGTATTGTATTTTCATCTGAATTGTCTTGACAATAGAGACGTAAAGGATTATGTCGTCTATTGATTTATTTGCATTCCATATTGATTTTTTTACATTCATTTAAGGAATTCGTTTTCGACACTCGCGCGCGAGCAACGGATTATAGCAAAAAAAAAAAAAAAAAAAAAAAAAAAAATGGCGGCCGCAGCGTTTTGCTGTTTCCAACTTTTGTTCAGGGTTCAGGAACGTTTCAGATAAGAAAACCAGAATTTCACAGGAAAGAGCTAAATTATTCTGAAAACCTGAGAAAAAGCGAAACGTTCCTGGATTTTACATGGAACGTTACCATTTTTTTTTTACAGTGAACTTTGTTTCTTTTATTTTGTATAAAACTCATTAAATGCCCTAGATTGGAAATTAAAACTATACCTATTTGCTTTCGGGAAAAAAAAATGATAACAAAAACATTTTTATTCTTCAAAAATATGGAGAAAAATTAATTTCTATATTGAATAAGTTGGTTCTATCTGACGAAACATAAATCTTTTTTACTGCGCAAAATGGAATATGTAACATTTACTAATGCGATGGTTTAGAGATAAATGAGTTTGTGTTTCCTTTATCTGAATATCCCACACTTAATGGAAATGCTTCTGAAGTGACTCTCTGCAGTTTCAGAACGCATTATTTTTATAGTGATTTACTCTCTTTTCAGAAATATATCTGTTTTCCCTGTGTGTATACCATTTTAAAAATAATATATAAATCGACTATACTAATGTTTGTATTTGATTTTTTGACAGATATTTCCGTCTATTTTTTAAAAGGTGAAAGGAAGTAAAATGATGAATTTATTTATTTATCAAACTTTTATTTATCTTAATATCATAAAGAAACTTTTGTTTGTTTATAGGGAGTAATAACTGGGACTCCCTAATCGATATTAAAAATAACAGCGGAAAAATGTCGACTACTCTTCCAACATTAGTTGCATTTTATGTATAGTCGTGGAAAAAAATGTACCCCTACTAACTCTGCAACTAATTATAGTAGAAGAAAAATACTGGTACCAATCGATTGGAAATAATGTCTACTTTTAAATAATGCATATAAAATTTTATTAGGGGGACATCTATAAATCAAAACCAGTCCACACTTTGTTTCTTTTCATTGGCAATATAACATTTTGAGAATATAATTTAAATCTTCGACTCAATCTGTGCCTAGAAGCGAAATTTAAATGAAAAAAATTTGAAGCATAAACCTTCAAAACTTAGACATTTTGATGTTAAATTACATTTTCATATCTTTATTAATATCTCTTGAAATTATGATTCTAATGCGGTAATTTTGTATGTGCTTATAATATTAAAATACCCAAATAGAAATACATTGAATTTTTAATTAAAAAATATATGTATATAAAATATTATAAATTATGAATTAATAAAAAAATAAATTATCAATTATTTTATAAAATTATGAATTATGAATTGTGAAATTAGTATTCGAAAAAATATGAATTTAAACCTCTAATTTATTTGATAGATTTATATTTATTATGTCCTGCTTTATGCGAATTTACAATTTCATTTTTTTTTCAAATAGTCATCGAATTATCATTAAAAAACGGCAAAATGTTGGTTTAAGTGGCCGTCTATGATGTGCAAAAAAGCATATTTTGTAAAAATATATTTTACTCATTTCACTGTAGTATTTCGGCTGATAATATTCAAACACAATATTATACTTTATGATTGCTTTTTAGTTTATGTATGCCTTTATCTACTGAATTACGTACTCATGAAAATTTTATCTTCTAAAGCATTTTTCGTGAATTGTTTAAACAAAATTAGAAGATTTACATAATCATTTAATAAATTTTAGAATGATTTTAGAGGTGATGGATTTAGAAGGATTCATTAAATTTTAATTTATAGGGATTTTGTGCAATATTTATAACCCTACTCAAATCTTTTATTTTAAATATTTTTCTTAGTATTTTGTAGAGTTAGGAAATGTACAAATATAATGTTGTTACAATAGAAATATAGAAATACTTCCGAATTGAAAAATTTCTCCCCCCTCCCCCTCAGCGCTGGAAAGCTGAAAAGACGAATAGGCAAAAGAAATCGTCCTTTTAGAAATATTTTTCTTTTGTGTAACCGATAATGGTTTTAGATAAGATAAATTAATGTATCTATAGTTCATTCTAAACAGTATTACTACTAATCGATGTATTAAATGAATTTTATAATAATTCATTTTAAGGGTACTTATAAGTACCGTCAGTATAGATAAAGAGTTAAGGGATTGGAATGGTCATATTGGCAAGAAATAATACATTAATATACGTGACATAGTCATTATGTAGCATTTCAACAGTCGAGTACCGAACTTCAATTTCGTTACAACTCCTACAATATGCTTAGTTTAAAATAATTATTTTCTCGGAGACTATTCGAACGATTTTCATGTAAATTTGTATTTTGGCTAATTGAAATGTATAGAATTTATTTATGGCGTCAAACTTGGGCGTATCTATTTTTAAAGAAACTAAATTTGGGTTCGTTTTGATATGTAGATGGTCCTCTAAGGAAATTTTATGTACGTCATTTAAAAGTAGACTTTATTTCCAATTGTTTGGTACATGTAACTTTCTTTTACGGTAAATTGTTACAAAGTTAGTAGGGTGTTTTCTTTATTTTACTACACTGCTGTTTGTACCACTTATCCTATGATCATGTAAAAGTTAAAAACTTTCTAAACTTGCAATTTCTGTGACACTTTTGTGGCTAGAAACGTGTAATTTAGCATGGCGCTTACCTGTATGATGAATAGGCTCGATGAATAGGTGATGTAGAATTTTTTAAATATTTTTATTGGAATTTCAGTGTAAAGTTCAGCACCACAAAAGATCATTATAAAATTCATTCAGGATATAACTGATGTGAAAAATTTGAATACATTTATAGCTGTGAATCTGCCCTCAAAAGGGTGAAAGACCGACAACCGTTCTAAAACCAAAATTTCTTTAAATACGCTGAGAACAGGAATATGTAACTTGACATGATAGATTCATTTAACTCATATCACTTACATTTAACCATTTAATAGTAGTTATATTTGAATTTTGGCGGAAAATATTTTAAAGTACTTAATTTTAATTACGATTTGAACATAATTTTTGCGTAATATTTGTCACTTTACAATTGCATAGAAATGTAAACATATTTTGTATGTATTGAGTTGGCAACTAAGTTTCCGTCGTTTACTTAAATGCATTTTTCCTCCCGGAATCTATATTCTGTTTTTATTATCGAGTTAATTTATGTTAAATTTCAGATTATTTAAATGGTATGTCTATTACAGAATGAAAAATAGGTTGGCAATTACGTTCCCGCCGTGTTTTTAAATGCTGGGTGGTCTATGCCATTTATGTAAGGAGTACAATAACGCACATGTGGCCACCGCGACTCCGCTTACATGCCATCATCCGAACATCAAGATTTTCGATGACTTTTCCCCGAATGAGCCAATCCATTGCCAAAATTTCTGTTCGGATGTTACGTTTGAGGTGTTGGATTGTGCGGGGAGCATTGGCGTACACTTTACTTTTCAGAAACACCCAAAGAAAATAATCCATTGAAGTTAAATCACATGATCTTGGCGCCAATTCACATCAGAATCTCTTGAAATTACACGATCTCGAAATTTCTCGTTCAATAAGTTGATGGTTTGGAGACGTCTTGTCCTACAAATGGCATACATAATTACAAATGGCATACATTTGACAGCTCATACATGCATGGCACATGACAGTTGACACAAACAACGTGTGAAATATTCAATAATTGAAAAAAGAACCAATAGATGGACCACCCAGTACATTTTAACTATCTGAATCTCTCTCTCTCTCTATATATTTTTTTGATCGAGTTAATTTATGTTAAATTTTACATCAGTAACTCTTTGCACTCATATGTCCAGCTTCATCGGACATCATTGTCTTTGCAAAATTTGTTTTTGGCGCCAGTAATAAAGAAAAATAAAATTTGCCATATTTAATTAGAGCATTTTTGTAATTGTGCTCTTAAAGGAAACGTCTCTATAAAAAATGCTGTCAACCGAAGTCGTAAGAGTCGTCCGAGTTGAAAGGGTTAAAATGGAAAGTCAAATATGGAATGCCAACTGGATTGGCAGCTAAGTTCTTGCCGTGTTTTTTTTTTTTTTTTTTTTTTTTTTTTAGTAAAAAATGACAAATAATTATTCAACAATGCATTCTCCCTTGCTGTTTACAACTTCTTCTCATTCAACAAGATTTTCAAAACCTAGTTAGTAGAGATCCCCCTGTTTCGACTCGAAAAATGCATCCAACCAAGCTCTCAATTCTGCATCAATATTGAACGAAACTCCGCGCATAGCATTTGAAAGAGATCGAAAAATGTGCATATCCATTGAATCGAAATCGGGAGAGAACGGCGGGTTAGGCAGCGCTTCCCAGCTATGCGTTTGAATTGCTCCCTTAGTCATATTAACAATATGAGTGCGTTGTCGTGCAGCAAAAGTCCATGTTGCCGATTAGGTATTTTCTCTTTAATAGCTGTGTTGAGTCGTTCCATCTGCTGAACACAGAGTTCCGCGTTGACTGTTTGTTTCCCTTCAAGCAATTCTTAATGGATAATCCCTTCCCAGTTCCACTATACGCACAACATCGTTTACTTGGATGAAAATCTTGTTTCACGCGCGGTGTCGCAAATTTACAGGGGCTAATGCATTCATTGCGCTGCTTCATATTAATGTACAGGCACCATTTTTCGTGACCAGTAACGCTTCAGTAAGGAAATTTTTGGATGTGTCTATTAGCTGAGCGGTGTCGAGCAAGCAAACCAGCGTGATTTTTGTTCTTGTCTCTTAACACTAAAAATTCCCTGAGGGGTCTTTTCGACCCCTACCATATGAATATATTTCGGATCGAAAAAGAATCTTTTTTGTAAAATAAGTTGAAAAGACACAAAGAAGAAAAATGTTAAATAAATGTGTTAATCAGATTTAAACAAAAATGCTGGTGTAAAATATTTTTATAAATCTTTAGTAAAATTTTCGGTCGTTTTAGTGTTAAAGCATACGGAACCCACACGTCACAGTTTTGAAACTTCCCCATCGAGTGAAGATGCTTCTCTGTAACAGTGTGAGGGAATTTAATTTTTTCTGTCAGTTCTCTTGTCGTTTGACGTGCATTTTTGTGCAAATGGTGGTTTAATCGCACTTCATTGAACACAACTTGACAGCCAGAACGAGTTACGCCTTTGAGGTCAAAATATCCATTTTTGAACTTTACATACCAATCATGAGTGGTTCTTTCAGCTATGGTACTCTGGTATATGCCATACATAGCACAAATATTGTGACCAGCTTTTGCAGCCTTACAACCTTGATTAACCCTTTCATTGGCAAGGTATCTGTATTTGTAAAGTGTTGAAATGGATGACACCAGTATTTATAAGAAAATTTACTTGTAAACAAGTAAAAGTATATTTTCGCGTACTTAATAATAGTGAACTTTTCATTAAAAAATTCTGGTGCCAATTTGTATGCTTCATGGATTAAAATTATGCGATGCCATATCGGCATCATCGCCCTTCAAGGGGTTCAAAGCAAGGAGAAGGATGTGTCGAGAATGTTCCCATTTTTTAGCTTGACATTACATTTTAATGGTTTAAAATTTAACACAAATTAACTCTATCAAAAGAACAAAATATAGATTTCAGTAGAAAACATTTATTTTAAAAAATGCCGGTAACTTAGTTGCGAACCTAATCTAACAGAAAATTGCATTTCCATATTTTCAAATTAAATGTCTCATTTTTTTAATGTATTCAACATTACAGAAAAGCAATAGTTTACCCATTAAGCATTCATATGTAACTGCTCGCTGAGAGAGACTCTAAAATCATTGAAATTTAAAAGTGTGAAACGATCGGGAGGTGGACGTTACATAATCGCTCAAAACGATTTCTATTTATCTATTTATTTTTATTTAACCCATTTATGATTGAATGTTTGTTGGTAAAAGCACTTTAAAATGTTGCAAAATGAACTAGAAAAATTCCAAAAAAATGCTAAAATTGTTTGTATTTATTTGATAAAATGTAAACGTTCTAAATATAGAAATATGCATAATATTTGTAATTGTATAATATGCATAATTATATGCTTTGTCTAAATTTATATAAAATAAGCTTTTAAATTGTATATTATGTGCTATAATTTGTATTTTTATGAACTACTAAAAAAACATATTTATTTCTTTACACAGACGAATAACATTATAAGTATTAACAATAAAAACAAAGAATAATCGTATTTGGGGCAGAAAAACAACTTGTTTCATAATCATATTAAAAAGAACTTTACATAAATAAGTGTCCCCTAAATAGCCAATAAAAATATATACCAATACAAAACAAATAGGTGTTGCTATCCAACGTACAATATATTCACACGTTTAACATAAAACTCTACGTTTCGTTTTTATCTTTAAAACCTTCGTCAGGAGAAAATTTTTCTAAAATATAAATCGACAACAAACTCTTTACATGCTACATTTTGAAAACAATTCTAAATACAAATCAGTCTAACGGAAACCCCTTGGTCCCAAATAAACAGCTCAGTGGCGCCATCTTTTAACCAAAGAAACTAACGATGAAACAATTGCGATGAAGTATTTTTTTTTTTTTTTCTGCAATTCTTAAGTAATGTGTGTATACATACTGTAGGTTTAGAAAATTGTTTGGGCGAATTACACATACATTCATTTCTTGCATTACGGGGAGATTTTGACGATTTATGCCTTACTGGGAGATTTTGACGATGATTGCCTTAAGGGGAGATTTTGAATACAAAAAATGACATAAGGCGCGTTAGGAGGATATGCTAGAAAAAATAACCTCTTGTAGTCTAAAAAAGTTACATTTTAATAAAGGATAAATACAACGAAGTCTTCAGAATTTCTTTTTGAAGCACATGTGTAATTTTATATCATTATTCTGTTTATTGTATATTTCTGCTTATAAAATTAATTAATTTCTTTCACTCTTAAAGGTACACAGAATGCAAATACTCGCACATATAAATATCATAAAACCCGTTTTTCGGATGCGTTAAAAGATCTAAGTTACTGATCAAGCGTACCTTGTTATGTTTGAGAATTACATTTTGTGTTTATATGTTATAAGATTAAATCAAAAAGTGAAAAAAAGTTTAAAATGCATACAAACAATCCAGTGGACAACCACTCTCACGTAAATATACAGGAAGTTTCAAAATAGAGTTTATGGAAATCTACAAATGCTGATAATAGAAACGTACTTCAATTATAAAAAGGGTACAAATGAGTTACAGTTTGACACCTTTATAAAAAACAAAAATTTTCCAGTGAGTAACACAAGTGTTTGTATTGACGGTGGAGACGATCTAAGCAAGCAATTTTTCATTTCTCGAAATTTTATTAAAATTCTAAAAATCGTCCAATTTTAATTTTTACACTTCTGTAATATAGTATATAAAAAAACGCACTTAAATGTAATTTCTTTGAAATCTGCATCTCAATTTACTATTTTTTTCTGACTTTTAAACTAATTTTAGCATGATTAAAAAAAAAAAAAAATCTCTTTCAGGCCGATTGCGGAATATTAACCCAAATACTCACTAAGCATTATAAGTAGTTAGTCCTTTATCTCCGGCTAAATTTCCAGATCGAAAGAGCAAAATTATTATTTAATAAATGAACAAAATAAAAAAAAAATGAAAACAAAAATGGAACAAATATGATATTTAACTACGAACTAAAACATTAAAGCATACATAAAGAAAAATGCTGTGGTAGCTACTGGAATATATGGCGATTGTTCAGTTATTATTTTCTGTACTGCCGCTAATACGAAAGTTAAAAAAATTATAAAGGTTTTCTTTTAAATATATAATTGGTATTTTTCAGATAAAAATGCTGTTTTGTTGTTTGTGGCGATTAAATTAAATACTAATATATGAAATATAAAAAATCTATTACAGTTTTTAATTGAAAATATCTGTACACCAGGCAAGTGTCAACGTGAAAATTCTCGGGGGGAAAAAGCATATTTTATTAATATTATTGTTTATTATTAATATTATTGTTTATTATTATTATTATTATTATTATTATTATTATTATTATTATTATTATTATAAATAATATTTAAAGTTGATTGCATATTAAAGAGCAATATTTCACATGACCCTGCTCATCTATATACATATTTTTTAATGCGCTGTTGCGACACAAAATGATTTAAGAAATCCCATTTTGTTTTAAAGAATCATCTGTCTTAAAAGAGTTTATTAAACGAAAAAAATATATGTATTGCATAGTTCATTCTTTTTTAACATATAACATATACTTTTCCAATCTAAAATATTAAAAAATAAATTAATAACTATAAGTTTGTTCTTTTAAACAATCCTTTTTATTTGTGTAGCAGTTTATGTTTCTCTTTTACATCAAATTTTAGGTTTTCAAAAAAACAAATAAAATTATTATATGCAAAGTAAACATCCGTGCTTTCCTTCCTGAATTAATAAAATTTGTTTGATGAGCACAAATCCTTATAATCTTCTTTTGGCATTCAAGAAAATAAAATTTAAAGGAAATATTTCCATTTTTAAGATTTTTTTTTTTTTTCGTGAATAATAATTGTCTTCAAGGCATTTGATGACCGAAGTTTTATGGTAGCTTGAAGAATTTTTTTCGCTATCTTTGTAATATGAAATTACAAAATATAAATGCGATTTTTAAATATCTGAAAAAAACAATACAATAGTAATGTTGATTCGAAATATTATTCGAGTATTTTTTTATGTGTAGTTTTGAAAATTCACCTCTTTATAACTATAATAAAATAACAAAGAAATATAAGTATACTATATAATTTTAAACATTTAAATGTGGTAAATTATACTAGTTGTGTAAGGCAATGACTTTAGTAAATAAATTTAGTTTTGTTATTCGTAGTAGTAATCATTATACTCATTTTACTGTTAATACTACGTATTTATTATTTTCATTTGCCAGAAAAATATAATATATTTTTATGCTAAAGCATAGGATAATTAATTGCAATTTATAAATCATTCATAGTTTTATGGACATAAACAATAATATAAACCATTTCCTCATAAAGATCGTTATCCACTGTCTGTTTATAAACACGTTTATTACCAATTTGTAACAATGTTGCAATCTAGTTAATAGCCTGGTTTATCTTCGTCAGAAATCCAGCTTGGTACTAATGACAAAATAAGTATTTTCTTTTCTTTGAGTTGCGTAATGTATTAATAGACAACTTAAATTGATTAATTGTAAAATATTTGTCAATCGTGAGTTGAGGAAAAGAAAAAAAATGTGAATTATCCCGGCAAAAATAACACCCCAATATATACAGAATTAATTGTAATTACATAAAAAATGAATTTAAATAATAACGGAAGATTAATGTTTTTAAAATGATAATGCTTTTAAAAAATGAATAATCTAATTAAGGCTATAAAAATAGTAAATAAAGCCTTTGTGCAACAATATTAAAAAGCAGAAAAAACAACGTATAAAATTCACAAATAATACATGAAAAGGAGCAAACAGCTGTTTAGAATCTACTGGCAAGATTCTTCTTCAGTGCAAGATAGGGAAAGGGAACAGCGTGCTAGAAAAAGCAAGACTGAGCAAAATGATAGACAGAGACGCGCTGGCTAATATACCGCATGCGGGTAGCGAGGGCGCTAAAAACAACCAATGAGAGAGAAGCAGTGGGAACGACTGGGTGGACAAGTATACTGATACTGGTGGGCGAGTATACCAATAACTGTCTTTCTTTCCTGGATGTCCTTGTTATTCGTTTTGAAAATGGCTTTCAGACTACCGTCTTTCGTAAACCTTTTGCTGTCAGTCTTCCACCTCACAGATATCCTTCTCATTCCCTTAGCCATAAATTAGCTGTTTTTAATAATTTTGTTTTTCGGGCTATCAATATTTGTTCCACTCCTCAGTTACTCAGTGCTGAACTTAATTACCTCAAAGCTATTGCTGTTGATCCTTGTTATTCCTCTAACATTATTGATTCTATTTATAAGAAATTGACGAAATTCGTCCATTCTGAAAAGCATTCTAATTCCAACTCTAATACTTACGGTTACCAATTTTTCCTAAAATCAGTCAGCAAGTTGCTAAAATCTTATGAAGGTTTGATTTTAATGTTATTTTTTCCTCTGTTAATAAAATCACTTTTTCAAATCTCAAACACCCCGTTGATCGCCTAGATAACTGGGGTATTTACCAAATCTCTTGCCAGTGTGGTCTTTCTTATATTGGCCAGACTAAACGTGCTCTTAGATTTCGTTTAAAAGAGCATGAAGGTTATGTTAAAAATCAGGAGCTTAAACGTTCTTTCGCTTCTGTTTGCTCTATTGCTCTATTTCTATTGCTCAACATTCTTGGTCTTCTCAACATAGATTCGATTTGTCCTCAGCTATCATTATCCAAAAATGTTCTTCTAACCTTGATCTTGATTTTTGGGAAGCTTACCACATCATTAAAATTTATCACTCTTTAGTCAATGACTTATCTAGTACTCCTGATTTTCCAAGTATTTGGAAAGCATTAAATTTAATTTCCCCCTTTTTTGGTTTATTTTTCTCTCCTTCTCCGGTAGATGTCGCTACATGTCCACCCAGTCGTTTCCACTGCTTCTCTCTCATTGGTTGTTTTTGGCGCCCTCGCTACCCGCATAGGGTATATAAACCAGCGCGTCTCTGTCTATCATTTTTTTTTCTAGCACGCTGTTCCTTTTCCCTATCTTGCACTGAAGAAGAATCTCTCCAGTAGATTCGAAACAGCTGTTTGCTGCTTTTCGTGTATTATTTGTGCATTTTTTAAATGTTGTTTTTTCTGTTTTTTAATAATTAAGGCTAATTCCTTACATTACAGATCGGTTACGTCGAAAGCAGACGAACTTCAATTTATTCCAAAGCATTATAAAGTAAAATAAAAAATGATTCATTTAGTTGGCTCAGAATTTTTTCTACGTTTAAAGCAAGAAAAAAGTTCTTATAAATATTTTTCGTACTTACTCTACTTAATAAAAACATGTGTTATTAAATGATGTTTTGTTTGTTAGAAATAGCGACCTATACAAACATATTACTTTATGATGAATCTTTAATATAACGCTTATGATGTTCGCGAGATATGAACAAATATATAACCATGCGTCGATCTATATGCGAATGTATATAATGTAGGCACATACATTATTTCCAAATAGGTAATTAATATTATAGCATAAAACAAATTAATTGTTGTTTTCATGGAAGTATACGTCACCTTATTTTGCTAAACTCGCATTTTTTACAGCTGTACAAAATTTCTTATTTGGAATCTTTATGATATTTTTACTTTATTTGATGTTCGTGCGACGCAATCTAATTCTATAACTATGGGTACATTTTTTATCTAGATACTGCTAAATTTTCCTTAACAAAATTTGGAAAAATGAATATACATACACATATATATATATATATATATATATTTGTTTATTTATATTTTAAAATATATTTCCTACATAATCTCTAATTGAAGGTATTTTTATATTTTTATTATTTCCAATATTTAATTATAAATATCAGAAAAAATATATTTTATGATTTTCGCTAGTATATGTTTCTGCTTATACTTAAAAACAGATTATCGTCAATGATATGAAATTAGAAGTAAGGCTGCGTATGCACGTTTATTGACAAAATAATTTTCTTAACTTTTATATTTCGAGAATTTAATTTTACAGTAAAAAATTAAAATCTAGAAGCATGATGAATATTCAAAAATAAAAGACCAATATCAGGGAAATATAACGTAAATAAACTCTGAAATAAAGGGAAGGGCATATTTTACAATTTTGACGATTTTCTTCAGATTTGTAATTAAGAATAGCTCATAATCAGTCATATCGTTTATGTGGTTAGAATGTATATCACAAACTGACGCACTTAGACCAGTATTCGCAGTTTTAAAACTCAGGAGGGGACAGGAGGGGAAACTTTCAGGGAGGGGACACCGCGCAACATTATTCATGTTTACTTTATACAAAAAGTATAATTCTTCTAGAATTCTTCGTTACAAAACCTCTCTTTGAACTCATTGCCTCTTTGGACACATTCATTCTATAGCAAAACGGCTAATTCTGTACGATTCAAAACAAATTTTCGTCCCATTACTGTCAAACTCTTATCATTTTGATTTTTTATATTTCAGTTTCTAGTTTCAATTACAAAATGATACATTACATTACATGAATTACAGGACAGGAGAAACAGGACATAGATTGGTGGAGAACAAAACTAGACAAAAACAGGAAACAAATTCTATTTTTTATGACATAATCAAATGCTTCGAATATTTAGAACTTAAGTGTTCCTAATTGGTTGTTTAGTTTCTTTGTCATTGACATTTTTATGATTACTGAAGATTAATTATTAAATTTGTTTATGATCGTATAATAATAGTTGTTAAATGTTGATAATTCCAAAATATATATTTTACTAGAATAGAAAATTACATGAAATTTGGCAATATATTTATTATGGAAAACTCCGACTATATAATTAAATGTTATGACACTTCTCGAGTAGAAACATACTTTTTGGTAACATATATATTAAAATCTACCAACGCATCTCATTTTACAAACGAGTAAATAAGCTTAAATTTCTCATGATCAAAAACATTTCCTTTATTTTCGGCGAAAAGTCTAGTGAAAATAGAAAACTTTTCGAAAAGTTTTAATTCGGAACAATTAAACACTCCCATCACTAAAACTACCATATATACTCATTTTCGGATTAGAAATTCTAATTTCCTCTCACTAATTGCAATACTGGATAATTTTTTACTTAAACTGTAATTCGATTAACAAACGGAGAAGCGTGATGTATTTTTTCCCTCCTTTCAATCCATTTATTTTTAATGTTGTCTTTTAGCATTTGAAATTTCTGCCAAGTTTCGAAATAATTATTAATTTTTATTTACAAGATTATTATGTTTAAAATAGAAATTAATAGATATTCTTCTAAATATTATTTGAAAATAGGTTACCATTTCTGGGGGAAAATATGCAGAAAATTTTATGTTTGTAACAATTTAAATTGAATCTTTAAACTTGTAAAATAAAACACAAATTTATAATGTTATGATAGTTATCATCGTAACATTTTTTGTCCGCACTATTAAATATACATTTTGGCCTTATCAGTTATGAGTCATATTTTGATACACACAACTCCTCGATATATAGCTAGATGTCTGCGAGATATCGTTAACAAAGCACCTCAAAAATAAAAACAATGTATTAACAGTGATCATGTGATTTAACATATAAAACTGTCAGAAAGAGTAATCCAATAGAAAGAATAGTATTTGATTTTTTAAAGGAAAAAAAAACTCCTAAGGATAAAACGAAAGTAACACATTTTTATCTCCATTTTATTGTATAATGAATGTTATGAATCTTGCTTAGTAAGAACAGTTGTTTTAATTCAGATAAGTAATCTAATTTTCCATTTTACTACGTGTGTTCTATTTGATTTTGAATTTATCTCATGTACATGTAAATACATTTTTATATATTTTATTATAAATGGTAACTATGCCATTTATATAATAACATATCATATTATTGAGACTTTTTTATTGTAAAATATCTTTAAAACAATTATGAAGAATTTTTGATATTTTAGTAATCATTCACCAGTACGTAGAAAAAGGGAAGATTAATAGCTTTTTTAGCCATTTGTCTTTTAGCAAAAAGTAGAAAAACGACCTGTGTTAGGAAGTGGAAAATAAAGTTAAAATATCCCAATGTTGTAATACGTATTTTATTTCAAGCTGCAGATAGTATATCTGTCTGCTTTGATTTTTTTTTAAATATGAAAGGAATTTTGATGCTTATATTTAATATATAAAATATTAATCTGAATTTACAAATGATTGTATATTCATCTATTAATATAGAAATCCGGTTTAATTTTTTTTTAATCCGAAACCTTTAGAATGCGGCCATGTGAAATATCTACTGAAAACGCATTAATATTAATGTAAAAAATATTATTTTCGTCACTTTGAATAGCACACCCAATCTTTACATATTCTATATACTATATTATAAATGATAAACAATGATCTAGAAAAAAATTATTTTTGTTAAAATTTACTATGCAAATGACGCTAGCAGTTTCACTCATTTCTGCATAAAAACTAACATAAAACTATACTTTTAATGACATCGTTTTGTGTTACACATTTAATTATTTATATAATTAAAAATTTTCAGAAAGCTGTTATTTTTAAATTTTAAATACTGTTTTGTGTGTAAAATGTTATGCAAATAAGAAGAGTTTTATCAATATGTTTTAGATATTCATTGTAAAAATTACATATGTAAAACTGATAATTTTATATTTTAATTAATTTAAATAGAAATGTAAAAAACACATGAAGATTATAGGTTAATAAAAAGGTTGGAACAGAGTTTTGTCTAGACTTTCCAATTCAAGAAAAGGACTCGGGGAAATTAGTTTCGCTTGTAGTACCGGGTGGCAAAGAGAAACGGGTAATTTTGAAGTAACTATCACCAAAGGGGTAAAAAATATATAGCAATTTTTAAAGTTTTATTGTTGAAAACAATAAGCAAATTGCACGTTATTAAGCGTCCCATAATAAGAATTTCGATTACTTGAAACAAGAGCTGAAGGCGTCGTCTCAAAATTCCCAACCCATGTCCTGATGACGTGCAATAGTTGAATGCGAGCATGACGTCCTAAATTGTATTAATTATATGAAATTGCCTGCGACCATCAGTCAGACTATCACAATGCTTGTAAAATGATTTCACTGCAAAAACGCATTGTGGACCGACTCAGTGGTCCATGATAACTAAATTATATACAGTTGTGCAAGGAAGATTTCTTCTCCAACATTTATAAATACTGCGAAGGGCTGCCTTTAATTATTTCAAAATTTCTCTTTTCCATTTACCACTTTGTATATTCAGAAGAGAGATAGGTCATTCGAGAGCTAAAAATTGGTTATTTGAATGGAATATGGTTGCAACCAGACGTTGATATGAAGATTTTGTTTTTCGCTAAGTTGTTATTTAAAGTACTGTGAGGCAAATATAATATACTTCCGCTGTTGAATCCATGTAATAGAGTATTGATAAGTCTTGTATATAGGACATTAGAAGTTCAAAAAAAATCTCCAAATCCGAGCATGGATTCGACGTCAGCGGCATGCTTTTACAAATGCAATCTACCTTTAGTGAGGTAATATATTTTTTTAATTTGTGAAATCGTTTATCACTTATATTTAATAAAATTATTGACTTGGAGATTTTTATAAAGATATTATTCAGATTTTGGATAAAGTGTAAACATTGGATGTCAAGATTATAGCATTTGCAATACGCAAGTTATATGCATTTTTGTAATATGTTTATTCTGGGAATGTCCGACTACATAATTAAATATTATGACACTCCACGAGTAGAAACATACTTTTTGGTAACATATATATTAAAATATACCAATGAGTCTCATTTTATAAACGAGTAAAAAAACTCAAATTTCTCATGATAAAAAAACATTTCCTTTATTTTCGGCGAAAAGACTAGTGAGAATAGGAAACTTTTCGTAAAGATTTCATTCGGTACAATTAAACTCTCCCTTCACTACATTTACCATATACTCTCATTTTCTGATTACAAATTCTAATTTCCTCTCACTAATTGCAAAACTGCACTGTAAAAAATATATATATATATATATTGCCCGTTTTCCGGTAGGAATCGGAAAAATAGTTGCCCTTATCGTACCCGAATAATTTCCAACCCAGCTCGGAATAAAATCCGTAAAATCGGAATAAAATCCGTAAAATACCGTTTTACTTACTATTTCCTTTTTTTACGGATTTCTCGTAATAAAATCCGTAAAATCGTAATAAAATCCGTAAAATACCGTTTTACTGACTATTTCCTTAGTTTTACGGATTTTATTCCGAGCTGGGTCATAAATTATTCCGGTACGATAAGGGCAACTATTTTTCCGATTCGTACCGGAAAACTGACAGCAATTTTTTTTTTTTCCTTAAATGTTGTCTTTTAGCACATGAAATTTCTGCCAAGTTTCGAAATTATTATTAATTTTTAATTACAAGATTATTATCTTTAAAGCAAAAATTAATATATATTCATTCAAGACGTTATTTGAAAATAAATTGCCGTTTCTGGGGGAAAATATGAAGAAACTTTTACATTTGCAACAATTTTAATTGAATCTTTAAACTTGTAGAATGTACATAAATTTATAATGTTACGATAGTTATTAATGTAACTTTTTTTGTTGGTACTATTAAATAATAAATTTTGGCCTTATCAGCTATGAGTAATATTATTTTGATACACACGACTCATCGATATAGAGCTAGACATCTCCGAGATATCATTGACAAAGCACCTCCAAAATAGAAACAATGTACTAACAGTGAGCATTTAATTTAACATATAAAACTGTAAGAAAGATAAATTCAATAGCAATAGTAGTATTTGTTTTTTTAAAGGAAAAAACTTAGAAGGACAAAAAGGAAGTAACACATTTTTATCTCAATTTTATTGGTTAATTAATGTTCCGAATCATGATTAGTAAGAACAGTTGTCTTAAATCAGATATGTAATGCATTTTTCCATTTACGATAATCCAACGTGTGTTCTATTTTCTTTTTAATTTTTCTCATGTACATGTAAATACATTTTTATATATCTAATTACAAATAGCATCCGCGTAATTTAAATCATAACTTTTCATATAAGTGAAACTTTTTCATTGTAAAAGATCTTTAAAACAAGTATAAAGAATTTTTCATATTTTGTAATCATTCTCCTGCATGAAGAAAAAAGGAAGATTAATAGTTTTTTCAGCCACTTGTCTGTCAGCTAACAGTAGAAAAATGACCTGTTTTCAGGAAGTGGAAAATAAAGTTAAACTATCCGAATGTTGTAATAAGTATTTTATTTCAAGCTACAGATAGCATATCTGTCTGCTTTGATTTTTTTTTCTCAAAAATTTGAAAGGAATTTTGATGCTTATTACCCTTTATCTATACTATATATATAAAATATTAATGGAAAGAATTTATGAAACGGATATATGAAACGAATTTATGAAACAGGTATATGAAACGAATTTATGAAACAGGTATATGAAACGAATTTATGAAACGGATATATAAATCGATTGATTAAACAACTGAATATGTTTCAAGCGATTTCTCCTAAAATATGGAATATTTTGCGATGAAATTAGCACCAAAAATCAGCATTGATCCGCAGATATCAAAACTGGTATTAGAATTTTAAAATTCGAATTAGTTTTCGAAATATTAATTTTTTTCTAATTTTATATACATTTTTCTAATGATGGCAACTAAAATTTTAATCAAACAGATACTTTTTTTTTCATATTTCAGAAAAGGTTGAGATGGTAAAATAGCTATTGTTTTTTATTTGATAATAAGTGTTTATTTACTTTTATTTCTTTTTATAAATTATATAAATTATTTTCTTCTATAGTTATTAATTATTTTTTTATATTTACTTTAGAAAATAATAGAAAATAATTTAAAAATACGGTACTACTTAGTTATTCCGTCGACCAATTTCGCCAAATTATATGCAAGTGAGGTAACGGTATAGTAAAGCGACAACTACTGATTTAATGCAAACGACAGCAACGCCTCTATTGGCGAAATTTGGAAAATAGCCATTGCAAATCGAAAACGAAAAGATATAGAGACAAATTTCTAATTAGAAAGTTTTATGGCATCAATTAATTGGTACGAAACGACATTTGGTTTACATGGATAAGATAAACCTTCGCCTGTGTACCCAAAAATGTCCGAAATCAACGCATTCCATTTTGTGTAAACGCTTGAACTGGATATCTAGAAGTATGAAGAAATATGCACAATTTATCGTATAAATATGGACTTTTCTCAATACATTTTGATAACATCACACAAAAAAGCCAAAAAAAAACAAAAAAAAAAAAACTGTCTCTTAATGATAAAAATTTAATATTCAGTATGTTCGAAAAGTTCACCATTGTTCACGATGCACGTTTGTATTCCTGAGAGTAATTCTGCATGCGCATTTCTCAACATGGAACGTCTATTGCAAGCCACTTCAATACGACAATTTAACCATTTAAAGGTCGATGGTTTGACAGTCTAGCCACATAATTTTAATTGAAAAACTGAAAATGGCATTAAGAATATTTTCATAAAATTTGCTATTGTAATGAAATTAAAAATTAGCGGGGTTTCATTTTCTAAGAAATCCGTTTGAATATTCTGGTGTCAGCCAATTATATTATCATTTTCACGAACAGAAGTCTTCTTCCCCTGATAGAGTTAAACTAAAATTTTAAATGCATTGGAGATTTAATTTTTACAGACATTACAGTACATACAACGTCACAATATGGAACTGCGCACTACTACATTTCGGAAGTGTGAATCTGCAAAGCAGAATCTTCACTCATCTAGTTTGGGCAGTTTTGGGTATACAGGCGACGATTTATCTTAACAATGTGAGTCATATGTCGATTGACTTAACTGTAGCTCTTTTCGTTCGCAAGTATTTTCAGGTTAAAAGGACTTTTTTATGCACCTTGTATATCTATATATATGTGTTAGTTTATTCTAACATTGGAAGAGTTTACTACTTGAAATGAAATAACTGGCTGTATTGATACTAGTAGTGGATCACGTCTAGCTGTAATACAGTAGTGTAAGTTGTCAGAACAGGTAAAGTCGATCCTGTCGACTAGTATGACCAAAACTGGAAATCATGTCTTGCTATAGGTTAAGACAATGACGTTATTTGATGATTCGAAAATGACGTTAACTTCAATAGATAGTAATTGAATAATAAATCTGGAAGTATTGCATTAGGATAAGCTAAAAAAGAACGTTTCTGTAGTAATGAACATGGTTATTCGAAAATTGTTGCAGTCAACGAGTAAAAGTCATGGAACACATAAATCCCGTGTAGTTTCTCCAGAATAATTGAGACAATACGTAAAGTCGAATCAGGATTTTATTTTAACGTATTTCGGCGGCACACTTTCCACCGAAGTATTTAGCACTTCATAGTAGTAATTTAGGGTTAAGCAAATTGTAGATAAAAGAATACATTGAACGGCAACCAGGGGATGGTATGACAAATGGAAATATCACCAAAATCTGAGGAAACACTGCAATCATCGGCTTTTTTGCGTCTAGGGTAATAATACAAATATGACGTAGTTTGCGCTCTCAACCAATTAATAATTGAGCATACTACGCCATGGACAGAGGGCTGACAGAGCGAGTGGAGGAATTTGAAGGTAAAAAGGAAAAGCCTGGAATACACGCGGGACAGTAAAATTCTCGGAAGGGAAAAATGATTGCTAAAATGACAATCTAAAATAAAAGAGATCGAAAATGGACGAAATGATCGACATTTAATTTAAGAATACTAAAAGCGTAATATTTGAGTAAATTAGAGTAGTGTGATATTAAATTAAAGAGAATTTAACTGAATTAACTATAGATATTATTTAAGAATAAGGATTTAGTGAATATAGAGTAGTACTTTAGAATAATATAAGGAAATCGCGGTATTAGATCTAATAATGTAACATGTATAAGGTTCTGAAAAATATTTCCCTTGCAGAAAGTAGAGTTATGTACATCAGGACTACATTTGTCCCAGAATAGGAACAAATAAACATTTTTATTTTTATATGTCTTATTTCTTTTAAATAAAATTTATAATTTATAGCTTTTGCTTCTGTAACTTATTTATATCTGTCGAGTGACAAAATATGATGTGTAATATAGAAATCATAATATATTTTCAAGTTTCAACGTTTTACGCTTAACTTTAAATGCATGTGATATGTTCGAAGAGAAGTACTCATAATTGCAAGGTGATTTTCTGATACGTGTTATACAAATAATAATATATATGTTGGCATTCTTTCTTCTGTGACTGATTTATATCAAAGGTTTTAAAAATATGATCCACACCATTATAAATGTATTTTATTTTACAATTATAATTATATGAAAATCTACTGCTATTAATTATGAAACAGATATGCACGTATATGGCCATTAATAACCGGGCACTTTCAATTTTAGACATTTGGTCGAATATTTAAAGATATATATGTCGGATTTTTTTAGAACTTCAGGATTATGGAGAATGTATTTTACTTGATATTTATCAACGGTGATTGGATCAGAAGGACAATTACGGGGCTAATAAAAAAAACAAAAATAATAATTTTTGGGATCACCGTGTAAAATAAAATGAATCTATCGCTATAGTTTACAAAAATATGGATTATTGTACGATATACCTATTCATTTGTGGAAGAATAGAAGGTATATTCATGAAGATATATACATTTTTTTAGAGATTTTTAGATCTTTTTTAAGTTCAAAACCTTTTTGCATGTTTTTTGTTTATATCATGCAGGGTTTTTTATCAAATTTAACACCAGTTTCTGAAAATTTGACAAAATGCAGTAGCAGTAATTTGGTGTAATTGAAATGAAATATATTAAATATCTGATGCAATATGAGCAGTTGAATGAAATATTTTTTACCTACGCATGCGCGCACGATACAAAATATTTTTTCCATGATTTGATAGTCAACTCTGTGGAGCAACTCATCAAAAAAAGCCAGTCAAATATCATGAAAATTCAGAAGGAGATCGGTAATGTAGCGAGCGATTTTTTAGTTGCTGTCTAAAAGCTTCTGAATGATAAGCGATTTCCACAAATTCTATTTTTTTATTATCTGGCTTTCAGCAAAGGAATTTGTACTTAATGAATGTCAACGAGTTGATTTATAAGAAATGCTCATATTTTGATATTTCTTTTTTTTTCTGGAATAGGCTCGCTCTGGTGATTTTGAAAGAAAAACCAAAGCATCCATAAAAATTGAAAATTAAAAAATGTAAAAATTAAAACCGACAATGTATAGCAACACCATTATAATTTAGCTGTTTTTAGAGAACAACTAAAAATCAGGTCCGTCTATTGCAGATATCTTTCTGAATTTTCACCATATGTGACTGTTTTTTTTTTTTTTTTTGAGTTGCTCCATAGGAATGACTAAATCATGAAAAATAAATATATCATGCGCGCATGCGCAGATAAAAAATATTTCATTCAGCTGCTCATATTTCATCAAATGTTTAAAATATTTACATTGCAATTACACCATATTATTTTTACTACATTTTTTTTTTTAAACTTTTATGAAACTGACGTTAAATTTGTTAAAAAACCCTGCAGGATATAAGCAAAAAAAAAAAAAAATGCAAAAAGTTTTTGAACTTTTATAAAAAAAATGATGTATCTCCATGAATGTACTTTCTATTCTTCCACAAATGAATACGTAGTATATTGAACAAAATCCATATATTCATAAGCTATTGCCATAGATCTCTTCTTTCATTGTATTTTACAGGGTGATCCCCAAAATTATTCTTTTTGTTTGACTTTTAATTACCCCCTTAATTGTCCTTTTGATCAAACTGCTGTTGATAAATATGAAGTAGAACATATTCTTCATAATCCTGAAGTTCCAGAAAAATCCGACAGAAATATCTTTGAATATTCGTCAAAAAATCTAAAATTTAAAGTGTCCGGTCATTAATGGCAATATAGTGTACATTTTGGGTATTCTCACAATCTCTTGACTTTTTGGGAAAAAAAATCTGACAAAATTAAACTTGCTAAAATAATATTTTAATCTGAGAGACGAATGCCTTAATGATTCAAAATAAAGAAAAAATTGTCAGCAGCGAAAATATTTTTATTTAACTGAGGCTTAAGTTAAACTTGCGAGTTTAATTTTCCTTACCATTTTACCCCTATAACTTTTTATTTTTTTCTAAATTTTTAAATATAATGAATTTGCATAATACCTACAGGACATTAAAATAAGAAATAACAACAATGTAGTACTTTTAATACAGAATTTTTGTATAAAATTGTCTTAAAGGGGTGTTAAAGAAGGGACGGTAAGGTAAAAAAAGGGGATGGTATTGGAAAAAAGGGACGAAATAGTAAAAGAAGGGACGGTAAGAATGGAACAGTAAGGAAAATTACCACCTATTTTTAGGAAAATAATGTTAAGACTAAATGACAGCCACAAAGTTCATTGATTTTTAGAAACAGTTGTTAACATTGGATTGTATTATTATTATTTTTTTAATTTACCTCGAAAAGTGCAGGAATAAACCTTGGGGACGGCGAGACTACACGGAAAAAACTGTTTTGTTGAAATTACTAAATTTTGGTTCATATAGCTCCATCCAAATATTTTGGTTGGAATGACCAAAGTTTGGGTGGACTAACCAAACGATTTGTTGAATTAACAAAATAATTTATTTAATCTAACCAAAATTTAATCATTCCAACCTAAATATTTGGATAGAGCTATATGAACCAAAATTTAGTAATTTCAACAAAACAGTTTTTTCCGTGTACCAATAAAGCCACGATGCTTGAAATTGATATTTAAATGCTGATTTAAATTCTACAGTAAATTTCCTGCCAAAGAATTTTAGACATTATTTCTCTAGCATACTTCTGCATGAAAAAAACTTGAAAAACATTCTGTGGCTGCATCTGAAATGATTTTCTGTATAATTTTAGAAGAGGGGTGGTAAGGAATTTAAAACCCAGGGACAGAGTTTAAAAAATAATAACAACCCTAAAAGTGTGTGAAGGTTATTTTTTAGCTACATATTTATATAAAACAATAATTCCAGTTTCAGAAAAAAAATTACATTGAATTATTTTTATTGAAACAATTTTATCCAGACAGCTACAAACTTAAAAATCAGCATCAGGGACACGGGTCGGTAGATGAGTTTTCCTGGTATTTGGACCCCCAACATCGTCCAAAACTTATTTATCTCGTTAATATTGTTATGCAACCGGCAATGGGATGTTCCCCAGTATATTAAAAAAAAAAAAAAAAAAAAAAAAAAAAAAAAAAAAAAAAACACAAAAAATTGTATTAAATAAAAAATTGTTATTCAGGGACATGAAAGTCAAAAGATTGTGTGAATGCACCATTTAAGGATTGTACAAATATCATACACAAGATCGGAAACATAATTTTTCGCAAATATTTTTGTGAGATTAATATAAATTATATTTACTGCAACAAGGATCACATTGGAGTATGTATACGGACAGGATCGTTTAACGGGACATGGAATACACAAAAAGCAGTACAGAAGTGCAGTAGATAAACAGGTTATTACTATAAGAAACAGAGTCTTTTTACTTATTCAATAAATAACAAACAAAAGAGTGCACATATGCTTTTCTTCTTTACTGTTAAACTTTGGAATCTCTAAAATTTTGACTAAGATCTATTTTCTACCAATCTCCGTCGAGTATCTTCTACCTAATCATCATTTCATTCTCTTGGATCGTGAACTCAAACTAGTTTATAAATACATTATAGCCTGTGGGCAGCTACATATCATGAAGTTGATACTTTTCATTTTAACATTTTAATATAACATTTTTTTTTTTTTTTTTTTTATAACCTATTCGGAATGATCTGCGGATACTTGCATTTGATTCAGAAGAATAAATTACATAAGAATCGACACTGAAATATTTCATAAGAAAATATATTTTAATGCCCTGAAATAATTATATAAGTTATCAAAAATCGAAATAAAAATGGTTATACATCGTAAACTATAGATTGAATAGAATTGCAATTGGTTACATTCGATTCCCCCTAAAAACGTACCTTGGAAATAGTGGTCAGAAACGAAATTTCCATAAGTTGGATTGGATTACAGAATTTTGCCGGACAACCGTGGTTTCACCTCACTGTGAGAGCTCCAGTCATGTGTAAAGTGCTTCAAAATCGCATATTAAAATACCCATTTCCATTTTTAAATGACTGCACTATAATAACTAATTTTAGAATGTAATTGTTTCATAGCTTGGTTTATCCGTATAAATTAAATTAATTTATTTTTATAATTTACGACATTAATATTACTCTAAACAGAAATAAAAATTCTAGAATTCAGATCAAGAACATTTATTAGCCCCCGGTACGGTATGCTATTTCTTTCTCACAGCTTATTTTGTCTCCAAAAAATAACGTTACTTTACAGGAGGCAGCAATAAACAAAGCAGATGTATTATTGTATGATTAAATGTTCTATAGCATTTTTTTTTATTTCTAAGCATCGCACATTTTCAATTTTTATATCATCGTATTGGGTAAAAAAGTACTTTTAAATGCAATTTGTTTGAAAACTGTATCTCCTTTTGTTTTTGAAATATTAATTTTTTTTTTGTAGTTTTTAGCACCATTTGTTTAATTTTGGCAACTCAAGTACTCCATTTATTTAGAAAGTAAATGGGAAATAGTTGAAAAATAGCAATTATATCTTTTTGTTGCCATTTTCTCATAACAACCGAAAGAAAATGTAATTAAAATACGGGCTATTTTGAAAAAAAATATAAACAAATAATTTCTGATAAAACACGCAGCTATTATAAACTATATTTAATTTTAAGTATCTATAGACGCGTTCAGTGCGATGTCAGTCATGTCATTTTGGATGGAAACTGACTCCAAACAAACGGTTGCTATGCGTCATTTCTTTTAAAATATAAATCGTGGAAAATGTTACCAGTACACATCAAGTATTAAAACACTTAGATATCAGATATAGATATAACATATAGCTGCAACACACACACAAAAAATAGAAAATACGACATAGCAACCATTTCTTTGGAGTCAGTTTCCAACCAAAACGTCATTACTGATGTCACGACTGAAATCGTCCATATTAATGAATCAAACAAATGAAGGCCTATAAATCATTAGATAGCCTTTTTTGTCGAGTTTCTTTATGACGGCATCTTTTCGCTGCATTTGTGTATTATTTTGTGATAGTGACATCCTATGCATGCTTTACTGTAGATTTTTAAGAGTGGATCGTAAATGTCAAATTCTGAAGCGGATGCGAATCACGTCATTTTACATAAAATAAAAGTGTGTGCTTTAAGTCTTAAAATTGATATATGTTTTGTACTATTTATGTATACTTATATTTTTTTCATCGGTGGCAACACTGAAATCTGAAAAAAGCAGAATTCCTGTTTTTTTTTTTTTTTTTTTTTTTTTAATAAAATTAATTTATTATTAATGTATCATTTATATTCATCGTTTAAATAGATGTGTCTTTCGATGTTTTGGTTTGAAGAGTATTTTTGTCAATCTCTGAATGCGAAGAACATGGTTACTATTATAAAAAATCTTAAATAATGTTGTAAGTTAATGAATGATCTAAGTTGTATGAATGTTGTAAGTTAAAACAGTTTTCCTTCTGGCATTCCTATTTCATGAGAAAGAAAGATGGATTCAGTACATTAAATGCGATATCTTCTTTCTTTTCGAGTTGATTTAATTATTTCCTTTACATCCCAAATCTCATTTATTTTCTGGAATATTAAACATAATTTCTATTCGTATTTTTTTTAAAAGAAACTTACTTTAATGAGTATTAATGTTTAACAACAAACTTTTCTTATCTGAGAGGAAATACATTTCATTTATAAATATTTATGGCAATGAATACCTAATTAGTTTATATTATTAACAAAAGAATAAAGAAGATACTTGAGATAAGAATAAGTTTACTTTTTTTAAATAATATGATTATTTTTTACCCTGGACGTTAAACAAAGTATCGATTATTTCCATAAGTTTCAGGATTGTAAAATTAGCATTGTAAAACTGGTGATTATTTTTCAGAAGCGATTTAATTTTAAATATAAGTATGCTCCATGAAGGAAACTATAGAATGGGGTTATCTATAGTATTTAGATTTAAAAAATCTAAAATAAATTACGGCAAATTACAATAAAAAAGTATATGGCTTATCTCACCCAAAATCTTTGTCTTATAATCCAAAATCTTTATCTCTATATTCTTAATCATAGCTTCACATTTTTCTCCTGTATAAGTTAAGGTTCTACAATATATTCTGAAACAATTCTTTTTAACACTTTCCAATAAAATTGAAAAGTCTTTATGCAATCAATTTGTCTGTCCGACTTTCCGCGCTCTAACTCCCGTAAATAAACTCGGATTTTCATGCAATTGATAAAGACTATTTAGACTCACTAAAGCATGTTTGGTATTGTATATGAAGTATGTAGGATTAATAGTTCATTTAAAGGGGCACTCAAAAGTATTCCATTACATTATGGTATATGGAAAAAGTCGCTTGCAGAATATTTTAATGACATTACGCTATTTCAAATGTATTGCAAGTGGTATAAATCACTGAATTTCACTATAAGATGATTACTATAGAACAGAGCATTCAAAGCATTTTTTTTTTCATTTACAGGGACAGAAAAAAGAATTCGGTTACTGTTCTGTCTTTGAGTAATAAATGCTGGGGTGTACTGTTTAAAATTGGATAGGCGCTTTTACATTTAATTAATCTTTTGCGTGTTACTCGTTATATATAAATTCTACACCTCATATACAGGGCTGCGCAAACGTATTCACGTACCATTCTCCTTATTAGAGGAAATTGATAAACGGGAATTTTCAACTGAAATATACGTATTTCGTAAATGAACTAAATTTTGGCATGTATGTAGTTAATAGATATAAATTTATATATCAGATACAGGGCTGAAAAAAATCAGCTAATTTTCCGATTGTAGATGTGGACATCTAAAATTGGGTTTTGAAATGTGTTTTTCGTTTCCATAGGGATGAATTAGACGTAATATTTTAGCTTTTTTAACGGTGCAGTTTTCTTTCATTATTCTGAATGTGTTGGAAATTGTTTGATAATCTATGCTTGTCGCATGATTTTTACTTTCTTGTTTTTAATATAATTTTAGAAAAATTACATAAATATGATTTTTGTCTTATTTTCAATTTTCATCCTACATGTGGCTTTACAGTGTCGGAACTATCACTTTGATTCCACGATGACCATGGATAAAAAAGATAACTTAAGATAACTTTAAAAGATAACTTAGGACACTGCATAATCTTTCCTGTTGCTAAACATTAACCGCTTACAACTTTTCTCATTATTTAAACATCCCGGCGTTCGCATAAACCATCACCTCATCGAATGCAATGTGATAATCCAAGATTTACCTAGAATTTTATTTGTATAATAAAATGACACTGCTCAGCCAAGACATAATTTTATTTGTATTTGCAGACCTCATTTTATTGGTTCGTCCATAGATTTCCATTGATTTGCTAGTGAAATTTCGGCGCCACAGAATATATTAGGTTAGAAAAGACAAAATAATGCAGGAATTTAATTACAAAATTCAATAGAGACAACCGCTAAAATTGCGTCTGCAGGATTCCACAAAGATATGACTAGCAGACCAGTTTCATTTTAATATGCTGGCAGATTTCTATCTAATTCTGGCAAGGAGCAAGGGACCTTCAAATTCATTTTTCTATTTTTTTTAATTTCATTTTAAATAATATTTAAGGGCACACTGTGTGCATTAGGGCACATATTTATCACACATGAACTCAAAAGAAAAAAATTGGAAGAAACATAAGGAACTTTCTTGAATATATTAAGCGTTATGAAGATCTTTTCAAAATGCCCCATGCGCATTCTATAACAATTAAAATCGTCAATATTTTTTATGCAAGTTTATTTAATATATACAAATAAAACTGTGCATCGAATTTTATATATTTAGATGTAAATGGAAAAGAAAAAAAAAAACATTGTATATATATTTTTTTAATTTTCAGCATTTTTGCATCATATTTCAGCAATTAACTACTTTTAGCTTTGTAAATTATATTTTGTTTCACAAACGGATGTGCAGTTTTATAACATATACAATAACAAACAGCTGAAAAAGATATTGGGGATTTTAATTTGTTTGGATTGCGCATGTGGCATTTTGAAATGTTCTTCATAACACTTAAAATATTCAAGAAAATTTCTCATTTTTCTCAATAATTTTTAAATTTTCATGCGTGATAAATATATGCCATAATGCACATATTGTGACATGAATTGTATTTAAAGTTTAAAACAAGAATTTGAAGTTCCCCACTTCTCTTAATGGGGAAATAATTCCATCATAGAGAAATAACGGTTATTTTAATTGATAAGGATTGTAAGACTAAGACTTTTAAAAAACAATTAAAATAGATTTACTCTATCTTTAATATGTTCCATATATATCCGAGTAATTATCGAAACAGATAACAATATATATTTAGAGAAACAAAAATCTTTTTAGAAATCAGCAGCCTAGGAACCATATGAAAAAAATATCAGTGTTTTAAATAAATGCTAAATGAACAAAATGATTTATTTTTTCTTTCCCGAATGAAGCATTCAGATAAAGCTTCAGCTACTGCTAGATGCATAACCATCATAATCGATAAAAAAATTCCGTTCCAGATTGCAGTGGTATAGATAATGTAAGTCAAATATTATTAATCTATAGGGAATGAAAATCCTTGTAATAGAAACTTAAAAAAAAAGAATACAAGAAATTAGTAAAATATTTATGCTACGAACTCCTGCTATAAAGTACTCTATTAATTTATGAAATAGAGAAAATAAATTCAAAAGGAAATAATCAAATTATCATGAAGCAGCAAGTTTTTTTTTTTATTATTATTTTTTTTTTTCTTTTCCTTTTATTTTCTTTTTTCAATTAAATGTCTTGTATCCCAAAGAATCCATCCAGATTTTCCTAAAATTTTATATCAATGTACATGTATATCAATTTAATTCAATGTATATTAATTTAAAACCGGCATTTTGATGTCACCATTTGTCTAGCTTGAACGACGCATTGTCATATCGGAAAAAGTCAGTTAGTGATATATTATAAAATTTTGATGTAGAAGGTTACATTTCAACCCATTGGGAAAATGAGGTTTTGTAACTTAGTTAAATGAACGATATTGTCTGATAGAGAAGTTTTCACTTCAACCTTGTGATTATGTTCGTAAAATAGTTACCTTATTTATATTATTTATATTCTCGAAATAAACCTTTGCCCTGTTATAAGAACAATTAAAAATTTTTGAAACTTTTTCGAAAATATTTCAATTTTTTTAGTTTTTTTAACCTTTATATTCAAATATATAAGATTCGATGCACAGTTTTATTTATATATATAAACCAAACTTTCATAAAAAATATTGGGGATTTTCATTGATATGGAACGCGCAGGAGGCCTTTCGAACATTTCTAGGACGACGCGTAAAATTCCATTTGTTTATTTATTTATTTTTGTTATTTTTTTTGTGTTAATTGCATGCCATAATGCATATAATATACCTTTGAATAATATTTAAAGTGAAATTTACAAAATACAAAAAAATTGATTTTTAAGGGATTTGTGGTCCCTTGTCCCCTTAAACCACGGTTTAAACCAACTGGGTTTTTTTTTTTCCTCAAAAAAAAAAAAAAAAAAAAAAAAAAAAAAAAAAAAAAAAAAAATGTTTTTTAGAAAGTAATCTAATGACATTTGCTCTTTTTTCTTTATAATTTGAATATTTCAGATTATCGGATATATAAAATTTCTACATTTAAATCTTTATTTCAGCAATAAGCATTAGATGATGCAAAGTATATCCGTGGTACTCAAAAAATGCTAAAAATTGCATTGAAAAATGTATTAAAAATCGCTTAGAAATTAAAAATAGCAGGGGTCAAAATTTGCGTTAATGGGTTAAAATAGTGTAACCTGAATTATTTCATTAATAACAAAAAATTGACCCAAAGAGCAAAGAATCTTTAAAATTCGCGAAGTATGGCATTAAAAATTCGTAGAGGAGAAAAACAACTACATTAAGCTGAAATATTGAAACCAAATTCGTTTTACTAATATATAATAATTACTTAAAAAAAAAAAAAAAAAAAAAAAAAAAAAAACGCAGCGGTATTTATACAATCGCTAAAAATTGCACAGAAAAATAAAATCGCATTAAAAATAATTAAATATTGAAAAATTGCAGGAGTCAAAATTCCCTAACGCTGTAATTTATGAATGACAAAAAATCCACGCAGAACGTGAAAAATATTGAAAAATTGCTAAATACCGCATTGAAAATCGCGTTAAATATACCTAGATGGCAAAATTTCGTATATTAGGCTAAAAGTTTGAAGCCAAATTCCTTTTCCGAATGTCAAAGTATCACAGTGGAACTCGAAAAACGGATAAAAATTTCATTGAAAAATGCACTAAAAATTGCTAATTATTAAAATATCGGTATGAGTTAAAATTTACTCTAATAGGGTAAAACTTTGTAATTGGAAAGCTTTCATGAATGGCAAAAAAAGTCGACGAGAACCGTAAAAAATAATGAAACATCGATAAAATATTTGCAAAAAAAATCGCATAAGAAATCGCTAAAATTCAAAATTCAGAGATGATGAAATTTATCATACCAAAATTTTGAAACCAAATTTCTTTACGTAATGTCAAAAATCCCTGTGGGACTTGAAAAATTGATAAAAACCGCAAATTGAAAAATGCATTGAAAATTGAAAATTGAAAAATGCATTAGATATCGCTAAATATAAAAGTATCCCAGGAGTCAAAAGCTATTCTAATCGTGTAAAACTTTCTAATCGTAAACTTTTCGTGAATGGAGAAACATCGATGAGAAATGTAAAAAATCTCGAAAAATTGCTAAAATTCAAAAATTGTAGATGGTGAAATTTTCTATTTTAGGCTAAAAGTTTGAAACCAAATTCCTTTTACGAATGTAAAAAAAACACTGTGGGATCAAAAAAATATAAAAAATCACATTGAAAAATGCATTAAAAATCGCAATGAAAAATGTATTAAAAACCGCTAAATTTTAAAAAGTCGCAAAAAATAAAATAAAATAAAATAAAATAAAATAAATACTCTAATGGGTAAATTATTGCATTCGAAAATATTTCATTAATGATAAAAAAGTCGACGCTGTACGTAAAAATCTTTAAAAATAGCTGAAAATGGCATTAAAAATCGCTAAAACTCAAAGTCGTAAATGGGGAAATTTGCTATTTTAGGTTAAAAGTTTGAAACCAAATTTATTTCCGAATGTTAAATAATTGCCGTATATATTTGAAAAAACACTAAAAATCGCATTAAAAATGCATTAAAAACCGATAATTATAAAAAAAAAAAAATCGTAGGGGTTAAAATTTACTCTAAATGGGGTAAAATATTTCATAAATGAGTCATTCCGTACAAAATGACGAAATCACCTGTGGCAGACATTTTACAGATATTAATGAAAATCAGTTTGTATGCAGATCATATCTACTCATGAGTAAATGTAAAATAATAGATTTTAGGATTGCTTCTTTAAGTATTAAAATTTATATTAAAAGTGGATGCAAAATCGAGGTTTTGTCTAGATGCTTTAAGTTTCAATTTTGATTATTAGCCTTGAGAATGCAAAGACTATATTACAAATTATTTATAATTAGGAATGAATAATAAGTAACAGATTGACGTAAGCTAGTAATTGTGGTTTAATTCCGTAATGACAAGAAACAAAAATATTTGAAATTTTTTGACGGAAAAAATGACGGAAATGACGGAAATTATTTCTATTGCGCGTTTAGAGATGAAGGGCACCTCTGATAATATCAAAATTACTTGACGTTATAGCTAAAAGTATATATATTTAATGTTCAGACATTCATTCTTGCCTTTTTATTCCTTAATGAGAAAAAAAATAGTAAAAAATGTTGAGGGTAAAATGCAATATTTCTATCACTCATTTCGACGAGAAGGAAAGCTTTTTAAAAATTTTATTTTTTTATATTATAGATAAAAGTGTATATTTTAGATATAGAAACTTTTATACTTGCTTTCAGCTTATTTTTGCCTGAAGAAGATTTTTAAATTAAAGTAGAAATAAGACTCAATTTAACAAAAAGTTATATATTAACACCTATATCCAGATACAGAAAATAGATGACAGCACTATTTTTTTTCACCTTGAAATCGTCCAATATTTTAAGAAACGCGCGCGAATTCAAAGAAAAACAGCTCATGGAATGTAGTTAATGTTGCCTTTTTGAACCCATTTTTGCTATGTTAGGCATCAAACGGCAATGTTGAATTTTTTTGAGCATATCATGGACTTACTGATCTTTATGTCTGTGCAATATTGTTAATGTCGGACATTTACTTTATTTATATTTTTGCTCATACATAAGAGGAAAAATTATGATTTTGTAATTTTTTTACAGTTTCTAAGTTTTTTTGAAGATGAAGGAAATATATGGCAACTTTCAAACTTGGGGAACATGATCTTGATATCAATTTTATATCAGGCTTTAATTTCACTGATATTTTTTAACTCCTTTGATTTTTATAACGCTTCTAATTTTCTCAAAATTCGGCAAATTTCAATTTTTAGAACCAATTAAAGATTAATCATGGTGTTACCAGATTATTATTACTCAATAAATAAGAAAATAATTTTTCAGAGGTTACATTATTATAAAAAAATTCATTTCAGTTAAATAGTTTTCAAGATACAGAACTTCAAACTTGCAACTTTGGACGATTGCACACCTGCATTCTTTATCACAAGTTTTTTAAATGTTCAAAACTCCTAAAATAATTTATTTTTTGTGAAGATTTTTTTCAGAGCTCTATTTAATTATGAATTGAATCTGTATATCAAATTTTATCAAAATCGGTTACTATGTGGCCACGACTTTTTTAAAAATTTTTGCTCATTTTACGTGGAATGACCCATATAACAAAAAATCATCACTGAACGCATAAAATCCTGAAAAATAGCTAAAAATAGTTTTGAAAATCGAATTAAAAAACGACGAAATTCAAAAATCGTACCAGACGAAATTTAGTAGATTAGGCTAAACGTTTTAAATGGAATTCCTTTTGTCCAATATAAAAAAATAGCCGGAAAATGCGAAAAAATACTAAAAATCGTATAAAAAGTTCGCTAAAAATACAAAGATAGCTGTACGCTCGGATCGAAATAAGCTTTATTGAAAAGAGGACAACCAACTTTTGTAGCTCTGTGTGCATACGTCTCTTCATAACATCGTCAACACACACACACACACATAATTTTCTTTCCTTATTATAGATGATATTTGGCGAAAGAAGATCATCATTTTCAAAACTCATCTTAACCAAGAAAGGAAATTTTTGTAGACCAAGTTTTGTTCTCGAATCCGTATTTTATAATGCGAGATTTGAAAGTAAGCAAAGCCTAAAACAAACGTCAAAACTAGTTTAGCACAGTAACGCAGATTGTAGCATGTTTTCGGTACAGCTTTACTAACAGTATAGATGAATAGAGGAAACACATTCTTCTTTTATTTATTTATTTATTTATTTATTGGATAAGGCGAGTTTTAATCTCACGGCCTTATATCAGTAACATGTAGAATTTTTTCCATTTTTTCCCCATTTGTTCATTTTGTTCGTGCTACATTTCCTTTCTTTGTGAGTGCTAAATTAATGTCATTTGTTCAAATACACAATTTTTTTTTTCTTCTGACCGGTATTTTTGCGTGTGTGATCATAAAATTAACTACTATCATATCCGTAATTTATATGTGACTTGAAGTCTGCAAATTTTATAGATTCAAAAAATATTTCATTTGTTACCATGTATGCATAAAAATATGAAAGCTTACATTTGTAATGAGTTAAACTATGATAATTCATAAAATCATCCCAAATATATTTCAACATTTATCGCTGTCCAAAAAAAAAAAATGTTGTAATTTGAAAATTCTTGATACCTCATGTTTGTTCTGGTATGACCCATTAAAAATGTAAGGATTTATTCATAAATTTTTAAAAAAGTCTGAAAAAAGTGACTTAAAATACATATATATATTTCGAAATCTAAAAAGGAAATATGAAAATACCATTTATTTATTTTTTTTTATTATTATGGGTTAATAGTAGGAAAATAAATTTTGCTTTGAAAATTCCCCCCAGTAACACAATGACTGGACTTTTTTTCAGTTACCTTTCCTCCGTTTCTCCGAAACCGCCTTTTTGTTCGCAGGGATGAATAAACTTCTATTGAATGTCACTGCAGGATATCTGACTATCTTTCGGAAACCATTTATCTTACTGATTGCCTGACTATGATTTCTAAAACAGACTTTAAACGATGGTAGCGATTAGTCAGAATGCATTTCTTTTTATAAATACAAAGTGTATTTCCTCTAACAATTTCGTTTTTTATACTGTATTTTTTGTTTTGTGTTTAGAAAAAAGATAGAAAATGTTAATTGATTATAAATGTTTCATGGAAAGAAAATGAGTCTGTAAGCAACATTTTATTACCGAACTAAGATAAATTTATACTGTCGGATGTAATCGTTAATATTTTATTTATTTATTTTGATTTTATTAATTAATTAATTAATTTATTTTTATATATGATTAATGATAGTTTGAAGCATTTTCCCTGATTGTATATATAAAGGATATATTATTTATAAAGTGTATCCAAAAAATTGAAACACGGTTATATTTTTTCACGAATGCAGATATAGAATCAATATTAATTGCAAACGTAGTCAAAATAAGTTATAATTTAATATTCCGATAATGAATCACACTTGTATTAATTTTCAAAAAAAGTTTTTTTTTGTTTTACTTAGTTTCGGAGAGCTCTAAAATTTCAAAAAGTTAAAAGTATCATAACCCAATGAGTTCCGGTCGTAGACGAATGATGTACTTTAAATATCAGAGCAAGGATAAAGTTTTTCTAAATATAATGGAATGGACACAGAGACCGTTTAAAACTTAAATAATGTAACATTTAAAAAAATATGGGCAGAACTATTTCAACAATATAATTTTAAAACTTATTTTATTTTGAATGTTTTACAATTTAAATTACCTACCTATCTCTAACACTTTAAAAAGGTGAGTGCTTTTGAATCATTTTGGGACAACCTATGTTGTGATTATTGCACTACTTACAAACTTTTTCAATTGATTAATATTTGTCATCATTATTGATTTCGATAAGATAATTTACGAAACGAAATTTTACTGATTGAAACAAATCCCAGGCCGGCAATAGACCGTTAGTAATTTAAATAAAAGTTCTTTGATCTGACTGCCTGCCAAGCGCGTTAGCAATTTCAGCCCACGAGCTTGGGTTTGAATCCGGGGTGTGTATTTTTTTTTAACTTAGATAATTCAGTTCACATAATATCTTAACGAAACCAGTATGATTCATTAAAAATAATAAAAGTGTATCTAATATTCATCTTAGAAGGGTGTTGTTTACTTGTGGTAAATTCTGATGAGCTGTTTAGACGGCAGACCAGATGCTATTACCAATTAGTTTATCTATGTGAAATGGACGGGCCGGTTTTCGGCCCGAGAAATTCAATGTATAGACTGATCGAAAGTTAAGTCAAGCATCTTAAACTAACCCTACAGAACGGGCTTTTTTTCACTCACTTTAAAAAATTCAGTACGTATCATATTTTAATCAAATAAACATGATTGATTTAAAAATAATAAAAATTCATTTTCGCGTATATATTTCATTGCCGTTCCATTATTTGCTTTATATTTGGATGATCTGTTTACATAACAGATCAGATGCTACTGATAATAATATTATCTGAGTGAAATGTGTTCGACGGAGGAATCTCGATAGTTAAAGCTTTGGGAATTTAAGTAGAATATCTTGCTTTCGACTACTGTCCAGTAGGGTGGAGTGAAAATGACCGAAAAAAATTTTTTTTTGGAATTTTTTCTTCAGATAGGTCTAAAAAGTTGCCTTTTGGCACATTGGATATAAGGTTAAATTTTCATTTAATTTGGAATTCATATTTAGGGCTCTACCAGCACTTAAAGAAAGTCGTTTATACGTAAAAAAAAAAAAAAATTTCTCAAATTATTTATTTAAAAAAAAATGTTTTTTTTACTAAATTTCAGATTTCAGTAAAATAACCCATAAAAATTGACTGATTAAAGTACTAACTGACTCGTTGAAAGATTTACTGATGATTTGATGATGATTTACTGATGATTAAATGAAAGATTTACTAACTCGTGAACAGTATGAAGAATTAAAGTGTCTCGTGTCTTAACACTTCAAATGGTAAAGATAACATTAAAATATGAATTGCAACGCGCAAAGAAGATAAAGAAGAAACACAATAATTAGGCATACAGTTTACATTTATTTTTTGAATGTACATAAGAGATAGTTCTCTAAATATATAGGAAATACATTTTTCTGAACATATAGTAGTATAATAAAAAGAATATATAAGATGTTTAGTAAAGTGATCTTTCATTTCACTCTAATTTATATTGGCCTTTAGCATCAAAGCTAGGCATTACCTTTCATGATTTGATTTTTGCTCTCATATATCCGTTCTTTTCTTCTACTCTTACAGCCGCTAATGATGCTTCAGTAACTAATTTCGCGCATATTTCAACTGCTTGAATATGACACGGAAACTTAGGTAATTGAAAATATGTGACTTCCGATCTTTTTATGAGAACTTTGAGTTCCTCGCTTGATACTCTATTAAGAAAGGGGGATGAGATTTCACATTCTTGATAGTCAATAATGTTAATATAGTCGGTAGTACTGTAGTTCGATATTGAAATATGAAACTTTCTTACTTTTGAACCCTCCATTTCCCTTACCTTCAATATTCATCGGAATCCAAGTTCTTGAACAGGATTTCTTTTACCAGTTTTCATCCTTATTGTTTTTCCCCTTATGACAGATGTATGCGTTTCCTTGAATAACGGGATCGACAATTTTCTTTAAATCTTCCCTAAAATAACGAGACAACTTGTTTTAAAAAAACATTTTGAGCTCCATTTTTGCAGGAAGAATCTTTTTTAATGTGAAATGACATAGGTGAATATACCTCCATTACAAATTCAGCCATAATCTTCGGACTTTGGGAAGGATTCTGACTTCCAATGTACAATCTAATTAGTCGATTGGCAGTTGTCAACCATCTAGAGTGAGACATTTCACATGGAATGCAATTGGCCAGATTGAAATGTTTGACCAAGTCGTAAAAATAATTTTTGTCTGTACTTAACTCTTCACAGTTCATTTCTGGGAGATATGAGCATTTTTTATGTTTCACAACTGTGTATTGTTCAAATCGATCCAACGATTTTCCAGCTCATGGGTCTGTATTTTGTCCATCAGGTTCAGAAAATTAATTACGCAATGGCAATTCGTTTGCGTGAATCTGGCACATTAACCACAGCAAGGGACGACTAATCTTTGTTTCAAAAAATCTAATAGCACCATTATTTCTCATAGTGTTTACACTTCTTCCGTCACAACCTAAAGCCATAAGTTTATCATGGCTTAAGTTGTTTTCAGTGCAATATTTTAAAATTCTTTCTTCAGTATTCTTTCCTGATCCAGAAGATGGCGCAATGCGTCACAGATACGGTGAATTTGACTCTTCAATCATATATATGTGTTCTTCTCTTACAGTTTTTCGATGTAATCTATCTCAAATTTTCGATCATTTTGGATTTGAGGAATCGAATAAGCTTCTGGTATTCAGTAAAACTGTTGTCTATCATTTGATCAATACGCCTCTGGGAAACTACAGTAATTGATGCTTTCTTCGAAATTTCTCCAATCTTTTCTTTTAGGATTTTAATTACCTCTGACTTTGGTGGATCTTTACCATTCCTGTTTTGTTTTAATTATTGCCTTGTATAAAAATAATATTTTATAATTGTTTGCAAAACAGCTTTATTTAGTTTTGAAGGAGCACCAAACAGGGGATATTCCACTGCACTTCTAGTAATGATAAACTTCAATATTCTTCCACATGCACTCATTTAAAAATGACTCTAAAAATGAGAACAAACAATTTTTAAAACTCAATAAAACGTTTCAAATATTTTAAAATAAATACTGAAAGTCAAAAGAATAAAGGGAATTACACTAAACATTTTGAACGTAAAAATGTTAAACGAAATTACCAAAAAACCCGCTTAATATACAATATATGATAAGAACTCATTGAGTAAAAAAAATGAAAATATAAAGGTCCTGGTAGAGCCCTGAAGGACTTTTTCAAAATTCATGAAATTTTGCACGTACATTAGAGGTACTAAAAGGCGACTTTTCGATGCTATCCAAAATCAAAATACCAACTTTCGTTTTTTCACTCCACCCTACTGTCCAGGGCAATTTTGAACTCAGTTGAAAAAATTCAAGTTGTTTAACATCTTATCCATATCGTTATGATTAAGTTAAAAATAATGAAAATGTATCAAAGTATCCATCGTTTAACAGAGCTGTATTAACTGTGGTATGTACTGTTGGGCAGTTTCCATAATAGGGCAGATGCTGTTGCCAATTAGATTATCTGTGTGCAATGGATACGCCTGTTGTCGGTCCGTATAACTCAAATATAGACCTTCGGCAATTTAAGTCAAAGAGCTTGGATACGACATACGGCATGAGCCTCTTTTCGTTCACTTGAAAAATATATTTCATATCATATTTTAGACAAATCAATATGATTGATTTAAAAATAATAAAAGTGCATGAACATAGTGATTCGAACATATGTATCGTTTATCGGCGGAATACTCGGATGAGCGTTTTACATAACAGATCAGATGCTGTTGACAATAATGTTATCTGAGTGAAATGTGTTCACCTCAGGGAGGGCGCAGTACGTATAGCGTTGAGAATTTAAGTGGAAAGTCCGGGTTTCGACCCCTGTTCAGAGCATTTTTGAACTCAGTTGAAAAAAATAATTTTGTATAACATCTTACCCAAGTCAGTATGATTAAGTTAAATAAATGAAAATGTATAAACGTATGCATCGTTTAACAGAGTTCGATTACCTGCGGTGTGTACTGTTGAGCTGTTTACATAGCAGGCCAGATGCTATTGCTAATAGTGTTATCTTTTATCCGGCGGTATTCGGTTCAGGTCGGTAAGATTGATATAAAAATAATAAAAACTTAAAATTTAGTAAAAAAAAACCAGCTAGATGAAATAAGTTAAAAGATATGAGTGAATTTATACAAATTTTATGTGTAAAAATTGAATTTGTAAGAATATTGCTGCAAGTTACTTATAAAAAATTCTTTGAATGATATATGCAATTGTTAAACGTTTAAAATATGAATAGTTGATAAGGTAATATATATATGTTGGATTTTATGCAGTAAATTGGTAAAAAAATAAAATAAAAGGTTTTAGTCGCTGAATAAATATATTAGATAAAAAGAAATAGTAGTGCATATGAATAAATACTAAACGAATACTCTACTAATAATAAATGAATATTTATAAAAAAAAAATGAAATACATTCTGCATTTTATGTATACACGAAGCACCAAACATTTTGTTGAATAAATTGTACAAGTACCATAATATACTACAACTTTGATTTTAAATGGTTGTACATATATATAAATTTTCATTATCTATAATAATTATATTTTGCAAGATAACACATTATATTTACAGAACGTCGGTAAACCACAAGGTGGATGTACATCCCGTTTATTTCTGACTTTTACTTATATCACTATAAACGTACTTTTACTAATAGAAATCTACATTTATAACATTATATTGATGACATAATTTTAATTGCCAGTGATCAAAGTAATATTTCTCAATTTCCAGTAGATTATCCAACTAATTTAGAATTAACGGAAATCTTCCTATCCAAAAATACAATTAACTTACTAAATCTTAAAATTACAATAAAAGAAGACAAAACAATACCTGATCTATATGACAAACGTAAATAATTTAAAATCAAAGTTAATACATTTACTAATTTTAAATCTTGTCTTTTAATTCTGTATATCATAATATAATCCTTAATCATTTATATAGAATAAAGTGCTTTTGTTCTTCTCTTCTAATTAACAATAATATTAAAAAACTAATTTATGATGCATTAAACCATAGCTTTCCAAAAAAAAAGATCATATATTCGTTAATACATAATTAGTACTTCACTATTCTTAAAAAACAATTTAACACATGCGTAGAAAAAATACAAAAATGAGAATCTTAAAAAAGAAAAACAAGTAAGTCAGGTTTAGGTGAACATAATTGATTTTATATGTAACTCTAGAAATATTTTTTCCTATAGTGTTGATAGCATAAAGAAAATCTTGGGCGTATG
This sequence comes from Maratus speciosus, assembly GCA_963932465.1. Taxonomy (NCBI): domain Eukaryota; kingdom Metazoa; phylum Arthropoda; class Arachnida; order Araneae; family Salticidae; genus Maratus; species Maratus speciosus. The sequence goes on along the minus strand of OZ010791.1, from coordinate 361,028,100 downwards.
AATTCATTTAATGTACCTGCGATGATTAAAATTTTAATGTCTCAAATTTTAAAAGTGTAATAAAGAAATAAAAAAAAGAACTAATATATTTCTTCGGTCTATATAAAAACGATATTAAATCATATAATTTTCCTCTATTTTACTCCGAATGATAAATATATTATAGTATAAACTTCCCGATAAATTTGAATAACCTTATGCTGCTTATGAAAGACTTATTCAGATAGATTTAATTTTGCAATGTTTCTGTCGTATTAAGGATAAGGAGCGTAACATACAAATTGTACGTATATATGTGCAGGAATGCAGCGAAAATAAATCAGTTATCTAATGATAAACATGAATGGTATATTACATAAATACAAACATTTTTTTAAAGATTGTAAGAAGCTGTTTCATCATTATCTTATTCACGACATTATGTATTTCTCTGAAGTGTTAAAAACTTTTACACTAATTTTAAGAATAGTTTTAATACAATATTTGAAAAAATAAATACTAAAAATATTTTATTTTTATAATCATATTATCAAATACAATTTAGTTGAAATAAATAAAACTATCACCAAAATCATTAATGTTAATTACTGGGATGTTTTGAATTGAATATGTTAAAGTGAGGAAAATACTTTTATTAATGTACACGATAAAAAAAAAAAAAATGTATGTAACTACACAATTAAAAAAAAACATAAATAATAAAATGGAGAAAAGTTATATTGTAAAAAACTAAAATAATTGAAGGATATCCGAAAACAATTCAACAGAAATAAATGTCTTTATATTTCTATACACTACAGCGAATTCAAGTAAGAACATTTTGTTTTTGATTTAAATGTTTTATTTATTTGATCCAGCTTCCTAAATTTTGGAGTTTTCTGAAAAATCTCCCCTTCCTTTTACGTGATTTGGTTTCTTCATTCCTGAAGTAGTCATTTTGCATGCATTACAGAGAATAAGTTCAATAGGGTGTTATACAGTTCACTGAAATTACTTTTTAAAGTTCCGTAAATGTATAAAAATACCAATAAAGATTAAATGTAGGAAATTAATCAGTTTAATAATCAGGAAGACAATACTGTCAGATATTAAATTTATATAATACTTATTTTTTTAGTAAAAGTTTAATACATACTTATAGACATAATTAAGTTATTAAGAGTATTATTTGCTGTTATTTTTGTTTTGGTAAGGAAAATAATACGTTTCCTCATATGAACCAAAAACAGGATCCTTGAAATGAACATCAAACGCTAAATTTTACTGTGAAGAATTACAAAAAAAATACCTACAGCATAATAAAATATATATTCAACACAACTAATTTTACTAAGCACTAGTAAACCTAATTATAATATGATATGTATAAACCCCTGAGATATTCCCTACTCTGTTTGTTAAAATGTAAATAAAAAAAATTATGACTTGTTGGAATACAAAATTACTTTGTTCTTGTATTTTTTTTTTATTACATTACTTAAAAAGAAGAATACTTTTCATAAAATAATTAAAATAAATAAAAACAAAAAATTAAAAAGCAGAACTGAAAAAAAATCATACCGATCTATGTGAAATCCGAACAACATTTTAAATTTAAATGTTTCATTTATTCATTTCAGCATCCTCAAGTTTAGAGTTCCCTAAATATAAAAGTTCTTCCTTTTACGTGATCTGATTTCAATATCCTTAGGAAGGCATTTTGTAAGACTGGAAGTAAAAAAAATCTAAAAGGGACTATACATGTCAATGTAATTTTATTTTAAGGTTACGAAAAAGTTTAAAAATGGAAATAAATATTAAATGAAGCAAAGAAAGATTTTTTGTTTTAATGGAATAACAAGAACGTCGAATATTCTAGTGGCATGATATTTCCCCCAGAAACGTTTTATTTGAAAGTATCTGCATAATCGAATGGTGCAGATTGTTCACTCTTTTATTGTTGACAATTTGTTTAACCCTAATCGATTATAATAAAAACAAATAAGAAAAATCATGCATTGAGCATAGATTTAGAAAAGCTTTCCAACACTTCCTGAATGCTTTAAAAAAACTTCGTTATTTAGGGAAATAAGGTATATAAGATAACTAAGTAAACATTTTAGAAAACGCATAAAACTTTTGAAAAACTGATTTCATCAGTTATCGTCCATAGCAAATATGTATTCCAACTCTTTTGAACAGTTTTGTATTTGTTCTGTAGGTTTATATATATAATGTATAATAGGAAAATTTAGTTTAGCAAGAAAACGCATAATAGGTTGAAATTTCTCATCCAGAAATTTATACTAATAGATGAAAACATACTTGTGTACTTTAGCACAACCCTGTAGTTAACCTAGTACCTTTATTACACGCCACTAATTAGCTAAAGTTTAATGCAAAGTAAAACACTCTTAAAACTACTGAAATCACATTTCCAGGAATTATCATTTATAGACGGCCATGTATGGAATTCTTTGCGTAACCCTTCATTTTTCTATGTTCTACCAGCATTTCTTAGTAAATTAAATGCAGTTCAGCGTAAAAATGCACAAATTCTTTAAAAAACACATTTAAGCAATTTGCAACCATGCCCAATAACCATTACGAATTCTTTTGTTTAGCCTTAGTCATGTGTCCATATTTGAATTACAGCATTTATACGCACCATATACTATGCATAAATATAGTGAAACATAAAAGCACATATCATAATTAAAAATGAATTTCCAGCAGTCATCGCTACCGACACTTCGGATACAATATATAGTATCTGAAATATTTTGTGTGTCCCTGTAAATGCTATGCACTTCGTATTATACATGAAATAAATTATAGTAAATCTCAGCAACGTATATCAATTTCATTATACATGAAATAATTTAACATAATTAAAATACGCCTAAAAAAATTCACTGCATCCCTATATCATTATGTAAGGGAATTTTTTTGTGTGGCCCTAAAAATGAATAATAACTATTCTTTGCACCGCATATTCTACAGAATGCGTATTTTAGCCCACTTAATAAATGAATATCAATTTTATTATGTTTGAAAGCGTGTAACATCATTAAAAGTCATTTTAAATGATTTTTTTTTCCATAGACTGTAATGTAACGGAAAACTTTTGACTGTCCCTGTAAATGAACTAAACATGGTAGTAACTTCATTTAAAATTGCAAACGTGCTATGGTAAACATTAATAACATCGAAAATTTTCAGGGCAATCCGAGTATATTTAGGGAGGTTACAGCGCGGCCAGATGGAGAGACGGCCAGTCAAACCAATGTAAACTTAAACTTAGTTGGAAATTGTTAAAACAGTACTTTTTAATGTACTAGTAGTATTTATAGATAGTGAATAGGAATGTTGAAGAAAAATATTTAACATAGAGATTATGCTGAATTAATAGTAATTATTCAGATGTAAATGGCAATTATGTAGAGAGTGAAAATTACTATTAAGAATATTTCGATAAATTAAAACATTCTTTCCTGATTTCAGAACAAAAAGCTGTCCTTAGTGAATGGCATGTGAGAAGTAAGCATAAATAAATATATATATAACATACGAGTATATTGACTAAATTAAAGATTGTAGACACTACCACGGAACGCTGAATGGCGCTGCTAAAATTTAAACCTTATATATTGCATAACAAAAGGAATTTATCATAGAACAATATTAGGCCAAAACTACTCATCCTTATAACAAAATGATCTTCAAATAAATAAATCACATTCTGTTAATTTGATAAAGATACTGAACAAATAAGAAAAACTGGAAATCTGATTACAAGAAATTTAAATATGCGGATGAAAAACAATTTATTAGCATAAGATGTTAACTATAAAAGTACAAAAAAAAAAAAAAAAAAAAAAAAAAAAAAAAAAAACATTTTTCTGAAATCTTGTAAAGTTATTTAATTTGTTTACAAAATAAATTTATTAAATTTTCGGTATCACCTTCTCAATGCGTATATTTGTGTTTAACTATGCCCTGAATGTATCAATTTATTGTGAAAAATAAAATAAAAAACGCACATTTGAATTGAGCATGTAAACTAGCGTCAAAAATTATGGAAATTTCGAAATACCAGCGCTTTTTTAAAGTGTGATAGCTCATAACACTATATTGTGTTTAATAATAGCATAAAGTATATATGTGAAAGAAAATATAATTTTATCAATAATAAAATTAAAACATTTTGTTCAATAAATAACATTTTATCAAAATTTATATAAAATACGTAGAGTAAGATAGTAAAACACGTATAGCTTGATATAAAGTAATGTTTTATCATCTAAATATAGAAAATCTACAAAATTGTTTGAGGTCAGAGATAAATTCCATTTTGTTTGTCAATGAATCAATAAAGCCTAGGAAATCATTTCAACACCTGATGTCATGTATACTCATAAAAAAACAAAAAAAAACTTTTATTAGTGTGTTTCCAGATTGCTGTAAAATTTGTAAAGTTTTATGTATGATTTAATTTACTGAATTTGTAAAATATAATACCCATTTTTAAGGCGTAAAGCATTCTTTTCCATAAAAAGCTATACAGTGTATCCACTCTCAACGGTGTCCAATGGCTAATTCGTAAACCATTAGTCATAGACATATAGTTACAATTAAAGAAATGTTTTAACTGAGGTAAAGGAATATTTTAAAAGCAATTTAGGTCAATAAAAACATTTCTTAAAAAATTAATAACTTTATATTTTTATACGGTCCCCCGGTCCTATAAGTTATATTTATTAAAATTTCCTTCTTACAGTAACAAGTAAAACGCAAAAAGTGCCGTTATTCACAAATTTATTATAAATATAATTTCGTCAAATATATTAAAAAAATGGTTGAGAGTAAAATTAACATTGCAATATCAATTTGAAATCTTTAATTATTCTGACATATTAGTGTAAAATATACAATTGCTAACAAACATGTAAAAAGAAAAAATAAACAGAATTTTTGTGAAATAAAATGATGCAAATTAACAGTTTTAGCTTTAGTAATTCATTCTTATGTATTCTGTACCGAATCCGAAATTGATCTTCATTGTTTACCATCACGCAAAGATTTTTTGCAACTCGTAAATTTTAAAGTTAAAAAAAAATAAAAAAAAAAAATAAACGAAAATTTGATACTAGAAAATAGATGTCATTGTTGTGTTTTTAACTTTTGATAATTGATTTTTATGTATTTTTTACCACTGAATCGGCAAATGACCTTCAGTTTTAACCATCATGTCAGGATATTTCGCAAATTGTAAATTTCAAATTGTAAATATTCAAAAATAAAATGGAACCTCCTCGTCCACCTAATCAGACCCCTTAGCTGATTAGCTGTAAGAACCCCAGTATAAGCCAAAAAAAAATGAATAAATTATTGGATTAAATAAAATAAAATAAAATAAAAGAAGTTTTACATCTGTTTTTACAGTATCAGATTTTCGCTATATTTGATATTTACAAAATGCAAAAAAATTCTAACGTTATTGTTAACAAGTTGGATGTGCCAATCCCGAAACTTCCTTTTATCTCATATATTTTAATATTTTAAAATGTTGTTACAAATGTCAATATTTCATTTTTATTAGTTCAGTACTATATCAACTTTGATTTTCATCTTAAATTTCTTCTTCAGTTAATTAATCGGAGTAAAAACGAGTTAATATCGGTCATGATATTTACTAAAAGCCATAGTTTTCCATAATTTTTAGTATATCAGCTGTTCGCGAGTAGTCGACTTATCAGGATGGGAAGTTCGGTCTCTTCACGATATACCAGTGTACAATAGAACTACGAAAAATCAAGAAAATTACACAAAAATCGATACTATAGAGCTCCCTTTCGGTGGAATATTTCTAAATTCGGAGACGACTTCCTTGCCATGGCCAAAACCATACACAAAAAAATTCCTTCAATTCTATGCATAAATTCATACGCTTTTCGATGGTAAAATATTGAAAATGATACAAAAATCTTTATTACAGCGCCCCCTTCCGGCAGAATTTTTCCAAATTCAAGGAGGACCTTTTTGCAATAGCCAAAAACAAACACAAAAATTTGGTTCAATTTTGTGCATAACTTCCTACATTTTTCGATGGTACAATATTGAAAGTGGCACAAAAATCGCTGTTACAGCACTCCCTTCAGGCGAATTTTTTTTCAAATTCAGGGAGGAACTTCTTGTCACGGTCAAAAAACATAAAACAAATTTATTCAATTCTGTGCATAACTTCATAAACTTTTCGATAGCACAATATTGAAAATGGCACAAAAAACGCTATAAAAGTGCGCCTTTCTGGCGACATTTTCCCAAAGTCAGGGAGGACCTGTTTGCCATATCCAAAAAAAAAAAAAAAAAAAAAATATGTGGTTTAATTCTATGCATAATTTCATACACTTTTTGATGGTACAATGGCGGCAGACACACAGACAGACGGAGAGACGGGCAGACGAACAGACACACGGACAGACAGACATTTTCTATAAATATGTTTTGGGGATCTCTGACCCCTAAAACGTGTAAATCCCTCGAAAACCGGAAGTAAAAAAAAAATTTCGTTTTCAATACATTCTACTTTCTTCTATATTCAACAGAAGAAAATACTGTAATCGAATTATTATTTTTTTTTTACTTCCGGTTTTTTGACGGATTTACACGTTTTAGGGGTCAGAGATCACAAAAAAAAGTTTATACAAAATTTCTCTCTGTCCGTGTGTCCGTGTGCAAGTCTGTCCATGTGTCCCTGTGTCCGTGTGTCTGTCGCCATTGTACCATCAGAAAGTTCATGAAGTTATGCATAGAATTGAATCATTTTTTCAAAGTTTTTGGCTATGGCAAACAGATCCTTCCTTCATTAGTTTAAAAAATAGTCAGAAGGGGGCGCTGTAACAGCGATTTTTGCGCGATTTTTAATATTTTACCATCGAAAAGTGTATGAAGTCGTGCCTAGAATTAAACCATTTTTGTGTAAATTGTATGAAGTTATGCTTAATTCTAATAAAAATACTAATAAAACCAATTATAATGAAATATTGACATGAGATATGAGAAAGTTTTGGAATTGGCACATCCAACTATATTTTTTTGAAGATAGAAGAAAGTAATAACATAATTTTGTTAAAAGAAATCACGAAAGAAGCAGACTCAAATACTTACAAAATAAAACATATGTTAAAATATAATGATTTTACTCAATCTGAAACTTAAAATCATTGAAAGTTAATTCTATGCTTGTACGATTGTTTTCAAATCACAGATGCACATGACATAAATTCTTCAAATACTTTAAGCACTTGGTATATTACCCCTCAAAGCATGGTGGAACTCATCAGTGTTCATATGAAGAAGTGGTACAAGTCATGCATTTTTAAAGTTTCATAACTCGATCAATTTTATGGTTATGCGAACGGAACTTTTTTTCTCTTACTTGGCAGTGTAACAGGAAAATTTTATTAAATATAACTTACAAGACAGGGGGGGGGGGTATAAAAATTTAATTTTCGTATTTTTTTAATAATTGATTTTAGTGACCCAAATTACTTTTTAAGTATTTCTTTACCTCATTTAAAACATTTTTGCAATTGCAACTATATGCCTATGACTAACGGTTTAGGAATTAGCCATTGGACACCGCTGTGTGTGGACAGTCTGTATAATAATACTAATAAATTTAGAAAGTTACAGTCAGGGGCGTAGCAACGAATATTTTTCGGGGTTGGGGGGGGATTAGAAAATTTCTCAACTTGAAATAAATTGTTCCAATTTTCAACTAAAATGATATGCGCAACGTGTGTACTAATGATAATGATACTTATGCGCAAAAAATACCTTTCCAAATTCTGAAATTAAAAACATAAAAATTTTAAATATTGGTTATTAATAATAATAAAAAAAAAAAAACATCTTTTATTTTTCCTCCTTCTTGTCTTCAAAGAAACCACCTGATGATAACATCGTCCAGTATAATAAAATCTCCCATTTCACTTTCACATTTTAAAAGTATTAGGCTGTCAAGTCTGACATCACTCATAATAGTTTGCCATTATTTTTTAATTTTTAACTGACACAAGATACTTTCATTAGATGAAACATCGTAAGGATACCATAAGGATAAGCTGCTTTGATTGTTAAGATATATACTCATAGTTTGACGGCGTGACCCAAATAGTCTTTGAATTTAATGGCACAAGTGAAAAGTTTGTAAAGTGAGTTAACATTTGGTTTGAACATAAATCAAATATTATTTCCTTATGACTCTGCAAGTCATGTTTATCTGGTTTCTCATATCCAAGAGGAAACATTAATATTATTTCTAAATTAGTGATACTCAAATTTGCCTAGCAGAATTGTAATTTAAATGTGGAATGTATTGGTGTATTATTATCTTGATATAGGGAACATTGTCATTTAACCCAATTATTAAATTGTCGAAGCATCCATTGCTGTGCCATTATTTTTATCTATTATTCTCTTTGATGGAACTATTTTCCTACTGTGCTTTCGGAAGTCAGCTTCCTCAGTCACACCCAAATATTCATAACTGATTGTGAGTTCGTCTATAGAGAAATTTTTTATTTCTTCAAAATTTTAAGTGCAATGTGTCAGTGTTACAGTCATTCAGTGTTACAGTTTATTTTTTCTTCAATTGGTGGATTGCTTTCTGGGCCATTTTCATTTACCTGGACTATAAACTTAAGAAAAGGCCGCCAGTTTTCAGATTAGAATGTAAAATATTCTACTCATTTTGGAGACTTTGAATTCTGCAGGTAGTGACGTTTAAAATACTGTTAATACTTTGAGGAGATTAAAGTGGTAAGTTTACATATGGTATTTTTCATATATTGAATTAAAATGATGTTTAAAGCAGTTATTGTGCTTCATTTAGCTGTGTCGTGGTAATAAATCATGTATTTCAGCAAAATCCTCTATTAATGATTTACTTTAACCAAATACTTAAATAAGTGTTTAATATTATCAAAATAGAAAAACTCGTGTCTTTAAAAAAGGTATTAAAAATATAGTATTCTAAGAAAAGCAGTATATATTCCAGAGAGATAATATAGACACATGCTTACGGATTTACAATACATTTATATGATGAAAATGCAAAAAAAAATTGTATAGATTGAAAAACCTTAACTTAAGTTTAGTTTAATGCGGTTATGTAAATTAATTTTATCAACATTATTTTTTGTTAGCACTTTTTAAAATCTGATATTTTAATTTTATTTTCACTTTTTACTCATTATAATCAACGTTTAAACTTTTAAATTAGAAAGTATACACTTATATTACAGTTTTAATTAAGAAATCTATGTTTATCAAAATTAGTATTTATTTCCATATACAGTAGAACCTATTTTATCCAAAACTCTCGGTTAACCAAAATCCATTTTTTTTTTTTTTTTTTTTTTTTTTTTTTTTTTTTTTTACTGTCACATTCCTTGTTTGTGAAATCCATTTTGAAAGCTTTTTTTGTTTTTATAACTATCATATTCCTCGTGTGCAATCGGTCCTTTCCGAACCATGTGTACATATAAATATTTTCGATCCCCTATCTTAGAATTCCCTTGAATTTAACCTGAGCCCCCGTAAACTGCGGAGTGGAACGAAAAAATCAGCGATTCTAAAGTTCTTGAATGCTTTGCAAAATGTTTGGCTTGGCTGGAGAAGCAGAAAGACCGTGATACTAGCGAACTAATAATATTTCAAAAATTCCTGATAGAGCTTTAAATCAAAGGTAATCGAAACTACGACAAAAAAAAGCATTGTTTCAAACTCTTGTGAAATGTGTAAAAGGTACTTAATTTCAAAATTAATGCTCAGGTAATTATTCTTGTTTCTATTTTGCTATTGCTTTATTTTTAATAAGCAATTGTTACCATAATAAGAAATAGCGCATATATTTATCGTTAATCTTAAAATTGAAGCATTTTCGTTTATCCGAAAATTTCGATTTTCCGAAAGATGTCGGTCCCAATTACTTCGGATAATCGAATCTAAGGTACATGAAATATTATTTTTTTTGTGAAAGTGTAAGAAAAAGGAAGGAGTTCGGGCAACGTAATATCTCGCACCGGGCATCTCTTTGGATTAGTTAGTTATGCTTAAATAGAATTATTAGAAACATTTTATGATTTTATATATTTATAAGGCTAATATTTTTATCGTGTGATATTTTATAATTTTTAAAGTTATATTTAGTAAATATTAGTATTAACAATGTTATAAGTATATGGTAAATACCCTTTTAACCGATGAACTCCACTCTAATACGCACAGATCAAAATTTAAAATGTCGGCATTATTTAACATCTTCGCTGATGAGTATTAATGTAGTATTATTAATTATTAATGAATTATTTCTTCTCCCATTTGACTTCAGAGCAAGATTTTTATTTTATTTGCGTTTGTTCGAATCTTAGACCTCGAAACATATAATACTGATATCGAAATTGTAATTATATTCGAGTACCATTAATAAAATGGAACCAAACAGAGGTCCCAGTTTGGGGACCCAGGGAACGAAGAGGATAAAACATGCTTTGATTAATTTGTATTTTTCATTAACAAAATAAGATTTTTGATAAAAAACAATACCCCGTTTTGATTCTTTATTAAATTTCCTATTGGAATCATGTGTTATATTTCATTATTACTACATTGCTAAGAAAAGTATAAGCAGTTGAAGTTACGTACTCGCAAATCGTACCATTGTGACTTTTCAGGTTATTATTCACTCGTGAATTCCGCGAAATTTAAACGATGTTTTCCGCGACAAGGGTTTAACCCTTAAGGCGACAGTGGACGTTCAAAAACATTTTCTACAGTTTTTGCTCGATTGTTTTGAAAATTAATACACATATAATTTGTGCAATAATTAAGAAAATTTCTTAATTTCATTAAAAAATATTAATATGTAAATGAGTAATTAATTAATAATATACTAATTAGTGAATCAAATTAAAAATGCTCCATGCGCATTAAATTTTGTTTCAGAAACCTGTAGTTTTTTTTAGGATAGCCTCATGATATCTATATTAAAATTTGGTATACATTTTAAAATTATACTAAATACCTTGGCAGAAAAAAATTATAAACACATAATATTGATCATTTCAGATAAAATTCAATGATAAAATATTACTTTTCCACCTTTATATGAAATAATGTACAAATATCAATAGCAAGTTCCGAAATAAAGTGTATAAACAACAATATTACCAAGTATTATGAAAATTGGAATAAAATTAAGACGCATGGAGCATTTTGAACTTACTCAGTCGACGAAAATTATCATTTTGAGAAAACTCGTTTTAAAGTTATATTTTAAGTGTAGATTAATGATTGTTTATGTTACAAATACAGCTGTATCTCTGGACAAAATTATCGGATTTGAATATTTTTTTTTTATATGAAAGTAGAAGGTTGCCAGAACATTCTTTTACAAAAAAAAAAAAAAAAAAAAATGATTTTTTAAACGTTTTTTTGCGATTTTGAACGTCCACTGTTGCCTTAACTGCTGTTAGTGGTCTCACATACCACATCCTTTTGAAATTGTCAGTATTAACTTGAAATTTTCAGTTTAACTATAAGTAGTTGTGCAATTATGTTTCTTTTGGAGCCCTAGTACTAAAGCTAGAAACTTCTGAATAAGTTATTTAAATTATAATAGTTCTGTATATAAAGATTAGTACAGAAACTGAATTCAATGAGTTAATGAAGGTTTTTTGTTTATCTTTCATCAAGCGTCATAGGAGACAGTTCGTAGTTGCTTCGCGACTATTTCTGTCGCAGCAGTTAAACATTAATGAATATGTCTAGATGAATTGATGCGTATAAAACCCATTGTCACATTTAGGGCATTGGACGTCTCATTTAGTTTTTAACGGCCATAAATGCCACAAAATCAACTAAATGTCACAATCATAAATTGGGGTATCATACTACAGAAATTGATTCCATTTCTACTGAACAAATTAGTTTTGAACTAAAGGCACAGTATTCAATAACTTTCTACTTAATAAAATATATGGGGCATTCTCACAATCTTTTGACTTTTATGTCCCTGAATAATAATTTTTATTTTAGTACATTTTCTTGTGGGTTTTTTATTTCATATACTGGGGAACATCCCATTGCAGGATTGCATAACAATATTAACGAGATAAATAAGTCTTGGACGATGATGGGGGTCCAAATACCTGGAAAAATCCTATACCGTCCTGTGTTCCTGGTGCTAATTTTTAAGTTTTGAGCTGTCTGTATAAAACTGTTTCAATAAAAGTAATAGGAAGTAATTTTTTACCGAAAATGGGAATCTTTTTCATATAAATATGTAGCAAAAAATTAACCTGCACACATTTTTATGGTTGATATTATATTTTGAACTCTGTCCCTGGATTTTTCATCCTTACCGTCCCTCTTGCTAAACTTATACAGAAAATCTCTTCAGATGCAGCCACAGAATGTTTTTCAAGTTTTTTCTCATGCACAAGTATGCTAGAGAAAGAATGTCTAATATTCTTCAACAAGAAAATTACTTCAGAATTTAAATCAGCATTTAAATATCAATTTCAAGATCGTGACTTTATTACCATAGTCTTACCGTCCCAAAGCTTTATTCCTACACTTTTCGAGGTAAATTATTATTTTATTTAATCCAATGTAAATAACTGTTTCTAAAAATTAATGAATACTGTGGCTACCATTTAGTTTTAACATGATTTTCCTAAAATTGGTGGTAATTTCCCTTATCGTTCCATCCTTATCGACCCCCCCCCCCATTTCATCCCTTTTTTCCTATGCCGTCCCCTTTTTTACCTTACCGTCCCTTCTTTAACACCCCTTTAAGACAATGTTATACCAAATTTTGTACTAAAAGTACTACATTGTTATTATTTCTTATTTAAATGTCCTATGGGTACTATGCAAAAATCCTTATAAGTAAAAGCTTAGATGAAAATAAAAAGTTTTAGTGGTAATTGTAAGGAAAATTAATTTCGCAGGTTTAACAAAAACCTCAGTTAAATGAAAACAATTTCGCTGCTGACCATTTTTTCGTTCTTTTGAATAATTAGGGCATTCATCTATTATATTAAAATGTTATTTTAGCAAGTTTAATTTCACCAGATTTTTATTTCCGAAAGTCAAAAGATTGTGAAAAGTACCCATATTTTTATTTAATAAAATACCAAATATATCCTATATGCGACAAAACTATGGGGAATCGTGTCTCATTTAGGCACAATGACAATCTATACTCCTATCCTATTATAAAGAGGAAAAAAATCTTTATTTGTAGGAGGTAAGCTCAGGAACTACCGAACCGATTCCAGAAGTAATGGTATCAAAATGATGGTGTTAGTCCAACTTAGAACATAGGCTATATCTTATGTCGGTGCCACTACCCCAAAGGGGGTGCAGGAGCAAAAAACGTTCTAAAAATGCGATTTTTGCGTTACTGAAGGGCCTAGAAATATGAAATTTGGAATATTAGTTACTTATAAGATATAAATGATGTCTAAGAACAGTTCTTAAACAATTCGGAATTTAAAAGGGGTGAAAATGCACAAAAAGCATTCTAAAAAACGTTCTAAATGGTAGTTTCTACATAATCTCAGGAAATACCAAACCGATTTAAAAAATAATGGTATCAAAATAATGGTGTTAGTCCATCTTAGAACATAGGCTATATTTTATGTCGGTGCCACTACCCCAAAGGGGGTGCAGGAGCAAAAAACGTTCTAAAAATTCGATTTTTGCGTTACTGAAGGGACTAGAAATATGAAATTTGGAATATTATTTACTTATAAGATATAAATGATGTCTAAGAACAGTTCTTAAACAATTCGAAATTTAAAAAGGGTGAAAATGCGCGAAAAGCGTTCTAAAAAACGTTCTAAATTCTGATTTCTACACAACTCAGGAAATACCAAACCGATTAAAAAAATTGGCGTCAAAATGATGGTGAAAACCCTTGCTCCAACATAGGCTATGTTTTATGTCGGTGCCACTACCCCAAAGGGGGTGCAGGAGAAAAACGTTCTAAATTGCGGTTTTTGCCTGACGGAAGGGCCTTGAATCGCGAAATTTAGAATGGTAGTTAGTTATAAGATATCAATGATCTCTAAGGACATTTCCTAAAAACGTCAAAATTTAAAAGGGGGGGGGGGTCAAAATGCGCAAAGAGCGTTGTAAAAAACGTTCTAAATTGCGATTTCTAGCAATCTCAGGAAATACTGAACCGATTTCAAATATAATTGTGTAAAAATGATGGGGACAGATCTTGCTCCAAGATAGGCTATATTTTATATCTGTTTCCACTACCCCAGAGGAGATGCAGGAGCAAAATGAGCGAAAAGCGTTCTAAAAGCGTTCTAAATGCCGATTTGTCACCAATATCTCGGGAAGAATCAAACTGATTTCAAAAGTAATGGTAAGAAATTGATGCTGACAGCCTCTGCTCTAACATAGACGCTATTTTTAGTCGGTATCACTAACCTAGACTTTGCAGGAGCAAAAAAGCGTTCCAAATTTCGATTTTTGTGATCGGTACGGGCTAGCAACTTAAAATTAGGCAAGGTACATATTTATTACATATAAATGATCTTTAAAAACAGTTTTGAAAAAATTGGAAATTTAAAAAGGGATGAAAATGCGCGAAAAGCGTTCTAAAAACGTTCTAAATTGCCATTAATACTCAATCTCAGGAAATTCCAAAGCTATTTCAAAAGTAATGGTTGCAAATCAATGGTGACAGTCCCTGCTATAACATAGGTTATATTTTATGTTATTATTATAGTTTATTATAAAATTCAGCAAAGATAGAATAAAATTATCAATCCAATAAAGATTGAAAAGATCTTACTTAACTGAAATTTCTGATAACTAGAGAGTTAAATAGTATATTCACTAATTTGGATTGAGGTGACATAAAATTATCTTGCTAAAGAGTTCTGGGACAAAATATGTAAGTAGTGGAATGGAAAAAGTTTTCTATTCTTGTTGTATAACGTCTTCCGTAAAATATCCAATGAATGTTATGATGTCTTGTTTACATAGATTGAAAAGTGAGGGATATATATGTGTTGTTTATGGGATTAAAATTGCAAAAAATGACCCGAATCCAACCTGAAGACTTCCGTTCGTGTTCATTTTAAGATAATTAAGTATTGCTATTTCCATAAAATTCTGCTCAATGTATTTTTTAATATGCATGCCAAATATTGATTCAAGATAAATGGGGATCATCCCATAACTTTATTGACTTTTATAGAATAAAATTCTATGGATACACCTGAAAAATCCTGATAGTCGGATACCACAATGTAATTAAGCATAAATAATATCTGAATTTTGGCTGCACATTAAACATTTATAGAAATTAAAATCTCAGTTCACTGTAGGTGAAGGAGTTTTAAGGTTGCTACTTATGATAATATATGTAATATTTAACTGCCAGAGATACATAAGGATTGGATGTAACTCAAATAAAAACCATTTCACATTACATTGGTATAGTTAATTTTCTCTAAATGTTTCAGTTATCTTCGCCACAACTGATTAGAATAGAAATATCCTTATAACAAATACTGCATCCTGTTTCGTACTTAAGTATTTTTTTATTAATATGAAATTTTATGAGTTTACTTAAAAATAAATACCATTATAGACTGTCATATTTTAAAAAGCAAGTTAAAAAAAAGGTGTAGTTAACTTTGGCCGTTTCCGCAGGTTTTTTAATTATTTTCCTTTACTTACGAAAATAAAAATATCGATCAACTTCTGGGTCTATTTCCTGCAATAAGTAGTAAAGTATCATATCAACACATATCAATTTCGACTGGAAATTATTGAAAGTAAATATATATATATATATATCAATAATATTAATAATAATAATAATAATAAATCATTAGCCATGAAATGTACAAATCAAGAGAAAGAGAAATAGCATTCTTCGTCAATCTGCATACTCAGAATCAAGTTTCGTCCAAAAACGTAAAACGTGCACGCAGCAAGGAAGCGGGACACCCATATTACTAGAAGAGATTTTTGCGAAGGTTGAAGAAATTTTCGACTTATGATAAGAGAATTTGAAGATGTTTTGAAATTAGGTTAGCGGACATTAATTTTGTGCTTTGACGGAAAAATGACATACGTAAAAAAATCCGTTACAAATACGAAAAAGCAGCTAGCAGCATTGCATTAGATTAAACAATTTTCTCTATTTTAATGGAGAAAACGGAAAACAAAGCAGAAAAATAGATAACGAAATATAATTGTCCCGGAAATCCCTTCTACTTTAGCATTTTCTTTAGAGTCTGGTGATATAAGATTAACAGTATTTTTTGCAGTAAACTGATATGTCGATTATTATATAAACAATAATTGTATTACTAACTGCGTAAACTGCTACAACACTTATATGTATCTTTTATTTGGAAGATGACTGGCATATATATAAAAAAAAAAATAGAGTTTAACAAGAAAGACATTAGTTAAGAAATAAAGGTATCATCAAGACACTGCGTCTAAATTCCTGTGGTAAATATTGAAGCTGAAATTAAGACATTATTTATCGAGGAAAGATATTGATTTCAAGTTTTATATATAAAAAATTCATATTGTGCAACTTCTCTTCAACGTAAAAGTTATTCATAATTAGGGCACATCACTTTTCCATTTTAAAGTTGTTTTATAATACAAAAGTTTTTGACAGAGTAAATGGGAATTTCTTTTATTTTCTGCGCTGTAAAAAAAAGAAAAAAAAACACAAATGTTTCTTAATATATAAAAGTATGAAATAAGAACATCTGAAAATATATAATAACACGAGTTTCAGAACTACTTACGGAAAGCTATATCTTTTTCGAAACCTCTGAAAGTAAAATGTTTTTCGGATTTTGTTGAAAATAATCACAGCATTACATTAAATTCTTATTAATTTCTTTTTGTACAACTCTGTTTCTTGTGATTGGTTGTGTAATGTAGCTTTCTTTCACGGCCTCCAATTCTCTGCCATGGGCCTTGCAAAATCTATAAATACCTGTAAATTTTCTGTTTTCTTTCAGTATGTTTGTGTAATTGTTCTTGTTAATATCAAATATACTCAATTCGATCCACACCTTTGCCTTTTTAGGTGCGTTCGTAATTATATAAATACGTAGCACCTATAGTCGTCGTTCAGTCCGTCTGTCTGTCCGTCCGCATATAACAGAGCAAAAACTACCCGACCGAATGATCTGAAATTTTTAATATATAATTGCTGCAAAATTTTGTCGAGCCATTTCCAATTTTATGAAAATCGGATGTATAGTTTAATTACAGGGACAGTCAAAAGTTTTTCTTTACATTACGGCCAATGGGAAAAATTATTGCAAGTGAATTTTAATGATGTTACAGACTTCCGAATGGTCTGAAATTTTTAATATATAATTGCTGCAAAATTATTTTGAGCCATTTCCAATTTTATGAAAATCGGATGTATAGTTTAATTACAGGGACACCCAAAAGTTTTCCGTTACATTACGGCCAATGGGAAAAAATTATAGCAAATGCATTTTAATGATTTTACAGCCTTCCGAATGGTCTGAAATTTTTAATGTATAATTGCTGCAAAATTTTGTTGAGCCATTTCAAATTTTATGAAAATCGGATGTATAGTTTAATTACAGGGACACCCAAAAGTTTTCCGTTACATTATGGCCAATGGGAAAAAATTATTGCAAATGCATTTTAATGATTTTACAGCCTTCCGAATGGTCTGAAATTTTAAATATATAATTGCTGCAAAATTTTGTCGAGCCATTTCAAATTTTATGAAAATCGAATGTATAGTTTAATTACAGGGACAGTCAAAAGTTTTCTGTAACATTACGGGGAATGGGGAAAAATTATTGTAAGTGCATTTTAATGATGTTACAGGCTATGCACTTATGAAGCGCAAAAAATATATATTCAGTACAATATGGGGTGCAAAAAATAATTATAAAACTAGTTATAGTACGAACGCACCTCATTTGCCACGTTTGACGAGCAATTTCCAACTTGTTTTTATTTATTTCAACAGCAGAGCGTTGGTTCTAGCAAGTGTTGAAATGAGCTGCGAGACATACTGACGCCGTTATCTTTCTGTTTTTCATTTCTGCTGGGATTTTGAGTGAAAAAGATTTTATCTTTCTTTTTATATATTTTATCGAGCAGAATGGATTCTTCAAAAGATGTTTACGGTATCCCTCTTTTTGAAGGTGATGGAAAAGTTTTTTCGGTATGGAAACGAAGAGTAATGGCAATTTTTGCTGCTAAAGAATTGGAAAAATTCTTGGAAATTGAAGCGGCTCCCGACAATGCCGCCGATGTCGTGAAAGCAAAAAAGGCTTACGCTTTATTATTATCATTATTAAGTGATAATGTTCTTGCGTCCCTTCAAGATGAAAATACAGCTCATAAAATTTGGAATAAATTAGAACGCACTTATGATACAAAGCGTGCAGTGAATCGAATTTTAATTCGGAAGAGATTGGCAACGATTAAGAAAGATTGTACAGTTTCTATGAGAAATCACATTGATGAAATAAATAAATTAATTTCGGATCTTAAGTTGTCTGGGGCAGAAGTTAATGAAACGGATACTATTGTTTATATTTTGATGTCATTGCCTCAGGAATTTGAAAATGTTAAGATTGCTTTAGAAAACCAACCGAATTCTGTTTTGACATTAGATTTCGTGACACAAAGATTATTAGATGCTGAAGCACTTCTTTTGGATTCAAAGAAAGAAAAAGTATATACTAAGGCTGCTCATGATAATACTGCATTTGTGTCGACTCGCAAAGAATTCTTTTGTAAAATTTGCAACTCTAAAGGGCATACAGCGAAATATTGTAGAAAGAAAATTACTTGCCATTCTTGTGGAAAATTCGGACACATAAAACGTAACTGTAAAGCTGTTAAAAATTCAAATGGAGAAAAATTTGCCTCTTCAGCTGTTTCTTTCGTTGCTGGAAATGCTTCCAGGAAAAGGAATGAATTTATAGTAGATTCCGGAGCAACTTCCCATATGTGTTCTAATGAGAATTATTTCGCATCTTAGTACCTTCTTCAGGAACTATTAAATGCGCATCAAAAACAACGAATCTAGAAATCAAAGGTGTTGGAAATATTAATGGAAAACTGTCAAATGGAATGGAAATTACTTTAAAGGATGTCCTTTATGTTCCAGACTTAAACGGGCAACTCATTTCCGTTAGGAAAATTGAAAGTGCAAATTATACAGTTATTTTCAAGAATCAAAAAGTATTTATCGAAAAAGGCAGAAACCGTTTTTACTTCGGTGAACGTGATTTGAATGGACAATACGTAAGTGACTTTGTCCCTGTTTACGAAACCGTTCTTACTTCAAAGAAAAATCATTGTGATATCTGGCATCGCAGACTTGGTCATCCGAGTGACAAAGTATTGAAAGATATGAAGCTTCCGGTACCTGATTCTTTTTGTGATATTTGTGCTCGGGCAAAACAGAGTGCAACACCAATGGAAAGAGGACCAAGAAAAAGAGAAACCAAGCCAAAGACTTTGATTCATAGTGACATTTGTGGACCTATTTTTCCGACAACCTTTTCTGGCGAGTGCTATTTTATGACTCTTATAGATGATTTTTCTCGTTTTACTGAAGTACGTTTACTGAAACATAAAAGTGAAGTCTCAGAAGAATTAAAAATGTTCTTAAAATCCAACCCTACAGTGAAGAAAATTAGATGTGATAACGGGAAGGAATATTTTTCTAATGATTTAGTGAATTTTACTAGAGATCTTGGTATAGTGATCGATCCCGCTCCTCCATACACGCAATCTTTGAATGGAGTAGCTGAACGCGCAATAGGTCGCTTCTGAATATAGGACGTGCTTTGATTGCTGAATCAAATTTACCAAAGACTTTTTGGGGTCAAGCTATCCTTTCAGCAGCTTACTTGAAAAACCGAATGCCAAGCAGCACTATTGAGAACAAAACTCCGTACTTCCTGAAATATGGAGAAGAAGCCGATTTCAAGCACATACGTGTTTTTGGATGCAGTGCTTACATGTTAATTCCTTCCGTTCATCGAAAGAATCTTGACGATATGTCTAAAAAAATGATCTTCATTGGTTATTCTTCAATGGGATATAGATTACTAGATCCTGAAACGAAACGCATAACTGTATCAAGAAATGTGAAATTCGACGAAGAGAAAAATGAAAATGTTCAGTCGAAACAATACATTCTAGAAAATTCAGAACCAGTCGATAATGAAATTGATCCAGATGTTCTAGAAAATACGAGTGATGAATTAGATGATCCTGAAGAGAAAGAAGACAAAACAAGAAAATCTGAAAGATTTAAAAAGCAACCTGTATGATATCCAGATCCTGAAGTTTACGAAGCATTACTTTGCCAACAAGAAACATTAACGTTTGATGATATCAAATCCCTCCCTAGTGATGAACAACGCTTGTGGAAAGAAGCTACGGACGCGGAGATTGAAAGTATGAAAATCAACGATGTCTGGGATCTTGAAAAATTACCACCTGACAAACGACCTATTTCCTGCAAATGGGTATTTACCATCAAAAGAGATGGTCGACATAAGGCGAGACTCGTAGCTCGTGGATTTATGCAAAAAGAAGTGCTAGATTATAGTGAAACCTTTTCCCCTGTAATAAGTATGCCAGCTTTACGTTTGGTTCTTATTTTGATTTTAAATGAAGACTTATATGCATTTGTGTTAGATGTTAAAACAGGGTTCCTGAATGGTAAGTTAAATGAACTTGTTTTTATGTATCAGCCGCAAGGCTATGATGATAAAAGTGGGCGAAAGTGTAAACTTAAAAGAAGTTTATATGGTTTAAAACAAGCCCCACGACAATGGTTTGAAAGGTTTCATGAATTTATTTCAAAGTTAAATTTTAAATCTTGTGATAATGAACCTTGTATTTTTATTCGGTATAATAATGATCATAAAATAATTATTGCTTTGTATGTAGATGATATGTTAATTGCAGGTTCAGATGTAAATGAAACTAATGTAGTTATTTCCCTATTACATAACGAGTTTCACATGTCAAAATCGCAAAGTGTTTCAGAATTTCTAGGTACTCAAATGAAATTCAATTCTGATAGTTTAATAATGGATCAAGAGTCTTACATAATTAAATTGTTAAGTAAGTTTAATATGCTAGATTGTAAACCCAGTGACATTCCTATTTCTCCTAAGTCCACCCCATCTGATTTCAAAAATGCTAAACCTTTTAATGGCCCATATCGTGAACCTGTAGGTTGTTTATTATATTTATCTTATATTTCTCGACCTGATATTTTGTATGCTATTAACTGTTTAAGTCAATTGCAAGAAAATCCTACTGAAATTGCATGGAAAGCACTTAAGAAAATCTTAAGATATTTAAAAGAAACATTGTCTTTAAAACTTGTGTATAAAAAACAAAATTCTGATCCTAAATTATCCATGTATGTTGATGCTGATTGGGGGGCTAACACAAATGACCGCAAATCAGTAACAGGTTATATTTTAATGTTTTGTAACATGCCTGTTCTGTGGTGTTGTAATAAACAAAAATCAGTTGCTTTATCGTCAACTGAAGCTGAAGTCATTGCTTTAACTAAAAGTTTGCAAGACTTGTTATGGTTTAAAAATATTGCTAGTGAAATTGTAAATATTAAGGATTTAGTAATTTTTGAGGATAATCAATCATGTATAAAATGTATCAGTAATGAGAGTAATTATGGTAGAATGAAACACATTGATATTAAATTGAAATTTGTTCGCAATATTATAAAAGAAAATAACATCAAAATTGAATATGTTCCTACGAATATGCAAATAGCTGATTTATTTACAAAGGCATTACCTAAAGTTAAATTTTATGAACTATTATTTCTTTGTTGTTTGTACAAGTAATGTTTAAATTGTGTCATATTATTATTAATGATTGATTTCAAGAAATTTCTTTGTTTTCTGATGTAATGCTAGATTATGGGCGGGTGTTGAAAATAATCACAGCATTACATTAAATTCTTATTAATTTCTTTTTGTACAACTATGTTTCTTGTGATTGGTTGTTTAATGTAGCTTTCTTTCACGGCCGCCAATTCTCTGCCATGGGCCTTGCAAAATCTATAAATACCTGTAAATTTTCTGTTTTCTTTCAGTATGTTTGTGTAATTGTTCTTGTTAATATCAAATATACTCACTTCGATCCACGTCTTTATGTCTGCCTTTTTATTTATTTTAACAGATTTAAAGTAGCTTCTGTTTCCACCGATTTACGGAAATCTTTACGAGTAGTTTTGTTGGGAATTAATAAGTTTTCACAACCTGAAATAGAGGGTTTTTTAAATGCAACCAATTCTCAAACTTACATTCGCATGATCAACGAACATGTTTTACTTGCAAGCATGATACATTAACAGCTATAATATTAAAATTTAAATGAATTTTATTTTGTTTCTCTTCAATTTAGAAATTCATTTTCACGCCTGAAAATGTTAAATTAAGATTTTTTGAAGTTTCCAAAACCGGATATTCTAGTTTGAGAAAAATGTTTAATGCACTACAAGTCCTACTGTAAAATGATTCCAAAAATATGAGGCAGAAAAGAAACCTTTTCTTTAGAAATGCTTCTTTAAAGGTAAATTTGTTTCTGAACTCTTCATTGGTCTATCTTTACCATACAGGTTTCTAAAATTTCTAAGGATGAAGTCGGTTTTCAGTACGTGGGTAGCTTGATGGGAGTTATTGTACATATTCGTGTAATGGGATATTTTATATTTTCATAACGGGGTATTCTATAATATTTATAGCAGATTAACAATGTTTGTCTTTTTTTACAGCGTAAGGAAATTTGAAAAGCCTAAATTTTTTTGACGATTAACTTATTTCTACTTCTTTAAAAGGAAAATTTGATAAAAATGATTGTTTACTCCAAAACTATCCTGCTGTCTGAGCGATAAATATGTAAATAGTTACTAACTGTTAAAATCAAAATTTCAAATATAAAAGAAAAAATTATTTATATCGATAAATATATAAGTAAATGTTCCATAAAAATGCAGTAACGTAAACAGATGAAAAACAATTTGTTTTTAATTAATTATTTTTTTAACAATTATAATAAAGAAATAAAAATATCATGATAAATTATAAATGTTTACTAATACCACTTTTTCTACTTTTTAGTTTTTTATAGCAAAACAATAAAATAATTTAAAAATTATTGGAAATATATATATATATATATTTAAAACCACAAACAAATATCAAACCTCATCACTCACCTTATTTAAACTGAAAATCTACATCAAAAATATTAAAACAACCAACATAAACATTAATACTAGATTAATATTAACACAATTATTCTGATTGGTAAACAAATCATATTAAATGTAAATTTCCAACTGGGCGAAAAATGTCCGGACCAGGATTCGAATCCGGGACCTCCTGGCTGAAGAATCCTGGTCCGGACATTTTTCGCCCAGTTGGAAATTTACATCTAATATGATTTGTTTACCAATTAGAATAATTGTGTTAATATTAATCTAGTGTAATTTCGTATCCAGCGATTTCTGGAGTTCCATTACCTGAGATTTATTCTGTTGAGCTGAACCAGGTTTCAGAACAGATGCTGTAATCATCAAGGGTAGCTGGGTGAAAGCGTTTGACCAGAATCGTCCGGGATAGCTCAGATGTCAGATCACTGGCGGCTTCATCCAGGAGGTCCCGGGTTCGAATCCTGGTCCGGGCATTTTTCGCCCAGTTGGAAATTTACATCTAATAAACATTAATATTTAAAACCAAACTATAAATCTAAACTAAGGAAAATATATATAACAGCAAAGAAGAACAGAAGGCGAGCGGTATGGCTAACGACATGCTCTGCGGGGTTAAGTCAGGCTTTACGCTTGCTACGTCCCCCTTCACTCGCCGAGACCAAAAATGGAAAACCATGAAAAACTAAACAGATCTACCAAATCCATCAAAATATCTTTCTATCTCATTAGATCAATCACCGCATCAAAACCACCATTCTCATCCATCACTGAATACAGTTCAGTTCCGTAACTGCTACTCTTAATAAATTCACTAGTTATTCTCCTGATGAAATTGCAAGGATAACCCTGTTTGAATCCTTGAAGACACCAATCCAAAATGCCATTAATCATATCCTTAACTCTAGTACTCAGTCTTTGGATTCGTATTAAGCTGTTTCTTAGGACATTTCTTTTAACCGATACATGAGCATTTGAATCAAAATATATCAACTTTAAGGTATTAAAATCAAAATCATTTCACTTCTCAAACAGCTTTGATATCAAATTTTCTCTTTCTATGTTTAAGTTCACATCTAGAAAATTAACATTTTTACAATTCTGGGAGGAGGGTTCCAGACTCAGAGACGTAGGACAATGTGTAAAATCAATATTTTCAATATCATTATTTAATTTGACTATCAAAACATCATCTATATATCTGTAGGCTAATGCATTACTGTTTAAATTATTATTTCTTTCATATATATGTAAATAGATGTCTGCCAAAATGGAACTGCAACTCCCTCCCCCATTATATATATATATATATATATATATAGATAGATAGATAATAAATTTGAAATCACAAATATATGAAGAAATGGATAAAGTTCTAAAGATGATTTAGAAATGAACTTATGAAACCAGTATGTAAAATAAGAAACTATGAATGACTCACAGAATCATCAGAGGAGCTTGTGAGTTCATTCACAGAAAATGCGTTATTTCATCCAATTTTGTCGGCATTAAGCCTAAAATGACAAAATTTAGCTCCTTATAACGCAAACGTTACAGGAAATGTATAATAAAAAGCTAAGAGATCCAAAGAAAAATACACCTCAGACAGGATATTAAAAATATTAGAGCACAATAACTGAATGACATACTTAGAGTCAAAACTACTGTATATCAGCATGGAAAACAATGTTAAAACTATTTTAACATGTGATCTACAGTTGAGCATCTGAGTGAAACCCATAACTGTGCTGCCATCTGGTGTGAGAAATGAAAAAATTAAATTGGAACTAGATTAATAACAATAATGTTTAGAGTTGCCATCTACACACACACACACAGACACACACACACATATATATATACATAAACATTTTTCTTTTTTCGTTTATAAAGGGACGTAATTTTATGTTTAGAAATGATTTGAATTTGCATGAAAAAATAATAACTCAAATCAATAACTTACATTATTGAAAAAAGGGTGTTTTTTTTAAATATATTATAATTGCTCCATTAGACTTATCTATGAAGTTGTTGGAAGAAAACGGCTTTTGATGTGAATAGTGAACATGTTGAAGGTAAGTGGAATTGAAAACCACTCATCCCTTTATTGAAATAAGGAGTTATTTAAATAATTAATCAAATGCTTGCACTTAATGTCTCATAAATATGAGATGCGCAATGAACAATTATTTTTTCACAACTTAAATTTTATAAAAGATTAAAGACAAACAAAAAAATTAAAATTTTAAGTGGTACAAAAATAAATTCCTATTTCACGCTTTAAAACAGGACTGATTTTGAAATTAATTTCAAACTTTAACTTAAAAAATACAATTTTAAAAGCTTTTGGAAAAAAGTACTAATTGCTGTAAAAACATTTTCTTTGAAATATTTTTTTCCCGCTGAACTGTTTTGAAGAATCCTTTGATACAATTAGTGTTATTATAAAGTGTACTCTCCAGAATTGTGACGCTTTTAAAATTTAAACATTCTTGTTTTACCGCCTTTAATCAGCTTTCCTATAAAAGTTTTATGTTTATAATTAATGCAAACTTCTACGGAATTTTCATAACAGTTTACAAAATGTAATAAATTATTTTCGCATCGTTAATTTTTGAATTAACCAACATTTTTTTTTTTTATTATTATTGGACATAGGTTTTGAAAAAAAAATTCAGTATAATATACAAAATTTTGTCCTAATCGATATGTATAGATATATTTTATTTAAAAGCGTGTTTCTTTCGAGTAAATGATTGAAAACGACAAATTTGAAACTATATTTATTCGTAAAATACATATTTGGATATAAATATTTCACAAGATACAGCTACTTTACATGACTTACATTATTATAGTTTTTTATTCCAAAAAAAAAATAAATAATAATCAATTTTATTGATTTACTGGTAAAATCTTAACAGGAATGCGTTTCAAAATATTTTCCGCATATACTTGATTAATTGTAAAACTTGGAAAACGACGCATTTTCATATTTTTGTTATAAACCTCCGTCTCAAAGGTACATTATGCAAATGTTAACAAGCAAGTTTCATCGAAAAAAATATATTCCATAAGCAGCATAACAGGGAATATTATATTCCTGTTCATTATTCCAGGTGCTTCAGCCTGGAAACAGAAAATTTCAAATATTTTTAAGGCAAAATTGAAATGTTAACAATTTATAGATATTTCTACTGTTTTATTACATTGAGATCCTGTAATATATGCAAAACAGTCTAGAAATAACAATTTAATCAGAAAACCTACATGTAGGCAGACACGTGTAATACGTATTCATACCAATCGCGGAAATGGAGTACTGATTTTAAAAAAAAACAAGAAAGAAAAAAAATGCATTCAGCATAGATTATGAAACACTTTCCAACACATTCAGAATAGTGTAACAAAACTGCACCGTTTAAAAAAAATTATAATGTTAAGTCTAATTCAGCCATATGGAAACGCATAACACATTTCAAAACCCAATTTCAGCTGTTTTCATCTACAATCGGAAAATTATCTGAATTATTTCAGCAGCTCTGTACATGATTTATAGATTTGTATCTATTAACTACATGTATGCCAAAATTTTGTTCACTTAAGAAATACATATACTTCAATTGAAAATTCCCCTTCAGCAAGTTCCTCTAATAACGAGAATGGTACCTGAATACTTTTGTGCAGCACTGTATATTAGGTATAGAATACATATATAACGAGTAACGTGCAAAAGATTATCTAAATTTAAAAGCGCATACCGAATTTGAAACTGCACACTCCAGCAATTATTACTCAAAGACAGTACTGTAACCGATTTCTTTTGTGTGTCCCTGTAAATGAATAAAAAATGCTGTGAATGTCATGTTCTAACGTGATCGTAGTAAAATTTAGGGATTTATATCAGTTTAAATACATTTGAAACAGCGTAATGTCATTGAAATACTCTGCAAATGATTTTTTACCATGTACCATAATTTAATGGAATTCTTTTGGATAGCCCTGGAAATGAAATATTAATCACACATACTTCATATGCAATACCAAACATGGTTAGGTGACCATAAATATGGATTATGAATTCCATTAAAATCCGAGTATGTTTACGGGAGTTAGAGCGTGGGCAGACGGCCATACGGACAGACGGTCATACGGGCGGACGGCCAGAAAAACCGAATTCATAAACACTTTTCAACTTTGTTGGAAACTGTTAAAAAAAGTTTAAATAATATTGTCGATACTGCAACTGTAAGCCGCTTAAAAAAAATAATATAAACCTCATGTACACAGAGAAGAAGTGGTTTTTCTCGAACGTATAAGTCGTATGGGGATAAGTCACCAAATAACATATCATTATAGTCACATGGTGACTTTTCCCAAAGGAGCACAATGGCGACTTCATAGTAGTCTCTCTGTCATCTGAAAGTCATCATGTGATTTTAATGTGACACTATTTGGTAACTTATCCCAATGCAGCGTTCGCGATGTCTTTGAAATTGAGTCTGGAGATGAATCACATGAGAGTCACAATGTAACTACATTGTAAAGTCACATGGGGTCACAAAGCAGCAGTTACAGTGACGTCTCAGTGGAGTTACATACAGTCATCATTTGAGACTGCTAATGAAATGTATGGAATTTCCTATTGTTTGCTTCACCGTAGTGACTGTGGCATTTGTGACCATGTGTGACATGAATGAAATGTTATATGGACTAGCTGTGCACTGTAAAAAAATACTGCCAGTTTTCCGGCACGAATCGGAAAAATAGTTGCCCTTATCGTACCGGAATAATTTCCGACCCAGCAAGGAATAAAATCCGTAAAAATAAGGAAATAGTCAGTAAAACGGTATTTTACGGATTTTATTCTGAACTGGGTTGGAAATTATTCCGGTACGATAAGGGCAACTATTTTTCCGATTCCTGCTGGAAAACTGGCAGTATTTTTTTTTTTTTTACAGTGTGCTGTAGAGATAGTAATTATTCGAATTATATTATTTCCTTTTGAGTATTCGCGTACTTGAAAATTAGCATTTTGTGATTGGTCTTTAATTTTGGACACCAGTGTAGAATGAATGTGAGGGTCCATTTTGGCCACAATCATATGGATATGTTTCGATTGGAACCAGAAATTTCTTTATAAAATATATTAAAAAGACACAATCGTAAAAAGGGCTAATTAAATAAGTTAAATAGTTTTAAATAAAAATTCTGGTATCAAAAATTTTTCTAAAACTTGAGTAAAAATTACCGTTTTTCTAGAATTAAATTGTGGAGTGAAGAAGTATAGGAAGCAATATTATTGTGCTAAAGAACTAAAAGTGGCAATTAAAAAGACATGGTATTTTCTGCCGCCAATAATATTTCCAAGCCTAATTGATTGCATAAAAATAATGTGATTCAAATTTGTTTGATGTAACGTGAAACAATGAAACAACTATTAATAAATAGCACCATGTACAAGTATTAAATTGAGTATTTATTGAGCATAAACTTTTGACACATTGTATAGTTACAAAGTTTTATAAATACATGAATTAAAGTATAAAAATGTACTCATTTATTAATTTCCATATGATTAATTTAAGAATTTTACAGGATTAAAAAGAAAAGTGTATCTTTTTGCTTTATTTTCTATTGTTACGCGTACACATTAGTTCATCATACAGTGGCTGCGTCAATGAACACTTCTTTATATAATTACGATGAGCATCCGTTACCGCTGAGCATCCGTTGCCGTCCGTTCAATGAGCATCCGTTGTCTTTAGTCGTAACGATCCTTTTAAATCTGCCTTTTTTGGTCTTTTCGTAATTATATAAATACGTCGTCTTGTCCGTCCGTCTGTCGGCATTAAACAGCGCAAAAACTACCCAACTGAATGGTTTGAAATTTAATATATACAATCGTTGCAGAATTCTGTCGAATATTTTCAAATTTCGTGAAAATTACATGTTTAGCTCATTTATAGGAACTGTCAAAATTATTCCGTTACGTTACGGCCAATGGGAAAAATTGTTTTAAGTGAATTTTAATTACGTTACATACTTTCGAACATAATGAAATTGATATGCATTTACCATATGCACCAAAATATACATACTGTAGAATATGCTCTGCAGAGAATATTTATTATTCATTTACCGAGCCGCAGAAAAAAAATAGTTTTATAATGGAATAGTGGGAGAAACATTGTTTGCGGCGTATTTAATGTTGTTAAACTGTTTCACATATAAAGAAATTGGTATACGCTGCTGAGGTTTACTAGAAGTTAAAGAATAATAGAAAGAGCATAGTATTTACAGGGACATACAAAAGATTGCGGATACTATACTGCATCCGAAGTACTGTATATTAGCATGTGATTTCTGGAAGTGCATTTTTAGTTGTGATATGAGTTTTTCAATTTAACTAATTGTAGATCATTTACAGCGCTAGACAAAATAATTCGAAAGGGTTACTGAATATGAACGAAAATAGCTTAAAGGTGGTTTTTAAATGAGTTATGCATTTTTACACTTAACTACATTTGGCATACTAAGATATGTTTGTAGAAGATAGTTAAAATAATATACAGGACCACGCAAAGAATATGGATGATAATCGAAGGAAGTTTGATTTCAGTAGTTTTAAGCGTATTTTAGTCTTAAATAGTGGCGTTTGTATAAAGGTAGTAGGTAAAATACAGGGCTGTACATACGTATTCAAGCATGCTTCCGTCTACTATATAAATTGCTGAAAGTGTAATTTCAACCTATTATGCGTATTTAACACTTTCGAACATGGTTGAAAATGGTTTACGCTTTTGGTTTGTCTGTCCATCTGGTCGTCTGTCTGTCTGTTCGAACTCTAATTTGCGTTAATATAGTTAGATTGATCTGTAATAGATATATGTTATTGAGATTTACTCTGCCATGTTTGGCATTGAAAATAAAGTATGTAGCGATCCTAGTTTATTTACAGAGGCATTCAAAAATATTCCATTACGTTATGGCCTATGGGGAGATTATATAAATTATATATCGTAATTATATAAATACGCAGCACCACTATTTTTCGCCTGGTCCGCTCGTCTGTCTGTCAATTCTGTACGCATAGAACAACGCAAAAACTACGGAATCCAATTTTTTTAAATTTAATATATATAATCATTGCATATTTTCGACGGTTTAAAATTTTAGGATAATTGACAAAAAAAAATTAAAATAATTATTAAAAGTTTTCTTCATTCTGTTAAATCCTAACATACGTATTAATTCAAAGATATGCCATGATACGTAATGACTCTAGGTTAATATGCTGATTTCGTCCTATTTAAAATACAGTCACATTATTTGCGTATTATGGAATTTAATTTACATAATCGTAATGAATTTTGTATCAATGTGTTTTTGCATAAGACCGCAACAGCTATTGCACCAAGATCTGAATATTTACAAAACTAGTTCTAGTTCAAACACATCTCATTT
The DNA here is from genome assembly GCA_963932465.1 of Maratus speciosus. Taxonomy (NCBI): domain Eukaryota; kingdom Metazoa; phylum Arthropoda; class Arachnida; order Araneae; family Salticidae; genus Maratus; species Maratus speciosus. Next base: position 360,997,313 of record OZ010791.1, on the reverse strand, counting down.
GCCAAGTTTGAAGTACAATTCCCGACTTATTTATTTACTCTCCGCAGAGCTTTAGACCAATTATTTTAGTAATTTTATATCACGATATATTTTCCACCTTTAAGATTTCCCGTATACACCTATGTGTTAATGAGACACATCACAATACTGTAGCGCGCTGGTTGAATTTAAATAAACACAAACTCGTCAATAACTCACAACACTTAATAAATAACAAAGTAAACTGTATCACACGTTTAATTATAAACCCTCTTGGTTTTTACACTCTTAGAATAGAATAAATTACACGTCAACAAAAAATAACGTTGCAATTTTTTTAGAAATTAAACTTACACAAAAATGCTCGCACTGAGCCTTGGCAATCGATAAATAAATTTCTACCATACACCACCGGCCTTGAAATCTTCAAGGGGTACAAATAAAAGAGTTATATATGTCTTATTGTTAATGAAAGAGCAAAGGACAGAGTTTATGAACCGCTCGTTTAAAATTTCCGGCAGCAGTTCTTACTATGGCGACTCTCACACGACCGTCATGGCCGAGAAATGTCTGAATAATTCTTCCTAACATCCACTGAAGAGGGAGAAGAAGTTCATTTTTAATTAGCTCTAAGTCACCAATATTTAAATTTGCTCCTCGAACGCAACCACTTGGGACGTTGCTGGAGTTGAGACAAATACTCACCACTCCATCGCTTCCAGAAGTGCTGAAATACTCTCTGGGTTAATTGCCAACGTCGAAGTCTATTAGGTGGAATTTCAGAAACGTCAAGTTCTGGAATAGCTATCAAGGCAGCCCCAGTAAAAAAATGACCTAGTGTCAGGACTTGTAGCTCACTTGGATCGTTCGACAGAGGACATAAAGGTCTCGATTTTAAACAGGCTTTAATTTGTGACAATAATGTAGAGAATTTTTCAATTGTAAATAGTTAATTTATCATTGTTCTACGTAGATGATATTTCAAAGATTTTATGTTAGCTTCCCACAGCCCACCAAAATGTGGAGTAGAAGGGGGATTAAAATTCCAGATGATACCTTCATTAGCCACATAATTCTGTAATGTTTGATCCTTACTAATGGAAGATACGGAATTGTATAACTCACGCAGTTCCCTACTTGCACCCTTGAAATTTCCTGCGCAAACATTGACCAACACAGCTGGTTTACCTCTACGGGAAAAATAGCTTTTAAAAGAGCAGCCAAAAATGTGGAAGCTGTCAAATCGAAACCAATTCAAGATGAGTAGCACGAGTTGAAAAACAAATAAAAATAGCAATATAACTCTTAAACGACTTGATATTTCTACGCTTTTTCTCCTTACATATAAATGGGCCGGAATAATCAGTTCCAGTCTTTGAGAATGGACGACTTGGCCTAACACGTATGGCTGGAATATCCCCCATTATTTGGGTGCCAACAGATGGTGAAGCATGAAAACATTTTAAGCAACTTCTCACTATTTTTCTTACTGCATCTCGACCACTTAAAATCTAAAAATTGGTTCGAAGAACAGCTAAAAGAAGCTGTGGACCAGCATGTAAATAAGTTATATGATAATGTTTGATAATTAATGCAGTTATATGATGTGTCTTAGGCAATAACATTGGGTGTTTCTGATCTTCTGGGACATTAGCATGCCTCAATCTTCCACCAACACGCAAAATACAATTATGATCCAGGAATGGGTTTAAAGACAAAAGTTTACTTGAAGATTTTAAAGATTTCTGATAACTTAAATCAGATATTTCATCACGGAAATACTCGTTTTGGACTATTTTCAGAATTTTCGTTGTGGAATTTGAAAGCTCTAAGACTGAAAGAAAACCATTTACTCGATTTGATAACGCCGGCTTTCTTGCATTGTCTACAAATCTTAAACACCTCGCGACAATTGGTACTAGTCTATTCCAAGAAGAATATCTGAAAATCGGATGATCATCATTAAGTTTAGAAATATTTACAACACAATTCCTTTTTTCTTCCTTTAGGATAATTTCTTGTACATCCTTGCCTTCAAATGATACATTAGATGAGATGATTCATCCCATGGTTCTCTTAACCATTTAGGATCATGAAACCATAGCTCACAAATCACTAATTCCGATGGCAGTATACCTCTTGTTCCGCAGTCAGCTGGATTTTCAAGCCCACGAGCATGATTCCACGAAATATTAGGTAGTATTTCTTGGATTTTAGCAACACAGTTTGCTACAAAGTTTTGCCATCTATGAGGCTCTGAGAAAAGCCATGCCAACGCAACCTTAGAATCAGTCCACGCAAATACTTCACTCTCCTTGAGACTTTAGTGATCCAAAACAACTTTTAGCATATTTCTCAAAAGAAAAGCTGAACAAATTTCCAGCCTTGGGATTGACTGAGTCTTAATGGGTGCGACCTTAGTTTTAGATATCAAAAGATTTACGGTGATTTTCTCATTCAGAGAAACTGGACGCATATATATTGCTGCACAATATGCTTTTTCAGACGCATCACAAAAGGCGTGAATTTGAAGTTTTATCTCATCTGCAGCTAATACAAATCGAGAAATTTTCAACTTAGAAAGTACCTTTAAATCATTCCGAAAAGATGTCATACATTTACTATGTTTTTCACTAATTGGCTCGTCCCAGGTAAGTGAAAACTGCCATAAGTCTTGCAGCAGTACCTGCATGAAAACAACACCAGGGGAAAGCAAGCCTAGCGGATCAAATACCTTTGCAACTTGTGACAAAATATCTCTTTTAGAATATCTGTCCTTTTTCTCATGGTCTAAAGCAGTGAAACAGAAGAAATCACCCGTTAAATTACATTGAATTCTGAAAATTTTTATCCCGCAATCATTAGTCAAGAGCAATGACTCTGTTCTTTCCTTACATTCTTCAGAAATTTTCCTCAGTACTCCAGGTATATTTCAAATCCATTTTCCTAAATTAAAGCCACCTCGTTTCATTAATAATGACAATTGACTAATTAGTTCCAATATTTCTTCCTCATTCTGGCCGCCAGAGAGAAAATCATCTACATAAAAATCTTTCAACACGGCTACAGATGCCAAAGGAAAATCGTTTTTCTCATCTAAGGCAAGCTAATGCGGAGCTCTTGTAGACAGAAACGAGGCAGATACCGTACCATAAGTGACTGCTGTTAAACGATATTTCTCTATAGGATCCTGGGAATTCTCTCTCCAAAGGATCCTTAAAAAATCTCTATCTTCTGGATTAATCAAGATTTGTCTAAACATCTTCTCTATATCTGCTCGTACAAAGATTGGCAAAGCTCTAAATCTTAAAAGAATTGGAAAAGTTCCTGTTGTATACGGGGTCCAACCATTAGAATATCATTCAAGGACACACCAGAGGTAGATTTAACAGAGGCATCAAAAATAACTCTGAATTTTGTCTTCGAACTGGATTCACGAATTACTGCATGGTGAGATAAATAAAAAATAAATGCAGGGACCCTCTCCGATTTGGATATCCGTTCCATGTGACCCAAATCCGAATATTCCTTCATAAACTCTCGATAGATTTTATAAATAGACTGTTGTTTAGAAAGCTTACGTTCCAAACAACGAAATCGCTGTACGGCTAATTCCTTAGTATCACCTAATTGCAATGGAGAATCTTTAAATGGAAGTTTCACAACAAATCTTCCAGAACTATTTCGAAAATAATTGCTCTTAAAATGGTCTTCACATTCTTGTTCTTCCTTAGAAACTCGAACTAGCTCATGAATGGATCTAAAGGCCAAAACTTCTGAACTAAATCATCTAGTTGAAATTGAATATTATTAACAGAAAATATACGTTGACTTGTATCAAAAGAGGTAGTTCCCGTAATTATCCAACCAAGTTTAGAACATACGGCGAAGGTTAGAGTTTCTTCTATTTTTATAACTTCCCCTTTAAGCAATGTAAAGAAAACGTTAACACCTAATAAGATATCTACTGGTCTTTATTCAAAGAATATTGGGTCTGCTAGAACTAAATCATTGAAATTATTCAGTATATGTTAAGGAATAGAACTATACGGCACATTTGATGTGATTCTTTTTATCACAAATGCTCTCGTGGCAAATCTCGCTTCAGAATTAATATGGGGAATAAAATTTAAATTTATCCCTTCATTAGATTCAGCATTATAAGAACCTAAACATGTAATCTGTACCTTAGTAGATTGCCTTGGCAAACATAATTTACGCATACAATTTTCACTTACCTAAGAGGCTTCACTGCCACTATCCAACAAAGAGCGACAGTTTACAAGATTACCCAGTGAGTCACGAACCTTAAGCATTGCTGTACAAAGTAGAGTTTGCTTATTTTGAAATGAATGTAATCCCGACACAGAGTTGTTTGGAAAGTCAAAGATGCTAGTTCAAGAAGTTTGATTTAATGACTCATTGGTCTCGGCTGATATTCTGGTGCGTTCGGAGAAAGAGGGCCAGTCGGCGTTTTATTTACACTATCTGAATAAGATGTTAGGTCTCTCGGAAGATGTAAAATTGTATGGTGAGTCTTACGGCACACTTTACATCTACTTAAACTCTTACAGATTTTTGCACGGTGTTTATCTAAAAGACAATTGTAATACAAGTTGTTTCTTCTAATCAATTCTATTCTTTTATGTACAATTAACTGCAAGAACTTAGGACATTTATACAACGGATGTGATTCCTTGCATACACAACAACTATTACTAGCAGAAAACAATGTCGTTAGTTTACCTTTCTTTATTTCCTTTACTGGGGATTTGCTGTTTTGAAGGGTTCTAGCGTGATCCTTCAAGAAAGATTATAAATTATCAAGAATTCCCACCTCCTCCTTTTTTAATGTTCGTTCCCACAATAGCTCGTATTTTTGTCTAATTTATCAGTAATTACATAAACTATCATTACTTCCGAAAATCCACTAACGTCTTGTTTAAGTACACTTAACGAACGCACACATTCGTTTATAACATCTACACTCTCTAAAATAGACTTTGCATTATCCGAAATAGAAGGCATTCCAATTAACTTCTTAATTAATGCATTAATTAACTCACGTTTATTTGAATATCGCTCCTTTAATAATTCTAAAGCTGTGATATAGTTTGAATCAGATATTGGAAGACTCTGAATAATTTTAAGTGCACTGTCTTTACATACAGATTTCAAATACTGCAATTTTTGACAGCCTGATAAACTCTCATTATTATACACGCTAGCTTTAAATAAATCATAAAATGATATCTATTCTTCTAAATTACCACTAAACGTAGAAAGTGTCAATTTTGGGAGCATTACTTCTGGTAATTGAGATTTAGAAAGACTATTATTTTGATTCGAATCATTTAAAGTAAATTTTGAGTTTTTCCGGTTAACACTTAACCGAAGATTGTCAAGTTTATCCTGTACGGATGGTTGCTCATCAACAAAATTATCTACATCTTCTTCTTTACATTGTGAAAAAATTGCATTAAAAATTTCATGTAATTCATTTAATTTTTCGATTTTATTTTCGAATAAAGCAAGCTGACTAGAATCAGCATCATCTATCGAACTAATAATATTATTTTCTAGTTCAGTGACAGTAGTTTTTAAAACTCGTTTTCTAAATAAATGTCTTTAAATTCTGTCATAATGAGGTAATATTAACAAAAAGGACTCAACAAATAGTATAGATGTTTAAATGACGCAGCTTCTTTATTTATTTTCACATCACAACTTCGGAACGATAACATGATTACTCTTGAAAACGAAACTCATCTTAAGTTCGTTCTATCACTCAATTACCAAAAAGAAAAAATATCAAATCTCCAGTAGACGTAACCAAAAATTATGTGGCGCGCTGGTTGAATTCAAATAAACACAAACTCGTCTATAACTCACAACACTTAATAAAAACAAATTGAACTGTATCACATGTTTAATTATAAACCCTCTTGGTTTTACACTCTTAGAATAGAATAAATTACACGTCAACAAAAAAGAACGTTGCCATTTTTTAGAAATTAAACTTATACAAAAATGCTCGCACTGAGTCTTGGCAGACAATAAATAAATGTCGAACATATTATTTAAAATTTCCCGTATACACCTATTTGTTAATGAGACACATCAGAATACAAAAGCAATCTTCTATAATAATAAAGAAAGAAGTTTGTGTGTGAGTGAGTGAGTGAGTGTGTCGACGGTGTTCTGAAGAGACCACTGCACGTAGAGCTATAAAATTTTAGCCAGAGCCAGGAATCGAACACGGGACCAAAAACTAACATTAACTTAAGGGATTATATTAATTCGATTTTTCCACATTAGGAAAAAGAATGCTGTTTCTTTCTTTTAACCCAATATAGTAAATTTTGTTTTCTTTTCATAAAAGTTTATTCGGAATTCGTGCAGCGATTTTGGAATTTTTAGCGAATTCTTTATGCGATTATTAAACAGCATGTAATGCATGTCCATACATATAAGGGTGGTTACCGTAGGGGGGGGGGGGGGATCCAGTTTTGTCGCCAAATAACGCCAAGTTTCTCGCCAACTTGGCGACCAAAATGAGTCGCCAAAAGTGACGCCAATTTGGCGATATCTCTAATATTTCGCCAAATTCCGATAGACTTCCACTGTAAAACAATAGGGATTACTTGCTTACAGAAAATCAACAAATTGAGATATTTTAATGCAACAAAAACTAATATTAACTTAAGGGATTATGTTAATTATATTTAAGGAAGTCCAAGTAAATTAATTATGAATAAAAGTAACATGGTCTAATGCTTAGCATGATTTCCAAAACATAAATTTTAAGAAAGCCCACAGGTCAAAGGAATTAGATTTGAAACTTTTATCCAATTATAGTAAATTTTGACTTTCGTGATTCTTGAACTTTTTGTGATTTTTAATGCGATTTTTACGTTTCTTCGGGATCTGCTGCAATTTTTTGATATTCCATTTTTGACCTAAATAACATTCTGCTCTCATTTCAATAAAGTTTATTCGTATTTCATATAGCAATTTTCGAATTTTTCGGGAATTTTGTATGTGATTTTTAGTGCATTTTAGCGATTTGCTACTATTTTTCCACATTAGTGAAAGGAATCCACATTAATCCATAATTTCCACATTAGTAACTTGCAATCTTCGAACATAATATATATATATATATATATATTCTTTTTTCACAATTTGAGTAGCACACAATATATAATTTCGAACACAATATAATTTCGAATATTCGAATACAATATATAATTTTTTTCTCTCATTTCAAAATTTGAGAAGCGATTTGAAATTTTTTCGCGATATCTTATTGCGATTTTCAGAGTTTTTTCGTAATTCCTGCTGTTTTTTGATGTACCCGGGCAACGCCGGGCAAGTTCGCTAGTATATCATTAAAAAAAACACCTTACAAGATAATAATAGAAAAAAAACAATTTTTCCAAATGATTTTTGAAAATTTTGTTAATAGGATAATATAACATCAAATTTTCAATAAGATGCTTATATTAGTGAATATAAAAGTAATTATAGAAACACTTGAATCAAAAAATTACAAAATATTTGAAATCTACAAATATAATATCAATGGGTCAATAGAGTATTCAGGAGAGAGAGCCATTCTCGTCCCTTGTAAAAGTACATTTTCTATTTTAGAAAAAAGGACAAGAACAAGAAATGCAAACCATAGTCTCGTAAAATGGTACTGAAAGTGGCAGTCATTAAAGATACATTTTCTGAATCTTCGATAAATCTTATATATAGTAGAAAAAGAATAAATGAATAAAAAAATACGTAAGGAGTTTTGAAAACATTTAAAGCACAATCTATATAATAAAGAAAAATGTGTTTATGATTAACACTGACATCTCATCGAAGGTTGCCGCAACATAAAATAATCAAATCTGTCCGTCTGTTCATCAGTCCGTCTGTCCGTGTGACTGTCTCCATTCTACCATCAAAAAGTGTATGAAGTTATGCATAGAATTGAACCAAATTATTATTTTAAGTTTTTGGCAATGGCAAGCAGGTCCTCCCAGAATTTGGAAAAAAATCGCCGATAAGGGGTGCTCTAATAGCGATTTTTGTGCGATTTTGAATATTGTGCCATCAAAAAAGTGTGCAAAGTTATGCATAGAATTAAACCAAATTTTTATTTTAAGTTTTTGGCTATCGCAAGGTCGTCCTTACTGAATTGGGAAAAACTTCGCCGGTAGGGGGCGCTGTAATAGCGATTTTTGTGCCACTTTCAATATTGTACCACCGAAAAGTGTAGGAAGTTATGCATAGAATTGAACTACTTTTTTTGTGTATGCTTTTGGTTAAGTCAAGAAGGCCCTCTCTGCATTTGTTAAAATTCCGCCGAAAGAGGGCGCTGTAATAGCGATTTTTGTGCCACTTTCAATATTGTACTTTCGAAAAGTGTATCAAGTTATGCATAGAACTGAACCAATTTTTTTCTGTATTTTTCTGGATATGGCAAGCAAGTCCTCATTGAATTTGAAAAAAAATCTACCGGAAGGGGGGCGCTGTAATAGCGATGTTTGTGCCATTTTCTTTATTGTACCATCGAATAGTGTATAAAAGTATGCATACAATTGAACCAAATTTTTTGTGTATATTTTTGGTTTTGGCCAACAGGTCCTCCTTGAATTTGGTAATATTACGCGTTAAAGGAGGTACGTGACAGCGATTTATGTAAACTTTTCTTGATTATTCGAAGTTTTATTGTCCATCGGCGGCTCGCGCAGCGGCGGGAACTTGCTTACTGCTATGCCGGCTATTCGCAAACAGCTGATAACGACAGAATAAGGAAAATTTAATAATTTTAACAAATATCATGATATAGATTAATTTGTTTTTAGTCCGCTTAATTGACTGAGCAGAAATTTAAGATGAAAATAAAGTTGGTATAGTATTGAACTAATAGTATTGAAATATTAACATGTGTGACTAGTTTTTGAAATATTAAGATGTATAAGATAGAAGCAAGTTTTGGGATTGGCACATCCAACTATTTTTCAATTGCTGTTAAGCTTAAGAATTCAGATTTTTATTTAATACTTATATTATGTTATATTGTATATTATAACACATGGATTTAATTGTTTGCTTAGAATCATTTATTTTATGCAGTGAAATCTTATCAAAAATGCTAATTTAAAAATTACTTTCAATGTATAATTAATCATTAATTTTGAGTCTCACTTAGAAAGAAAATGGTGTGTTAAAATACGTATGTAATGTTTTAACTACTCTAAATAATGTAGACTCCTATCTTTCACCATTTCTGAGAAAAAGGTACATAAAGTTGATGAATTTAACATAGCGGAGTTAGGCTTTCCCGGTCCCCTTAAATCCTGTTTTGGAGCTAATACGAAAGTTTGTTTTTTTACTGAATTTTAAAATTTTATTTACATTATTGATATCTGTATATAAAATTTAAAAATCTATTAGTGATTTCTATTTAATATATATATATATATATATATATTTCTTTTTCACATATCTTCTGTAATTTATGGAGCTCAGGTTGGATTTCTTGTGTAAATTATAAAGGACTAATGTGTGTATGCGCGTAATGCTGAGCTAACTTCTGTTTGGCAGGGGCAACATCAGGCGATTAAATTTCGCTTTTACTGTAGTTTTTAGCTCACAGGCTATCAAAGCCTGAGAGCTTATGTGCCGGCCGTTTCTGTATGTACGTACGTAACGCCATAACTTTTGATAGAAATATCCGGTTTGCTTCAATTTTTTTTTGTCCAGGCTCATTCTGTTAAGGCGCTTCCCTGATTAGATATTGGGGTTGATTGGTTAAGGTAAAGTGGTAAAGGGGGTTAGTCTCACAAAAGGGGGTAAAGGGGGTTAGTGCACAAAATATTCAATTTTTTCCTAAATTGGTATACCGGTTTATTATGCTAAGGAACTTCCCAGATTAGATTTGGAAGCTCATTACTTAAGTATAAAGGGGGGAAGGGGGGCTACCACCCCTTAATTTAGTTAAATGGGTTTTTCGTGTAGAATTATTTGATTTGTCCAAATTTGGTATGCCGGTTTATTATGTTAAGAAGCTGCCTTGATTACATTTGGAGGTTCATTAGTTACATATAAAGGGAGGGAAGGGGGAAGACCCCCCCCCCTCTTAATTAAGATAAATTGGTTTTTAATGCAGAATTATTCGATTTGCTTCAAATTTGATGTACCAACTTATTCCGATATGGCTTTCTTCATTTGATTTGAAGGTTCATTGTTTAAGTATAAAAGGGGGAAAGGGGGACAAGTGTCACCTCCAGTTAATTGAGATAAATGGGTTTTCATGCAGAGTTATCTAATTATTATTATTTTTTTTTTCTGGGTTCATTTTCATAAGGAGTTTTCTGATTAGATTTGAAGGTTCATGTGTTTAAAGGGACAAATGGTTGAGCTAATACCCACTTAATTTAGGGTTTTTTTTTTTTTTTTTTTTCACGCAGAATTATCTGGTTTGCTTCAAATTTGCTATGCCAGTTTATTATGTTAAAGAGCTTCCTGATTAGATTTGGAGGTTCTTTGGTTAATTAAAAACTGGGGGAAACGGGTTCTAATCCTTTCATTTATTTTTTGAAGGGCAATATTCTTTGAAATAAGAGTATACTATACAATTAGTGTGAATAGCCTGTGAGCTCAATGCCATTAGTTTAACTAGGCAATTTTCTTTTTTATTTAAACATCCAAACATCGTATATTTTTAATTTTTATGCCGTTGAATAGGGAATAATTTGTTCTTAGAAATGCAATGTATTTCAAAACAGTACTGTAATTTATTTGAAAACTCTTTTGCAATTTAATGATTTTTTGTGGTTTAAAAAAAAATTTCATGCATGATTTTTTTTAATCAAATCTCTATCACATGTAGACGATTATGGAAGATAAAACCGTCTGCATTTAAGTTCATATAATTTCCCCCTCCCTTTATCCAATAGCGAATTTAAAATATCATTAATAAAATAAAATAATATAAACAGAAATTTTTCAAACATGTATTTTAACTACGCGCTTAAACAGCTGAAATTATCTTAATTGAAACGCGCTGCTGTAAGTCACGAAATCCTTTTAAATTTCTTCGGCTATTAACTCATACCAATGTATAGTTTTCAATAAACTTCAAAACTTTATTTGAATATAAAAATGGTACTTTTTTAAATAATGCTTTCTGCTGTTGTTAGTGAGAAATCTAAAAAAAAAAAAAAATAATAATATAACAGTGGTTTTCCTTTATATTCTGTAAAACGGGCCGCGGTGTTGAATCCCCTAGTAAAATATGCAATTTGATAGATACTTCTGGTCTCCAAGTTTAGCAATTTGATTATCTATGTTGTACATTTTAGTATTCATAACATTCTGAAATATAAATTGAAAAATTAATTTCTTCCTGGTTTTACATCTCTTACATTAGCCGAGTTAAATATTACTAACAAGTTGGTTTTTCAAAATTGCATGCTCCTAAAAATCTGAATTTTTTTTTGAAAAAGTTCTTCTAATGAGGATATATATGTTTATTAAAGAAATTTTGGCGGTGTCTCCTTTGAGCGCCCGTTTAAAAATAATGAAAATTTCGTTATTTGACGATTTTATCATTGGTTGGCGATGGAATAAAATTTTAAAAATACACTTTTAAGTCAAATAGTCTTTAAGGTAAAAAAAAAATCATTTTGAACTTGTTTAATTAAATTTCATTTAAATTAATTTAATTTTGTAAGTTTTAGTTTCTTGGAACTATAGTTTTGTAATATATACATTTCTATGTATTTATAAAAAAAAATTAACAACAAAATTTTATGATATTGAACACGATTTAAATTAATTAAAACTGTTGCAAGCTCAAAATTATGTCCTATTGAACACTGTCGTTCGAATTTTTTTGCTAAGGAAGCAACGACTTCTTCGACATTGAAATGCATATCTGTAGCATTATTTATGTATTATAATATAAAATACATACATAAAATTAAGTATTATGTATTATAGAAATATTTTTTATATATGAAAATATTTTTACAGTGATGAAATTAAATAACTGCAGAAACAAGAAAAATATACATTAAACTCTCTCATTTTTACTTTCTTCTATCTTCAATACAAGAAAGTACTGTAATCGAAATTTTTTTCGACTTCCAGTTTTCGACAGATTTACAGGTTTTAGGGGTCAGAGATCCCCCAAAACACGTTTATAGAAAATGTCTGTCTGTCCGTGTGTCCGTCTACCTGACGCCATTGTACCACCAAAAAGTGTATGAAGTTGTTGAAAAAGTGCATAAAATTGAAGAAAATTTTTATTTTAAGTTTTTTCCTATGGCAAGCAGGTCATCCCTGAATTTGGAAAAAAATCGCCGGTAGGGGCCGCTGAAATAGCGATTTTTGTGCAATTTTGAATATTGTACCATCCAAAAGTGTATGAAGTTATGCATATAATTGAACCAAATTTTTATTTAAAGTTTTTGGGTATGGCAGGCAGGTCCTGTCTGAATTTTGAGAAAATTCGCGTATAGGGGGCGCTGTAATAGCGAATTTTGTGCGATTTTGAATAGTTGTTCCATCCAAAAGTGTATGAAGTTATGCATAGAATTGAGCCAAATTTTTACTTCTAGTTTTTGGATATGGCAAGGAGGTCCTTCCTCAATTTCTAAAAAAATCGCCGTTAGGGGGAGCTGTAATAGCGATTTTTCTTCGATTTTTGTACCATTTTGAATATTGTACCATCGAAAAATGTATGAAATTATGCATAGAATTGAACCATTTTTTTTGTGTTTGTTTTTGGTCATTGCACGAAGGTCCTCCCTGAATTTGGAAAAATTCTGCCGGTAGGTGGCGTTATAATTGCGATGTCTGTACCAGTTTCATTATTGTACCATCGAAAAGTGTATGAAGTTATGCATATAACTGAACGAAATTTTTTGTGTAAGTTTCTGGCTATGGCAAGCAAGTCCTCCCTGAACTTTAAAAAATTCCGCCAGAAGGGGGTGCTATAATTGCGATCACTGTGCATTTTCATTATTGTACCATCGAACAGTGTATAAAATTATGCATGCAATTGAACCAAAATTTTTGTGCATGTTTTTGGCTTTGGCCAACAGGTCCTTCTTGAATTTGGAAATATTGTGCGGTAAAGGGGCTTTGTTATAGCTATTTTTGTAAACTTTTCTTGATTTTTCGTAGTTCTATGGTGCATCGATGGCTCGTGCAGCAGTAGGAACTCGCTTCCTACTATGCCGGCTATTCGCAAACACCTAATAACAACATAATAAGGAAAATTTAATAATTTTAACAAATATCATGATATAGATTAACTCGTTTTTAGTCCGTTTAATTGATTGGAGCAGAAATTTAAGATGAAAATCAAAGTTCGTATAGTATTTAACTAATGATATTGAAGTATTAACATGTGTAACTAGGTTTTGAAATATTAAGATGTATAAGATAGAAGAAAGTTTTGGTATTGGCACATCAACTAGTTTAAGTTTAAATTCATTAAATACTATTTACATACTTTCTAAAAATCATTAACAAGTAATTTTTAGATGCCTTAAATTCGTTTGTTTCTGCCAAGGAAAAGTGCTGCTCGCCAAATCGCGTGATAATTTTGTTTTTTCGTGTCAAATTCTCGAAAGTATTTTATTTTTTACAGACTTTCTACTGTAATTCCTAATATTAATTTGACTGATCCTTTATTATATACATAAGTAGTTTAACGATTTTATTTTGTTTCAAAGTATTCTGAGTCTGCCCGGTAAGGACACCTTCCTTGTAAGGACATTTATTAAATCATAACGAATCATTATGCAAAAAAAAAAAAAAAAAAAAAAAAAAAAAAGGAAAAAAATCGAAAATAATAGTATATAATGCTTTCGAACAAAAGGATATATTAATTTTAACATTAAACTTGAAATATATTATTGTTTATATGCTTCTATAATATATTAGAATGGCAGCAAATCTTATGTGTGTTTACATGTGTGTGCATGTAAATTTTATCTATAAAACGGCTCAAACGATTTTGAATAAATTTTATAACCTACCGCTTTGTGGTACGAGAAGACCATTGTACTAGATAACATATTCAAGAAAATTCGATTAGTGGGTCATTTTGGGACGCTACAGGATAATGCATTTCAATGAGAATGAAGGTAGAAGGGGATTTCAATTGGAACGAAGGTTAAGTTGCTGAACAGTTGGCAGTAAATGAAGTCGCAAAGTTGGCAACATTTGGCCAGATTTGGCAATATTTGGGCGAAATATTGGCGATATTTGTGTAATTTATGCGAGAAAACCGACTTTTATGATTAAAACGGCCAAAACACATACTTGGCGCAACATGAAAGAGTATCGCCAAATTTCGCGATATTTGACGTAAAAGTTGACTTTCAGAATATGAAGGCATTTTCTAGAAAATAATTAATAGGGGAAGAGTTACATGATTAAAACAGTCAGAGTCAATATAATGTTCTCGAAAGCAGAATTCATCCAATCAGGGTAAATAGAACTTTCTGTCATTTAATCCTAAAACTATATAAATAAGTTCTTAGGTCGAAGCCTTAATGTTTGTCAAGTTCGAGATTCTTGCTATTATAATTGAAAATATATAGATCGATTATCATAAAATTTAGAAATACGTACATAGTATTAATATTGATAGTTTCTGTAAATAATAATGTTATAAAAAAAAATCTATCATTAAAACACTGATAAGTTATTATTATATCGAGTTGAATAAAAAGTTAATTTTTATTGAGCTTAGCTTGCTCTTCCTTCCTGTTGAAATATGTAGGATGGTGTACATTCATAAAATGTATGAAATAATAGTGAGAATAAAAGTAATAGAAAAAATAAGTCAGAATTTGTTATTTTGATAGCTTTATGAGTAATATATAAAAAAATTAATTTTTATTTTTTTTGGAAACCATAGATTTATTTTACTGCAGATGGATATTTACATATATCGCATATAATTGTTAATTTAGTTTATCCATCCGCTTTAACATGCCTCTGAAGATAACCTTGACAAATATTCTGTAATACATTTTATTTGTCAAAAAAAAAAAAAAAAAAAAAAAAAAAAAAACGTATTGCTATCTATGAACAATTAGAAAACTTAAGGATACAACGAAAAATAATAATTATCTATTTAGATATGATAAAATTTCATAATATTACTTACAAAGCATTGTGAAATATATTAAAACTTAAAGATATGGTACATTATATATCATTTTAAATTATTGAGACGTATTATAGATCGATTTCATATTTAATTATTCATATTATATTCTCTCCGGATAGTCTCCACTGTAATTTAGATTTTGAGTTTGGAATATACATGTAGAGATGTATAATCTAGAAAGAAAAACTGATTTTCCTCCAGGTACAGATTCCATTAAATACATGAGAAATCACACTATTTTATTAGGGATTCGTGTGGATTAGTTATTCATGTAATATTCCTCAGGGCGAAATTTTCCAGAGATAAGAGCTATTTCATTTTACGTTAGGATGATTCATCAATACACGATATGGTTTTTCCAAAATAGTTAAAATAATATGTCAGCTTTTGCAGAGAATATTACTAGTTTACTTTTTGCCGAGTGTATACAATTTTAGTTAAATATTTATGTGATGAACATGTACGCAATCCCACAATTGCATTTAAAAAAAATATTCTCTGAAAAGATTTCTTAATTTATGATCCTACTAATAATAGTCATAATATATTTTTCCTAATATATCCGACGCTGCGTGAACGATAATAAAATAAAAGCATATTCATCGATATGGATAGTAATAAAAACCCATATTTTAAGTACTACATTAAGGCGTGATTTTTTTGGCCACCAGTTCGGCTTTAGTTGCTTTAAATTTAAAGCTGTAATCCGTCACAAATCGCATCTAAATTTCATTGCAATTAAATGCTATATCCAATTGCATTCCAGTGTATATTCAAAAGACTTTCTATATCAAGAGTTAGCTAGTGCATAATATTTTATATTTCTTAACGCCTAGTGAAGCGAATGTATTGGCGTCATATATATTCGTGTTTGAATAAAGACGATAGGTCACAGACAGACGGAACTTCAGATAAATCTGCCATTTCCAGAGTATTTATAAACAACTGTCGCAAGAATTTAGACAACATTCTTCCGACCACTGTCCTACTATTTTTTTAGTTTTTCATAAAATCGCTAATGAATAATATTTTTCATGAGAATAGATAGTCGGGCAATTTTTATTTTCATAAAATAGTAGTTAAAAAAACAAAATAATATATAATTATTCATGTTCTTGTCGCACAAAAAATCGTTTATAGTTCAACACATATGAAATTAAAAGCAAAAATTGAATTTTTAACATTTAATGACAAGGATTTTTTTTTTTTTTTTTTTTTTTTTATTTATTTATTTATCATTGAAATCGTAAATTACATTTTTATTACAAAATTTATTAAAAAGTGAATTAAACAATTTTTTTTAAATATATTCTTAAAAAATATATTTAATTACTTTTAATTGCGTGTATTTAATTGCTTAAACGAAAGAGTTTCAAACGCGTATTATTACATAGTAACCACGTAAAAAAAAAAAAAAAAAAAAAAAAAAAAAAAAATCTGTAAAGTTACTAAAGTTTTTCTAGGAAACAGGGATTCGTAGAAATTTTTATGTAACGGCAACAACAAAAATTCCTGTAATAGCGTCTGTTACAGGAATTTTTCTTGTTGTCGTTACATAAAATGTTCTAGGAATCCCAGTTTCCTAGAAAAAACTTTAGTAACTTTACAGATTTTTTTTTTACAGTGTACGTGTTATGTGAGAGGAAAACGGAATGTGTTCATGACATACGAGTGTATGACAGACAGGATATATTAAAATAGATTTACGATGATAAAGTTGAAAAGTAACGTTTAGACATCTCCTATCTACTTTAGTAAACTCTTTTTTATTATTACATATTTACACTGTAAAAAAAAAAAAAAAAAAAAAAAAAAAAAAAAAAAAAAAAAAATCTGTAAATTTACTAAAGTTTTTCTAGGAAACTGGGATTCCTAGAACTTTTTATGTAACGGCAATAACAAAAACTCATGTAACAGACACACTTTTGCGCCGAAAATCAAAAAATCTGTAAGGTTACTAAAATGTTTTAGGAAACTGGGATGCCTAGAACTTGTCATGTAACTACAACCGGGGTTACAGATAAAATTTTAGTAAGATTACTGTAATTTTAGCAGATTCATTTGTAAAGTTACAGATTTCTGTAGCTTTACAAAAAATAATTTTGTAGATTTGCAGCTTTTTTTGTACAGTTACAGTTTAAAGTTTGGTAAGCATGTAACTTTACATCTGTAGAACTACAGATTTTTTTTACAGTGTAGGTTTCAGAAAATCTGAATAAAAAAAAAATAATTTATTACATAATCAGAAATACATATAAGCAGACAACTGTAAGTGATATTAATGCAGTTTGACATATGTTTCAAGTAAATCAGAAAAAAAAAACTGGCTTTTTAATTATAACTCCAGGATACATTCAAGAATTGTCTTTAAAATTCAAGAAAAGTTCCTCTATTTATTTTTATCTCTTTGAAATATACTAATTTACTGAAGCGTAACAATTAACTCTCAGAATAGTGACTAATTTAAACACGAAAATCGTATTATCCTTCTACAAAGTAAACGAGATTTTCAGTGCTTCAGTTACTAATTAACTCCCTGAGAGTATTATCCAATTAAAATTCGAACAGCATTGATTTACTACTATTATAAGTCTTGAACTAGTTAAGTATATTTAATCGGAGACAGGAATTTATATACCGCAGATAAGAATAGTCAATAAATTTATTGAATTGATGCTTTTGCTTTATTGATTGAATTAGAAATTTTACAAATAATGCCGTGTAAAACAAGGTACGCTTTTACAATTAATATATGTCCTTTTAAATGAAATAGTATAGGAAATATGTTTTATGTAAAATTATCGTTATTAACACTTTCCAAAATACGTGAAATACTTTGAGGACTCCGGCTTGTCCGGACGTGATCTAACTTGCGTATGCATGCTCAGTCGCCATGTAAAAAATATATATTATTGAGGTTTTCTATGCCATGTTCCCTATTCAAATCAAAGTGTATAGCATTTCCAATTATTTTACAGGGACACTGAAAGTAATCTAGTCTTATTTTGATCTAATAGGGAAAATCTTTTGAAATGTATTTTAATGATGTTATACCATTATAAAGTTACTGGACTTGATACTCATCGCTGAAGTGCATTGCACGTTGTATACTGTAAAATAATGTGGGGATGTCATTTATTTTCATTTACCGTTAAACAAATAGAATTAGGTAACAGCACTTGAGAACAATCTGTTTATGTGCATTTTCGAATGCTGTATGCGCTTTTAAATTTACTAAGGCTGAAATTAATAATTCAGACATTTTTTTTTTGTCTACAAATTATGAGTATAGAAATTGGGTTTTTAAATTTGTTAAGCGTTTTGCAAAATTTTTTACTTAGATAAAATCACCGTACATGTTAAAAGGTGAAGATTTGTTATAGTATTCTGAATGTGTTGGGAAGTGATTCGCAATCTAAGCTTGAGGTATTTTTTATCTTTCTAGTTTTTCAAATTTATTTCACAAAGTATTAATTGTTTGTATTATTATAAGATTGTGAAACATCATATAATTTCGCATTTAAAGTAAAATTTAATCATCACATGTCATTGTCTTATGCAATTCTATTTATATAGAAATATACATAATAAATTATACATACAATTTATGGCATATGTATATATATATGTGCCAAAAATTGTATGTAAAATTTGTTATGTATATTTCTATATACCGCATCTTTGCTTGCGTAATAGTTGAAATATGTCAAGCGATATTTGTATGTCTAATTTTTATTAGAAGAAATTGCACTTTTCGAAATAAGCCACATTTTGACTAAACTTCATTATAACACTGCATCTGGCCAAAATGAGACATAAATTAATAAGAAGAACTAAAACTAATTCTAAATAAAAGATCATTTAGAAAGTATTTTAAAGCTTTTAAGCTTAATTCATACGCTCATATCAGTATTCATTTGAAATTTTGAATTTTTTAGAAACTGGTTGTAGTGGCACTAACATAAAAAGCCTAAGTTGAAACAGAGACTGCCACCATTAATTTGCTAACATTAAATTTGAAATCGTTTAGGTATTTAAGAAATTACCATACCAAATTTTAAAATAATAGACCCATGATTATCACAAAAAGCCCAATTTAGAATATTTTTTTTCTACTCTCGCACCCATGTGATAGGGGCGACAGCATAAAATATAGCCTGTGTTGGAGCCCACTGTCACAATCAATTTGCAACCATTACTTTTGAAATCGGTTTGGTACTTCCGGAGATTGCGTAGAAATCATTAGAACGTTTTCACGCATTTTCACCCCTTTTAAATTTTGAATTTTTTAGAAACAGTTCTTAGAGAGCATTTACATCTTCTAAGCAATTACCATGCTAAATTTTAAGTTGCTAGCCCCTACAGTAACACAAAAATCGCAATTTAAAACATTTTTTGCTTCTGCAATTCCCAATTGATAGTATCACCGACATAAAATAGAACCTATGTCAGAACAGAGGGTGTCACTTTTAATTTCCAATTATTACTTTTGAAATCGATTTGGTACTCCATGAGATTGGGTAGAAACCGCAGTTTAGAACACTTATTGCGCATTTTCACAACATTTTGAATTTTGAATTTTTTAGGACATGTTCTTAGAGATAATTTATATCTTATATGTAACTACCATGCCTAATTTCAAGTTTCTAGCCCCTGCAGTATCACAAATTTCAATTTAGATCATTTTTTGCTCCTCCATCCCCCAGATGGTAGTGACATTGACATAAAATTAGCCTGTGTAAGAGCAAGGTTTGTCACCATAAAATCCCTACGATTATTTTTGAAATCCGTTTGATACTTCCTAAGATTTCGTAAAAATCACCAATTAGAGCGTTTTTTAGAATGCTTTTCGCGCATTTTCGCATTTTCACCCTTTTAAAATTTTTAAGAAATGTTCTTAGAGTTCATTTATATCTAAAAAGTAACAACCATGCCAAATTTGTTGTGTCTAGAACCTTCAGTATCACGAAAATCGCATTTTTAGAAGGTTTCTTGCCCTGCACCCCCTTTTGAGTAGTCGCTCTGACATAAAATAGAGCCTTCCTTGAATCAAAATGCTATCATAATCATTTTCAGACCATTATTTTTGATATCGGTTCGGTACTTCCTGAGATTGCGTACAAATTGCAATTTCGAACGTTTTTTAGAACGCTGTTCGCGCATTTTCACGCCTTTTAAATTTCGATATTTTTTAGGAAATTTTCTTACAGATCAATTATATCTTATAAGTAACTACTATGCGAAAATTTCATGTTTCTAGGCCTTTCAGTAACATAACAATTTAGAACTTTCTTTGCTTCTGCAACGCCGAGGGAGCAGTAACACCGACATAAATGAGGCAAAAAGCAAGGTCTGTCACCATCAATTTCCAACCATTAATTTTGATTTCCTGAGTTTGCGTAGAAATCGCCATTTTAAATGTTTTTCGGATCGCTTTTCTCGCATTATCACATATTTTAAATTTCGAATTTTTAAAGAAATATTCATAGAAATCATTTATATCTAATAAGTAACAGCCATGCCAAATTTCATGTTTATAGGCCAAGTTGTAACTCAGAAATCGCATTTTTAGAACGTTTTCTGCTCATGCACCCCTTTGTGGTAGTGGCACCGACATTAAATAGAGCCTATACCAGAGCAAGATCTGTCACCCTGATTTTGATACCATTATTTTGAAATTGGTTCGTTACTTCCTGAGAGTGTGTAGAGATCGCCATTTAGAACGTTTCTTTGAACGCTTTTCGAACATTTTCACCCATTTTAAATTTATAATTTTTTAAGAAATGTTTTTAGAGAATATTTATATCTTATATATAGTTACCATGCCAAGTTTTATGTTTCTAGGCCCTTCAGTAACACAAAAAGCGCATTTTCAGTACGTTTTTTGCTCCTGCACACCTTTACATCGACATAAGATATTGTCTGTGTTGAAACAGAGACTAACAACAGTATTTTGATATCATTACTTTCAATAACAGTTCTGTAATTCCAAAGATTACCTCCTACAAATAAACAAACAAACAAACTTTACTTCTTTATAATATTAGTATAGATATGCATATATATATATCTTTTTGTGTTAAAACATTTCACATATTTTAAGCTAATTAGGTGAGACAAAAAAATATTTGCAAATTATCATGTTTAGGGATTCACCGAATACCGAATAGTTGATTCGGTATTCGGTGGTTCGGCATGTAAACTGAATATTCGGCTTCGGCCGAATAATTGCAGATAAGTATTTTCTTAGATGTAGAAGAATTCTCTATTACTTAGAAGTAGAATAGGCTAAACAATGAGTTTCAATACTATGTGCATGAGTTCAGAGTTCAACTGCGCTATAAAAAACAAGTCAAAGGCCATTTTTAATAAAAAAAAAACTATTTCCTTCCTAAAATAGTCTACATAGGTGTCAAATCAAAACAACTAGCTACAACAGAGGAAAAAAAAATGTAACGAAGGTGCGCATCTTTCGCTTATCATTTAATTTTATTTACTTCTACATTAGTTTTTTTTTTATTTAAATTTATTAAATATGTATTTTCTTTAATATACACATCAAATAAGTATATCAGAATTCATAGCTGTATATCTAAGGTGTATATTAAAGAAAATACACATATAAAATAAGTATGCCCCTATGCCTATCCTATAGCTTTTATAACCATTATATCAAAATCGCTCAAATTTCTTTTCTTCATTAGCACAATGTTAAAATATTAATCGAAATATAAATATTCTATCAATAATTTGACAGAAAATAGTTAAATGTACAAATTGATATGATAGCTTTTGTATTTTGAGAACATTGCTATTCAATATGTTTATAATTAGACTTAGACAATCAGTAAATCAGCTTAATGACAACACTGTTTCTTTGTATTTGAATGAACTTTTATTTTTCTGACAATCCTTATCATTAATAATTCCCTGTATAGTTTAATACTTTCATGAGTTATTTTTGGGTATTAACTAGTGATAAAATAATAAAAAATAAGTGATGGGTTAATGAATTTGTGAGTGGAAAGCAGTCATTAATTTTTTTTTTGTGTGTGTGTGTGTGTGTAATTAGATTTAAGAATAAAAATGTAAACGAATTAAATTATTGAGAATTTACTTTCAATTAAAGTTTATTCAAAAAGCTAATATATGCAAAAATGTGTATTAAAAAGTTTCAAGTATTCGGTAAAGTTTCAAGTATTGCCGAATACCGAAGCTTCGGTATTCGGTATTCGACAAAATTGCTGTTTCGGTCAGTCCCTAATCATGATACATGATATATATATATATATATATATATATTATTGAGGAAAAAGGAATTATATTTTCCTTTGTGATTCAAAAAATTACATTGTAATATTTTTAAGCTTATTTTTTATAAGTGAGATTTCTTGCTTTATTTTAATCATAAATTAAGAGAGATAAGCACTAATACTTTGTCATATTTTCTTTAGATTATAAAATATCAGTACATATGAACACACACAGTCACACACGTTTTAAAAACATCATTATTAAAAAAATAATATTAAATAAAGTAGACGTTAAAGTGAATAGACATATCCATACTCAGTGAGAGAGCAGATCAAGTAAATTTTGTTAAAACAGCAAAATTTGAAAAAGATTAGACAAAATTTGAGAGTGACCTCCGATTAAGAACTACATTTCACGGAAGTCTCTATAACGAATATCCTAAAATTAGCTGTTAATAAGTATACAATTTTGCAGTAAATAACATTGCATATGTATACATAGTTAACAAGTAATTGTAAGAGCACAATAACGATTGCTTATAATCATAAAACATGTCCTTTTCACTGAATCATTACATCGCTCATGTCGCTTGCCCCTTCCATCATCCTTGTTTTTAGGGTTCCGTACTTAAAAAGTAAAGACGGAACCATTATAAGATTACTCCTGTGTCTGTCTGTCACAGCCATTTTACACGTAATCTATGGAGCGTGGAAAGTTCAAATTCGGGGAAGTAATAAAGACCATTGTCCCACATATTTTCAGATTGATAAACATTCAGATTAATAAATTATATTTAGGAAAAAAGTAGAGGGGCTAATTATGCTACTTGAAACAAAAATCATTTCTTTGCATATCATGTGGGGTATCCTGTGAAGATTTTGTAACGCTGAACTCAAAAATACATTACTTTTAATTTTAGGTATTATATTTTCAAAGATATCGTTGAAAATGTAGCGCAAAAATATGCCCCCCTCCCATCTAATGCCGAATCTACTGAAACTAAAATTATGAAAAAAAAATAGAGGTAGTAGACGTTAATGCAAACCTTGCCGGAAAAATTATAGTGATTACCCTAGGTCACATAGTTTTTGAGTAATTAGCATTTTTCTGTTATACCCAAATTTCGAGTTATGGGCATTCAGAAATATTGTTGAGCATCGCTGAATATACCTATCGTTGCAGAGGAATAAAAGCATTGTTGATAATGATTTTCGAAAAAAAATCATCGGTAATTAGCCGAGATATTAACTCTTAAAGGTACGGTCAGTTTAGACATACACAAAGACAGCGGCGGCATACTTTATGCCTAGTTAAAAAAATTTAATGAT
Source organism: Maratus speciosus (assembly GCA_963932465.1). NCBI lineage: Eukaryota > Metazoa > Arthropoda > Arachnida > Araneae > Salticidae > Maratus > Maratus speciosus. The sequence goes on along the minus strand of OZ010791.1, from coordinate 360,973,559 downwards.
ATATATGTGTAATGTAGTGTCCAGTAACAGTATAAAAGCAATAAACGTCAAATTGTTAAAAACATACTAATTTAAGGGGCCTCGGGACTCTAAAAAGTGGAAAAAAATGAAAAAAAGACCATTTTCAACATTTAATGTCTTAAAATGTATATGATTTTAAAACACAGTTTTAATTGGGATAAAAAATTGCAAGATACAGAATTAGTATTTATAGGGGGCTCGAAACTGTTAGACATTTGTCGAACAAAAAATTGACATAACAGTTTACGCGCAGGATTACAAAATAAATATTGCAACTAGAATGAAAATTTTGGTGCTTACTTATACTTCAGGTTGTAATAATTTCCCTGAACTTAAATAAATTTGTATTTAAAGCATTTTTATATTTTTAATGCAATGTTGCATTTGCCTGATACAAAATTTTGAAAATTTCAACAGTAAAATCACCTTTTTTTTTTTTTTTTTTTTTTCTTTTTTTGAACAATAAAAAGGAAATTCTAGGTTCAGTTTACACAGACTAACATGAAATATATGCTTTGAAAATTTCATGAAAAAAATATTCAGAAGTTTTTGAGGTATCCTGCTCGTTATGCCCCAAAAACGCCATTAAGAAAATAATGACTTTAAAGTTTCGGAAACGCCGCTTCAGCTATTGAGCGGGTATAATTCTAAAAGCCAAAACTTCTGTTCTAATGGGAATTTCAAGGAAACAATTATATCAAAATATTCAGAAAAGATAGGAGTTTAACATCTAAAAATAAAATTAAATTTCTGAAATTTCGAAGCTTTAAGAGTCCTGCGGCCACTTTCCACACAATCCTTTCCGACACGGAGTAATTCTATTTATAAACTTATGAAATATTAAACTGACACCAGAACTTATAAACGAATTTATTAGAAAATGCGAACTTGCTTATTTTCACGTACATGATAAAAGGAAAATTTTAATTAAATATTCTTGGTGCCGTTTGTCTGTTTTGGAATTAAAATTAGGTGTCCGTTTTTTAAGGGCATCGCCCTCGAAAGATTTAATTAGAATGAATCGCATAAATAGTGTGGGATTCGCGATAGTTTGCATTGATTGTATCTCTCAATACGCCTCGAGTGACTTTAAAAGTTAATTAAACACCTATCTGGAAAAACGCGGCACTGACCAAGGCGGCACTGCAACTTTGAGACCTCAATTCAAAGCGCGCTTAGCACAATGCCAAATTTAAACTTTGAACAAAGGTTTTGTTTTAGCTACACTGTAGAAATAAAGGTTATTACTACGCTGAATTTAGTTTCATGAAATGCCAAACGAAGTTTAACTATGCACTGCTTTTATTGTCAGTACCGAATTAAGTTCACCATAAACAGATTAGGATAATATTAAACTAGTATGTTGTGGTCATCACAAAACTTTCTTCTATATCATACTTGTCAATACTTCAAAATTCATTATCACAGTGAATATATGCTCATCATGAGGATTCTTAAAAGATTAAAATCCGTGCATTAGTTCTTGAGATATTAGTGTCCCTAAAATCGTATAAATCCATCAAAATGCAGCATAGCAGCGCCACCTATTGGTTTGATTTACACCAGAAGCTAATTATCATCAACTTATGTCAATGTCTAACTGAATATGAAGTTTGGGGAAAATCCGTGCATTAGTTCTTCAGATAGAGTTATTGTGCAAATGATGACAAATGCAGCATAACAGCGCCACCTGTTGAGCGATTTACACAACCACATAATCAGCATCAACATTTATCAAGGTGTACTTGAATCTGAAGTTTGATGAAAATTCGTGCATTAGTTCTTGAGATAGAGCTATTGAAGAAATAGTGCAAAATGCAGCACAGCAGCGCCACCTATTGGACGATATTCACCAACACGTAGTCAGCATCATTTCATATCAAAGAGTAACTGAATCTGAAGTTTCATGAAAATGTGTCCATTAGTTCTTGAGTTAGAGCTATTGCAGAAATCGGGAAAAATGCTGTATAACAGCGCCACCTGTTGAGCAATTTACACCAAAATGTACAAAATGTCAATTCATATCAAGGATTAACTGATTCTGAAGTTTGGTGAAAATTGTTGCATTAGTTCTTGAGATACAGCTATAATGGTTAATTCTGAAAAGTGCAGTATAGCAGCGCCACCTGTTGAGCGATTTGCACCAAAACACAAACAGCACTAATTTATATCAAAGTATACTTGAATCTGAAGTTTGTTGATTTTCCAAGCATTAGTTGTTGAGATAGAGCTATTGCGGAAATTTTAAAAAATGCAGTATAGCAGCGCCACCTGTTGAGCGATTTACACCAAAACGTAATCAGCATCAATTCATATAAGGGACTAACTAAATCTGAAGTTTGATCAGAATCCGTGCATTAGTTCGTGAGATAGAGCTATTGCGAAAATCGTGAAAAATGCAGCATTGCAGCGCCACCTGTTGAGCGATTTACACCAAAAACTAATCAGCATCAATTTGTATTAGGGACTCACTGAATATAAATTTTTATTAAATTTCGTGCATTAGTTCTTGAGATAGAGCGCCCAAAAAATTTGTGTCACATACACACAGACAGACAGACAGACAGACAGACAAACTCACAGAGTCACAGACAGACATTTTGTAAAAACATGTTTTTTTGGAATCTCTGACCCCTAAAACGTCTAAATCCGTCGAAAACCGGAATTCGAAAATTTTCATGAATCCAATACTTTCTTCTTGTAAAGGTAGAAGAAAGTAAAAAAGAATTATACGAATAGCTACCGGGTGTCCCAAAAAGGACTGACTGATTTTAAAATTCAATAACTTCCAAACGGTGATAGATATTAAAAAAATTCTTGCAGGAGGGTTACGCATAAAGTCAAAAGTTTTATAACAGAGATTTTCGATTTTAGTTCGAATTACAAACAATAGATGGCGCTGCGATCAATAGAGGCTAAATTCAGGCTCGATTTTTGGTACTACATGGCCCGGATAATACATTTCAATCTCCTTTTTCCGCATGGAACAACAGAAAGGACCAAAAATCGAGCCTGTATTTAGCGACTATTGCTTACTGCGCCATCTATTGTTTGTAATTCGAACTAAAATCGAAAATCACTGTAATAAAACTTTTGACTTTATGCATAACCCTCCTGCAAGAATTTTTTTAATATCTGTCACCGTTTGGAAGTTATTGAATTTTAAAATCAGTCAGTCCTTTTTGGGACACCCGGTATATTTGATATTATTTAGGTTCCATATCTCTTTGAACTTTCATTGTATACCCATGGGGGGAGATCACGTTGAGCAACCGGAAAATGACAATAATTTGACAATTACGAAAAACTCTGTAATTTCAAAACCAATTAATGGAATACAACAATTTTTTTTTTATACTTTCATAAATACTTATGGTTTAAAAAAAGCATTCAATTATATATATTTAACAATATTAATTAGTTAAATTTTAATGACAAAATTGACATTTTAAAAATCTGAATTTTTAAATATGCATCTTGCGCGCAAGATTTTAAAAATTCTATTGCAGATATATATTTAATATTGCAGCAACATTTACTTATTCTAGTATATTTTACTCTGAACCTCAATTTAAAAGTATATTTAAATTCATTTGCATAATTAATGGCTTCAATAATCATAGTTATAAAATTTAGCAAAAAAATTACACTTATTTATTCAATAAAAATTTTTCTATGACAAAAATCTGGCTAAATTGAGGTTCAGCTTAAATATACGCATGAAAATTAGTAAAATGCAAAATTTCATGACTCTACGATAATTAGTTTTTAAATGAGAGCGCGCGCAATGCCAAAAAATACAGTTTTGAGAAAAACGTCTTCAAAGTTAATTTTATAAATTAACTGCAAGTTTTATAAGAATGAAGATTGTTTATGACGCTAAAATTCAGAAGGGGTATAAACACATCCTTCTTTAAGTTGAAGAACCTCAGCCGCAGCTTTTTTGGTCATTCTTTTGGCTCTACGAGCTTTAAGTGTACACACTAGTGATCGCTTTCGGAGCAACCGGAAAGTGACAATAATTTGACCACTACTAAAAACTCTGTAGTTTCAAAACCAATTAATGTAATAAAACAATATTTTCTATACTTTCATAAATACTTATGGTTTGAGAAGAAAAACATTTAAATATATATATTTAGCAATATTAATTATTTAAATTTTAACGACAAAATTGACATTTTATGGCGCTAACGACAAAAATAGGAATTTTTAAATATGCATTTTGAAACGCAAGATTTTAAAAATTCTACTGCATATATATATTTAATATTGCACTTATATTGCTATATCTTACACTGAAGCAAAATTTTAAAGTATATTTAAATTCATTTGCATAATTAATGGCTTTATAATATTCATTATACTTACGTATTATCCGGGCTAGGATATTTATCGCCAAAAATGATTGTCAAATGCCAATCTTGTTTACCATTGACAGTTGAAAAAAATAAATGAGGGTTACTGTAATTAGTATAATTGGCTCGGTTCTAGCTGACCTGGCCTGGATAATATGCATGTACCATATTCATTAAATTTAGCAAAAAATAAATAAATAAATAAGTAAAAATAAATAAATAAAAAAGATTACGGGCAATGCCAAAAATATAGTTTTGAGTAAAACGGCTTGATTGCTTACTATGCTAAAATCCACCAGAGGCATAAACGCATCCTTCTTGAAGTTTCAGAGCCTCATCCGCAGCTTTTTTTGCCCTTCTTTTGGCTCTGCGGGCTTCAAGTGTACACGCTAATGCCCTCTTTTCAGCTGCATCAATTCGCTTTTGATCAGCTTCACTAGCATACAACGTACAATTTTTGCCAATTTGCAAGCCCATTTCCCTCATAACATTAATACGTCCACACTGCCCTTCATTAAAACACATGACTGCTTCATTTATTGCAATCTGAACAATTTTTTTCCCCGAGCCAGATGTCTTAGGACAAAACTTCCATATGAGAGCATTTAGGCTCTCATTTGCATTTTGAGTATGCCCCCCAACACATTTTTTTAACAAACTTGGCATGGACAAGTCTTTAAATATGTCTTTTATGCTGTCCAGAACAGCAGCTGGAATAGTGTTTGAATGGCGGTAAACATCTCCAGAAACTTTTGCCTTTTGATAAGGACACCACGAATTTTCACCCTGGGGGCAAAAGTCATGCAGAGGTTCTTTATCGGTAGACCTTTTGTGGTAAAATATGGCCCAGACGGCTTTTTGCATGTCTTTCACTGACATATTGTTACCTCGAATTGCATTTCCATAATATACTGTGAGTTTGTCAATAACGTCATCAGTAAGACGACCTTTTCCAGAGATCACTTTTCCATCGCTCAGTTTTTTGCCTTTTAGCTCAGCCTTTCTTCTTCGGAGTCGTGTGCCCATTCTTTTTTGAATATGTCCTACACATTCAATTTTCTCAATCTTGAATTCAGCTCCATAAGGCGCAGCTTTTTGCAGAGAAGTGAATGTTTTTGAGTCGCCATCACCTATGTATTTTGAGTAGCGAACTTTATGCTTGGATACGGATCGCTTGAAAATTCTGTTCATCCCTCTAACCTCCATCATGCCAGCAGAACCAATGTGATCCTTCTCACAAATTTTAGAATGTTCCTCTAACCATTTTTCATACTTAACCCCTTTGCGTACTCCTTTCCAATTTTCACATCCTTTGCATCGTGTCGACAAAACTTCTGTGTCTATAATTTTGCGACTTTCAGCACCAATAAGAGTACATGCACCAATACGTGAGGAATGGCCACGCGTTTTCCAAGTGCCATCCCCACTCACTGTGATATTATTATTAATTCCAGCATCCTCTGTTAGGTCTAACTCCAATAATGCAGCATTATGCATGCTTTCTTCTGCACATTTAGTTGAAGCTTTTTTAAGATTTTTCACTTCATCATTGTAGGCCTTTTTAGAGATGGGAGGAGGCATATCCATTATGCCACAAAATGTCTGTGCTCCAGGTAATCCTTGTCCAAGGCATCTCATAGCATAAATAAATCTCTTATTAATCTCTGCACATTTCTGTGACCTTCCAAGCATTGCAGAATTTCTGAAAGATGAAATTAAATCACAGCCAGAACACACAATATTGATTTTTTCTGAGAGGCCAAACACTACTTCAGATTCGATTTTTAACGATGAATGACATTTTATGCAGCACATACAATTTTCCATTGCAGAGAAAATAATTTTTTTGTCAATAAAGGCGAATCCATCAAATTCTGATGCCTGCAATTTTGAATTAAAATTCAGCTTGTTACCAGAAGCACTTAGCTTCTGAACTTTTGGAATCGTATGCTGATTGCCTTTGAACTTTCTCTTACTTGGCCTTACACCTGATTTTCGAGTACTCTTATCCATATTTAATTTGAATTGACAAATTATATAAAAGAAAAAATAATCGTATTAATAAATAACAGCGCAAATGAAAGATCTCTGCCTCGTGCAAATACAAAGTTTCAATCAAAACAAACACTCTCGGAGAGTTTAGTTTCTTTCATATTCTTGAAAATCAAACCATCGGAACTAAAACAGATACATGGAGTCAAAACAATGTGTGTAGAAATCTTTCACGGTAAGAATACCTTTATAAAATGTCGTTAGCAGAGGAAAGAGATAGCGCAATGCGAGCGAGCAAAATGTAAACAAATGAACAGCGCGGAGGCGCGGAACAGCTGTTCTGAGTTAAAGGGGAATCCCCAATTTTTTCTGTTGCGTTGTCAGACGTTTTTAGCGATAACTCACGTTCTAATTCGAATTTTTTAAAAAATTTTTTTGCAATGGATTTGTAACATTTCAAGGAATCCACACTGAATTTTTCAAAAAATCGATTTTTTTTTCATTTCAACGTGATCTGCCCCCTTAATTTTTTACAGTTATACCCAACCCTACGTTGTCTAGTTTTTTACAAAGTCTTAGTATTCTTTTAGCAACTTTTTTTTTTTTTTTATATAATACAATTACAAATTCATATATTTATTCTACGGAACCCTCTGTACGCGATTAATGCTCGCACTTGACAGTCTGTTTAGTAAAATAACTTACTTTACCAACAAGAATTTTTTATTTATTTATTTATTTATTTATTTACGAAATGTGATGATGCTTTTCTTTGATCGTGGTGAAAATTAATCTTTCAAATTTTATTTTAAATTCATATTTATCTCAGTTGGATAAAAAAAATCTTTAAAAATGAAGAATTATGCTGAAAGCTGTTTACTATTCAAATAAATCGAAGAAAATTCTGCTTCATTGAAAAGTATTCTGACAGACTGCTTTTTAGAACGTCTCACCTGCTTTTATTCTTTTGAAATTTTTTGGGTGAATTTGATCTACATTCAAAAATATTATAGAATAAATTGTCTTTCTCACTGATCACTATAGACTGGTATATGTACTTAATAATATATTTTAAGTATTTTTGAAAAAAAAAAATATTTGTAAAAAAACGTCATTTTAAGATATATAAATCGAGGTTAAAAATGAAATTTTCTGAAAATTAATAATTTGATATAAATTTCAGAAAAAAATAAAACTGGTGTAATAAAACGAAAAAAAGGTTTTTAATAACGTGAATAAAATTAATACATTTTTATATCATAACATTTGTTATAAAAAATAGCATTCATAGTTTAGAGTGGACACGCATTAATTAAATTTTCAGAGAATATTCCCTTCACTTTTATATATATATATATAAATAAGAAAAAAATGGCTTTTTATACATTTGTCGTGATAATATTACTAAACTATCTAATAATCATTATATTTATGGTCTTCTTTTGTATTTACAAAGTTTTTTTATATATTTAGTGGATGTAGTACTTCAAAGTATGAAGCATATTGCCATTGTTAGAGTAAAAAAAAATATTATTGATCATGAAATTTCGGAAATACGGTTCACTTCAATTTAAACATTATGGCAATATTTTAAAATAGAAAGTGTTCCGAAAAAAACAGTGCCGCTTGTTCGAATAGGATATATCGAAATTTTGTTATACTATGCGTGCGGATAGAGAGTACTACATTTTAATTTTTTGAGTTTATTTAGTTCTTCTTGATGATTTAAGTATTATAGAGTCTAAAAGATATAGTCTGGCAATAGAACAACCAAAAAGTGCCAAAATAATTAATCCCTAAAATGTTGGATGATGCTGAATGATAAATAACTTTCGCAACGTAATCTCGTGGTTCAAACGTAAGCATAGCATAAGGATTCAATTGAGTTAGCATATCAGCTTGTCGTCGTTTGTCTTTCAGCCTCGTGCAACGTTTATAAGACTCAATTTTTAGCACATTTTTAAAGCTTTAGTAGAACAGACAAACTTTATATTCTAGACTCTATAACGTATACCGAGTTTTATTTCCAAAGAAAAGCCATGATATTATATCAAGAGATACTACGTATTAAACAAAAATATATGAGAACACTATTATGCATGATTTTTACACAATTCTTAATAGGGGAAAAGATGAATTTCTCAGTTTTGGCATTTGTTTCGATCTAGTGATGTATTTGTTGTGATGTAGAAAAAAAACATGCGTTATGTCACGCCTTTAATATACACATGGAAATATTTAGGAACATTTGCAAATCAATTTCTTTATCACATCATTTTTACTTCATCTCCAATATACCTGCTGTAAAAAGATTAATTACCTCAAAATATTTTCTATCATACAATATTTTCTAAAATCCAGATACTCGTTTTGTTTTTGGAGTAATAAGAAAAAATACTTCAATAAAGATTTTTTTTTCAAATGTTCATTCATGTGTCATTTGTTATCTCAAAAATTGTAGTTAGCCATCTAGTTTGCTTATGCAAGTGCTTATTTATATATATATTTTATAATTTAAAGCGAAAATGGTTAATTATTTACTTCTTAATGAACGTTTTATTTCAGCCTCTTATACAAAAATATTTGCACATTCAGCCATGATTCTGATTTGGAGAGCATATCTCGTAATATTCATAAAGCAGTCAATTAATATTTGCTACCACTATTTTTTTTTTCACTGGTTCGAATCGGATATTTCGGAATCTTGTAATACTATTCGTGCGGATTGGGATTATTATTATTTTTTTTTTCATTTTTAGAGTTTATTTGGTTCTTTTTGATGATTTACGTATTATAGTGTCTAAAAGATATAGTCCGGCAATAGATCAACCAAAAAATGCTAACACATTTAATCCCTAAAATACTATATGATGCTGAACGATAAATAACTGTCCCAACGTAATCTTGTGGTTCAAACGTAAGCATTGTATAAGGATTAAATTGAGTAATCATTTCAGCCTGTCGTCGTTTGTCTTTCAGCATCATTCAACGATTATGAAACTCAATTTTCAGCACCTTTTTAAAGCTTTACTAGAAAAGACACACTTTAAATTCTGGACGGTATAACGTATACCGAGTTTTGTTTTTCCAACGAAAAGCCATGATATTATGCCAAGAAATACTACATATTAAAAAAATATATATAAGAACACTAATATGCAGGATTTTTACACAATTTTTACTAGCGTGAAAAGATGAATTTCAAAGTTTTGGCATTTGTTTCGATCTAGTGATGTAGAAAAGAAAAATGCTTGATGTCACGCCTTTAATATGCACATGGAAATATTTAGGAACATTTACAAATCCATTTTTTATCACATCATTTTTTCTTCATCCCCAATGTACCTGCAGTAAAAAGATTAATTACATGGAAATATTATCTCTCATACAACATTTTCTAAAATCCAGATACTCGTTTCGTTTTTGGAGTAATACGAAAAAAATACTTCAATAACGATTTCTTTTATTTTAAATTTCAAATATTCATTCATGTGTCTTTACTATGTTAAAAAGCCTATTTAGCCATTTAATTTTGGTTATACAAATGCTTATTTATATATTTTTTCTTATAATTTAAAGCGAAAAGTGTTAATATTTGCACATTCAACCTTGATTCTGATTTTGAGAGAATCTCTCGTAATATTCATAAAGAATTTAATTGATATTTACTACGATTTTTTTTTCTGTTTGTGTATGCATTATAATTACACATGGAAATATTATTTATTTTTCAAATACCGGGTGTCAGAAAAATGACTGATGGATTTTAACCCGCTAATAGTCGCGCGTTGGTCTTTTCCCCGCCCGAAATTCGTTATCTCCCTGTAACTCATTTCCCGTTACGATACCGAAATTCCGTGTAGCTGACCTTGAGTGTTCACACTCTTGCGTAGTAAAATTGCAAGTCATTCCTGCTATTTCTTAGTATTTTATCGCATTCTTAAGTTTTAATCGGTCTAAATGACCGCGTTGCGACCACTTGCGTTAGTTCAATTTTCCCCCTCGTGTTCATCCTTTCCCATTTCCGCGAAATCTGTGGGGGAAAGTTTCTTCGAAGTACGGACTCTCTGCCTGTTGTTATTTCGTCTTTTTTTCTTTCTGCTATTTTACCCGTTCATAGAGTACTTTTTTTTTACTTTTAGAATGTGACTTAAACTTGTTTTATTATATTAGTTGTGAAGTCAGTTCGCAAAAAAACTGATGGATGGCCACTTACATTTTTTTTTCATTGTCAAATATTGCGCGAATAAATTCTCAAATTGATAATCGTTTAAATATGGAAAAAAAAGGGAAATTCATCATCATTATTTTATAAGAACTTGCTTTCCATTTATTACCGGAACATATAAATGAAAGAAAACAGACAATAACACTGCCAAACCATTAAAACAGGGAGAAGATAATTTTGTGGGAATCAGTAAAAAAATTGCCGTATCTCGAAAATCTGAAAAGTATCGTTTTTGTATAATAAAACAAATTCGAAAGATAAAACAATTTTCTCAGAAATGTAGTATGTATATCTGCGAAGAACATACATATAATTTATTTGTACAATAAGAAAAATAATGAGAATATTATAATGTAGGTTAGAAATTACGCAAATAAAAATCTCTTTTGTATAATTCAGTGAATGTTTATACTATGATTTAAAAAAATATTTTAAGTATTTTTCTAAAATTTATCTATTGTTAAATTTTCATACTGTAAGTAAAAACATATTTTTTTTTTAACAATGCCGCAGAAAATGTTTTTTTATTATTATTATTGAAATCCAATAGAGGTTTGGGGACGGTATCTAACAAATTTAAATTTGTTGTCCTTTATCAATTATTCAAACAATTTTTCAGAATAATGTTTTCCAGAATATGAGAAAAAATTCATTTAAATTAAATTATTGCTGCATATTTATAATTTCAGTGAAAATTTTCTTATTGTTTTTATTATTTTAATGAATGTTATTATAAAACAATAAATTATAACATTAATACCTTATTATGAAATGTACAATTAAATAATTTATTTTAATTAAATAGTTGCTGTAAAATGCATCCCTATTAAGATGAAACGTTCAGTGACTCTATTAATTAAAATAATTTATCCATCTTAGGATTTAAATCTACAATTGCAAATCTATTTAAATTAAATATACAATTTCAATAACTCATTTATTATTTGCTTTATATAAGCGAAGATCGTATCCAGAGTTTTTATTCAAGGGCGGTGCTCCCACTCTGAAATAAGTAGAAAAACTACAAATCGTGCATTTTCATTTGAAAAATGGATTTAATCACAAAATCTCGCAACCCCCCCCCCTCCTCACCCCTCATACACACACAGACACCCCACAAAATAAATAAAACGTAGTTACAACATTTACATTTATAATTTCGAAGTTAAGTATTTTTTTACCTTTTTCTTTATTATATATATATATATATATAATTATACATTTTTAATTATATTTGGTTTAGGTGGTGTTTGTGATTTCATAATTATTGGTCATTATCATTATTTTTCAATGGTATTATTGTACAGAATGTTTATATATATATATATCTATAAATATTGTCTTTAATTGTTTATTGCATCAAATTTGATGGTTTTTCATATGTTTTAAATGAATTAATCGTCCGCAATATGCTGGTGAATTAGTGGTATTGTATTTGATTTTCTGTTGCATGTCATAGGTTCCATTTTTACTTTCAGTTTAATTGTTCAATTTAATGTCAGTGTAATATATTGATGCTAAATTTATTAATTTTATTTTATTAAATGGATAGAGAGTGCCGGAGTATCATAAAAATATACCTGACTCTGATTCTGTCCTTCCAAAAAAAAATAAATAAAGATACCTTTGTCACGAATTTAGATTCATATTCGTAAATGTTTTCCTACTAATTATTGATTCATAGTAACATCAGAAATTCAATCAAATCATTTACTATTTACTTTTAAGTATTTATGCAAAACGAAGGAAGAGTTATAAAAACATTTATCTAGATGCCAACTGAATATATACTTAAGCGAAATAAATAATTGCTGTAAAAAGTTGTAAAATGAATAATTTCTGTAATCTTTTAAAGTTCAGTCAATATTTTCACCCTACGTTATCCGTTTTCGATCATCTGATAACACCGGCAAGTTTCCCCTTCGTTTTCGGCCTGCTGGTAACGGCGGCAAATGGACCGAACGCGACTACTAACGTTCTAAAAAATGCCGCGACTACTCTCGTGTTAAAATTCAATAAATTCCAAACAAAGATAGATATTTTAAAAAAAATTGCAGGAGGTTTATGTATCTATCAGGCGTTTTTGTACTGTGATTTTGATTTTAGTTCGAATTTCAAACAATAGATGGCGCTGAAAGCAATAGGTGCTCAGTCCAGACACGTTTTTTGGTACTTCAGGATACATTCAATAAATTTTAAACTCCTTTTTGCGCATAGAAGAAGAGATATGCCGAAAAATCAAGCCTGGATTTAGCGGCTATTGCTTGCAGCGCCATCTATGGATGTTATTTGAAACTAAAGCTGAGAATCGCAGCATAAAACTCCTGACATCTTATATAACACTCCTGCAAGAATTTTTTTAATGTCTGTCACCATTTGCAAGTTATGGAATTTTAAAATCCATCAGTCATTTTTGAGACAGCCGGTATTTCGATACACGTTATTTGTTATTTCATAGAAGATAATTATACATGTATTATCACTTTCTTATGATGAAATGTATTACACCACCGTCTAATTCTTATCTATACGTAGGATATTTAAAATGGGGAGTATTTTAGACCAATAATCAGCCCTTCAGATAATTAATTAATACAAGGATTGCGTTTGTAAAAAAATATATCGGACTATCATTACCAGAGGACTCTAAAACTTATAAAAAAAAATCACAAGCTTTAGTCCACTGATCCATATGGACATGGAAAATGTACTCGACATGATGCTGAATGGGCTCAAATCTGAATTTTGCTTTATTTTATTCTTTACTAATGGATAAAACATTTTAATAAGTGTCTTTTTAACACTTTCCAATAAAATTTAAAAGTGTTTATGAATTCGAATTGTCTGTCCGTCTGTCAGTTTGTACGCGCTCTAACACCCGTAAATATACTCCTATCGTTCTGAAATTTTTGGATGTTAGTGACCTTTACCATAGCACAAAACCTATTTCAAATGAAGTTTGTAGCATGCTTAGTTCATTTACAGGTACAGTCAGAATTTTTCATTACATTACAGCCTATGGTAAAAAATCGTTTTAAAGGATTTTTAATGATGTTACATTCTTTCAAACAAAATAAAATTGCTATGCATTTGTCAAGTGCACTAAAATATGCATTCTGTAGAATATGTGGCGCAAAGAAAAGTTATTATTCATTTCTGGCGTACTCTAATTATGTTAAATTATTTCATGTATAAGGAAATTGATATACGTCGCTAAGGTTTACTGTAACTTATTTCATGTATAATACGAAGAGCAGTTTATAGGGACACACAAAAGATTTCAGGTAGACTATATTGCATCCGAAGTACTGTACAGTAGCGATGATTGTTGGAAATGCATTTTTAATTAAGATATGTGCTTTTCTATTTCACTATATTTATGCTTTGTATATAGTGTGTATTGCTGTAATTGATATACACGGCTACACAAAAGAATTCGTAATGGTTACTGGGTATGACTGCAAATTGCTTAAAGGTGGTTTTTAAATAAGTTACGCATTTTTACGCTGAACTGCATTTAGTTTACTAAGGAATGTTTGTAGAAAATATATAAAATGATATATAGGGTCACGCAAAGGATGATAATTTCCACAAATGTCTATAAATGATAATTTCTGGAAACGTGATTCCAGTAGCTTTAATAGTGGTTTACTTTGAATTAAACTTTAGATAATTAGTGGCGTGTAATAAAGGTACTAGATTAACTACAGGGTTGTACCAAAGTAAACAAAAGTATGTTTACATCTATTAGTATAAATTGCTGAAAGAGAAATTTCAACCTGTTACGTGTTTTCTTGCTAAATTAATTTTCCCCATTATATAGTATATATATATCAAACTACAGATCAAATACAGGGCTGTTCAAAAGAATTGGAACACATATTTGCTATGGTCGGTAACTGCTGAAATCATTTTTTCAAATGTTTTATGCGTTTTCAAAAATGTTTAGTTAGTTCTCTTACATACCTTATTTCCCTAAATAACGAAGTTTTGTTAAAGCATTCATGAAGTGTTGGAAAGTGTTTCATAATCTATGCTTAACGCATGATTTTTCTTACTTTTTTTTTATCTCGGGGAACCCAGTTAGCAATTTTCTTTCATGCTCATAATGAGGTTTTCTAATGAGGGAGACGTTAGATTTCTTACTTATTTATCTACTACGGTTATATACATTCGCAAACTATAGCCTAAATTCCCAAGTGTACACTGTAAAAAAAAAATCTGTAGTTCTACAGATGTAAAGTTACATGCTTACTAAACTTTCATCTGTAACTGTGCGAAAAAATCTGCAAATCTACCAAACTAGTTTTAGTAAAGCTACAGAAATCTGTAACTGTACAAATGAATCTGCTAAAATTACAGTAATCTTACTAAAATTTTATCTGTAACCTGGGTTGCAGTTACATGAAAAGTTTTAGGCATCCCAGTTTCCTAAAAAAATTCTAGTAACCTTACAGATTTTTTGATTTTCGGCGCAAAAGTGCGCCTGTTATAGGAATTTTTGTTGTTGCCGTTACATAAAAAGTTTTAGGAATCCCAGTTTCCTTGAAAAACTTTAGTAACTTTACAGATTTTTTTTTACAGTGTATGTTATCAAAACTTTAACAGGAATGACGAATGAGCTCTTTTTCGCAACATAAAATTATTGATTTTATTGTGGAAGGCTAACAATATTTTATTAACATCTAAAAACACAAATATGGAGAGAACATAGAATTTTAGTTTTTTGCTCAAAATATAAATTTCTTAGAAGAACGACCCAAATCTTGCATATTCACTGACGTCCACTGTAAAAAAAAAATCTGTAGTTATACAGATGTAAAGTTACATGCTTACTAAACTTTCACCTGTAACTGTACGAAAAAAGCTGCAAATCTTCAAAACTAGTTTTTGTAAAGCTACAAAAATCTGTAACTTTACAAATGAATCTGCTAAAATTTCAGTAATCTTACTTAACTTTTATTTGTAACCCTGGCTGCAGTTACATGAAAAGTTCTCGGAATCCCTGTTTCCAAAAAAATTCTTAGTAACCTTACAGATTTTTTGATTTTTGGCGCAAAAGTGTGTCTGTTACATGCAATTTTGTTGTTGCCGTTGCATGAAAAGTTCTAGGAATCCCAGTTTCCTAGAAAAACTTTAGTAACTTTACAGATTTTTTTTTTTACAGTGTGGGTAACATTGTTTCATTTTTTCGTAACAGTTTCATCTTTACGTAGTCAAATTGCAACAAATAACAAATTATGCGTTTGAGCTAATGATAATAATATCGTGAACAAATTGTCATGAAAGTATTAAATCAATATTAATAAAGAGTAATAATATTTCATAACAATGTCGCATACTAATGTTTACTCAGTGAGAATTGCTTTATTGGGAATAGGGCATATGTTTAAATAATATCCTGGTTGTATTTTTGTTCGTTTTATTAAATTTTAAAAAATTAGCAGTATAACTTATTTTTTACATTCATATACACTGTAAAAAAAAAAAAAAAAAAAAAAAAAAAAAAAAAAATCTGTAAAGTTACTAAAGTTTTACTACACTGTAAAAAAAAATCTGTGAAGTTACTAAAGTTTTTCTAGGAAACTGGGATTCCTAGAACTTTTCATGTAACGGCAACAACAAAATTTCATGTAACAGACACACTTTTGCGCCAAAAATCAAAAAATCTGTAAGGTTACTAAGAATTTTTTTGGAAACTGGGATTCCGAGAACTTTTCATGTAACTGCAGCCAGGGTTACAAATCAAAGTTTAGTAAGATTACTGAAATTTTAGCAGATTCATTTGTAAAGTTACAGATTTTTGTAGTTTTACAAAAACTAGTTTTGTAGATTTGCAGCTTTTTTCGTACAGTTACAGGTGAAAGTTTAGTAAGCATGTAACTTTACATCTGTAGAACTACAGATTTTTTTTTACAGTGTATGACTCTGGGATCCCTAGAACTTTTTATGTAACGGCAACAAGGACAATTCCTGTAAGAGACGCTGTTACAGGAATTTTTGTTGTTGCCTTTACATAAAAAGTTCTAGAAATCCCAGTTTACTAGAAATACATATGTAACTTTACAGATTTTTTTTTTTTTTTTTTTTTTTTTTTTTTTTTTTTTTTTACGGTGTATTATCCTTTGACTATTTAGTTCGAAATTTTCATTTTATCGTTTTTTTTCATTTTATAATATTTTTAAAAATCAATTCTCTAACATAATTTTTTACATTTTCAGTGTTTAATTTCTCTAGTTACTTTACAATGTGATTTTTTGCGTTGATATAATAAATAAAATGTATTTTTCATTAGTATTTCTTTCATAAGGAAATATATTACTAGGTAAAACATTATTTCTATAAGACGTTACTTAGTATTTACTTTAGAAAACGGAATCGATAATATTATAAAACTCTCCGAATGGTATATTTATTTCTTCATGGTGAAATATTAGGATTAATTGGTATTCGGGGCAATATTGTAATCCCTTAATTGATAAAACTTTCATTTGTTCGTTTGAGGTAGCTAGTGGGTTTCCAAAACTATCGCAACATAAACATTTAGAAATAATATAAATTAACCAATTTTTTGATAAAATAATTGGTGGTTTTTGAATAGGTATGTGAGTAAATGATATTTGTTATTTTCCGCATATGCCAATTTCTAATCCTATTTAAGAGTGTAAAAATCCATAGAAGTGGGTTTAGGTATTTGGATGTCAGTATTTAATAAAATGTTTTTAAGTAAAAAATAATTTTGAAATAATATACATACATATATATATACATATATATATATATATATATATATATATATATATATATATATATATATATATATATATATATATATATATATATATATATATATATATATATTATTATATATATATATATATATATATATATATATATATATATATATATATATAAAACATTAAAATAATTGAACCAATGCCTGTTAGCTACAAACTTATTTTACAAGAAATAACTGAAATTTCACTAATATTTTGTAACTACAGAAAGTTGGGATGCGCCCAGATATTTGGTACAGGTCATCGCAACTGCAGGATTCCGACGTAATATGCCACTTAATGTAACAACAAAATATATTTTTAATTAATTGAAGCAATAATAAATAACATGGAATTATATTAATTGTTAAAATAAATTTACCCACTTCCTAAAACAAAATTCAAAATTATGTCATTTTTTCACCGCTGAGAACTTATATAACCACTTTTTTATAATATTGTATAATTTATTCCGTTAATGCCACTAGATATTTAATTGTAAAAGTCAATAATTGCAATGTCCATGATTTTTTCGCGAATCATTCATAATTGGTGTATGGTTTATATTGGTACAATTTTATATGCTGTGTTTCGGCATGTATTATTTAACGTTCCGGCGGTTTTTATTGGATTTCAAGTATTATTATACATGACGTAATGAACCTGATATTAGTATTTAAAACCTTAAAATATACATTTTGCTACATAATTTATCTTTTATAACGGCTTTAAAAAATTTTCCTTCTTTATTTTTATTTTTTTATTTATTATTTATTATTTATTTTAGCCGAAATCGCTTTTTGGTTAGCCAATTTCTCTTTCAATAGAGTGCTTTGAAACGTCATTGGCAGACGAAATGGAACAGAGAATGATTTATCAGGAAGAATACTTTCTTCGCTTTCTTAAATCGTTCCGGCGTGACTACTTTTCGGCCTCATTTAAATACTGCGTTTGGCACATTTAGAGTTAGTAAAATGTGAATAAATTCTGAACTGAAATTCCTACGTAAGACAGATAATAACCAATGTTCTGAAATTTGGAATTTATTCTTAAAACGGCATACAATGAAATCCGAATATTTTAAAGAAACCTCAGTGTATGTTAAATAATGTATTTTTTCTTTTAATTTTTTTGTCACCAGTCAAATTTTGTATTGTTTTTAAAGGAATAAAAAAATCAATACTGACATAAATACCTCTAACAATTTACATTTATTTAAGTGCTGTGATTACAATTATATTAAAATGTAATCTACTATTCTGACAAATATATTCTTACAAAAAGGATTTTATTCGATATAATAACAAAATCGCTTAATGAATAATTATAATCAAGTTGGAAACAATTTTAAATACAAAACGAACTATGAGTGAAAATTTTAAAACAGCATCATTAAAGCAGATTTTTTTTTAATCCATTGAATAAAACTGCTATAAAAATTTTATTTGTGTCCAAAAATTGTACGTAAACCCAAAACCAATATATATATATATAAGGAGTAATATAAATCCACTAAAAAACAATTTTTCAAAAGTAAAATAAAGCCAAGCTAAATATATATATATATATCTCAAATTTTCGAGCTTAAATTATTGTACTTAACATTTTCCTTTAAAATATTATCATAAGTGCAGTGTCTACGTATGCGTTCATAGAAAGCCTTTTCTCTTTTATTAAATACATCATAACGTGGTTCTGAAAATTCCAATTAAAAAAAAAAATATATATATATATGTATTGAAGGGTTTGGCGGCCATCTTTCCATATTTTACAGAAATTTCTAAGCACGCAAATCCGTAATTAGAATTTAAAGTTCTAAATTGTTACTCAGGCAAACATTTTATTTTTTCCTTTCTGGAAGGGTGTTCCTACACATTTGTGGCTTAAGATATTGGTGATGTATCTTCGGGACTCATCTCGTGATTTTTTTGGGGGGGTGGGGGGGGGGATAATTATTTAAAAGCAGTGAAAATTAATTTATTTTCTCAAAATAAAAGCCTTTCATAATTTATCTGTCCGTAGTTGAAAGAAGAAGTTCGAAATTGTTAATAATGTAACACATTACGTTTTCATATACGAATTTGTGCTCCTAGAGTAAAATATGGAAAGATGGCCGCCAAGCCCTTCATGCATATTTTTGAAAAAAATTGGAATATTCAGAAACACGTTATGATGTACACTGCTCAAAACAATTAAAGGATATTTGAAGTTTTATATAAAATAAAAATATAAACGAAATTTTTTTTGCCGAAAATAGAAGAAGAGAATCACAAATGCAAATTTTTCTGGTTTTCAAACTGTGGAGTATGCAAATTTTGAGTTCGACGTCAAAAACGTCGCTTCAGCGGCAGCGAATGAAATTTGACTTTCAACTGGATAAAAGAGAATGAAGACAAGGATGATCGGCATTCGGTGATTGCTTTGTTTCGATGAGTACGATGTCTCAGCGAAGTCCTTTGACAGATTCAGAAGCTTTGAGAATTGTTGGTAGGTTAAAAGGCGGCCAAACTCAAGCCGAAGTAGCGCAAGCCATTGGAGTGTCACAAAGTGTCATTTCCAGGATCTGGAACCGTTTTTTGGAGAGTGGATGTGCAGGCCGAAGACCAGGGCAAGGTCGTAGACGGGCAACAACGCCCAATGAAGATCGGTATTTAGCGTTAACAGATCGGAGACACCGAACCATGAACGATACTCTTCTCCAACAACACCTTCGCTCGGCTACAGGCACCACGATTTCAACTCAGACTGTCCGAAACCGGCTCCATGCTGTAGGTCTGTATGCTCGCCGACCGATGGTATGTGTTAGATTAACATCAAGGCATCGTCGCGACCGCAGGGAGTGGGCAACCGAGCATGTCAACTGGAGGAGAAATGAATGGAGCAATATTATGTTTTCTGACGAGTCCCGTTTTTCTGTGCATCCGGATAATAGGCGTATTTTCATCTGGAGGGACCGTGGCAGTAGGAATAATACTGCGTTCGTGCACGAAAGTGTCAGAATTGGCGGTGGAAGAGTGTTGGTGTTTGGTGGCATCTCCATTGACGGGCGCACTGACCTCTACATCATTCGAGATGGAGCTCTGACTGGTCACCGATATAGGGATGAGATCCTCAGACCTATTGTAGTCCCTTACGCTGCAGCAATCGGAGATAACTTCATTTTAATGGACGATAACTGCAGGCCACATCGTGCAAACCTGGTGGAGGATTTCCTTTTCGAGGAAGGAATCGTTCGAATGGAATGGCCAGCGTGTTCTCCAGACATGAATCCAATCGAGCACGTTTGGGACGCTCTAGGAAGACGAGTTTCTGGCCGCCAACAATCCCCACAAACTCTCCAAGAACTGGAAAGAGCTCTTCTGGAAGAGTGGGGAAGAATACCCCAACTCGTCATTAATAGCCTCATTGAGTCCATGCCTCAAAGGTGTTCAACTTTGCTGGCCGCCCGTGGAAACCATACCCCCTACTGAAAATGATTTTCTTTGAAGAAAATACCTTTTCTTATTCTTTTTTCTCATATGCACAAATTGTGTTTTTTCCTTTAGTACACAAATGCGCAATAAAATGCATTTTTTCTGCCAAACATGTGTAATTTATTCTCATATAACCTACTATGTCTGTCGACCATGTGTCAATCAGCTAAACAGTTTACCAGATACAAAATCCACCTAAAACTGCAATATCCTTTAATTGTTTTGAGCAGTGTATTTAGTAAAGGAGAAAAGGCTTTCTATCAACGCAACGCATACGTAGACACTCAACTTACATACGATAACTTTTTAATGGAAAATGTTAAATAAGAAAAAAAAATTAAGCTTGGAATTTTCATATCACATCATTTTTTATTCACAACTTTAATCTTTTTTTTTTTTTTAGATTGGCTTTACTTTACTTTTGAAAAGTTGCTTTTAGTGGATATCATTATTATTTTTTTTTAAGCAGACAATATAACAATATATAATTTTAATAATTATACTCAGTCAAATTAAAACGAGTCCTCATATAGCCGTTGTAAACAGTGAGCAAACCAATATATACATATACATTTTGTTTACATATCATTCCTTTATTAGTGTTATTAATAATTTTAAAGCAAGGAAAGTCAAATTCTTTTCTCAAATTATCAGTCTTTCTCATTTTATATGTTCTTACAAAATTTTATGAAAGATGAAAATTTAATAAAAAAAATGATAGAATCGGAATAAAATATAGATTTACAGTTAGTCTGTCAGTTAGTTGTCTGTTCTATAATAACTATTTTTTTTTTGCAATAAATTTATTTTTCTAAATTATTTTATCTCTATGAATACCTACGGCTAATCGGGGAATAAGCACAGCAGGCACCTAGAGAATCAAGATCAGTTTAAAGATTTGTAAATCTAGCAATTCTAGACATAATGAACATTTATTGGATAAAAATATAAAAATTTAAAGAAGTAAACTGTGCATGAAATTTCGTCTTTGTTTTGATCGTGTTGTAGAGATGAAAGAATAAAGATGTAATTTTACGCCACTCTGTTTACACATACCTGTTTACATAAATGTGATAATATTGTTTTCATATAAATTTTCACCCAAATAGATTCTTTTTAATAGGGTATTATTAAAGCTGCATATGCATTACAATTGAATTTTTTTCCGGTAAAAATTTGCCTGATTGCTGGAGTCATATCTTTCCTCAGAATTTTCTTTTAAATATACACAGTTTCCATCTCTAAACTCTTATGAACGAAAACCTACATTACAAAGTTAACAAGATATTTATATCTTTATATAAGATTTCATTTTTGTGAGGGGGAGGGGGTGTTCGAACAGCGCTTTAAGCACTTCTTTTAGATCTCAGATATCTGAATTAGTCATTCAAAAGGTTTGCCTACGTAAGTCTTGCTGCGGAATTTTCTATAGCTAAGAGTTGCATCATCTTACACATCATGTGAACCTATTAAATAATTTAGTAAAATACTAAATGGGTGCCATTAATATTTCCAGACTATTTGCCGACATTTTAAATTTGAGTCCTTTACAACTATTCATTAGTTTTCTATACAAATTAAAGATTTGTAATAATCAGATAACCTATCTAAATTTTCATGAAATATAGTATACTAGCGAACTTGCCCGGCGTTGCCCGGGTACGTTAAAAAAATAGCAGGAAATACGAAAAAGCTCTGAAAATTGCAATAAGATATCGTGAAAAAATTTTAAATCGCTTCTCAATTTTGAAAAGAGAAAAAAATATATATATTGTGTTCGAAGATTGCAAGTTGATTCCTTTCACTAATGTGGAAAAATAGAAGCAAATCGCTAAAATACACTAATAATCACATACAAAATTCCCGAAAAATTCGAAAATTGCTATACGAAATCCAAATAAACTTTATTGAAATGAGGGCAGAATGCACTTTAGGTCAAAAACGGAATGTCAAAAAATGTCATCAAATCGAGAAGAAACGTACAAATCGCATTAAAAATCACAAAAAGTACAAAAATCATGAATGCCAAAATTTACTATAATTGGATAAAAGTTTCAAATCTAATTTCTTTGACCTATGGGCTCTCTTAAAATTTATGTTTTAGGAAATCATGCTAAGCATTAGATCATGTTACTTTTATTCGTAATTAATTTACTTGGACTCTCTTAAATATAATTAATATAATCCCTTAAGTTAATATCAGTTTTTGTTGCATTAAAATATCTCAATTTGTTGATTTTCTGTAAGCAAGTAAACCTTATTGTTTTACAGTGGAAGTCTATGGGAATTTTGCGAAATATTAGAGATATCGTCAAGTTGGCGTCACTTTTGACGACTACTTTTGAGCGCCAAATTTGGCGATATATCACCAAGTTGGCGACAAATTTGGCATTATTTGGCGATAGAACTGGATCCCCTCTACAGTAACCCCCTTGTGAGTATGGAGATGCTTTACATGCTGATAATAATCGCATAAAAAATTCGCTAAAATTCAAAAATCGCTGTACGAATTCCGGATAAACTCTTTTGAAAAGAGAACAAAATTTACTATGTTAGGTTAAAAGAGAAAAACCGTATTATTTTCCCTAATGTGGAAAAATCGAATTAATATAATCCCTTAAAATAATATTAGTTTTTGTTGCATTAAAATATCTCAATTTTTTGATTTTCTGTAAGCAAGTAAACCCTATTGTTTTACAGTGGAAGTCTATGAGAATTTGGCGAAATATTAGAGAAATAGCCAAATTGGCGTCACTTTTGGCGTTATACCGCCAAGATGGCGACAAACTTGGCAGCATTTGTCGATAGAACTGTGTCCATCTACGGTAATCTGGCATTTGTCGATAGAACTGTGTCCCTCTACGGTAATCTCCTTATACGTATGGAAATGCATTAAATGCTGTTCAATAATCGCATAAAAAATTCGCTAAAAATTCAAAAATCGCTACACGAATTCTGAATAAACTTTTTTGAAAAGACAACAAAATTTACTATATTGGGTTAAAAGAAAGAAACCATATTCTTCTCACTTATATGGAAAAATCGCCTCGAAACTTAAAAAAAGTGCTAAAAATCGCATAAAAAATCTAATTAAAAAATCGAGAATCGTGCTTCGAGGTGCAAAACTTCATATATAGACGTACCTTTTCCCCAAATTTTGTAGCTCTACGTGCAGCGGTCTCTTCAGAATACCGTCCACAACTCACTCACACAAAAACTTCTTTCTTTATTATTATAGATTAAATTTTATACTTTTTATTGCTTGAATCAAAAGTAAAACTTGAGTTTTTTTTCTTTTTTCGTATTATAATAAGTGAGTATGCTTACTATTCCTAGACAATTTTTTCATTATACCTCCAGAATTCCTTTTAGAAAAATACAGTAAACAGTCAGGTACAATTTATAAAGTACCGTTTGTATCATTTTGCACCGCTGTCATAGAAAACAATTATCTGCCTTGTCGCAGACGGAGTCAAACGTGGTGGGAGTTTTTTTTTTTTTTTTTTCGTAATTTTTTAAAAAATTTTACCACTGTTATCGCATACAAGGGTAATTTTATTTTAAAATTAAGTTCAAATAATTTTATTAAGGAAAATTAAAGGCTGTCAATGTTCAGCATTTGCTATACTTTCGGCAAACATTTTATAAAGTGTGTGTTCATTTCCTTTTTCTAACAATTTCATCGAAGAAAACTATGTCGTAATCCAGATATATTTCGCGCTGTTATTGAATCGAGATAAATAACTCAGAAAATTTTCTTACTTAAAACAGGGAAGAGTTCGTAAAAATACAGGCTTCTGATTGGTCAATCTCGTTTTGCTAACAGCGCAAAGTCTATCTGGATCTCGGCCTATGCAATATGGAAAGTTTTATGTCACTCTCTTATGCCATGAATGAAGTACAATTCTTGTAGAATTCTAACGCCGAACACAATATTCTCATCGAAGAAAGGTATTGGTTGTCAAAACAACAATGTGATTTCATCTCTTTGAAATTATCTAAGTGACTGATTCTGTACTGCATCCATATGCATTTCGATACCGAAAAAATCATTGTTTCCATAGCAACAGTACTTTCACTACTTTTTTCTCTACCACTACAGCGCCTATAATAAATAGTGTGGAAATCTGCTGTACAAACAGAATAAAAAATAAATAAAAAATTAATAATAAATAAATAAATAAAATAAATAAATAAATAAAATAAATAAATAAATAAAATAAATATAAAAATAAAATAAATATAAAAATTTGTATTCCTTAAATGTGCAACGATGCTGAAATCTAAAGATCAGATCGTAGCAACATCTGCGGTATATTTTTCCCATTTCAATGTTAACATTGTATAACTCCAGCGTCTAGATCAAATTGTCTTGAGTTTTAGAAAATCTCCTGTAGATGTCGCTAAAATCGAATCTTTGGATTTCAGCATCGTCTGATTTCTCAACAATAGGATGGGCGGGATCCAGATAGATTTTCCGTTGTTAGTGAAACGAGATTGACCAATCAGAAGCCTGCATTTTGGAAAACTTTTCGCAGTTTGCAAAAATGCTGGTTTCTGATTGAGCAATCCCGTTTCACTAACAGCGAAAAAAACTATCTAGAACACGGCATATGTTTTATATAGTCGCATCCTGGATAATAACGAAAATGCGAAATTTCAGGTTTCTTTCCCCAGAGGTATTACACTAATCGCAATTTTAGAACGTTTATTTCGCATGTATACGCTTCGGGTTTGTAGAACTGAGATCAAATATAGCTTACGCTACAGCGTCTAGAATACCTAGTGTGGAAATATGCTATCAAAACAATGCTAAAAATTTGTATCCTTTAAATGTGCGACGATATTGCCGAAATCCAAAGTGTCGATCGCAGCGACATTTGCGGGATTTTCATATTACATTGTATAGACTAGCAATATCTTGCAGTTGTAGAAAATATCCTGCAGATGCCTTTTTTAAGTATTACAGGGATAGCCGATTTCTACACTATATATTCTAGGCGCTATACGTACGCTGTTAAAAATCTGTAGCGACTGGTGCATAGTCACTCCATCGCTATTATACACTGTTAAAAATTTGAAGCATTTGCTTTATAGTCAGTCCAACGCTTTTATATAAAACAATTACTTGACTATACTGTGGGGAATTCTCTGTGGTCAGAATACATATATTCTATAATAACGGGCTAGTGACTATGCAGCTAAAGCTGCAGATTTTTATCATGGAGTTTCGGAGCTTACGCTCTAGAAACAAACAAGCATTTCACCCTAAAAACAAATTTCATTCAGAGAAAAATGACGTCAAATATATTTTCAGGTTTGTCTCTCAGCTCGGGACGAAATAACTCTCTTTTTTTTTTTAAATATAAAAATTACATTCAGCTCAATTAACCCTGCTAATTAGCGTTTAAATAATGTTACTAGCGCTGATATATAAAAAGTGCAAGGGATGAAATAAAGGTGCAGAAATACTTTTTAATTAAGATTTTTACAATTTTAATTTCTTCATTGAATACATTTCCTGATTCATATCCACATCGTTCGATTACACCCAGTAGTAAAAAACTATTCCGTGTATAACGCGCACGTAGGGTTTTTGCCCAAAATTTTTGAAAAAATAAAAGTGCGTGTTATATACGAGTAAATACGATATATATATATATATATATATATATATATAGGTTTTAAATTTAAGCATCATTTATTTTCTTTATGACGTGCATGATTGGTAAATGAACTGATGCTCTGATATTTTTATTATCCTTGGTTTCAAAGCACGAATTATGAAAATTCACTATCACGAGATCAATGTTTGGATATATTCAAAGATTGGAAAAGAATCAGTCTATAAAATTATGTTATTCATCAAGCATCGACTTTTGCTGTGCCAAGGGAGGCATTATTAGGTCTAAGTGGCTTATTCGAAGGAAAATAATTCATAGGTTTTATGTCAGAAATGTTATGTATTTAAATAAGCTATCGACAAAGTGAAGTAAATTTATCTGTATAGAATTGTATTAAAGTTTATCTGTTATTATTCCAACATTTATTTAGTCAAGTCGTTAATAAATTAGCATTTTACAAACAAAAAACTTCTACAAATTTGGGGGCTCGGTGCCGGGATCTTAAGCAACTAATAGTGAAATAAATAATCGGGATTTTATGCAAAGCAACAAAATAAGATAGTCAAATATGAATCAGAACGAAATTGATGTAAATTGCTAATGCCAAAGGTTGGACTGTGAATTAGAATACAAGCGTAAATACTGTGATCGTACTTGTCAAGTACAATATTGAAAAATTGATATGGAACCCTAAACAAGGCTAAAAGAATTGATATAATAAGTCTTTCGAGGAATGCGGAATTGAAACTCCAGAAAAACCGACGATCCCTATACTAATAAAACTAATTAAAAGATGGGAGGATTTTCACGAAGATTTTAAAAAGGACCTCTTAGAAGCAATTAATACAGCTAGAAAAGAAAATGCTGAGCTTGAAGAGAAGGCTAAAAAAGAAAAAGCTGAGATGGAAGAGAAAGTTAGAAAAGATAAAGCTGAGCTTAAGAGGAAGTTAGAAAAAAAAAGCTGAGCGTGAAGAAAAGAAACTACAGGTACAAGCAGAGATTGAAGAAAAGAAACTACAGGCACAAGCAAAGATTGAAGAAAAGAAACTGAAGATGGAAATGGAGGAGAGCAGATGGAGAATAGAATTGGAAGAAAAAGATCGCGAAAGGGAGTTTGAAATTAAGAAAATTCAACAACAGGAAAATTCAAGACAACACGTCAATATGAGCCCAAGAACAAATACAGGTAAGCAATATGAATTGCTCCGATTATTAACAAAATATGATAGAACGAATGGAATTAGTTTATATTTGGCTATGTGCGAAAGAGAAATGTCGCAGACGGGCATTGATAAAAAAGAGTGGGTCAACTATTTAATTAACCTAATGCCATTAGATGTGATTAACATAATAACCAGGGAGAGTGTACCCGAAATGCATGATTATGTTTACATAAAAAGTATTCTTTTAAAACGATACAAACTATCTCCAGAAGAGTTTACGCTAAAATGTTTCTCACTTAAAAAGGGGCAATCGGCAAAATGGCTCGATTTCGCTTATGAGATTAAAGTGTATTTCTAACAGTGGATTGATGGTCATGAAATAGATAACTTCGAGGAATTATCGGAATTAATTGTAGTTAATCAAAATTGGCATAATTTACCTGCAGAAACAAAGACACATTTTGCAGAGGAATTGTTAGTAATAAAAAAGATTGACGAATTAGTAAACAAATTACATATTTATGAAACGCCACGAAGGATTTTCAATAAACAATCTATAAGGAATACAAGTGGGAGTTTTGGGGATAAACGATCGATAATGGCTGACTACGCCAATTCGAAAAGGCACCAAGTTGATAATAAGCACAAAGTGAACCATGGAAGAAACGAGGCGCATATAATATGTTATAGTTGCGAAAAATAGGGTCACGTGAGTGGGAAATGTACCATGAGGAGTAAAATACAACAAGAATATTCAAATCATAACCCTCAACGTACTCAAAATTGGCTAGAAACGAAATACCAAGATTGGAACCAAAACACGCAAACAAAAGTAGTTAACATGGGCACGTTAAATGGTAAGAAAGGAAGAATCCTGGATATTCAAGGATTAAAAACAAACATAATAATTGATACAGGGAGTGATATTTCAATCGTAAATTCAAGATATCATACTGCAATAAACGCGCCAAAATTAACCAGCGACAACATATCTATATCGGGCATAGGTGGAAGAAAAATAAACCAACGGGTTTTTTCTTGCATAAAGTTTATGAAGATGGTATAGAAATACAGGATAAGTTTTACGTGGTGCAAGAAACCGACTATGATCTACTAATAGGTAGAAAAGCAATCGAAGGCTTGACATTAAAAGTAGTGGAAGATGCTGTTAGAATAATAGACGACACTACAGAGCAAATATGATGCATGAAAATTAATGAAATCCCTTCCAAAACAGATGAAATAGCCACATCAAATATAGGCAACGATAATCGAGGTTGGGAACATATGGTTAACATCAACAGCATAAATGCCGAGGTGGATTTGAATTATATTACAAATTTAACTAACAAAGGAAAAATACAACAATTAATAAAATATACAAACCGAATAAAACAAAAAATACTGGGTTAAAGATGAAAATACTACTGGCAGATGAAAAACCTATCTGTGAACGGCCAAGGATGTTACCTCTAGTTGAGCAGGGAATTATCAGTAAGCTAATGCAACAGTGGTTGGGAGATGTGATCGTTAGACGAAGTTACTCAGATTTTGCGGCCCCAGTAGTCCTGAGTAAGAAAAAAGATGGGTCACATCGGTTATGTATAGATTATCGGAAAATAAATCGGAAAATATTAAAAGATCGCTATCAACTACCATTAATTGAAGATGTGATTGATAAATTACAGAAGACAAAAATATTTACGACATTAGATCTCAAAAACGGCTTTTTCCACGTCGAAATAGAAGAAAGCAGCCGTAAATATACAGCTTTTGTAACGCATGAAGGGGAATACGAATTTTTACTTTGTCTGTTCGGATTGTGCATATCAGGTAATCAATTTCAAAGATATGTAAACACTGTATTCCAAGATTTACTGCGAGAAGGAACTATTATTGTATATATGGATGATTTTGTGGTTCCCTCAAACAATGAAGAAGATGGGATAAAGAAGCTGAAACGAGTATTAGAAGTAGCATCAGCGTATGGTTTAGAAATTAACTTCAAAAAATGCTAATTCCTTAAAAAGAAAATGGAATTTTTAGGATACATAATTGAAAATGGGACAATAAAACCGTCCAAAGCGAAAACAAAGGCTGTGGAAAATTTCCCTAAACCAACTACAACAAAACAATTACAATCATTTTTAGGCTTAACAGGATACTTCAGAAAGTTTATCGCGAATTACGACAAAATCGCCAAGCCTCTAAGTGATTTATTAAGTAAAATAAATTGTTTCAATTTCAAAAGAGAGCAGTTTGATGTTTTCAATGAATTAAAGAGAATATTAGCAACAAAACCAGTTCTTCAATTATATAAACAAGGATCCACACTAGAACTCCATACTGACGCAAGCAGCCAAGGATTTGGCGCAGTTTTATTACAGAAAGGAGATGATGGAAAATTTCATCCATTAGAGTACATGAGCAAGAAAACTTCACCACAACAGAAGAAATATTCAAGTTATGAACTTGAAGTATTAGCCATAATAGAAGCTCTAAAGAAATTCAGAAATTGCCTAATGGGAAATAAATTCAAGATAGTAATGGACTGCGCTGTCTTCCAGAAAACATTAAATAAAATAGATTTAGCACCTAAAGTAGCAAGATTGGCATTCTCATCGTGGAATACGACTACGACATAGAACATAGAGCAGCAACAAAAATGAAACATGTAGATGCATTAAGCCGTAACATTCCGACAACACAATCAGTATTAGTGATAACTAGATCGCAAGTAGAAATAACGAAAAGAATCGCAATAGCGCAAAGGCTAGATAAATCTATACAATGCATCATGTCGCTTATTAAAAATGGACCGTCAGATAATTAAATAGTAAAATATGATGTATTATACAGATTCGAGAATGGAAAAGAAATATTAGTGGTGCCGGAAGAAATGCAACGAGAAATTCTACGAAAAATTCATGAAAGAGGACACTTTGTTATATCAAAGACGGAAGATCTAGTGAAGCAAGAATTTTACATAGCTGGGTTAAGGAAGAAAGTAGAGACAGTAATCGCGAACTGTGTTGATTGTATCTTATATAATAGAAAGCAGGGAAAAGCTGAAGGTTTTCAAAACCCTATACCAAAAGGAGACAAACCATTGGAAACCTATCACATCGATCAGATAGGCCCATTATCTCTCACAAATAAAAAATATCAATATATTTTCGCCGTAGTAGATGCATTTACAAAGTTTGCATGGTTTTATCCAGTGAAATCAAAGTCGGCCAAGGCGGTAATAGACAAATTGGAACTACAAAAAACAACTTTCGGTAACCCAACTATAATTGTAACCCATAATGGAAAAGTTTTACTGAAAGCCAATTCAAGGAATATTGTGCAAAAGAAGGAATTGAGCCTCTAACGATAACAACTGGGATGCCAAGAGGAAATGGACAGGTGGAAAGAATACACAGTTTGTTGATAGCCGTTTTGTCAAAATTATCCAGTTATGACGAATCCAAGTGGTATAAGTATGTACCAAAATTACAAAGAACTATCAATAGCACAGTAACACGAAACACCAAGTATAGTCCATTCGAATTCCACAGGAGTTAAGATGAAAGATAGTGACATACAAAACATTAAGAAGATTTTGAAAGAAGAATTTATCGAATGTATTACGGAAGAACGCGAAGCCATGAGAGAAGAAAGCAAAGAAAAATATACTCAAAATACAAAAAGAAAACAAAGTGCAGTTTGATAAGAAAAGTAAACAGCCACGAAAATATAAAATAGGAGATATCGTCGCCATAAAGAGAACGCAATTTGGCAATACTATCAAACTTAATGAAAAATAATTAGGGCCATATGAAATAACGGCCGCCAAGAATCATGATCGGTGTGAAGTAGAGAAGGTAGGGGATCATGAAGGTCCATGAAAGACGTCAACCGGGGCCGAATACATGAAACCATGGTCTATGGGTTCAACTCCTGGATAAGTTCAATAAATTAAGTATATGTGTATGTGTATTGAATAAGTAATCAAAATTTTGTGACAGAAAAATATATAAAAGTTTCCAAAGTTCAGCTGTTTAAGCATTAAAAAAATAATAATAAGCCAAGATGCTGATGTCGAGACGCCATCAGGTCAGGATGACCGATTTGTAGGTTTTAAATTTAAGCATCGTTTATTTTCTTTATGACGTGCATGATCGGTAAATTAACTGATGCTCTGATATTTTTATTATCCATGGTTTCAAAGCACGAATTATGACAATTCACGATCACGAGACCAATGTTTGGATTTATTCAAAGATTGGAAAAGAGTCACTCTATAATATTATGTTGTTCATCAAGCATCGACTTCTGAAGTGCCAAGGGAGGCATTGCAGCCTCCCTTGGCGCTTAATATCCCTTGCAACCGCCGCGGCGAGCGGCCCATCTTCGTGCGCAGCCCTTTATTTTTCTACTCTAGTACCACTCTTTTGCGGAAGCAAGTCTCGTGGGTCCCCGGCCACGTCCCTGGTATAAGACATTCTAGCGGAAATTTAATTAATATAATTTGATAGTTTCAAAAGCCTAAGGGGCTTATTCGAAGGAAAATAATTCATAGGTTTTGTGTCAGAAATGTAATGTATTTAAATAAGCTATCGACTAAGTGAAGTAAATTTATCTGTATAGAATTGCATTAAAGTTTATCTGTTATTAATCCAACATCTGTTTAGTCAAGTGATTAATAAATTAGCATTTTACAAACAAAAAACTTCTACAAATTTATATATATATATATATATATATATATATAGATGTAGCATTTTGAAGGGAAGGCAGAATTCTTTGCTATTCACTTTACTAAGTTTTATTTAAATAATTGAAAATATAGCCATAAGTCATAAACTTCCATAGCTGCTTACAGGGTAGACTTCACGCAGCAAGAGGCGTAGAGGTATCTCTGAAATTCTTCATCTCCTAGGGGTTACCAGCTAAAAAGGGCCAGTTGTTGCGACTACTGTGAGCAGTTTGAGTATAAATTTTCCGTACGATATTTTACATAGTACTGCTGCTAGCTGTTTCCAAAGTGTCTGTATCTTAATAATTGCACAAAATAGGTTATTTACAAAAATTACTCCTTATTGATGAACATGACTGCGATTATTGTTTAACTTACCAAATTCAAATTCTGCTGATATTTTGGAAAATTCTAAACTCATTTTGATGAAATTTTAAATATTAATATAATTTTTAAAATTAATTATTCTATGATTTCACTATCATAGTTCATACTATATATTACGTTCCTTTAATAAATCATTCTGAACAAATCACCTTAAATAATTCTCTTAAAGGAATATTTAAATTAAAAGACTGAGCTTTTAAGAGCCATTATTATTATTATTTTTTTTGTCATGTCTTTTATTTTAATTTCTTACAATTATAATTTTTTTAGTACGCCAATTCTCAGTTCAATGTTTCTTAATGTGTAACGTCTAGTTTTGTTTTAGTAAAAGATTGTTCTGAATATATATGGAGAGTTTAAAGATGATATATTTGATTTTTATTCATGTTGAGAGAATATGTAGGCAGGTAAAAATGCATTAATTAATAATGAATACAAATAATTAAAAAACACATTAATTAATAAAATTAACAGATATAGTATTTTATTCTTATTTGTAATATTATTTTACGATCCTTATTTAAAACTTTTGAACTAATGTTATTGAGCATCATCATCAAAAGCCGTAATAAAATAGATCTCTGGTGTATTCAGCAGAGAGTACATATAATCTACTAAAAAACAACTTTTCAAAAGTAAAAAAAAAAAAAAAAAAAAAAAAAAAAAAAAAAAAAAAAAAAAAAAAAAAAGATGGACGTCGTGACTAAAAAATGGTGTGATATCAAATTTCTAAGCTTACATTAAAGTGCGTATTTAACATTTTCCATTAAAAATTTACCATATGTAATTCAAGTACCTACGTATGCGTTGATAGAAAGCTTTTTCTCCTTTACTAAATACATCATAACGTGTTTCTGAAAATTACATTTTTTAAAAATTATGCATGATGGGCTTGGCGGTCATCTTTCTATATTTTACACAAATTTCTAAGCACACAAGTTCATAGTTAAAATCGGAACTTCGAAATTGTCACTAAAGTAAACATTTTATGCATTTCATTTCTGGAATTGTGTGCCTTGAAATCTGTGTCTTAAAATAAAACTGAAGTAACTTCATGATTCATCTTATGATTCTTTTATTCGAAGGGGGGAGTGGTTAATTAATTAGTTAAAGCTGTAAAAATAATTTTTTTCGCAAAATAAAAGACTTTCTTAATTTATCTGTCTGTAGTTAAAGCTAGCAGTTCGAAATTCTTAATAATGCAAACATATTATGAACTTGTGTACTTAGAAATTTGTGTAAAATACGGAAAGATGGCCGCTAAACACATCATGCATAATTTAAAAAAATGTAATTTTCAGAAACACGTTATGATGTATTTAGTAAAGGAGAAAAAGCTTTCTATCAAAGTATACGTAGGTACTCGACTTACATATGGTAAATTTTTAATGGAAAATGTTAAAAAATTACCTTAATATAAGCTTGGAAATTTGATATCACACCATTTTTAGCCACGAATTTCCTCTTTTTTTTTTTTTTTTTTTTTTTTTTTTACTTTTGAAAAGTTGTTTTTTAGTAGATATCATTTCTTTTTTTTTTTAACAGATTATATATAATTTAAATACTTCTACTCACTCAAATTAAAAGGGTCCTCGTATAGCCTTTATAAGCAGAAAGCAAACACAATAGTATAGATATATTTGTACCTATCATTCATTTTTTAGAGTAGTTAATAACTTAAAAGTAAGGAAAGTCATTTTTTTCTTTCAAAATATCAGTCATTCTCAATTTATATCTTCTTTAATATTTTCATGAAGGATGACAATTTAGTAAAAAATATATGGAATCGAAATAAAATATATATTTACAGTTAGTCTGTCAGTTGCTTGTTTGTTCTGTATTAATTTTTTTTCTGCTGACAGTTTTGCAAAATATATTTACCTTTACAAATACCTATTGCTAATCGGAGAATGATACCTCGCAGACATCTAAAGAATCGAAGATCTGTTTAGAGATCCATAAATCTAGCAATTCTAGACATCCCCTCTTCTGTTTTTTTCTCTCTTGATTTTGACCGATAGCAGCCAATTTAGCAGTCTCCAGTGCAAGATGCCGCTATATATGGCGGACGCAGAAGGGAGGGTGTTAGCGCGAGCAATGACATAATAGGCCAGTTCATGATATTTAAAACGTCACACGGAGTTGGATCGAGGCTAACGAAAAAGACAGGCTACCGCGGTGCATCCCAAGTTGCCCAAGTGTCGCTAGAGTGACTTGATGCTCTTTTAGTACACCTGCATTGGTGCATTCAAACATCACGTGACTCCAGCGATCTGTAAAAAAAGACACGTGTAATGCACTACGGTAGCCAGGCGTACTCGTTAGCCTCGGAGTTGGATCATCTTTACACGATGATTAGTTGAAAGCGACGCACCCATTTTTTTGCACCCATTGCCGTGTACAGATAATCAACTCCATGTAATGTCACGAACTGGTCAAGTGTCGTTGGCCACAGTTTAGGAATAGCTTCAAAAGACGTCATTTATACCTACTCCGAGGCAAACGAAAAAGACAGACTACCGCGGTGCATTACCCGTGTCTCTTTCTTCTGTAAAAAATATTTGCAGATGTCACTGCAAATGACTGTTTGGAATTCAAAATCGCTGTACATTCAGTATTTCAATATTTCAGCAAAAAGTGGACGAGTGAGGTAGCTCCCCATACTACACTGCTCAAAACAATTAAAGGATATTTGAAGTTTTATCTATACTCCTATTATAAAGAGGAAAAAATTGTTTATTTGTCGGAGGTAAGCTCAGGAACTACCGAACCGATTCCAAAAGTAATGGTATCAAAATGATGGTGTTAGTCCAACTTAGAATATAGGCTATATCTTATTTCGGTGCCACTACCCCAAAGGGGGTGCAGGAGCAAAAAAACGTTCTAAAAATGCGATTTTTGCGTTACTTAAGGGCCTAGAAATATGAAATTTGGAATATTAGCTACTTATAAGATATAAATGATGTCAAAGAACAGTTCTTAAACAATTCGAAATTTAAAAGGGGTGAAAATGCACAAAAAGCGTTCTAAAAAACGTTCTAAATGGTAGTTTCTACATAATCTCAAGAAATACGAAACCGATTTAAAAAGTAATGGTATCAAAATGATAGTGTTAGTCCAACTTAGAACATAGGCTATATTTTATGTCGGTGCACTATCTCAAAGGGGTGTAGGAGCAAAAAACGTTCTAAAAATGGGATTTATGTGTTACTGAAGTGCCTAGAAATATGAAATTCGAAGTATCAGCTACTTATTAGATATAAAGGATTTCTAAGAACAGTTCTTAAACAATTCGAAATTTAAAAGGGGTAAAAATGCGCGAAAAGCATCTTAAAAACGTTCTAAATGTTGATTTCTACGCAATCTCAGGAAATACCAAACCGATTAAAAAAATAATGGCGTCAAAATGATGGTGAAAACCCTTGCTCCAACATAGCCTATGTTTTATGTCGGTGCCACAACCCTAAAGGGGGTGCAGGAGAAAAGCATTCTAAATTGCGGCTTTTGTGTGACGGAAGGGCCTTGAATCGTGAAATTTAGAATGGTAGTTAGTTATAAGATATCAATGATCTCTAAGGACATTTCCTAAAAAAGTCGAAATTTAAAAGGGGGGTCAAAAGCGTTGTAAAAAACGTTCTAAATTGCGATTTCTAGCAATCTCAGAAAATACTGAACCGATTTCAAATATAATGGCGTAAAAATGATGGGGACAGAACTTGCTCTAATATAGGCTATATTTTATATATGTTTCCACTACCCCAGAGGAGATGCAGATGCAAAATGAGCAAAAAGCGTTCTAAAAACGTTCTAAATACCGATTTGTCACCAATATCTCAGGAAGAATCAAACTGATTTCAAAAGCAATGGTAAGAAATTGATGCTGACAGCCTCTGCTCTAACATAGACGCTATTGTAAGTCGGTATCACTATCACCTAGACGTTGCAGAAGCAAAAAAGCGTTCCAAATTTCTATTTTTGTGATTGGTAGGGGCTATCAACTTAAAATTAGGCAAGGAACATATTTATTACATATAAATGATCTTTAAGAACAGTTTAAAAAAAAAATGGAAATTTAAAAAGGGGTGAAAATGCGCGAAAAGCGTTCTAAAAACGTTCTAAATTGCGATTTCTACTCAATCTCAAGAAATTCCAAAGCTATTTAAAAAGTAATGTTGTAAATCAATGGTCACAGTCCCTGCTATAACATAGGTTATATTTTATGTTGCTGTCACTACCATCTGAGGGTTGCAAAAGCAAAACATGTTCTAATTTGCGTTTTTTGCATAACTGAAGGGTGTAACATTTTGAAGTATGGCATGGCATTTACTTACAAGATGCAACTGCTTTCTAAGAACTGTCGAAAGAAAATTTCAAATTTAAAAAGATGAAATGAGCGAAAAGTGTTATAAATTACATTTTTTATGTAATCTTATCAAATACCAAACCGATTAAAAAAAAATAATGATGACAAATTGTTGGTGATAGAACCTGCTCAAACATAAGCTATATTTTATGTCTGTGCCACTACCATTAAAGGGTTGCAGTAGCTAAAAACTTTCTAAATTGCGATTTCTGTGATACTGAAAAGGCTAGAAACTTTAAATATGGCATGGTAGTTAGTTATAAAAAATAAATGCCCTCAAAGGACTGTCGAAAATAAATTCGAATTAAAACGGGGTGAAGTGAAGGGGAGGTGCGAAAAGCATTCTAAAAAAGTCCTAAATTACGATTTCTACTCAATTTCGGGTGATATAATCCAAATATAAAAGTAATAGTTGCGAATCAATGGTAACAGTCTCTGATCGTACAAAGGCTATATTTTATGCCGATGATTCTACCACCTGGGGTTCACAGGAACAACAAACGCTCTAAAAAGGCCTTTAAAAGCTTTATAAATTACGTTTCTGTGGAATATTAGGAAATAACAAACCAATTTCAAAATTAATGTTGGCAAATTAATGGTGACAGTTCCTATTTCAACATAGCCCTTTATGCTGAGAGAGGTGGTAGGACTTGGAATTTGACATGAACGTTAATTTTAAGATATGAGAAGATGGTTTCTAAAAAATTCGAAACTTCAAATGAATACTGAAATGAGCGTATTAATTAAGCATAAAAGTTTCAAAATATTTTCTAAATTATTATTTATTTAGATTTATTTCGTTTTATTAATTTAAGTCTCATTTCTGCCTTATGCAGTGTAACAATGATGTTTAATCAAACTGTCTTTTAAATAGTAATTTTTTTAATTATTCCTAAAAGTAATAAGTACCTTTTAATAAAATACAATATTACCATTTAATAAAATAAAAAATTAGTTAGTACCTTATAATAAAAATTAGACATATAAATATCACTTGGCATATTGCAAATATTACGCGAGCAAAGCCGCGGGGTTTGCTAGTATAAAATAAAGATATAAACGAAATTTTTTTTGCCGAAAATAGAAGAAGAGAATCACAAATGCAATTTTTTCTGGTTTTCAAACTGTGGAGTATGCAAATTTTGAGTTCGACGTCAAAAACGTCGCTTCAGCGGCAGCGAATGAAATTTGACTTTCAACTGGATAAAAGGGAATGAAGACAAGGATGATCGGCATTCAGTGATTGCTTTGTTTCGATGAGTACGATGTCTCAGCGAAGTCATTTGACAGATTCAGAATCTTTGAGAATTGTTGGTAGGTTAGAAGGGGGCCAAACTCAAGCCGAAGTAGCGCAAGCCATTGGAGTGTCACAAAGTGTCATTTCCAGGATCTGGAACCGTTTTTTGGAGAGTGGATGTGCAGGCCCAAGACCAGGGCAATGTCGTAGACGGGCAACAACGCTCAATGAAGATCGGTATTTAGCGTTAACAGCTCGGAGACACCGAACCATGAACGCTACTCTTCTCTAACAACACCTTCGCTCGGCTACAGGCACCACGATTTCAACTCAGACTGTCCGAAACCGGCTCCATGCTGTAGGTCTGTATGCTCGTCGACCGATGGTATGTGTTAGATTAACATCAAGGCATCGTCGCGACCGCAGGAAGTGGGCAACCGAGCATGTCAACTGGAGGAGAAATGAATGGAGCAATATTCTGTTTTCTGGTGACTCCCGTTTTTCTGTGCATCCGGATAATAGGCGTATTTTCATCTGGAGGGACCGTGGCAGTAGGAATAATCCTGCGTTCGTGCACGAAAGTGTCAGATTTGGCGGTGGAGGAGTGTTGGTGTTTGGTGGCATCTCCATTGACGGGCGCACTGACCTCTACATCATTCGAGATGGAACTCTGACTGGTCGCCGATATAGTGATGAGATCCTTAGACCTATTGTAGTCCCTTACGCTGCAGCAATCGGAGATAACTTCATTTTAATGGACGATAACTGCAGGCCACATCGTGCAAACCTGGTGGAGGATTTCCTTTTCGAGGAAGGAATCGTTCGAATGGAATGGCCAGCGTGTTCTCCAGACATAAATCCAATCGA
The DNA here is from genome assembly GCA_963932465.1 of Maratus speciosus. NCBI lineage: Eukaryota > Metazoa > Arthropoda > Arachnida > Araneae > Salticidae > Maratus > Maratus speciosus. The sequence goes on along the minus strand of OZ010791.1, from coordinate 360,934,329 downwards.
GCACGTTTGGGACGCTCTAGGAAGACGAGTTTCTGGCCGCCAACAACCCCCACAAACTCTCCCAGAACTGGAAAGAGCTCTTCTGGAAGAGTGGGGCAGAATACCCCAACTCGTCATTAATAGCCTCATTGAGTCCATGCCTCAAAGGTGTTCAACGTTGCTGGCCGCCCGTGGAAACCATAACCCTACTGAAAATGATTTTCTTTGAAGAAAACACCTTTTCTTATTCTTTTTTTCTCATATGCACAAATTGTGTTTTTTTTCCTTTAGTACACAAATGCGTAATAAAATGCATTTTTTCTGCCAAACATGTGTAATTTATTCTCATATAACCTACTATGTCTGTCGACCATGTATCAATCAGCTAAACAGTTTACCAGATACAAAATCCACCTAAAACTGCAATATCCTTTAATTGTTTTGAGCAGTGTATTTTGGAGCTCGGTAAATTTTTCGGATGATTTACCAAAGAAAAAAAAATAAATCATAGGCGTTTCTGTAGCGTTCTCATTTGTCAGAAAATAGATAGTCTTTAAAAGTAGAGGTAATTTTTCACGAATTTTTTTACAGAATATTGTAAGGATTCAGATAAATATTTCAATATTTTCGAAACGATATTAAACAGTCTGGACCAATTTTTTTTCAAACTTTTCACACTTTTCCAAAGTTTTGCAAAATGCAGACTTTTTACTGGACAATCTTGTTTTGAAAATAGAGAAAAATCTACCTGGTTCCCTAAAAAAATGTTGTTGCCACCAATGTAAAAAAAAAAAAAAAAAAAAAAAAAAAAAAAAAAAAAAAAACTAATTTATTACGGAAACGAGAGAATTTTTTATGCTGTTTTATTTAGATTATTGTTGTTAAATAACGTCTGTTTTCGATAACGAAATTATGAGCAAGTGTTCCTCTACAACGAAGTAGCGACACACGATCAATAAAGTATATTGGTAGAAGTGACAAAAACAAATCGTTAAAGGTCTTTGCGAGCGTTTTATTATTGTCAGGCTAATGCTTGTTGAAATATTTCACTAGTCTAATAAAACTCGTCCATGAGCGCATCGCCTAATTCAAGAAAGTGGATTACCGTACTCTCAACAAAAACTTGAAAAGAAAACTTGAAAAAACTTGAAACTACTGTGCATATATCACCACTCTTATGTATAAAGGCTCTCTGTTATGGTGCTGTTTCTGAGCGCTGTTGGTTAAATTTTGATATTTGTGTTTTAGATAAAGCAATAGAGAAAAATACTGACGCTATGGAAACAACAACTTCTTTAATATCGAACTTCGTAGCAAAAGAGTTAATAATCAATGTTTTTAATAATTTGGAATATGTACTGTTGTTATGGCAATCAGTACCCTTCCTGCATGTGGAAATTCAAAATTGTGTTCAACACAATTTGGCCACAATCTAGATAGATTTCTACAAACATTGCACTTCATTCATGGCATTAAGAAAATGACGCAACACTTTCATGACATAGGCCGGGATCCAGAAACATAAAAAAATTCTCAAACATGCAGGTTTCTGATTGGTCAAACTCATTTTGCTAACAGCGAAAAATCCATCTGGATTCCGGCCATAGTTTTCTTCGATGAAATCAATGCAAGAGGATAATATAAAAGAATAGTATAATATTTCTAAAATGTTTTGGCGGCTTTATCGCTGTTTGGCATAACTTGTAAACTTTAAAATTAATTAACAGTTTTTCGCTAATTAAGAATAGAAATGTCATGTTTTTAAATCTGAATTTTATAAAAGCACGTAGATTGAGTAAATATCTGCCCCAAAATGCAATCCTTACTTGTTTCTATCCATTATTTAAGTCTCTCCCTCAATTTAAATATAAGGTGTGACGAAGAAAAATAAACCATCATTTTCAATATATCGATGTTATTTTAAAAAATCTATATCTCTGTTTATAATTAATTTATGAAGATGCATTTGGTCTTAAACTGAAGACATTCTTTATTAGGTTCTTATGGTTTTGGATATATTATTCTGCGATGATTGGTTCTTTTGATATGGGAAATTTTACGCGGGCATGTTTGACCGATTTAACATGGAGAAGTTGTCTTCAGTATAATAAGCAGTTACGGTGTCTTGCCGTTTTGTTCTTGGTGTTTGTTTGTTTGGCGTGGTTAGCAATTATTATTATTATTATTATTTTATTTATTTATTTTTTTTGTAGCTTGGCTTGGAGAACGACCGCCCTGCTTGATTCTTTGGTTTATAGTAGTTTATATTCATTTTAATAACAATCATTAACATATGTAAAAAATACTAGTAACAAGCTGACAGAACTCTGCTGTCATTTTAACTAAATATTGCGTTTTTTCTCGAAAATACAACCATTTGATGAAAGAATTTTACAATATTTTGAGATAGGTTTGTGAAATTTCTACTATATTCTTTTATTTAGTTAGTGGGTTGCTGTATCTTTTAGAAACTACATAAATTTCTATGTTTTTATATAAACATTTAAAACTATTTTACTCCTTCTGAAAATATTCTTAGCTTAAGTAACATTTCTCTATATATTTTTGTTATTATCTTACACAATGAACTGTATATATGATTTTAATTATTTAGTATGCAGTTGAAAAATAACTTTTATATACAAGCTGGATTTGAGCTATTGCTTCAAAGTACTTTATTAATTTTCCGTTAGGACATGAATCAGGATAACTCTGTTTATGGTGGCATTCAATTTTTTTCTTTATATATTTTTAGAGACGTTTTCTAAAAAATAGACTTTTATTAAGCGGGGAACAATTCTCAAGAAAAAATAAATAAAATGGTTAGAATTTTTAAAAATAACAGTGCACTTGCTTAAAACATTATTATCATGTGTTATTTATACATGTATTTTACTTTCAACTCATGAATTGAAACTGAAACATTCCAAAAATTTTTATGCATTTTTATTATTATTATTATTATTCAGATGACCAATGCAAATGATAGGTGTTATTCAGATATCGGAATATTTTTCAAGTATTGGAAAACTTTGTTTATCACATGAATATTTTATGAAAGAGCCTTCGTGTTACAAAAATGTATTTCTGAAGTCGCCAGAGGAATTATTGTTTCATTCGTTTTCTTGAATAAATGATATTCAGTATTTTTTAAATGTAAAAATTATTGCTTAATATAGGAAATGTTTTGCTAATTTTCTTTTTGTGGAAACTTTAAGTCTCCTAAAAAAAGAGATGCATTTGATTTTTTTTCTTTTTCATATTTTGTGAGTAATGATTCCTCTTGTGTGAATGAATTAAAAAAATGACATCATCTTGAATTTTTTACTTAAGATTTAATTTTTATTAACGTATTTGAAAAACAAAATACTTTAAAAATAACGGATAAGCCATTCTGCAAATACTATTATTCAATAACATTTCACTTACACTGCCATGAAGGAAATACTTTTTATTACAGTTTTAGAAATGCTAAACATTTACTTAAAAGAAACGTGAACTTCATTTTAAGAATTGTAGACTTCCATAAAATTTATTAAATGTTATTACTATTATTGCAGTTGTTTTATTATTTAGAATGAATGCTAAGCTAAATGTTTTTTTGTGTTATTAAATTGTTTAAGATTAAAACGTAAAATGTTAATTAATATAAAGTTTTTACAAAGCATTATTATAATGTTTAATTCCGAAATGCTAATTTTATATATTCTAGATTTTATATATTCTAGATTTTATATATTCTAGATTTTATATATTCTATATATATTTTAGACAAATTAGCTTTCATTAGCAATTAATCTTTACAACAATAAACAATGGTGATCACAAAACATGATTTTTAAATTGTAAATTCACTAAAAAGCAAAAAGACTAAATAGTTTTTAAAGAAACTAGAGTTCATAAACATGAATATATAAATTATGAGTTTTGCATAGGTTTATTTATTATAAGAAATTCTACAGTAAGATTCCAGAAGAAATTTATTCTATTACATATTTTCAGATTATTTAAATGATTATTTTTTCATCTAAGTAAACTAAATGGTGCTTTTAATTTTATTTATAACTTGCGAACTTGACTGGCGTTGTCCGGGTACGTCAAAAAACAGCAGGAATTACGAAAAAGCTTTGAAAATCACAATAAGATATCGCGAAAAAATTTCAAATCGCTTCTAAAAGTTTGAAAAGAGAGAAAAAAAATTATATATTGTGTTCGAAGATTGCAAGTTGATTCCTGTCACTAATGTGGAAAAATAGTAGCAAATCGCTAAAATACACTAAAAATCACATACAAAATTCCCGAAAAAATCGAAAATTGCTATACGAAATCCGAATAAACTTTATTGAAATGAGGGCAGAATGTACTTTAGGTCAAAAATGGAATGTCAAAAAATTGCAGCAGATCGCGAAGAAACGTAAAAATCGCATTAAAAATCACAAAAAGTTCAAAAATCACGAAAGTCAAAATTTACTATAAATGGGTAAAAGTTTCAAATTTAATTCCGTTAACCTGTGGGCTCTCTTAAAATTTATGTTTCGGAAATCATGCTAAGCATTAGATGATGTTACTTTTATTCGTAATTAATTTACTTGGACTCCCTTAAATATAATTAATATAATCCCTTAAGTTAATATTAGTTTTTGTTGCATTAAAATATCTCAATTTGTTGATTTTTTGTAAGCAAAAAAACCCTATTATTTTACAGTGGAAGTCTATGGGAATTTGGCGAAATATTAGGGATATCGCCAAGTTGGCGTCACATTTGGTGACTAATTTTGGTCGCCAAATTTGGCGATATATCGCCAAGTTGGCGGCAAACTTGGCGTTATTTCGCGACAGAACTGGATACCCCCTACGGTATCCCCCTTTATAGGTATGAAGATGCATTACATGCTGTTCAATAATCGCATAAAAAATTTGCTAAACATTCAAAAATTGCTGTACGAATTCCAGATAAACTTTTTTTGAAAAGAGAACAAAATTTACTATAGTGGGTTAAAAGAAAGAAACCATATTCTTTTTCCTAATGTGGAAATATCGAATTAATATAATCCCTTAAGTTAATATTAGTTTATGTTGCATTAAATGTTGCAGTCTGTTGATCTTCTGTAAGCAAGTAATCCATATTGGTTTACAATGGAAGTATAAGGGAATTTGGCGAAATATAAGAGGTATCGTCAAGTTGGCGTCAGTTTTGGCGACTCATTTTGGTCACCAAATTTGGCGATATACCGCCAAGTTGGCGACAAACTTGGCGACGTTTGGCGACAGAACTGTGTCCTTCTAAGGTAACCAACCTCCTTATAGGTATGGACATGCATTAAATGCTGTTCAATAATTGCATAAAAAATTCGCTAAAAATTCAAAAATCGCTGCAGGTATTCCGAATAAACTTTTTTGAAAAGAGAACAAAATTTACTATATTGGGTTAAAATACAGAAACCATATTCTTCTCATTTATATTAAAAAATCGCCTCGAAATTTAAAAAGTGCTAAAAATCGCATAAAAAATTAAACTAAAAAATCTAATAAAAAAAATCGAAAATCGGGCTTCGAGGTGCAAAACTTCACATATAGACCTTCTCCCCAAATTTTGTTGCTCTACGTGCAGTGGTCTCTTCAGAACACCGTCGACACACTCACTCACACACAAACTTCTTTCTTCAATATTATAGATGCCCGAACGCTAATGTACAATTTTCCCGATATCTAACGGTTGATTAAACCAGCTTTATGAAACATCTTACACGTAATATGTATATAAATAAGACTCCATAAATTTTAGAATAAAGTAACGACACGTGCATTTTTACTTTTTACAAAATGCAAAAAGGATTTATTCAAGGTATTTAACGTGCTGCTCCAACATTCTCACATTTGTATGGCAACAATTGAATTCTGGACTGCAATAGCATGCATCCATTTTTGTTTTCTTTTTGTTTTTGTTGTTATGTTTTTGTTGAACTGAAGCACTATTCAAAAAATGCAATACGCAGGGGATAAAAAAGTTACCTGAAACTATAATATATAGTGAATACATAGGTATGCAAAACACATTCCTCTTAAGAATTTCTAAAGTTTATTTGATTGAACTTGCAAATTGTGGTAACCACTGCTACGTTAAAGAAAAACCTATCTTGTTATTTGCCTTTATTCTATATATTTTGAATTAAATTATTCTTTTAAATTAATAATATGTTTCTTGTAATATTCATCATTGGTTAATTGATGTAGTTGGATTTGTTTATAGCGGACTATGTTCGTTTAGTTCGAACAGATACACAACATGAATGTTCTATTTCGGTACTGGTGGACATAGTTCACATGGGAACATCAATCTTCCAGTTGTAATGAATTCATTGTACATCTTCCGTGAGATGTAATGTACAAAAACGTTTCTTTTATTCATAAATGAAAAAATTCACATATGCCTCTCGGACGTTCGAAGACATTCATTTTCATTTTGGGGCCATATTCTTTGTTTCTGAAACATACCTTCTTCATTTAGATGATTTAAAGAGAATCCAATAATAACTAGTCGGATATACCAATCCCAAAACTTTCTTCTATCTCATGCATGTTAATACTTGAAAATTAGCTATCACACTACCAAAATTAAACGGCAATCTATGCCCATCATGAGGATTCTATAGATATGAAATTCCGTGCATTAGTTCTTGAGATTTGGCTATCTACGAAATCGTGTAAATACAGCAAAATTCAGGCTAGCAGCCCCACCTATTAGGTGCTTTACAGCAAAACCTTTGTTAAACAAAACTACCAAGCAACCACTTACGTCAAAGTCTAACTAAATCTGAAGTTTGGGGAAAATCCGTGCATTAGTTTTTGCGATAGAGTTATTTCGAAAATCATGAAAATGCCAGCATAGCAGTGCAACCTATTAGACGATTAACACCAAAACCTAATCAGCAACAACTTGTGTTAACATCTAACTAAATCTGAAGTTAGATGAAAATTCGTGCATAAGTTTTTGAGATAGAGCTATTGCAGGAATCGTGCAAAATGCAGCACAGCAGCGTCACCTGTTGAACGATTTACACCAACACGTAATCCGCATCAAGTGATATCAAGGACTAACTAAATCTGAAGTTTGATGAAAAACCGTGCATTAGTTCTTGAGACAGAGCCATTGCGGAAATCGTAAAAAATGCAGCGTAGCAGCGCCACTTGTTGTGCGATTTGCACCAACACGTAACCAGCATCGAGTCACATCAAGGACTAACTGAATCTGAAGTTTCATGAAAATCCGTGCATTAGTTTTTGAGATAGAGCCATTGCGGAAATCATAAAAAATGCAGCATAGCAGCTCCACCTGTTGAGCGATTTACACCAACACCTAATCAGCATCAAGGCATATCAAGGACTAACTGAATCTGAAGTTTCATGAAAATCCGTGCATTAGTTCTTGAGATAGAGCCATTTCGGAAATCATAAATAATGCAGCATAGCAGCGCCACCTATTGAGCGATTTCCACCCAAAACTAATCAGCATCAATATTTATCAGGGACTAACTGAATATGAATTTTTATTAAATTCCGTGCATTAGTTCTTGAGATAGAGCGCCCACAACATTTGTGTCACACACAGACACACAGACAGACAGACTCACAGACAGACATTTTGTAAAAACGTGTTTTTCGGGTTCTCTGACCTCTAAAACGTGTAAATCCGTCGAAAACTGGAATTCGAAAATTTTCATGAATCCAATACTTTCTTCTTGTAAAGATAAAAGAAAGTAGTAAACATTGATTTAGAAAATTTAGTAATGTAGCAGTAATTTAATATCCTGCTGGTAAAAGGTCTTTTACGACTAAAGAATAATAATTATACCTCCGAAATTATGGATGTATAAATAATGTCAATGCACTGCACTGTTAAAAATACCCCTGTAAAATTACGGGCTGAGGCAGGCAGCAGAGATTCCAGTCATACCCCGTAAAAAAAAATACCAATGCCCATCATTTCGTGTCAACGTGTACACCCTCACGGAGGAAAATGTATGGGGTCGTACCGTGTTTTTGTTAATAGACGGCTAGAACTGCAAAAATATCCACATATTTTTGCAGTACCCTTATTATTATTACCCTTAATTTTCTAAAATATCCATGTAAAATTAAGGGTAGAGGCCGGCAGCAGAGATTCCAGTCATATCCGGTAAAAAAAAAAAAAAAAAAAAAAAAAAATGCTCATTATTTTGTGCAGCCGGCGCAAAGGTAAAATGCATTTCACAACACAATAACACTTCACTTACTGTTCTATAGAACGTAGAACGGTAGATAATCATCACATAATCGCTTTTTTTTTTTTTTTTTTTTTTTGGCTGGTTAAAAATATGTTACGGCCGCCGTTAAGTGACATTACTTTTCGAAACACGACTAAAATAAAGTGTTACACCCTAGTGCAGGGAAATGCATGGGGTCGTACCGTATTTGTTTGTGGATCAGACCGTTTTTCATCAAATAAGGCTATTGGCCGTGAAAATTGAAGAGAAAACGGCCGTAAATTTACAGTTGTTTTCTGAGAGAGTGTATGATGGCCAGAGAAACGGATATCTCACACGAATCGCAATACCATGCGAATAGATCCTGATTCTGGGATATTATAATAATTAAATCTATAGTAAAATTTGCATAATTCACATTCTCATAAATTTACAATAACGGATATGAATGAATATCAGTATAAAAATCCCTGCATATATTCATAACAAGCTTCATGATTCAGATTTCTTTGAAAATAAACTTTCCAGAATTCGAATTCTAACTACATTAAATAATTAAATTATTTTGCGGGCTTATAAAAGCAATACCAGTTCCTAATACTTAAAAATTAAAGTAGACCTCAGGCAAGAAGTAAAACTTTAAATATATATTCAGTTAAATATTTAACAAAAGTGTTTTTGCAAATGATGTAAGTAATCTTCAAATTGCCCTATTCATACTTATTTTTCAATAAACTACATACATTGCAATAAACATATTAAAGGATTAATTATTATATTAGTTTTTGCCCATTGTAACATTCAACCTATGGTAATAGAGGGTGGTCATAAAGAACATTTGCCGATATATGGAACTCTAGCGGCCTGTCTGTTTAACCGACCTAGATGAGATTTCACATATAATTATTCAGAGGTATGGGCTCTGGATTCTGTGAACGCCAACAAATCGGCGCTCACGGTTACGGTTGTAGGTACACAAACTTGGAAATTTTTAATGGCAACGCCCATTTATTTTCGTAGCAAAATGCTCTGCGCATGCGAAAATCGTAAATAGCGCAGGAACGGTATGTGTATCGCAATAAACGGACGCGTTAGGCACGCAAAAAAACAGCTCTGCGAATGCAAAAAGAAAAAAAAAAACACGATCAGGGCACACGGGGAAATTTGCATATGACAGAGGCAAGAATCCGTTTTCTACGCTGATTATCTGGCAAACGGGGTACTGTGGTTCGTGCCTTGCCTCTGTCAAATGCAAATTTCCTCCGTGTGCCCCGATCGTGTTTTTTTGGCGTTCGCAGAGCTGATTTTTGTGAGTGCATAACGCGTCTGTTTATTGCGATACACGTCCCGTTCCAGCGCTTTTTAGGGGATTTGCATGCGCTAAGCATTTTGCGACGAAAAAAATGGGCGTTGTCATTCGGAGATTTCGAGTTTCTGTACCTATAACCGTAACCGCCAATTTGATGCTGTTCACAGAATCCCGAGCTCATACCTCTGAATAACTATATCTCAAATCCCATCTCGATCGGTTAAACGAACCGGCCAATAGAGTTCCTTTTATCGGTAAAGTGTTTTTTTTTTTTTTTTTTTTTTTTTTTTTTTTTTTTTTTTAATGACTACACTGTACATAATATGCACCTTAAAACAATGCCTTTGCAGTATTATTTACGATATTCAAAAGGGAAAGAATTAAGTTTTGTAATGAAGAATAAATGAAATTATGTTTCCATTATTGTGAGAATTTAATTCAAAGGTGAACGCATACATAAATGAAGTTTTAAATTTATATTAACATAAAATGTTGTGGAAAACGTAGACGGATTGAAATATTTTAATTCCTTATAATAAAGTTTATATTAATCCATCTGGTCCGTCGGTAATTTTCGAATGTCACTGGTTTCACGACTGGATGTAACACCAATTACTAAACGTATTTATTTTGATAATTTTACATAACTATTTTGGTGGTGATTTCTATGTGGTATACAATGTAAATCCCTTTCCATAATAATTATCCTAAAGTTATGGCCAAAGTACATTTTGCAGTTAAAGAATTGTATCAAGCCTTTCAGGGGCAAGGTACTTGTATTCGTAAAATGTTCAAATAATTTAATGGCACCAGTATTGACAAGAGATTTTATTTGTAAGCAAGTAAAAGTAAATTTTTGCGTTCTTAATAAAGATGACATTTTCATCATAAAATTCCGGTGTCAATGTGGCAATCTGGAATTAAAATTATGTGATGCCGTGATGGCATCACCGCCCTTCAAGGGGTTAAAGATATACAAAATATTTATATACCCGAAGGAAATCCAAACCCATTTCTAAAATTCAAGATTTCATAATAAATAAACATAAAATTTCTATAAATTTTATTTTAGCATTAAATGCAGATTTTTAGACAATATTTCATAAATAATAAATCATTAAATGACAATCTATACAAATCACGGAGTTATAAACAGCGCAATTTCTCACAAATCATATAAGATTTCCATATATACAATAGTGGCAATTTGTGGACAAAATTGCGGACAATTTGTTTTTAAATTTTCATTTTTATAAATATGTGTGCTTGAAGAATTTCATTTAAATACAAATGTTTATATACCAAATTCAAGGAAATTTAATGTAGAATTCAATAAAAAACCACATAATTAAACTATTTGGATTACAGAAAAGTTTCGCTTACAAAAATCAGATCTATCTTTGATTTCATTATATTTTAAAATTACACTTACACATTCAATATTTAGTAGGATAACACTTATTTTTTATTACAGCTTCACAGCATCTTTTCATTGAGAGAACTAGTGTTTGCAGTTCATCCTTTTTAATCACATGATTTATTTTTTATGGGTTTCAGAACAGTATTAATAAAGCTGATGTCCAATTCTTCGCTTATAGATACATAGACGATTTGATCGTGTTAAACTTCAATACTGATTTTAATGAAATTTCTCAAGAAATTTATCCTGATTCCCTGACATTAAACAAAACAAATGATAATGGTTTGCAGACTGATTACCTTGATTTAAAAATAATTTTAATACGTATCAAAGTACATATTTGAATCTACAATAAACGTAATAGTTTTCAATTTCATGTTAATCAGCTTGTTCACTGGTCCTCCAATATTTACAAACGTATATACTTTAATATAATTATCAGTCAAATAATTTGTTTTTTAGAATTTGTACAGATAGATATCTGTTTAAAAAGGAATTATTTCATTTTTAAAGTAATCTATATTACAAAAACATTATTCCTTTAAATTAAAAAAAAAAAAAAATATTCAGATTTTGCAGATTTTCTTCATTACTGATCGATTGCTTTTCGACATCAGTGAATGATTCATATTTCCTAAAGCCTGTTCAAGGACAGTTTTATGATATTGTGCTGTATAAATTGGCAACAGACCTGGAATGAATTTGGATTGGTTGATTGAATGTTGGATTATGCCTTGTTTAATTTGGTTTTATGTTTTATATATTTTAGTTATGGCGACGTGGCTGAGTTGGTTAAGTATGGTTCCTTCAACGAACATAATTTTAGCATCTTTTACTGTGTTCGAGGTGAGGCATTCTTTTAATAATGTGGCGTAGGGTAGGGTGGGGGAACATGTGATAATAGCCATCGAATGTTTAACATTTGATTTTGCTACTCACTGTTCCGGCTGAAACCCATTGCCACTAATACATACTTTATACAGATTTTTTGAATGCTCGGCTGCATTTGAAATATAACCCACTGCCGAGGAGACCGAAGCCTATTTTTTCCTAGTTTTTGTTGAAATTTTAATTTTTTACAAACAGTTATATTCTTCTTGTTCTGTGAGGGGGGTGCGCTAGTTCAGGCTAAATATAACATTTTACCGCTTTATATTAAAGTTATGTGTTTTATTGCACCTTTTTGGCGCATTTCACATGAATATAATTTGGTTTTGTTGGTGATCACTATACTTTACATTTATATTTTGTATTTTAATTTTTTGCAGCTTTTAGCGCAATACTGAAATGCAACTGTTGTTTTTGTTTTTATTTGGTTTTGGACTGGCTCAGTTCTTCTCACTTTTATTGTTTTTGGAACAAGTTAAGATGCTTGATAAAACTCAGGATATAAATATGTTACGCTTATAAATTAAATTAAAATGGGTTTAAAGAAATGTTATGATAAAAAATGAAAACATGACCTAATGGAGATTTTTCTTCAGTCTCTTACATACATAATACGGTTAACTTGAATTTTCACTTTTGCAAAATTATGCATGTCAATTATTTGTTAACCTGTACCACATGGGAGCAGAAATATGTTGGTGAAATATCTGGTGAGCTGTATTACAGAATCAATAACCACAGACATTTATCTAGTAAAGATGACCACAATTCTACTTTCGAGATTAAACATTTTTTCTTGCATGGTCTTGATAATGTTAAAATTCAAATATTTTAACAGATTACTGATGATCCCATTCGATTAAGGAGTGTAAGTTTTTATATACTTCGTTTAAAATCCCTGTATCCTTCGGATTGAATACAAAGTTAAATTATCGTACGCAAAATTTTGCATGTTTTTATAGTATTTTTTCGTCTGTACTTATACCGCCATTCCAATATAAAAGAGGTAAACGTGGAAAGAATACAAGTAAATTATTACAAAGAAAGTATTTTGACATAAATCGATCAATTATTTTGCAGGTTCTTTGTAATTTGTTTTGTAATATCTATAATATTGGACGGATTAAAATTATTTTATTTGGTTTAAAGTTTAAAATACTTAAAAGATTGCATCAGAAAATAGGAAATTTTAATTGTAAAACTTGCAGTTTAAGGATTTAGTTAATGACATTTTGTTACGTAAAATTGGCAAATGTAGGCCTCCTGATATGGAAAACGTTTATTTTGTATGCACTTTTCAACAAAAAGTTTTGACCATTTACTTTTAAGCTCAATAATTTCACGTTACAATAGATTATTTACAGTTAAGGATATTGCAATTATATAGACATACAAATAGGGGATATGAGGGCACATGTGAACATCGCAATTTTTCAATTGTTATTCTAAGTTTTTTTTTTTTTTTTTTTTTTTTTTTTTTAATGCTAAAGATGATAGCACGTGCAGACATACAGTAAAAATTCTTTGAAGCTCTTTCACATTTTGTTTGTCCTCTGAAGCCAAAACGCTGTTTTTAGATCTCAAAAGTAAAATAAATTTTCCAAGTTAATTAGCGAATAACTTTATTTATTTATTCATTTATTTGAATTTGAGTGTTTTAACGTGTACTCTGAATACTAATAAATATTTTTAATACAGTTCTTTTTCTTCTAAAATTGCGAAATGTTAATGATTTATCAATTTAACAGAAGCAGCAATGTGGGGGCAGTTGTGAACAGACTAGTTGGGGCAGATATGAACAGTTCATAAGTTCACCAATAATCATTCTGTGATTCTGTGCCTTTCAGTTAACTTAATGAGAAGTAATGTCAGTTAAATATAGCTATAATTTTCCTGATATAGTACATATTTTCCTCACTCGAAGTTGATTTTGTATTGAAACTTCCACAAACACATCTTTCAGCAAATACATATAGAGCAACAAGCTCGTTTACGTTTAATTCTACTTTAAATAAATTTAACATTTTCTAAAATGCAATAAGTGTTGTGTATTATTTTACTAAACGGTTTTCAACAATATTTTTATGCATTGTTAATACAAAAGTATTACCTTGAACAACTTTGCAAAATTTTCTATTACATTTGTTGTAAACGTGCAATGATGGCTCACTTCCATCTCTAAAAAAGTTATGTATATGATGCTTTGAATGGAGATAGATATCAGTAAAATTTTAATAAAGTGAAAATGTAAACTGATAACTACCGTAAAATCCCGATAGTAACCCCCTACCCCCTCTCTTTCAAAAGCAAAAGAAGTTAGGAGGGCAGGGGGAAAGACAGTTGAGATTTATTTAATTTTTAAAAACCCATCTTTATCTATAATTTACAAGTAAATAAGGCAAATACAGGAGTGAAAATCTTTCGTATTTCGGCAGATTTTCGATGAATGGTATGTAAATGCCCCCTCTTTAAAATTTCCCCCAAACAGAAACCCCTCAGCAAACATCGCTTCTTTATTTTTTTAAGTTATTGCATCAATACTTAATGAATCATCTGAGCCTCTCGCCCGAAAATCTACTTATTTTCATTTTATAATCTTTTGTTTAAACATATTACCCAAATATATATATATATATATATCTTTCCTTATGGTGAATTTAACAGGCAATATAACTATATATTACGATGACAAATGAATAACCGAATAAAAAGCATGTCAAAGGATAAATTTTACATGTGTTCACATGTGCCCCACGTGTGTTCACAACTACCCCGCTTATGGGGCACATGTGAATTTTTTTTTTAATTTATAAAAATATTAAGTAATGTAAGAACTATACAGATGATTTAAAAAAAATTACCATGTGTAAAAGAAAGTTCTGTTTACTATATTGAGTAGTTTTTGTTTATAGAAATTAATCCAGTTATGAAAAAAGCTATATTTATGCGAACTGTTCACATGTGCCCCCATCTCCCCTATACGAAAACACTTGGCAGTATTCTATTTAATCACAGAAGTTTCTCAAGAACTTGAATCATACTTGGATTTAGAATGTAAATGCGAAGATTATGAAAATTCAACGTTTTTAAATGATGAGTAGGTGGGGGTAAAGATACACACGAGGCAAAGATACGCACTGGCTGATTTAAAATGAAGAAACATTTCTATAATCATGACGGCTAGGTGGTAGTTTGGTCTCAAGTGTAGTAGTTGTGTGTTCAAACCTTGTAAAAAAAAGTAGCACTCCGTGCAGAGAAAAGGAGGCAAGTTTAAATTTTCTCATTTTGATCTAATATTTTTAAATTTTCACTTTATTGTTTAGCTGACAATACTTTGAATTTTTACAAATCCAAAAATTCCATGGAGAACGGAAGCTTTATAGCTTCTAAATTCATTATATTTTACCTCGATTGCATTTGTTTAAACTTGTCAGTAGCCGGTTAAGTAAAATACTACAGAATGGGGTAAAAGTACGCATCCGTCTTGGGGCAAAGATAAGCACAAGTTTAAGATTCGGGGCTTTGTCCTATCGTTTTAGCGAGATGCAAAGCTTTCCGCAATTACGTTGTGGAAAGTTTTATTTTTTATATAGTATAAAATAAATAGCTACTTAACTAATATAAGCTAGTTAACTATCTTTTCCTTTTCTAGTTAAGTTTTTTTTTTCAATTTAGAACGTAGGTACTTAATTACCTACTATTAAAATCAATATTCTTGTTTCATAAAACGATTTTGCCTTAAGTCTTAGCCCTTAACTCCTGTTATCTGCCTCACAGACCGCTGCTATATTCAGTTTTCATAGTTTAACTTGTAATTTTCAATTTAACTAATGATGTTAGTAGTTTAATTTTGATTCGTTTGGAAACTTAGAAGTATCGCTAAATACTTCTAAATTAGGATAATTTTTATTATAATAGGCCTTTACATAAAGTTTAGCGCAAAAACAGTATCTTATGACTCAGTCAACCCTTTTATTCATTCTACGATCAAGGGGTCCTTGAAACCGCTGACAGTATTTATGCAACAATTTTTATCACAGTAGTTAGAGGTTAACTGCTTTTTGCGATCTCGCAAGCCGCTGTTTTTTTTTTTTTTTTTTTTTTTTTTTTTTCCTGGTTTAACTTACAATTTTCAGTTTAACAATAAATACTTGTGAAAATTACTAATGCTTTTGCATAACTCGCTCGTTTTATTTGAAATGCGGCAAAAACCCACAGTAAGTGGGCAAAAATACGCACTGCGTATCTCTGCCCCACGACTGCGTACTTTTACCCCAACCGATGGGGCAAAGATACGCAGAGCAATGTTTTTTTTTAAAAATTGCAATTTCTCGCAGAATTATAATTTGACAGAACGTTGGTTGATGGCGACACTTGCCTAATGTTCTAATCTAACATTTGAATCACTCATTACATAAGTTAGACCAATGTGTGCGTTTAAAATCAAAATGTATGGAAAGTGTGTACCTATGCCGCCATCTACTCTACGGGACAACATATCGTAACAGGAGATCTGAACATAATCAAAAAAGATAATCTTCGCTATCTATTGAATTTCGGAACCCAATTACGTATTAACAAAAAGTTGAATCCAATTAAAACTTTTAATACATTTAAAGCTGAATGTTTTTATTTTAAATTTGAGTTACAGGTACAATACACCAATCCCCCTCTTTACAGATTCGAAGCTACATATTTTAAGTGATTTTAAATCGTTTCAGGGTAGTTTTCTTAATACTTTTTCTTATACTTATTGTCATATCTCAATAATAGTAGCGATCTGTATTAATAGATGGCAGCACCATACACAGTCTGGAATGGTAAGGTATCGCGTGTTACCAGAATATTCCACGCAGTTGTAAAATGTGACTTGTTCTGATAGCTGCCCTTGAGCGGCTTTTGTGCATATGTATAATAAACTATAAGTAATCTTATAGTTATGTTTTCTTCCTTAGTTAAGAGTAAATAGTTTATAATAAGAAAACGGCGATATAAAAGTGGCGACGAAAATGGGAATTTAACCCAAAGTGAAATGTTGTAAAAAAAAAAAAAAAAAAAAAAAAAAAAAATCTTTTTCGAAAGAGAAAAAGAAAAAAGTGGCAGGGAAAATGGCAGATAAAGAAATAATTTCTCTGGGACGCTTGGAAGAATATAATGCAAATGTTTCTTGGACTATTTACGTCAAGAAAATTTATTTTTATTTCTCAGCAAATAGCATAAAAAATGATGAAATGAAAAAGAATATATTATTAAGTTCTGCGGGAACATCTACGTTTGCTATTTTACGAGATATTATTGTCCCGAATACGCTGAAAGAAATCAGTTACGAGGATCTTTTAAAGAAAGCTAAAGATCATTTTTCACCACGCCCGAGTGAAATTGTGGAACGATTTAAGTTCCAGAAACGACTAAGGAAGCAAGGAGAAAATATAGCCGAGTTCGTACGAGATTTACGTCGTTTGTCCGAACATTGTAAGTTCGGGAATACGCTTAATGACCGCCTCCGTGATCAGTTGGTATTTGGGATCCAGGATGAGAAAATACAGCAAAAATTTCTGGATTCTAGAGACTTAACGTTCCAAACAGCGATAGAAATAGCTGAGTCTTTCGAGAGTGCTGAGGCTGGAGTAAAATGCCTATACATTGGAGATAATACGACTGTCAATCAAGTGCGTGTTTCTAAAGGAGAGAAATCGAAAGTGGATAAGTATACTCATGCATCTAAGCCTAAAGAAGATAGATTCGCGCCTGAATCGATGTTCTAAAAATCATAATGCGACATTCTGCTCTTTTAAATCGGCAGAATGTCATTTTTGCCATCGATTAGGTCATCTGAAAGTTTGTTGCAGAAATTGAAATTCGGAATGAAAAGTGAGAAACCTTTTAAGAACAGAAAAATTAAAACTGTTCAGGAAGAATATTGTTTAAACTTTATGAACGACAATTCCACTAATCTGTCGTGGGTAAAATCTGTTAAAATAAATGGTGTAAATATACAATTTGAAATCGATAGTGGTGCGGGTAATACTATCATAAGTAAGAGTGTTGCTCATAAATTGTTCTCAGGTAAGCTGCCTTTAATTAAATCTAATATAAAATTGCAAACTTATACTAAAGATTCTTTAACTGTTTTGGGGGAATTAAAAGTAAATGCTGTTGTTGATGAATATTCTATACCTGATTTAAAAATGTTAGTAATTAAAGAGCAGGGTCTGAGTCTAATCGGAAAAACTTGGTTAAAAGCATCAAAATTATTTTGGCCTAATATAAATATGATTAAAAGCATTTCGAAAGATGATTTAATTAGAAATTTTCCTAATATTTTTGCTGACGGAATCGGAACAATCAAGGGGCCTCCCGCATCAATAAAATTGAAAAAAGATGCAAAACCAGTTTTTCTTAAGTCTCGACCTGTTCCTTTTGCTTTAAGGAAAGCTACTGATGTTGAATTGGAACGATTAACTAATGAGGGTATTTTAAAACCTGTTGATCATTCAGAATGGCTAGTCCTATAGTAATTGTTCCTAAGCCTAATTGTTCTGTTAGAATATGTGGTGATTATAGAGCAACAGTTAATTCTAATATTGAAAATGACAATTATCCTCTTCCTAGAATGGAAGAATTATTTTCTAAATTATCAGGTGGTAATTTTTTACTGTTTTTGATTTAAAAGATGCTTATTTACAACAACCTGTAGATATCGAAAGTAGTAAGATTTTGACTATAAATACACATAAAGGTTTGTTTAATGTGTTACGATTAGCATTTGGGGTAAAAAGTGCTCCTGGTATGTTCCAAAGAAAAATTGAACATATTTTAAAAAAGTTTGAATATGTTGGTGTATTTTTAGATGATGTTATTATTAGTGCTAGTAATGAATCAGAACATTCTGAAAGAGTTGAAAATGTTCTGAAATGCTTTTCTGAGCATGGTATAAGATTAAATAAGGAAAAATTAAAATTTATGGTTTCGGAAGTTTCGGAAGTAGGTCATAAAATATCTCAGGAAGGAATTAGACCTATTCCAGAAAAGGTAATGCTATTTTGAATGCTCCTATTCCAAATAATGTGTCACAATTGCGTTCATTTTTAGGCTTAATTTCTTATTATAAAAACTTCCTGCCTAATATTTCAGATGTTTTAGAACCTTTACATAGATTATTAGATAATAATGTAAACTGGACATGGTCAGAAAAGCATGAAAAAGCGTTTCAAAAAGTGAAACAATTATTGTCTGAGCGAAGCGAAGGCTAATACTCAGCGAAATATTACTGTCCGGACACATTACTACTACGATGGATATTAACGCCATGTCCTACTAAAAAAAAAGCCTAATAAAAACCTTTCGTCAAGCATAACTCAAAAAATATTTGTCGGATTTCGTTTCTGATTGCACCAGAAGGTACCTATGATGGTCGCCTACTAAATGCACCTACTATGAAAAATAAGTTCCAAACCGTTTAAAAATTATATAGAAAAAACTGATAAAAAAGCACAATTTATCTGCATACGTCACAGAAATTTGGTGTGCGTCACTTTCACCGGTTGATGTTTTCGTAGACAACTGGTTTGATTACATGGAGCAAATAAAAAAATACGCACGCAGTAATATCGACTAGATCAGTTTCAACCACGTGATCACAAACCTTGCAACAACCCGTGGCAACCAGTTTTGGTGGGCAAACAAATAATAATACAGTACTCCGTACCACGGTGACCGTTTTTAGCCTGTTGTATGAAATCTGGCCTGTTGTATGACATACAATTGTAGATGATTGAAACAAAAGACATGAGTGTTTATTGCTCCGGGAGGTTAACTTTCTCTGGATGTCTGTTTGTCTATCATACAGCATGCAATTTTCTTGTAAAGGGTGATATTATTATGCAGTAAAACCTCCATAACGGACACACCCGATTAGTGGACACCTCTATTTAGTGGGCATTTTTTCGATTACCGACCCTTAAATAACTGTACATTTCTTACTCTCAGTAGCGGACACCTCCAAATAAAGGACAAATTCTGCCCTCCCGAGGTGTTAGCTATTCAGAGGTTTTACTGGTAAAACCTCCATAGCGGACACACCCGATTAGCGGATACCTCTATTTAGCGGACATTTTTTCGATTACCAACTCTTAAATAACTGTACATGTTTTACTCTCAGTAGCAGTCACCTCTAAATAGAGGACAAATTCTGCATTCTCGGGGTGTCCGGTATTCAGAGGTTTTACTGTATATAATTTTGATAGTTATTTTACAGGGCCACACAGAAGAATAAGAATATATGAAACGAATATAAACTAAATTCGGGATTGGTAGATCGCGGGTGGTAATGTAATTTTAGGATGTTGTTACAGTCATCCGCAGCCTGTTTTTAGAGTTCCGTTCATCTAACGAAACACTACCTGTCACACTCCTTTGTCTGTCTGTCTGTCCGTCTGTCACAGAGCCCGTTCTCAGAAACTATATATGTCGGAGACTTGAAAATTTGTATACTTATAGCTGAACAGCACACATCAAACGGCAAATAATAAAATTTTGAAAAAGTCTAATATTTAACCCTCTGGGCTCTAACTTGTGTATTTTAAGCAATTTTTCTAACTCAGCCCCTAATTTAATTAAGTTGGAGACATGAAATTTTGCATACTTTTAGCTGAACACCTCAGATCAAACGACAAATAATAAAATTTTGAAAAAGGTGTAATATTTAACCCTCTGGGCTCTAACATGTGTATTTTAAGCAATTTTTCTAACTCAGCCACTAATTAAGTTGGAGACATGAAAGTTTGCATACTTATAGCTGAACACTTGCGATATCACGATAAATCATAAAACTTCGAAAAAGTCATATTTAACCCTCCGGTCTCTAGCTTCTGTATTTTAAACAATTTTTCTAACTCAGCCCCTAATTAAGTTGGAGGCATGACATTTTGCATACTTATAGCTGAACACCTCACATCAAACGACAAATGATAAAATTTTGAAAAAATCTAATATTTAACCTCTAATATTTTGTCTCGCGCAATTTTTAAATTTAAACTGTTTTGCAATACTATTTTTTGTTCATTTTCCATAATAAATGTAATGTGACGTAATTTCTTCTATTTCAGACTTCTAACGCATGTTAATGAATTTATTTTACAATATCCTTTCTCTTTTAAAATTCACATGTAAATATAGTTTTTATGGCGTAATTTTCAATAAGTGCCTGCTTTTTATACCTAATTATTTAATTCTAATTTGAAGGTTTTTTTCTGTTTATAATAGTAACGTGTAAATAATTTTTTTTATTTGAAGCAAACATTATTGTTTGCGCTGTTTATACATTTGGCAACAGTTGAAATTAATACCATTTTCTAAAATATGTAAAAAATATCTGTCAAGATGCGGAATATTTGAATTTAAAATAGAAATAAAACCTCAAAAAATGAGGCAAATTAAAAACAAAATTAATGAAATCTGCACACCGGGATCTTCTATTGAATAAAATGATCTAAAAATGATTAAATTCCCATGTATAGCTTTTGCTCCTATAATTTTTTTTTTAATGGAACGATTTTGTCCAACTTTAGCATTAAATATCTCTTAAAATAATTCTTCGATTTGAAAACTGTATGCATTAGCGTGTTGATCAAACATTTCGCTATAATACCACCGATTTTCATATTTTTGTATGCAATAGTTTTCTTTATATTAACGAAGAAAGACCTCCGGTCACAAAAAATTCAAAACCGGCGGCGGCGGCGGCGGTGACAGCGTTAGTTACTTTTTTTAGAATAGAGGGATATATAAAAATGAAAACTTGTCTATCTGTCTGTTCTTAATTTTATAAAAATCCACAATTTGGAAGCCAAAATTGTGAAAAGATACGGACATGTGTATTAAAACATGGCCGACGCAACTAAAGTAATCCGGAATCGAAATAATTTATAGTGAATTTTTAATTAATAAAAAACCACCAATTTAACAGCAATTTCTAATCAAATTTAAACATTTTTCGTTATAGCAGTTGTCAACAATTAAAAAACACAATAAAATTATTACTACAACAATTAATTTTCTACTGCAAAATTTCCACGTGAAAAATGAAAATGAAATAAATAGTTTGATGAATTTAAAATAAAAGGTGAATATTACGTGATGACTTTTCTATTGCAAGATATTCACGTGAAAAATGAAAATGAAATAAATGGTTTGACGAATTTAAATGAAAGTGAATATAACTTCATAACTTTTCTATTTCAAGGTTTCCACGTGAAAGAGGAAAATATTACGTCATATTGGAAATATAAAGGACGTGGTAGATATAGTATAACGTCATATGAGTGTGAAAAATGTATTGAAGCATGATAAAAACCCGATTAGGGAAATTATTGGCTTATTTTAACATTATTGCTCCAATTATAAATTGAAATAAGTTCATTTATGGCTGTATTCTTTTGCGTCTGTTATATACATTTATACATTTTTATGTAGCGTTTTTATATGATTCATTCATACAACATTTCGACTGCTTTTTTTAATGTTTGTTTTGTGTTGTATGTTAAATTTTGAAATTGATTTTTCAGAACAAATATCCTTCAAATTCTGGGCAATGCCGGCACTTTAGTTTGTAACGGATAAATGGCTTTTGTATCTGTACATCTAATGCTAATATTATAAAGCGTTATAATATTATAAAGTGTATAATATTATTAATGCTTTTACGTCTGTGAGGTGTTATCTCTGAAACTACATAGTCAACTTAAAAAAAATGTTGGCCATCTCTGCTCCGAAAAAAAGACTATTTTATGTCAGTGCAAGAACCTACATCGCTGCAGGAGCAAAAAAGTTCTAAAATTGTGATTTCTGCGATATTGATTGGGTTAGAAACTTTAAATTTGGTGCGGTAGTTACTTTTAAGATATAAATACTCGTAATGAACGCTCTAAATCTCTAAAAGGTTCAATTTGACGGATAAACGTAAAAATTTCTAGAAAGGTTCTAAACTATGATTTATTTGGAATACTGAAATTTTTGGGATACTGTTGGTGTTAGAAACTAGAACTTTGGCATGGTAGTAATTAATAAGATGCAAATGCTCGTTGTAGAACGAATTCTAAAAAATAGAAAGACTAAACAAAGCGGAAAAAGATCTAAAGATGATCTAAGTAACGAAGTACATGGGATTGTTAGGAATATAAACATGAAAATTGACATGGCTGTATTTATCATGACGTAAATTCTCGCAATAGAACAATTCCTAAAAATGTCGCTATATAAAACAGTGCAAAAACAAAAAACTTTCAAAATTTTTCTATTTCTGTGTTACTGCTGAGCCCAAAATCTTGAAATTTTGCTTCGGGTTAGTTTTAAAATGTACTCTTGTCTCTATGAATGGTTTCTAAAATATTTAAAAAGATGAAATTAACGGAAAGCGATCTCAATTACCATTAATTTGGAATTATTAGGTACAGAAACTTTAAATATTTCATAATGCTGAATTTCCTCCGCAAAACATGCGATTTAAATGAAACAAAACTGATAGATACCCGCCTAGCATTAAATAAATTGTGTAAATATTGAATAAAGACCTGTATGAAACAGTGAGTAGATTGCCCGAAAGTACTTGTTAAAGTGTTCCTTCTCTAGGCTTTTCTCTCTCTCGCCAAGGCCACTAACAGAGGGAAGTGCCGTTTTAAATGTGATATGAATTTTTTATCCGATTCATTTTTCTAGACATTTTATCATAAGGTCATATTCTCAATTATCATTAGTAGATTTTTTATATATTAACTTATTCTGGTGAAATTTTATAATCGGGTTCATATTGGCGTATGTTAGCTTGCATGATTTGCTGAATAAATATGTATGGATTTGTAAATTACTTCAAATGACACTTTGACAGCTCAAAAGTTATGCAGACGATATACTCAGATCTTGTGTCATACTTTATGTTGTAATCATTGCCGATTTCTTTTATTTAATACATGCTAAATACAGCTCAACTTGTGCAGAATATGTTTGAAAACAAAACAATACAGCGTATGTAGTGGCCAGCATACATTCATCATTCAAAGCCGATCGAGCATATCTAAAACACACTCAAACGAAGCATTGCATGCCACTGTTGATGTATTCGGTACTTTGATACTATATTAGATTTTGAGGAGAGAATTCCTTAAACGTTATCGACAACCTCATTGCATCCGTGGAAAACAGATATTGTACAATATTAACTATTCCCGGGGAGCACACACCATATAAAGTATAGTCCATTCTTTTTAAACATCATATATTTGTCATTTAAAGTTACTCAAATTGGTGCGGATCGTCTGATTATGCTCTTGACATCATTTTATACAGTTAAAATTCCGATATAAGTAATTTAGTATTTCATTTTTTATTTTACTTTTAATATATTGCGTACTTTCAATTTTATATGCATGCATGGCTGTCTTGAATGGTTAGATTTCCCATTTTTAAAAACAGTGTATACGAATTTATATATAAGATTTTGTAATTCTACGATTCGTTTATTTTCATCATTTCAATTTATCGCAGCATATGGACAATTAAAGATAACATCTCATTTTCTTTGCTTCCACATGTTATTATTAAATCTATGTTCTCAGTAATATCGCTCAGACTAATCCCTCTGAGGGACGTCCTAGTTAACTGCATCTCCTGTTTTAGAATTATATGATGTAAACAAAGATATAGTTTTAATCTATGATGCTTCTGAATATGGCATAGGGTCAGTTTTAAGACACATTGTTGAGGGTAAAGAGAAACCTATTGCTTATGCTTCGAGAACTTTAAATAAAACTGAAAGTAATTATGCTATGATTGATAAAGACGCTTTATCTGTAATGTTTGGTGTCACTAAATTTCACCAATACTTAGCTGAAAAAAAAATTTAAAATCATAACAGATCATAAACCTTTAATTCGATTATTTGATCCTCTTTAAAAGGTACCTGATACATTATCACCTAGAATGCTGAGATGGTCGTTAATGTTAGCTGGTTATGATTATACAATTGAGTATCGCGAGGGTAAAAATAATAAAAATGCTGACGCATTAAGTAGATTACCTCTCCCAGAAACTGTAAATATAGTGAGTAATCCTGCGGAAATAATGTTTGTTTCAAATAATGATAATTGGCCTATTACTTCTAGAACTATGGCAAAGTGGACAATTGATAATCCTATAACTAAACAAATTTTAAAGTGGGTATTACATGGGTGGCCGAAAAAGGTTAAACAAGAAGAATATCAACCATATTTTCGTAGAAGGGAGGAAATTTCCTGTCTAGAAAATTGTCTATTGTGGGGACATAGAGTGATCGTACCAGAGGAATGTCGTGAATATATATTAAAATTACTGCATTCCGTTCATCAGGGTATATCGAGAATGAAAGCGAAAGCTAGGGGGGTGGTTTGGTGGCCAAATATGGATAAAGAAATTGAACAAATGGTAAATTCTCGTAATAGATGTCAGATGTTTGCGAGGGATTGTCCCAAAATGGAACCCTTGAAATGGAAATCTGAACTGCCCTGGGAAAGGATCCATATAGATCATGCCGGTCCTTTTGAATGTAAAATGTTCTTAATAGTAGTCGATTCTTATACTAAATGGTTGGAGGTAGAAGTAGTACCCAGGTCTGATAGTAGAACTACAATTAAGGTATTAAGGAGAATTTTTGCCACATTTGGATTACCTGTTGAATTGATCAGTGATAATGGTCCCGCGTTCACAAGTGATGAATTTGAGGAATTTCTTAAAAATAATGGAATTAAGCATACGCCTGTTCCACCTTATCATCCATCTTCGAATGGACAAGCGGAAAGGTATGTGCAAACTTTGAAAAATTGTCTTAAAAAGCTGGATAAAAGTGACATAACATTGTCAATTTCACGATTTTTGTTAGAAAATCATTCCACTCCTCATTCGGTGACTGGTAAAACTCCTGCTGAATTAATGTTTGGAAGGCCAGTTCGAACAGCCCTTCACTTGGTATTACCATCAAAACCTAAAATACAGCAACCCCTTCACAAATATAAGCTTCATGATTTAGTTTTTGTTAAAAATTTTGGAAAAGGGGAGAAATGGGTAAAAGGAAAAATTATGAAATTATTGGGGAGTAGATGGGTTTTAGTAAATAGATGTGACGGAGTAATGTGCAAACGTCACGTTGATCAGTTGGGACGTAATAAATAGAGAAGTGATGAAATACCAGAGAGAGTTGTAGAGATAAATCGAAATGATAAACTAATGTCAGACAAAGTTGAAAATATGGGACATAGTGGTAAAAATTACAGTGATTATGATAGGTATGAAAGGGTTAACCAAAACCGTTTTTCTGGAATTAATGGAAAAATAAAAGAACAGCTTAATAATGATGATACTATAGAACCAAGCCAATCTCATCCTTCGCGTGATATTGTGGCAGGTACAGTTGTAAGTAATAAAAATGATGTTACGTCAGATAAAACTGTAAAAGAAAATTTGACTAAAAACAATGACGAGGACTGTCAGAAAAGTGTTCCAGTTCGAAGAAGTCATAGAACAAGATTGCCTGTAGTTCGTTTGAACTATGAGGGGAGGGGTGTCATATCTCAATAATAGTAGCGATCTGTATTAATAGATGGCAACACCATACATGGACAGTCTGGAATTGTAAGGTATCGCATGTTACCAGAATATTCCACGCATTTGTAAAATGTGGCGTGTTCTGATAGCTGCTCTTGAGCGGCTTTTGTACATATGTATAATAAACTATAAGTAATCTTATAGTTATGTTTTCTTCCTTAGTTAAGAGTAATAAGTTATAATAAGGATCGGCGTTATAAAACTTATCGTAATTTTAGTATGGATATCAGAAATGAAATAACCAAATTAAAACGGATGTTTGTTTTCTCTCAAGTAGCTAAATCTGCTGGTAATTTTGCAGTTATATGAAAAGAATTTTATGCTGAAATGCTCAATACAGAGATAAATAATAGTATAACTTACAGAGTATGTAAATATTCCGTGCAAGTACTTATTAATAAGCATTTGGCTTTTTCTAAGCAAACAAAGATTCCTTTCCCACGAAGTAAAAATATGCCATTTCTATTTCTTACCCCTAAATTTCATAAAGTACCTACTAAATATAGATTTATTTACAGTAATGTTAACAGTATAGGCAATAATTTTAATAAGAAGGTTAAAGATTTGCTTTAAAAAGTTTTGAACATGTTAAAATACAAGTATAAAGACAGTAATTGTTTCTGGAATATTTCAAATAGTTTCGAGATTGCTGAAAAATTAAAAAGCAATAGCATTCATTCTATCCAAACTAATAATTTTGAAATTTTATTTACTACTATTCCTATTAATCGTTTAAAGGAGGCACTTTTAAAGACATCGGAATTGGTTTTAGATGTTACGGATTTTAATACTAACTTGTTTAATAAATTATGTCGGTTTTGCCTTTATATAAATTATGTTTATACAGGATCTAAAATATACTTACAAATCAATAGAATTGGTATTGGTACTAGCTACTCATTTACAGCTGCTAACATAGTTTTATTTTTTTTATGAGATCCAGTACAGTATTAGTAAAGCTGATGTCCAATTCCTCGCTTATAGATACATAAACGATTTGATCGTGTTAAACTTCAATATTGATTTTAATGAAAATTCTCAAGAAATTTATCCTGATTCCCTTACATTAAAGAAAACAAATGATAATTGTTTGGAGGCTGATTTAACTTGATTTAAAAATAATTTCAATAGGTAAAAATGTACATATTTCAATCTACAATAAACGTAATAGTTTTCAATCAGCTTGTTCACTGGTCCTCCAATATTTACATTAATATCATTATCAGTCAAATATTTCGATTTTTTAGAATTTGCACACATAGACATCTATTTAAAAAGGAATTATTTCATTTTAAAAGTAATCTATATTACAAAAACAATATTTCTTTAAATTTCATAAAAAAAATATTCAGATTTTGCAGATTTTCTTCATTACTGATAGATTGCTTTTTTACATCAGTGAATGACTCATATTTCTTAAAGCCTGTTCAAGGACGGTTTTATGATGATGTTCTGTGTCGATTGGCAACAAACCTGGAATGAATTTGTATGTTGGATTCTGACTTGTTTATTTTCTTTTATGTTTTATATTTTTGATTGTGGCAACGTGGCTGAGTTGATTAATTGTGGGTTTTTCAACGAACATAATT
Source organism: Maratus speciosus (assembly GCA_963932465.1). Lineage (NCBI taxonomy): Eukaryota > Metazoa > Arthropoda > Arachnida > Araneae > Salticidae > Maratus > Maratus speciosus. Next base: position 360,906,270 of record OZ010791.1, on the reverse strand, counting down.
TTAGCATATTTTACTGTATTCCATGAGAGGCATTCTTTTAATAATGTGGCGTAGAATACAGTGGGGGAACATGTGATTCTAGCCATTGAATGTTTAACATTTGATTTTGCTATTCACTGTTCTGGCCGAAACCCACTGCCACTAATACATATTTTATATAGATTTTTTGAATGCTCGGCTGCTTTTGAAATATCAGTTCCGTGGTTTCGAATTTTTGGTTTGGTTTTTGGATATATATATATCGTTATATGAGGATAAGTGAAAAAATATCTACATTTTGACGAAACGTGCTTTGAAACTTATCTGAGTAGCGTCTGTGATGCATGTGTTGAGTTGGTGCTTCTGTTATCTCGTGTTTGTTGTTTAATCACAATCTTTTTAAACTTGTAAGCACTGCTAACAGTTTCCATGAAAGTGGACCATGGTCATCGAGTTGTGGTTGGTGTTTTGTGATGGGTGCTTAAATTCATCACATTCATTACATTACGGTTATAGTGCTTTATCTCTTAAAAGAGTTTTTTGTGGAACGAGAAATTCAAATGTGAAACGACAAGCTTAACACAAAAAGAGGGAGCAAGAATCCAGAAAACCCATGGCCACGCAAAGTAACATTCAACATGCTAGAATGTTGGTTATAGGGAATAGGTGAACCAATCTAGACGAGGTTGCGTCTTCTTTAAATATATCATTCATGGTTCTTCCCATCAAATCTTCCATGACGAGCAGGGATTCAGTTAATTTCAGTTTCTTTAACATTGGTCTTGTACATCTGCCAATGTTTACTGTTTGGTTTCAGGACTTCTCCGATCATTTAGACCTCTTAAGCAATTTTTAAATATGGCCGATTTGCCACAGGCACAGGCGTTCTGTGTGTGGTGCAAAAATGCTTCTTTAATAAACGAATGCATTCTACATGGAATGCATATGAAGTGCAGTGATGAAGAAAAACACTATGTCGTAAAACTGTCGATGATGTACATTTACATTTATAAAGAAAAGTTTTAGCACGAAAAGAGTAAGTAACTTTTCTTTTGTCCACATAGATAAAATCTTCCGAGAGGTGAAGGCACTGAAAAAATATAAAATAAATTTTAAGAAAAAAAAACAGTATTATTTAGGATTCTTCAAAAAGTTTGCCTTGGTAGGAGTATCACTAATATCGCATTATATGCCTGTGTTTACATGTTCATACTTAATTTAAGCAGTTTATGGACTAATTTAAAATAAGCGACAGAAAACATGCCACACATCTCTAGCAATGCTAAAAACTCATATGTTTCTTAGAGTTAACGAAATCAATATTTTTATTCTGTATTTATTAATAAATACAGTGTGAAAAATGTTAATGATTCATTCAAATTATTATCATAAAATTACGTATTTCCTTCAAAAAAATAATTATTCTTTTGGTATAGATTTCAAATGTCAACTGCTACCATTACCAAGTGCAAGGAAAAAAAATCCTTATTAATTAGTGTCTATTGCGTCAAATATTATTTTAATGCAGAATTTCTTTTAATAAAAATATAAGTGAGAATAAAAAGAATATTTATTTCATAATCACTCATAATTAATAATTTTTTTTTTTTTTTTTTTTTTTTTTTTTTTTTTTTTTTTTTTACTTGAAGTTAGATTTAATTGTCACTTCCAAAACAAATTTACGCGTCAGTTTATTTAGCAAGTCAGATAATTATTTGACTATAAAAAATAGGTATGTGTTTAAATGTGGAATATTAAGTAATAATTTATTCAATTAAACCCTTTTTTAAATACATCTCAAACATTAAATTTCGTTTTCTTTTGAAGTAATTTAAAGATTACGTAATAGTGATATTTCAGACAAAGTAAATATGAAATATAACTTTTTAAACTATGCATTCATATAAAGATATACAATAGCTCCGCAATTAAAATAATTAATAGCAAATTTTATTGACGCCAAAAATTTGTATATATTATCCTTTAGATTTTTTATGCAATATACTTTTTACATTCTTCTATCTTCAATAGAAGAAATTATTGTAAATGAAATATATTTTGACTTCCGATTTTAGACGGATTTACACGTTTAAGGGCCAGAGATCCAAAAAAACATGCTTATAGCAAAAGTCCGTGTGTTCGTGTGCCCGTCTCTCCGTGTGTTCGTCTGTCCATGTGTCTGTCGCCATTGTACCACCAGAAATAGTATGAAGTTATGCATAGAATTGAACCATTTTTTTTTAAGTTCTTGGCTATGGCAAGCAGGTCCTTCCTTAATTTGAAAAAGGTCCGCCAGTAAGGAGCGCCGTAATAGCGATTTTTGTGCCATTTTGAATATTATACAATCGAAAAGTGTATGATGTTATGCATAGAATTGAAACAAATTTTTTGTGTATGTTTTTGGCCATGGCAAGAATGTCGTCAAAGAAAGGTACAACTGGAGAGAGCACTACAGTGTCCGAAAAACACATCTATATACACTTAATTATCCCTCAATTTTTAACAAATAATTTCTATGCACGTGGAAAAAAAGTTTTATCCATTAATACCTCTCGAAAGTCTGAAAGTTTCGTTCATCCCCAGCACGCATGCGTATTAGCCCTATTAATACGTATCCATTTTAAAATCCGCATTCAGTTTAAAAACGAAAAAAATAGAATTCTATAAATTAAGATTTCTAATTTAATTTGATAAACAAAATCACAAAAAACTGAGCCGACAACATATATAAGAAACGTATTCGAATTAAAAGTAAATAACAATTATTTCCTCGTTCATTTAAAATTATTCACAATTTATTTTTTTAAATTAAAAAATATATTCCCATGTAAGATATGTTTTGAATGAACACATTTAAAATACATGGTTTAATTAAACTATTAAAATGAAAAATTAGATTTTACTCTACACTTAAAAAATATAATGAAAATAAAAATCTCATATAAAAATTTAATATTCATATTTTACATATAGCTATATACATAAATATATTTATAATTCATATATGTATCCTATTTTAATACTGAAGACTTAAAACCGCAGCAACAATTTCATTAAAGACAAAATACAGTGGTGCGCTGATTATCAGAACTCCAATTAACCGAACTTTCATTATCCGAAAAGCTTATTTTTCTCAAATTTTTTAAACCGAACTTCCAACTATCCGAACAGCCTATTTCTCTCAATTTTTTTTTAAACCGCGCTTTTAGTTATCCAAACACTCCGTTTTTCTCATTTTTTCCTCTTCAGATTTAGCATGCGAAATCAAATCACCGATTAATTTATCGATGGGTGCAGTAACAACGGAAAATAAATTGAAGAAAATGAAAACGAATGCTCTAAAAATGACCCAGATCTATTACATAACGAAGTCTTTGAATGTTTGGAAACAGATATGAAATGGTCCGGACGGCAGAAGAACGATTATCCTAATCAACTAACGTATTGAAGAATAATTCGAGATATGGCAGCATTGAAAAGAATGTCTTCTTTGAAGCAAGCGACAATCGAAAGATTTTTTGCTTAAATTATAATCTCTGGAGTTCAAAAGGTGTCAAAAAAAGGAAAAAGAAAATTTTAAATTATAAAAAGTAATCTAAAGAAATTAAGTTACGAAAAGAAAACTAAATAAATTAAAGACATTTTTTTTAATTAAACACGCCAGCACTAACTGGTCTGGATAACGAGGGAAGGTTTTAGTATAGTCAATAACATCCTTTAAATTGTCTCTCCATTTATCCGAACTTTTGCTTATCCGAACTAGAGTCGGTCCCGACATGTTCGGATAATCGGCGTTCTGCTGTATTCCCGAAATTAACTTAAAAACACAAAGATTTTTAAAGGAATTAAGAAGCCATACAGATCTGACGCATGGCCTTTTTCAAACTTTTTCCTCGTTGTACAAATGTACCCGAGTGCATAGAGTACTGGTCGCTTAACACTAAAATAGCTGGTTCGGCTGTTTTAATTTATTCCCATTTTCTTGAATTGAGATATACACTGTAAAAAAAAATCTTTATTTCTACAGATGTAAAGTTACATGCGTACTAAACATTCATCTGTAACTGCACATAAAAAAAAAAAACTGTAAACCTAAAAAACTAGTTTTTGTAAAGCTACAGAAATCTATAGCTTTACGAATGAATCTACTAAAATAACAGTAATCTTACTAATTTTTTATCTGTAACCATGTTTGTAGTTACATTAAATCTTCTGGGTATCCCAGTTTCCTAAAAAAAATTCTTAGTAACCTTACAGATTTCTTGATTTTCGGTGCAAAAGCGTACGTGTTACATGCGTTTTCCTTGTTGCCGTTACATAAAAAGTTCTAGGAATCCAAGTTTCCTAGAAAAACTTTAGTAACTTTACAGATTTTTTTACAGTGTATTTTACATCCTGCAACGAAGGAAAAAAATAAATGGTTATTTGTATATTAATTTAAAAATCCGAGTAGGACTGATGCCATGAAAATTTTCGTGAATTGAGGAAAGTATTTCTAAGAATCTAGTTCTTTAATAAAGTAAAACAAAAGTCCTTTCATAAAAAAACATTAATTTTGAACCTTTAATATATGCTTTTCACCTGCAACGTCATGTACTATAAAGAACGGTTTTTTTTTTTTTTTTTTTCCAAAAATGAATTCTAAATTTGCCATATTTCTAATTTTAAGTTAGTTATTTGTTCACATATTCAGAATTAAAGGAAGTAATAAAATATCAATTTGACAAATTAATAAAAATAATAATAAATTAAAAATAAAATATCCTGTTTGCAGTGTGGTAGAGAAATTTGTAATTTTAGGATTTTTATTAGACACATATAAAAAAATGAGAGAAAATTTCCCACTTAAACTGATGGTATTGATCATACAGGCTATTCACACTAATTGTATAGTATACTCTTATTTCAAAGAATAACGACCCTTGAATAATAGGTTAAGGGCGGGATTCCCCCCGTTTCAACTCTTTATATTTAACCAATGAGCCTCTAAATGGCATCAGGGAAGCGCCTTATCGAAATAAAGCTGTATACCAAATTGAAGCTAATCGGATAGAAAACCCCATTTGTCTAAATTAATGGTGTATTAGCCCCCCGTCTCCCCTTTTCTATTTAACGAATGAACTTCCAAATCTAATCAGGGAAGCTCGTTATCTGAATTAAGCAGTATAACAATATTTACAAAAAATCTGATAATTCTGCATGAAAAAACCGTTTATCTAATTTAAGAGGGATTAGCCCCTCGCTCCCCGCTTTATATTTAACCAATGAACCACCAAAATTAATCAGGGAAGCGCCTTATCAGAATGAACCTAGAAAAAAAAACTGAAACAAATCGGATATATCTATCAAGAGTTAATGCGTTACGTACATACATACATACATACAGAACTAGCGGGCACATTAGCTCTCAGGCTTTGACAGCCTGTGAGCTGAAAAGGCCTCCAAGATGAATAGTTCAAAATATTTATCATCCTAAATCTAGCTTTCATTAAGAGTTAATTTTTACACCGAGCAATTTCAGGTACCTTTTTGTTCCAACAAAACTAGATAGAAGAACTTGAATTTATCAATGAAATTAATTTATTTCTCTACATTGATATAGTTTACTTACCTGTACTTTTTAATATTTCTTAAGACAAAGTTTCCGCTCGCTATATATTTGATCAGAATGATAAATTTCGAGTGAAAAGTTAATTTACCATGAAGAAATGGATGTAATCAGTTGGGAAAAATATTTTAGATCCACGTAGAAAAAAGAAAAAAGAAAAAAAAAAACTCTGGAACCCATTAATGTTTCTTTTTTCTTCTAAAGATAAGTGTTATTTAAGTTGAAAAATATTCAGATAAACTTTTTGTAGAAAGATGATTTCCCTCGTTCACGTGAATTAAATAGATCAAAATTTCCTTTTATTTAAGTATTGCGCGGAAGCGCAATACTTATTTATTTCCAGAGTCACTTCTCAATGTTAATTTAACATAGAAAAGCCTATGGAAATGATAACTTTTTCATTTTTTCTTCCCATCTTTTTGTCCCTGATGCCATTCACTTTTAATTCTTTACTAATTCTAATAATATTATAAATTCAAAGTGTAAAAACATTTGCCAAACGTCAGGATCAAAATGGATCATAAAATGCCTTTGCATATATTTGGATTATAATCTAGAGAGTAACATGGGCTAATTTATATTTACATTATTCAAATATTTTTCTTGATAATTCCAAATTTCGTTTTTTTTTATTGAGAATCAACGGGCATTTTCTAATAAAATTTAACATTTTTCCTTCATTGTTGTAAATAATTCAAAAGCCGTATTAATAATTTGGCTATTTTTAGTTGAATGATTTTCACGTGAAACATGAAACTGAAAGTTTTTTTTTTTTTTTTCTAAGAATTAAAAAGAAGATAAATATGACGTCATAGTGGAAAAAAATGACATTTTCAAGCAGATTTTTTAAGTTCAGATTGTAATTTTTTGACCAAACTACAACAACCTCCATTACTGCATTGGTGAAACATTTTGAATTATACATAGGTAAATTGCATCACAAATTGTGATGCGATATCGCACAAATCAAAGCCTGATGATGATAGCCTCCATTAATTTTGAAATGTGTTTGTCTGAATGCAGTAGTTATTAAAAAACTTGACATATTAAACAAAAAGCTAATTTGCAGAACAATAAAAAAAAACAAAATTTATTTCTTAAATTGTTTAAGCCCGAGAAGGGGCAGATATTAAGATATTTCATTCAATTCGTTCTACATTTAATGTTAAATTTTTGTAACAAATAAGCTAAACGAATTGAACATTAAAAAATAAAAATGAAATTCATACAACATAATGCTTTAAACACCTACATACTTAGATTCCGTTCAAATGAAATTGAAATAAATCTTAGACTTTTTCCATTTTTAAGTTGTAAATATTTGTACTGCAGATTTTGCATTATGTTTATGACGATTGTACATAATATGATAAGGTACATGCAAAATACAAAACTTTAAAAAAAGTCTAAGAGTTATTTCGATTTCATTTGAACGGAATCTAAGTATATAGGTGTTTAAAGCATTATGTTGTATGAATTTCATTTTTATATTTTTTAATTTTCAATTGGTTTAACTTATTTGTTACAAAAAATTAACATTAAATGTAGAACAAATTGAATGAAATATCTTAATATCTGTCCCTTCTCGGGCTTAAACAATTTAGGATTTTTTTTTTTTTTTTTTTTTTTGTTCTGCAAATTAGGTTTTTGTTTAATTTATATTTAAAATATTTTGCGTAATTTTAATGTTTGTGTAATAATCCATTCTTTGTTTATTTATTTATTTAGTTATACTCCATGTAATGTTGAATGTATTTTTTATTTACATTAAACAATTGCCTCTTTTATGTTTTTACTGTTCGGTTAAAAAGAAAAGTCTAAATATAATTCTCATTATATAATATTCTCAAATATTAAAAGGGTTTGTTTTTCGACATGAGATACTAATATTTATTAAATTATTTATACTGTGATAAAACTAGACTTTATCTTCATTTAATTCAATTTTAATGTACGTTATAAATGTAGAATTACATAAATTTTAATATAACACTTATTGGTGGGGGTGGGGGGGAACTGAACACCTTACTAATAAAATGTTAAAAAGTAAATTGTCAGTTCATATATAATGAAATATGTCATCTTAAAAACAGGAAAACCTCAGTGTTAATATTACATTTTTTAAAGCATGGTAACAACATAATTGATTTCAGGAGGTAGTTCCTAAAATATATTTATAGATCCCTTACAGAAAACTCTGAACCTAGTTGAATGCTAAACACATAACTTCAGAAAAGTATTGTGCAGTTTCAAATTTATTTAAAAAAATAAATTATGGAAAAGAGATCTTGAATGCGATAAAATGAGATATTATTATATTGATTTTTTTTTATATCAATAAGTTTTTGATAACTGGTTAATTAAAAAAAGGAAAATACTATTTTCTCTGTATTTGCATACAGAAGAAAAATATACTTATTCTCTACTTTCATTCATATGTTTTCCCTAACCAGTGTTCACAAGCGTAACATTACTAACCCAAAAGGAATTATTTTTTAAACAATCTAAACTCCAACACATAAAATATACAATTATGTTCATATTAATTTTGCAAAAGCCATTAAAATAAAATGTAATGTAAATGCACCAAAAGTTGACCAAGTACCAGATGTGGTTCGCTAATTTTTAAAGATTTAAAACAAGCTCAAAATGCATTTCTGGAAACGATTGAAAGAAATCTGATTGACGAATATCCTGAAACGTTAAAATTCCCTAAACTGTTCGGAATAATTGTTTTTTTTCTGCTGGTACATTTCTTTTCTAAAATGTATACATAAACAGATTTTATCGCAAATTCCCAGGGATTTCATTAAATGGCAAAAAAAAAAAAAAAAAAAAAAAAAAAAAAAAATCATTAATATTATGTTTTATTTTAAGTTAAACTACTTTTGACATTTTCTACTACATTATAAATAATTTATTGGACAAGCTGCCAATTTAAAGATTTTAAAGATTTATGCATCAAAAATTTACTAGGCCTACTACTGGATCATATAGGAATGTAACAATGTTTATTAGGTAGCTTTCATTACAAAAAGCTACCTATTGCAGCCGTTCGGAGGAAAGCGATTTCAAAAAATTTTGGTATATTTTCATCGATCATGACCCCGAGACCCCGAAACCACCCTCCGTTCAAAATTGATATATATATATATATATATATATATATATATATATATATATACAGGGTGATTCAGCTCGTCGGTGACAAACTTTAAGGATCGATAGAGCACACCTAGACGAACATTTTTGAATAGGGAATGTAGGGTCCCTGACGCGATGGTAAGGCGCTAGGCGCTTTCGAAAATTTGGGTGCCGAAATTCGAAACGTCATAAAAACTAGGGAAATGGTTAGATTTTCTTGCTTGTTGCGTCGAAATGATTCTGTTTGTTTAGACTTTCTTCAGTAGCAATTTGATAAGCGTATCTCTTAAAACATGGTTAGGGGGCGCTGCAGACTTTGGAGAGCTAGACAACAACTTTAAGCCCGTTATTTTGATAATTTAACACATGCTCGCCAAAGTTTATACTCTAACTTAAAGTTTGAACCCAAAAGTAGAGCCCTGCAAAAAGCGTAAGAGCCGGAATAAAATGTCAAAGTACAGGGTGGTCGAAACTCGAAGGCTCCTAAGAGATAAACAAACAGATTTCTTGACTTATGGCATGCATTTTCATGATTCTGTTTGCTGGGGCTCTCTGAAACTCAGTTGAACGGTACAAAAAGAAACATCGATAGGGGGCGCTTTGGGCAAAAAACATAATTCGTTGACATTTCGGACGCTAACTGGAAACGGGGCGCTACGATCAGTTAGTAATAATGAAAACACATTTTCTACCTCTGCTCAACACTTCTGAATAAATTTAGACCAAAAACATCAATGATACTGGAAATTTATTTACAAAAAGTAACACTACAGAAGATGCTCGAAATTTCGACCTTGGGCCATGATGCAGGCTTCGCACCTCCGTCGCATTGAGGAGTGTGTGTTTCCAACAATGCCAGGAGTATCTCTGATCTGCCCTGCAGCTGCCACAATGCGCGCCACAAGTTCTTCAGCACTGCTGACAGGTGTATGGTATACCTCGGCCTTCAGGTAACCCCAAAGGAAGAAATCCAAGCAGGTGAGGTCTGGTGATCGGGCAGGCCAGTGAACTGGACCCCCACGCCCGATCCACCGCTGGCCATACCTTGCGTTTAGATGGAGACGCACGTCGTTCGTGTAATGGGCCGGAGCTCCATCGTGCTGGAACCACATCTGGCGACGCGAACCTTCGGGTACGTGCGCCTCATCCAGAAGCTGCGGCAGCACTTGATCCAGGAAAATCAGGTAATTTCCACCTGTCAGCCGTTCAGGTAACAAATAAGGGCCAATGAGGCAATCCCCCAGAATGCCGGCCCACACATTTACTGAGAAACGCTCCTGGGCTGCTCGGCTTCTGGTTTCATGTGGATTTTCATCACACCACACATGACTGTTGTGGGCGCTCCACATTCCCTCCCGGCTGAAGGTGGACTCGTCCGTAAACAAAATGCTGTTTACAAAACGGGGATCCCTGGATCTCATCGCCAAGTACCATCTTGAGAATTCCACTCGAGGGCCAAAATCCTGCTCTCTGAGCAACTGCACCCGCTGGATGTGGTAGGGGTGCAGATTCCGGGAACGTAAGATGCGCCACGCAGTTGCTTGCGAAATGCCAACATGTCTGGCGATATCTCTCGTGCTAAGACCTGGGTTGTCCTCAACCAGGTTAAGCACAGCCTCTTCGTTGTCGGGGGTGCTCACTGATCGCTCCCGTTCAGGCCTGCCTCCGTCGAAAGATCCCGTTGTGGACAACCTCTGGTGTACTCGAGCGAAGAAGGCATGGCAGGGGATTTGCCTGTTGGGGTAACGCTCGGCGTACAACCGCTGAGCGGCTCGTCCATTACAACCAGCAGCGCCATACGCCAAATGCATGTCAGCCAATTCAGAGTTTGTGTACCGTTCCATCCTACTACCGATCTGCAGACAAGTAACCCGAAGCTTAAGTAGGTACCGCACGTTCAAAAGACGTGTCTGCGCATACAACTACGTCATCTCGTGTTGTCGTCTACGCATTACGTATCTTTTGCATATCGATATGGTACGATATCTTTTGCATAAATCAGCAAAAAGCACCTTATGTAAATTTTATTGCGCGCATTGTGCATGATTGAAACCAGCTATGTTTGTTAAAAAAAACAAACAAACTGCAGTTTTAATAGCTTCTTATGATAAGTAAATTACTCTCTTGTTTTGTTTCTAACTGATCGTAGCGCCCCGTTTCCAGTTAGCGTCCGAAATGTCAACGAATTATGTTTTTTGCCCAAAGCGCCCCCTATCGATGTTTCTTGTTGTACCGTTCAACTGAGTTTCAGAGAGCCCCAGCAAACAGAATCATGAAAATGCATGCCATAAGTCAAGAAATCTGTTTGTTTATCTCCTAGGAGCCTTCGAGTTTCGACCACCCTGTACTTTGACATTTTATTCCGGCTCTTACGCTTTTTGCAGGGCTCTACTTTTGGGTTCAAACTTTAAGTTAGAGTATAAACTTTGGCGAGCATGTGTTAAATTATCAAAATAACGGGCTTAAAGTTGTTGTCTAGCTCTCCAAAGTCTGCAGCGCCCCCTATCCATGTTTTAAGAGATACGCTTATCAAATTGGTACTGAAGAAAGTCTAAACAAACAGAATCATTTCGACGCAACAAGCAAGAAAATCTAACCATTTCCCTAGTTTTTATGACGTTTCGAATTTCGGCACCCAAATTTTCGAAAGCGCCTAGCGCCTTACCATCGCGTCAGGGACCCTACATTCCCTATTCAAAAATGTTCGTCTAGGTGTGCTCTATCGATCCTTAAAGTTTGTCACCGACGAGCTGAATCACCCTGTATATATATATATATATCCATATATATATATATATATATATATATATATATATGACCTATGTCACACTGTAACTCTCGTATTTATGAACCGATTTGGATGTAATTCGGTGTGTACATAGCACATACCAATGTCTCGACCGAGTTCGTTGGCCAGCTTCATCCGCCATTTTGTTTCAAAATGGCGGCCATTTAAAATTTTAAAAAAAAATTAAAATTTGAAATGTGGTACCAAGAAATTGAAAATGGAAAAATATTTTTATCTTATGTATTTAACCTTTATACAAAGACTCCGGAGCAGTTTTTGTTTCGTCTATATCTTAAAAAATGGCTGAGTTATAGCATTTTGAATTTCTAGCGTGGCTGACATTTTGAAACGTCCTGAAATTTGTCACGCAATAAAAGGCGTATTTATGAACAGATTTGGATGTAACTTCGTTTATACATAGTACATACCAATGTCTGGACCGAGTTCGTTGGCCAGCTTCAGCCGCCACCTTGTTTCAAAATGGCGGCCATTTAAATTTTTAAGAAAAGTTTTAATTTGAAATGTGGTACCAAAAAATTGAAATTTGGAAAAATATTTTTTCTTATGTGTTTGACCTTGATAAAAAGATTCGGAAGCAGTTTTTGTTTCGTCTATATCTTAAAAAATGGCTGAGTTATAGCAATTTGAATTTCTAGCGTGGCTGACATTTTGAAACGTCCTGAATTTTGTCACGTGATAACAGACGTATTTATGAACCGATTTGGATGTACCTTGGTGTGTACATAGTATATACAAATATCTCGAACGAGTTTGTTGGCGAGCTTCATCCGCCATCTTGTTTCAAAATGGCGGCCATTTAAAAAAAATTTTAAAATTTGAAATTTGAAATGATATACCAAAAAATTGGAAAATGGAAAAGATTTTTTTCGTATGTGTTTGACCTTAATACAAAGATTTCGGAACAGGTTTTATTTCGTCTATATCTAAAAAAATGGCTGAGTTATAGCATTTTGAATTTCTATTGTGCTGACATTTTAAAACAACCTGATTTTTGTCATGCGATAACAAGCGTATTTATGAACCGATTTGTATGTAATTTGATCTGTACATAGTACATACCAATGTCTCGACCGAGTTCGTTGGCCAGCTTCATTCGCCATCTTGTTTCAAAAGGGTTGCCATTTAAAAAAATGTAATTTAAAATTTAAAATGAAGTATTAAAAAATTGGAAAATGAAAAAGATTTTTTTATGTGTTTGGCCTTGATACAAAGATTCTGGAGCAGCTTTTGTTTCTGAAAATTTGTTCTTTTGTTTATATCTTAAAAAATGGTTGAATTATAGCACTTTGAATTTCTAGCATGGCTAACACTTTGAAACGATCTTGTATTTGTCACGCGATAACACACGTATTCGCCTATTTCGATGGAAGAAGGCATGTGGATAGTATACATCAATATCTCGACCAAGTTCGCTGGCCAGCTTCATCAGCCATCTTGTTTCAAAATGGCGGCCATTAAATTAAAAAAATATATATTTAAAGTGAGGTGCAAAAGAATTAGAAATTGAAAAAGGTTTCTTTCTTAAGTATTTGACCTTGATATAAGGATTCAGGAGCATTTTTTGTTTGTCTTTATCTTAAAAAATGGCTCAGATATAGCAGTTTCAATTTCTAATATGGGTGACATTTTGAAAAATCTGATTTTTTGCCTGCGACAGCACTCGTATATATCAACCGATTCCGATGTGAGTGAGCATGTGCACAGCAATTACTAAGGTCTCGACCAAGTTCACTGGTTAGCCTCATCCACCATATTGTCTTAAAATGGCAGGCACTTTAAGAAATCGCCGAATTTGGCAGCCAAATATAAGTTACTTTAAATAAAAGCAGCCTGGATAAAGCTGACTAATTTCGCGAAATTCTCATTCATTATTATTTAGTATTGATAGAAATTAGTATTGAATCTCCTATATTCGGTTTCCACAAAATTCAGCTTCGTGTGTTTGAATAATATAAGTTGGCTTTTTTTAAATAAGGAAAATGAAAGCTACCTCTTCCTCCCGGCACTGGCCGGAAGGACTTTTTTTCATTCGTTCAGAATAATATGCATTTTGAAACATTGAATGTTAAAACTAGGCTAATATATGTGCTATATCTATATCTTTTGGAATTCACCAAAACTTTAATATTAATTAGATAAATGTCCCTAAGTGGCCCACTACTGGTCCGTTTATTTTACTTTTTATAACAATAATACGCCTGCCACAAGAAAAATAATAACTTATCCTGTAACAAAAAACTTCAGTTATTGATCTAATTCAGAATGTTTCATGTATGTTGTACATTCTCCATTTAATTTTTTTATATTTTAACTTTGTTTATTAAACTTATCATGTACTAGACAAATTTATACAAAGTTGTAATTCGACTCAGCGATTTTTATTTGAAATATCTCATCTATTTACATAATATAAATCCGTTTTTTCAACTAACTTTAAAATGTTAGCGTTATTTTCTTTTAAGTTCAGTTTTATATTCGGAACTTGCTTTTTATTGAAGTCTTTCGAAACGTCACAGACTGCTGAAGTGGAACATAAAATGATTTATATGTTTGAAAAATTCAATTCATAGACTTTTTTCTTTTTGAATTTCTTTTTTGCACCTGTGTAAGTTCTTTTAAAATGTTTCTTTTTTTTTCTGTTTTTAATAGTGTTGTTAAGATATTTACTTTTTTTTAGAAATTCCGATCAGAATTGTATCTCTTACAAAAAAAGTAAAGTTTTGAATTTGTACTTTACATTTTACATAAAGTATACTTTAGTAATTATTCAACAATACTTCATATCAGATACACATAAAGGTGCCATTTGATTTAAAATACTTTTATTAAATACTAATATTTTATCACAAGAAAAAAATATAATAATATATTAAATTCGTATTTTTACATCAGCATTCCATGTTACATTACCAAAATCCAGAACTATTTTTTCTTATAAAAGTATTTCGCAACACATCTACCCTATATATATAAAATCCTAATGAAACCAATTTATGAAACGGATATTATGAAACGACTGAATTAAAACGAATTTATGAAACGACTGATTAAACAACTGATTATGTTTCACGGCGATTTCTACTAAAATATGGAATACTTTGCGATGAAATTAACACAAAAAATCCGCAGATTTTAAAACTGGTATTAGAATTTTTAAATTCGACTTAGTTTTCGAGATATTAATTTTTTTTCTAATTTTAAATACTTTTCTCTAATGATGGCAGCTCAAATTTTAATCATAACAGATATATTTTTCATACTTGAGAAAAGGTTATAATTTTAAATTAATTTTGCGACCAGTTTGGCCTCACTTAAATGTGTGCTAAGAAATGTATCACATGTTACTTTTATTCATAATTCAATTTTTTGAACAATCTTTGATCAAATCGAATCATTCTGATAGAGAAATCGAGAACTCAGTATTTTTATGTTAGCGGGACGCAGGTGATAAATCGCCCAACATTTTTCCCGTCGCATTATTTTGTATTCTATTAATTTCATTTAAAATATAATCCTTTCAATAATTTTATTTAAAATACATACTTTCATTTAAAACTGAAACCTTTAAAATTGATGGTTTTCACCTTTTTTTTTTTTTTTTTTTTTTATTTTTTTTTATTTATTTTTTTTTTAACAAAACGAAAAGAAACATATTTGGCACAGATTTCATATTCGCACCGGGGTATCTATTTGGCCCCAAATGGTATTATTTTGATTGATATGGTAACCCGGCTATTGTTGTTTATTTAATAATAAATGTTTATTTACTTTTATTTTCATTTTTTTAATTATATAAATTGTTTTGTTATATAGTTAATTAGATACTTTTCCGTTATACGGACAGCATGCCAAAATGTACGTAAATAAATATATTTGGCACTACTTAGTTATCCCATCGACCAATTTCTCCAAATGATATAAATCGCCAAATCACTCGGCAAATTATACAAATTGAGAATTTTTATTTCAAATAACGAAAGAACAAGCAAAGGCACAGATGTCAGATACTGGCATATATACAAGATATAAAGAAAAATAACAACACTTTGGCGCCAGTTAAGTACCCGGTGCGTATATGACATTGGCATCAGAAAAAAAAATCGCGCCAATAAGACAGCTGTGCCAAATATAGTTACATATTTACATTATCGCTTGGCGACAATGGTGCCCGTATAGCGGAAAAGTACCGTTGATTTTTTTTTGGTTATTTTCATTTAAAAATAATAGAAAATAATTAAAAAATACGGTACTACTTAGTTATTCCGTCGACCAATTTCTCCAAAACTTAACGAGTGGTATATAATTCGCCAAACCACTCGCCAAATTATACAAATTGACATAATTTTTATTTAAAATAGTATAACATTAATAAATATACAAATAAAACGTCGAAATAAAAATCACTTGATGACGTAAACACGTGTAACTTGCTTAAAGTCAAGTGAATGTGACATTTACGATCGACCATTATTAGCAGTTAATCTTATAGCTTGGTGATAGATTTTTGGACGAAGGGATAACTAAGTAGTACTAAATATACATATGTAAATGGTATTCGAAAACGAGGATTTCGCCAAATTTTCGTAAATAAAAAATCACGCCAAACCCGGTGCGTATATGACATCTGGCCAAATATTAAATAATTCAACAAACCTTGACATTTAATTTCAACTTCAAAACAATGTTTTAATTTACCACACGAAAAAAGAAATACTAACTGGGGAGTTGAAAAAAAAGCTATTGGCGAGATTTGCACTCGGCTAGCGTAACAGTACCAATAATTCTTTGCCACCATGGCAACTTTTATATAGTTTTACTCGAAAAAAAAAATGATTTTTTAACGCCATTGTCATATACGGAACGGGTACGTAACTGGCGTCAAAGTATCGTTATTTTGCTTGATATGATAAGCCGGATGTTGTTGTTTATGCTGTTGATGTTTTCCCCAAATTGGCGTCGGAAAAAAATCGCGCCAATATGGGGCTGTATATGATATCTGGGCCAAACATTCATATGAAAAGCGAAGGGATCACATTGTATTTATTCCTGGCAGTTACGTGACTCTGACTATTATAATATAGATGAAATGATGACGATAGAATATTATTTGGCGACTTATAACCTGTACCTGGCTAACATTAAAATACCAAAATGGCACCTGGAACATAAAAAGCAAAGTGGTACGCCCGGAACTGTTGATGATAGTCACAAGACTTGGGCTATTGTTATAGAAATTGTTTTAAAATACCGGGAGACAAAGACTCTGTACACTTAATTAATTTTATTTTAGCTTCTTTTCAAATGTTTAACTGATCCTCTTTAATCAAACTCTAAAACAACCATTGCAGAAACTGTCTTAACAGCAACTGATAGGACCTTAAATTTTTGCAATAAAAGGGAATTGAATGGAAACCCGTTTACAGGTAGATCTGCACTGCTTTTATCAATATAATTCAATCTTCTCTAATATTTTTAAAACCGATCATATTAGAGTGCTTTTAGATTCTGTGGTGTCTGAACGGGGGGTTGGCGTGCGTAGATTGCAGGGGACAGAGCCCCCTAGTTGTGATAATAAAATGACAAACGGAGCACATTCATTTATTTTTTAATTAAACATTTTTAAAACTTTGAGTTCTGTGAGGGAGGGGGGGGGGGATAAAAACTCGGAAGCAAAATTTTGAGAGGGTAAAATTCAAATGAAATTTTAATAATGAAATGATTTTTCAATGAAATTTAGTATTGATTATTTATTCACTATAATGTAACGAATAGAGTAGGAAAAGTTTACAAAAATTTACTTTTAAAGATTTTAAACTTTGGTACTGTAGAGGAATGAGCAAAAGGAGAGGAAATTTGGAATGAAGGAGAGGAAACGGAGGGGAGAGGGGAGTTAAGATTTATTTTATAATCAGAAATTCAAAGAAATGCAGAAAAGTTTCACCCCTGATTAACAAATAATACAAGTATAATATTAAGCACTTTTATGGACTTTTTGCAGATTTTGCATGAAAATAAGTACTTTTAAGCACCAAAAATTCTATTTGATAAATGTAAGCTTTTTTAAGGACTTTCAAGGATTGTACGAATCCTGTCAAAACCGCACATAGCGCCAACATGAGAGACTGGAAGTTCAAGAACTTAGAAATGAAAATGACCCACGGGAATATTTTTTTTGTTTAATGGTCAATCACTGCGCTGTTCTTCTTTTTAGTGGCATGATTACTAGATTACATTATTTTAATTCCTGTAGTCATAACGGTCTCATTTCACTACCAAACTCAGCTGCTTCTTACTAGCCCTAATTTTGTCAAACGCATAAGTTAATTTAACAACGTGATGGCGTTTGCATCTTTTTGAGCAATGCTGAAGGACATTCTGGGTGAAGGTTCATCTTCCTTTAAAATACAAGGTCAAATTCAATATTTCGTTTGATTCAAAGTCCGTTTTGGAAAATAGAACACCGAAGCCAGCTAGATTTATATATATATATATATATATATATATATATATAAATGTACAAAGTTGTGTGTACCTCTAACTTGAAAAGGGTGGGAATAAAATGAAAAAAGGGATATTTCATAAACGTCGACCATATCAATGTAGAAGAACTAAGCAAGATTTTGAAAAATAGTTTTTTGTTTGTTTTATTAAATATGTAAAGTTTATTAAATGTAAATATTTAAATATTATAACATATTGTATAATATATTCTAAGAAATATATATATATATATATATAAATGTACAAAGTTGTGTGTACCTCTAACTTGAAAAGGGTGGGAATAAAATGAAAAAAAGGATCTTTCATAAACGTCGACCATATCAATGTAGAAGAACTAAGCAAGATTTTGAAAAATAGTTTTTTGTTTGTTTTATTAAATATGTAAAGTTTATTAAATGTAAATATTTAAATATTATAACATATTGTATAATATATTCTAAGAAATATATTTATAATATTAAAGGTACACATGTATTAAGACAAACAATAAATACAATTAAATACAATAAACCCAACTGGAGCGAAAAATTAGCCGGGACCAGGACTCGAAACTGGGTCGACATCGTAACGTGCTGTTGCTCTACCCTTAAGCTATGCTGGCCGATCTCCTAACCTGGAAATTTTTTCACTAATAAACCAAGTTGGTGAACGTCACCGTCCATCTATCAGATAGCACTGGATGACGTGACAACGATGAATAAATTTCTTTTACCATCGATCTGCAATATATATTAAAGCACATAAATTCACGACGTTAATTCAGACGTTAATTTATGTGCTTTAATGTTTATAATAGGTAAAATTTTATTAAATATGTAGTTACTCCTTAGCCTGCTTAACCTGAAGAAATATACTTTTATTATAAGCATATAATTTGCAAATGATGTTTTCGGGCATTAAACATTACAGAAGAAAATAAATCATTTAAGTTTATATCACATTTTGAGATTCCACAGTACGACGCAAAAAATATTTCACTAGACATTACCTAGAAATAACATACATAGAGTAAAAAATGGTATGATATGTTCTATATCACATATTTTTACCACTAAAGAAATTCGTATTATTTACTTAAAAATCGCAATGGATTTGAGAAAGAGAGAGCAACACTAAAAGATTCTATAGTAATACTATTTGTTTGAGATACTTATACTTAACCATTTATACTAATTATTATTATTATTCAGCTGCAGTGAACAGGTTCACATGTGTTAACAGTTAATAAATGCATAGATTAACTTTAGAAAACCTACGCTAATGGAAGGCACAGGCCGCTCTTTAAAATACCTCGACACAAAATCTTTTTAAATTTTAGAAACTTAAAACAATGTGACAAGCTTAATTCCAATGCATATATATATATTTTTTACATTCCAACAGTGAAATGCAAAAAGTGAAAGGACGATTAATTACCATAGACAAAGATTTACCAGTTATTTTCAACAATGTGTTTGCACTAATTTGTGTTTTGTATTTCCCGTTAAAGAAATCCTTTACTAATGTTCTTGGAGAACCCATCATATATATCTTAAAAGGTTCCAAAATAAGTTTACAAAATATGTAACTTATTTTGTAACTTATAATAAATTATTTTGAAATTTCGGAAATGCCGTTGCCTTTCTACAAATTGTGAAATAATAATTATAGTTGTTATTTACCCATCACAGTGAAAAATTGTCCATGCTGTGACTGGAACCAAGAAAAGTTTACAAATGTTCTTCAATTTGAGCTATTTGGACGATACCCTAGCCAACACAATATTAGCCCAGAAAAAGCATTGCCTGCCAAAGTTTATGTGGTCGAGCCTCAGCCTGAACCCATTTTTATTCAGTTGGGAAAATTATAACGAATTTGAAAATTTTAACAATCGCACGATAGTGTTTAAAGTAAATATTTAATCTTAATAAAGTTATTTGAAATTTTCCAAATGCAGCAGGTGTTAAACACATCGCTACACCGTGTGTCGGTTCCTTAATAATATCGCTTTGTAAAACAAAATTAAAAAAGAAAATAGGAGAATTCTAATTTCAAGAACAGATATTTAAACTTGATAACATAAAATTACGCTCTAAAACACGCAGAGCATTGTGAAAAATGCTGCTTTGAAAATTATATATTGATTTTGCTTCTATAAAAGTTTACTACACCTTAATGACAATGTATTCTATATAGCTTTTGTTAGAATAATAAAAATATATTGAAATATTTATTAAAATATAGCATGATATCAAAACATTCTCTATCACAACAATGAAAACTAAAGATGGAAATTATTTATATTTTATTCATTTCTATTCTAAAATCATTTCTAAAAGGCCCTCAATATGAAATTTAAAAAAATCCTGCTCTAAAATAAACTCTGTTTCGATATAGCAACAAAAGTTAGTTTTTTCAACTTATTTTCTTCTTCTAAAATATAAATAAACTAAACTAAATATATTGAAAGAGTTTGGATAGCTAACAAAGCATAAATCTTTTTTATACAGAAAAATGGAAGAGGTAACATTTACTAATGCGTTGGTTTAGAGATAAATGTGTTTGTTTTTCATCTATCTACATATCTCACACTTAATGGAAACGTTCCTGAAGTGGTTCTCTGTAGTTTCAGAGAAAATTATTTTTATAGTGATTTACCGTCTTTTCAGAAAATGTATGTATTTTCAGAGTGCATATTTCTTGAATATTTCATTTTAAAATATATTATATATAAATCGCCTATACCACTTTTTATCTTTACTTTCTTTGAGAGATGATTCCGTTAAAAGAAGAAATAAGAAAAAAAAATGGTGAAGTTTCTTTTTGATCAAATGTTATATATGATAATATTATAAATAGAAAACGGTTGTTTGTTTGTATGGAGCAATCAATGGCACTACCAAATACAAGGGTATCAGTACTCTGAAAGCTTCAAAATTTTCGAAATTGTAATTTTCGTTGATGTAAAACTCCTATTTTTTGTAATGACGGTTTTGGGTATAGCGCGCTCAATATTTCAAAAACTTCTGAATGATTTTTCATGACATTTTCAAAACATATGTTTTACGTAATCTGTATAAACTGAATCTAAAATTTCATTTTTATTGTTCCAAAAAAAAAAAAAAAAAAAAAAAAGTGATTATACTTTTGAAATTTTCAAAATTTTGTATTAGTTAAATACAACTTTGTATTAAAATATAAAAATGCTTTAAATACAAGTTTATTTACGTTCAGGGCAATCGAAACAATCTGAAGTATAATTAGGCACAAAAAAGAATTCATTCTAGTTTCAAAACTTATTTTGTAATCCTACGCCTAAGCTGTTATACTAATTTTCTGCTCGACAAATGTCTGACAGTTTGGAGCTCCGTATAAATACTAATTCTGCATCTTGCAATTTTTTAAATACCTAAAATGAAAAAAACATGCTTATATCTTCTCATCCCAATAAAAATTGTGTTTTTAAATCATATACATTTTAAGATATTAAACGTTGAAAATGGTCTTTTTTATTGTTTATTATTATTATTATTCCTGAGACCCCTTAAAATAATGTTAGTAAAATGTAGGTTACTATCTCTGCTCAGACATTGGTGATATCTTATACATGTACCACACACTCCCAAAATGATGTAGGAGCAAAAAAATTTCTAAATCTGTGATTTCTGTAATAGTGTTGAGGATACAAACATGAAATTTTGCATGACAATCAATTTTAAAATGCACACACATGCTAACGACGGTTACTAGAAAAATTGAAAAATGAATGGAATGAGCGGAAAAAGGTACAAAAACTTCTGAATTACAATTTATTTGTAATTTTTATGCATAGAAGATTGAAATTTGACTTATCAAATAATCATTGACGTAAATGGGGCATTCTCACAATCTTTTGACATTCAGGAATAAAAATCTGGTGAAATTAAACTTGCTAAAATAACATTTTAAACTTATAAACTAATGGCCTATTGATTCAAAATAAAGAAAAAAATGGTCAGCAGCGAAAAAATGTTTTATTTAACTGAGGTTTAAGTTAAACTTACGAGTTTAATTTTACTTACCATTTTACCACTATAACTTTTCATTTTCTTCTAAATTCTTACTTATAATGAATTTGCATAGTACCCACAGGACATTCAAATAACAAATAACAACAATGTAGTATTTTTAGTAAAAAATTTTGGTATAACATTGGGTTAAAGGGGTGTTGAAAAAGGGGCGTTAAGGAAAAAAAACGGGACGGTATAGGAAAAAAGGGACGATAAGGAAAAGAAAAGTTGGTAAGGATGGGACGGTAAGAGAAATTACCACCTATTTTTAGGCGAATCATGTTAAGCCTAAGTGATAACCATAGTGTTCATTGATTTTTAGAAAGTTATTTACATTGGATTAAATTAAAAATAATTTACCTCGAAAAGTGCAGGAATAAAACTAGGGTACGGTAAGACAACCAATAAAACATTATTCTTGAAATTCATATTTAAATGCTGATTTAAATTCTGCAGTAAATCTAATGTTCATTCCTAAGGGTTTTATGCTTTTATGCACGTTTTTATACACGCATGCGGAACTAAGTGCTGTAATTTCATTTTACAGAAAAATCATGTATATTTTCTTTTGCCCCTCCTGTGAAGTTCACTTTTGTCGAGATGTGTCACTTATCTTGCGGATGAGCGATATGTACCCCTAACGCTCAACCAATCGAATGGAAATTTCAGATGCAAGTAACTACAATTAATAAGCCATAATTACGTCCACTAACAACCGTATCACAATATATATTCCCCCACCAGTGACTGAGAGGTTCTGCTGTCGAAGCTGGTAGACGGGAGGTGCTGGATTCGAGCCCAATCGCGGCCGTCGGCCTAACTGTTTCGGAGTTTTCGTGGTTTTCTTCGAAACCGTGGATCCCCATGCGTAAATACGGGTTTGGTTCCCTTAGAAAGACCCCCACGAAGGGCACTTCCTCCCCCCTTAGGGACTATATCCCTCGTGTTGATAATTGGACGTCATAAACACAACCAACCAACTAATCACAATATATATTGCAAACGGAAAAGTCAAAACATATATTAAAATATTTATTTGCCTAAAATATGCCTGTGCATTGTATTTATAATTTATGTTATACATTCTGATGCCGACTCAGTGAAGGAGTTGAAACGTGTCAATATAGGTTTTTAATTTATTTTTAATGTGTTTTTATTAACGTATTTTAGGAAAATAAATATTTTAAATATATGTTTTGACTTCTCCGTTTGGAAAATATCTTGTGAAAAGGAAATTTCAGATTTAGTTATTTGAAGGTATGCTTTCGAGATCGTGATGCTTTTTAATCCATAGAGCTCTCACGGTTACTGTAACAGTGAAAACATTTTGATATTTTCGAATGGCAAGACCCTTTTCTCCCTTCGCAAATTTGTCAGCGCATTGAAAAACAATAAATGATATTAGAACGTTACACATAGGACTAAAATTGTCGGTGTAATATCGGGTCACTCAATCCTAATCAGTTTCTATTCAATGTAATATTCAGCACTCAAGAACAAAAATTACATTTTTATTTTCACTACGTGTACACAAACACAATTCAAAAAAACATTTTGAAACAAATCTTAAAACAATTGTTCACAACTCAGTTGACAAGTGGAAAAAAAAAAATCGGCTGCTGAAAAATATGTAGCCACTTCTTCGTTCCTCAAATGGTCGTTTTTGCAACTGTTTTACGCCGGCAATTTGAATAGTACGCGTATCATTTCAACGCCATTTATGGTTTTTCAATGCGCTGCTGGATTTGCACATAAAAAAAAAAAAAAAAAAAAAAAAAAAAAAATGGGTGCTCACAGTCGGCAATTTCGAAATTTATTGACTGTAACCGTAACCGTCAGAGCTCTATTCTATTAAATAATCATGCTCTCCTGCGCATACTTTTAAATAACTGAGGTGTGTCCCAACGAAATAAAGCCACTGTAATTCTGTGCCGTAACTGGACACGAAACAAACAGAAAAGAACGAAACAAATATATTAAGAAAGTCTATATACAAATACATATTTGCCAGGAGTGACTCACTCCCTACCCCACTTGGGCAGGAGAAAACGACGAATGTGTAAAGAAAAAAGAGGGGAAAAAGTGTCCCGCCGCAATAAAGCCACTGACAATATTAGTATTTATTTGTAACTACAGACATTCGAGCTGCTGAAGTTCAATATGTTTATGACGTCAGCACGTTATCAAATACTTGTTCTGCGCCAGTCGAACTTTGTGCAGACTTTAGAAGGTTGTATTTTCTATTTCTCCTGCAGCATTGCAATGGGAAAGAAAACCCAGCTATGAAAGTTCGAGAAAGGACTAAAAACAGATTTTAAGGAACACGGTCTTTCACATAGACCAATATCTAAGTAAATCAAAAGATCTAAAACCATAATAGACATTTTTTTGAAATATGGACAATGCGTCCGGGTATAATAAAAGGAGGTGTACGTTTAGAAATATGACTTCCAGGACGAAAAGGAATTTAGATCGTCATTCACGTGGTGGTATTTCCCTAAAACAGTTGGCCAAAGATGATAACGTCCCTGTCACAAAATAAACCCAGTCACGAATTGAAAAAACGTACAAGGATCTTGCGATATAAGAAAAGGAAACAGCCGCCAATGTTGAAAGCTATCCACTGCAAAGGAGAGTCGATTAGGCCAATTATCATCAAACCTGGAAGTCCCCTTGGCGTCGTGTTATAATCTCAGATGGAAAAAAAATAATTAGGATGGGCCAGACAGCCTCACTTTCTATTGGTATAGCATGAGGAAAGAAGAGGAAATTTTCTCTAAAAGACAACAAGGTAGAGGCTCATTAATTGTGTGGGGAGGCTTCGGCTATTGAGATAAACATAACTTGGCTTTTCTCTCAGGCCGCATGAAGGCTACCGATTACCAAGAAATACTAGAAAAAACATTTACTGCCATTTGCAAAGAGGACTGGTGGACTAAGTTGCATTTTTCAGCAGTACAAAACCTTCATTCATGTTGCAAAATCCTATTTGGAATGTTTTTTGGATAATCGGGTGCATGTCACGGAATAACCTGCCCTTTTCCCTGATCTCAATCCTCAAGAAAATGTGTAGTGTATCCTCAGTAGGGCTGCATATGGGCAGCAGCTGCATAAGGCAGACACTTTCAGTCTGTGGCAAAATTAAAGGTCGTCATCATTGAAGAGTGGGAGAATATTGATGCTACTGTACTCCAAGGGATGGTAAATGGTATACCACATCATATATTCCAAGCCATATATGGCGGATATATTGCTTAGGGTAACTCCGGGAGAGTCGCCGCATCCGGGATAGATGCCGCACCCTTGTATTTCTTGTAATTATCGATAGATGGTCGCCAAACGTACACTATAGGTGCGCAATGAGATTATTTTAATCAGTGAATAGCGTGAATCCCATTTCGATGTTTACTTGTAGAAGCGCAATCCTTATTTTGACGTAAGTGCATGATTTCAATGTCCAAACTTTTAAAAACGTTATGTTTAAATAATTTTCATACACTAATTACTAAATGCATGCATGATTTCGAAGTCAAAACTAAGTGTAGCGTTTGTATAGAGTACTATGTGTATGGATACGTCATTCCCCTTACCGATGGCAGGTAGCTGCGATGGCCGACGTCTACAGCATGCAAAATGGGATACATGCCGCACTGCAATTCCGGTATACATGCCGCAGATTTTTTTTTTTTTTTTTTTTTTTTTTTTGTACAGGATGATTTTGTGTTATTAACTTTTCCTTTTTTTTTTGCTCAGATTAACCATGTTAGGAATGTTATCAAATTTACTAAAGCCAAAGGAGAAAAAGGGAAAAATAAAAAGAAAGAAGGGCAAGAAAGATGTTAATAATGAAAAATTGGATTACGCGTAACGCAGACGTTCTTTGCAAGGAATGTTTAGAAAACTACTCCAAAAAAGAGGAAGTGTAATTGTCTTCGCTGCATCACGTGTCAAATGGAGTTACATAAAGACAGTACTTTTTCGACTCTTTTTCTGCAGATTGTAGTCTAAAAAACAGGTCTATTAACTCATTCGGGACCATAGGTGCATATAAGCACCTTCATGAACAGCATACAAAATTTGTTTCTTCCACCAGTAAAAAAAAAGTAATATTTGCTTTCTTTAATTAGAACATTTTCATGATTATTTAAGTAAAGGTAACTTGTTTTAAAAAAGTGGTGTCAGCCGAATAAAAATTGTGTAAAATCCACTGGTCCCGAAAGTGTTAACAAATAAATTATGTAAATACAATTTTACATTTTTTCTTTTCCCTCTCTAATACATTCATGTTACGTTGTTGCTGAAATAACAATTAAAATTTAATGTAAAAAATAAGTCGATAATTTTGATAGTGTAAGTAGGCAAACAACAATTAATTTGAATATACTAATAAGTTTCATTGTACTCATTTAGTTTCATTTTGTTATTACATCGTTAATTATAGTCCAGATATGAATATATATTTTTTTAATTTTTATTTATAATTTCATTCTATTCTTGTTACTAGCGCGGCATAACTACCGCGGAAGTGCTGCGTCTCAGCCTGAATGTACGGGTGACGCGCCGCAGTGTAATGTTTTACAAAAAAAATAATAAAAATATCAATTATTTGTTTTGAATTTTTTTTTTTGTCGTAGTACACGTATTGTATTTATAACATTAAAAATCACAGCATGTTTTTCTTTATTTTATGTCCACCCTGGGACACAAATAATAATAAAAAAAAATGTGCGGCATAAATCCCGGAATTACCCTACTAATAGTAGTGGCTTTATTTCGGCGGGACACTTCCCCCCCCCCCTCTTTTTTTACAAATTCATTTCTTTTTTCAGCCCAAGTAAGGCAGGAAGTGAGTTACTCCTTGTAAGTATGTATTTTTAATAGATTTCCTTAATATATTTGTTTTGTTCGTGTCCACTTACAGCACACAAACGCGGTGGCTTTATTTCGGTGGGACACACCTTATATCTAAAATTTCTTTTCGATTGGTTGAGCGGTTAGGCCCCTAGGACATCATATAATCGGTGAAGTTTTCTTTTACGAACACACTGTATGGTCCATCCCTCACGACAGAAAAACTGGTTCATCTCTGCCATCTCTTCCGATCGCCTATGTGAGATGTATAGCACACCCCGACTCTACACTGTAGATATTTCGTCACCATTTTAGGTTATTTAGAAGCCTAAATGTTCCAGCCGATTACATCATTAAAACTAGGTAGATCACATATCCAGCAAAACCTTTAAATGGTTATCTATTACTATATGAACAAATTACTTGACTTACCAATAGCAATAATTATACTTAACTGAAAAAATATTAGGTTTTTTGAGAAGCAAAAATTTGCATGCCATGTAAAATATCATTAAGTTGTGTTCCTGGCAGTAGTGTATGTTCCTATTTCTCTCATTAAGTAGTATCTGTACTCCTATGGACGCCGTATTAACGAACTATTTGATTTGTCCATCTCATCTTGTGATCTATCTCTCCCGTATTAACCCTATACATAAAAAAAATCTGTTTATTCGGATAGCGATGTTTTGCGAGGCCGCACATTCGCAGAATGGAAATGATGGTAACTCTGTTTACGATGAGTATGTACCATGACTTACTACTTCTCTGGATGTAAGATCTGTCTGTTCTTCCATTGTATTTTGGGAGTACGTTGTCCTCCTGTACTCCTCATTTAAATTTTAATTCTTTAATTTATTTAAAGTAATTCAAACTTAGCTTTATAAATGTTGGTTACTAATTTTATGCATTTTTACACATTTTTATTTTATTTTTTATTTACAAAATGTATTAGTTACCATTACTGTATTGTAATTACTTTTCATTACACATGGAATTACCGTCATACATATTTGATTCCTTCAATTTTTAAAAATCATTTGTTTACAGTGTTGAGATATGACGTGTATTTATAGTAAAATTACCTTTCATGAAACGCAAATTTAGCAGTGTCTCTGCCGATGTCAAATGACACCTTTCAAAATATTTCGATTTATGGTTTCTCATTTGTAATTTTTAGACTGAAACAATTACTAATAATTTTTAATACATTGAAGACTATCTTTATGCTTATTACTTTGAAAACTACGAGCATAATAAATATAAATCAAGACTTTAAAAATGTCACATTTGACACCTGTAGAAGTAGTGTTAAACTATTAAGATTTTACATTAGCAAAACTATACCGTACACTGACCAAAAAAAAAAAAAAAAAAAAAAAAACGACCAGTTTTCCTGTAGGAATTGAAAAAATAGTTGTCCTTATTGTACCGAAAAAATTTCCAACCCACCTCGGAATAAAATCCGTAAAATACCGTTTTTTATTGACTATTTCCTTTTTTTAAGGATTTTTTTCCGAGATGGATCGGAAATTTTTCCGTTACCATAAGGGCAACTATTTTTCCGATTCCTACACGAAAAGTGGTCGGATTTTTTTTTACACTGAATACCTAATGCAAATAATTATTAATAATGACATTAGGTAACAACAAAGCAATAACATAACACTAACGGGATTTTGGCTTAAAAATAAGCATAAAAAACAAATATTTGTAAAATTTTAAAGATTTAATTGTCGACAAAAACCCGTTTTCTTATAGTTTCTGAAGCATATTATAAACGGTTTTCATGTAAATTTGTATTATTCTTTTTCTATTTTTATGACTATTGAAATAAAAATATATACTTTTAATGTTATGAAATTTCTGAAAAAAGATATATGTAACATCTGCGCACGGGACAAATTTTATTTAACGATTTTTCCAAAAAAAAAAAAAAAAAAGACAACGTATTATTTATCTTTTTTTTTCTTTTTTGCTGTATAAATAAAAATATCGTTTATGACCAAAAAATGTCTAGAAAAATAAATGAAAGCGGATGTTCGTTACTCTAATCGTGAAATCCTTTCTTTCGTTTAATTCGTAAGTTCAATTCTTTAAAAAGTTAAAATATTATATCTTGTGTTATCGTGTATCATTATTATTTACTTATACGGGACATAAATTATTATTTTAAAAACCCATTTATTTACTTTAATTTTTTAATAAATTTAACATTCACATCACTTATCTTTGATAAGTAAAAATTCTATACACTAAATTAAGGTTATATAATTTGTTTTCAATACATATTTTTTCTTTATATTTCATAATGATAGAGACGGCACAATTATACTCGAGGAAGGACCAACAAAAACAATAAACGAAACTCAAAGTTTTTTACTCTGCGATGGCTTTACTTCTGATTAATTTGTAAGTATGTAGGGTCATTAGATGCTCATCTAACACATCGAAATTTTGTCGCTTCTAATGGCGCTATGTTTAATGTTCCATGGAAAAAATTACTTAAAGATTCCTACTGAAAAAGAGAGAATGGGAGATTTAGAGGATATTGCTGCTTTATGAAATAGGTTGAGAAATAAAATGTTTTCTATTTTTGTAATTTATTTTGATCATAATTCGCTATTTTTTGTGCATAAATATTGTTTTTTTTTTGTAAAATCAAATGATGGTTGAAAATAAATTCATAAACGTTTTTAAAATATCAATAATTCGAAAAATCATCACGTTTTCATTAAAAGTAATATATATATATATAGTTTTTTATTTCCTTTTTGTCAGAAAAGTAGTATTTACTGACAGCGTAGTTTAACTTCTCAAACATCAGAAGCGCATGCTTTTAAAATCTAAATGTTTCAAAATTTCGCATTAAAAACCAGGTAAATAAAGATACTGTAAGTAACGTATTTCAAATATTACGTACATTGAACAGAGCTGATGGAATTCGTTGACATCCTCACACGTTATTCTGTAATTTATGCAGACACAAAATTAATCTTTTGAAATCCTTGCTACATTTTCAGAACTTCGTGCATTCTTGATTCAAAAGAAGTATGAAAGCTTTAATAAAGTCTGGTTATAAAGCTTAGCATAGAATTGACATACCAAATATTCATTACTTTTACTGTAATTTCAATCTACACTGGTAAAAATTTGCAGTAAACTGTCCGGTAACTTGACCGTTTTTATAGAAAACTATTAGATAACATAAATTTAACATTCTTCTGATAATATTTTTTGCCAAACTATGGTCAGAATAAAACATAATTACGTTTTGTAACGATTATCTACAGAAACAGTCGAATTTCTGGGTTGTTATTTGTAAAATTTATTTCAATAGTGTGGCGGGAGCAAAGAATTCCAGTCGTAGCAGATATTACCAAAATTGTTTAGGCATTTTATCTTAAAAAAGCTTAT